>NC_069412.1:9834158-10059158 GCF_026875155.1 Cherax quadricarinatus | reverse complement strand
GAAATGTAAAAAAAAGATAGTCAATGATAGAGTGGGTGAGGCTTTATCAACTAATTTTGTTGAGAATAAGAAAAAGTTTTGGAGTGAGATTGTAAGTTGAGAACGCCCAGAAAACAAATGGATTAAACAGTTTAAAACAAATGAGAGGAGACAGACGGGGACATGGAGGTATTGGGAAGATGGAGGGAATATCTTGAGTTGCTATAGGTTGATGAAGAGGGAAAAGCAGGAATATCATGCATTAGAGTATGAAGACATGTGTAAAAGTATCTGGGGATATAGTTTTGGAGTGTTTAGTGTATGTCTTCAGAATATGCATGAGAAGAGGAAGGGTGACTATAGATCAGCAGAGAGAATGCATAATTCCTTATATTAGGAAAAGGGGATAAAAAATATTTAAAAATATAGGTGAAAATATCTGTTGAATAACCTAGGTAAAGTGTAGAGGTATTATAAGAACATAAGAACATAAGAAAGGAGGATCACTGCAGCAGGCCTGTTGGCCCATACTAGGCAGGTCCTTCACAATCCTTCCCACTAACAAAATATTTGCCCAACCCAATTGTTATGTACTATTGTAACTGGTATACCTAAATTAATTTCAGTTAATGATATTTATGAAAGCCTTGTGCATGCATGTACAAAACCAGTCATGATACATGTTCATAATTTGTATTTTTTTTTTCTTCGCCGGTATTCTCCCGGCAAGGGTCTTTTCCAAGTAGTGGTGACCCGGCCTTGGCTCCCTATCTGGGGAGTGTCTCGAGACTTAAAAGTCTCCCATAGGAGGAGGTACAAGTACCTCCTCATCTCTGGGACCAAGTGTCCCCAGGCCTAGCCACATTCCCCGCCCTCACGGGGCTCGTAGGGAGAAGCTAGGCCTCTGGTCTGCCATCTACCTCGCCTCAAAGGGGCTCGTGGGGATGGCAGTCTTATGAGCTGCAGATGGTAGCAAGCTCAGGCCTTCATGAGCTTGCTACAATGGCACACTGAGCGCGAACGGCGCAGGAGACCGGCCCGGCGCGCGCGCAGCGACGGGCGGACGGGCACCGGACGGCCGCCGAAACACCAGCCCCCCCACGAAACCCGAGGCCAAACCCCTCCCAAAAAAAAAAAAAAAAAAAAAAAAAAAAAAAAACCGAAGGCCGAACCCCACAAAAGTCAAGGCCGCCGAAACTCGAGGGTCCACCGCACCACACAGACACCAACGAACGGCACACCTCCCCCGAACAGCCAACACCCGCACCACCACAGTCCACCGAGCAAACACACAACGCTGGGCCAAGACAAACCCAACACACCACCTCCAAACACACAATGCCACACAACAACAGATCCCCACAACACCGACACCAACACATCCCACACCCCCACAACCACCCCACCCCCAGGCCAAAACCATGTCAGCTACACCCCCAAACACCAAAATGAACGCACCATCAACAAGTTTGTAATTTGTACCACAAACCCACCGACAGCACGCTCACTCCAGTGCCCAAAGGCACAGCTGACACGGCCTCAACCCGGGGACGGGGGGGGGGGCTGCAGAAGTGCAGGACGCACCAGCATCAGTACCACGAAGATCCGCCATTGTGCAGCACCGTGCACCTAGAGGCAGCGTGCAGGTGTGCTAGGCCTGCCCCAGCCCAACACCGTGCACCCACTCAGCGGACAGCAGCAGCACAGGCGCCGACTGCCCAAGAGAAATGCACCACTCACCGGCACCCACGCAGCACAGTGGACCCTCGAGCCTCGGCAGCCCCGACCCCTGCGAAACTCGACCCTCGGCGAGTCTTCCCGGAAAAACCCGGCCTCAAGCCTCTCGAAAAGACCAGCGCCCCGGCGACAACCCGGCACCCGCCCGCCCGCCACCACGCACACCAAGCCAGCCCCCCACGCCACCCACGCCCAGCGTGCCACTGTTTACCAACATGTGACCATCACCCCGCAGGTTCATACATTTCATAATAATCCATTGTTTTTTGTGCTTGCAACTGCTAAATAAGTCATCATGGACCCAAGGAAAGCTAGTGCAAGCCCTTTGGTAAATAAATTGAGTGACAGGGATGTGGAAGAGTTGGTGGAGGACCACAGGGAAGAGCTAACTATTGACGAACTGCAAGAGCTACAACTGCAACAGCATCAGACCACAGCCGAGGAACTTGCTTCAGAGGAGGAGGAAGAGGGAGTGGATGAGGTGCCTTCTTCAGTGATTAAGGACATGTGTGGAATGTAGAATGAGTTGCAAAGTTTTGTTGAAAAGTATCACCCTGACCAAGCTGAAACAAGCCATATCTGCAACATGTACAATGACAATGTTGTGTCCCACTTCAGGGAAATCTTAAAGGAACGCCAGAAAAAGACCTCTCTGGACAGATATTTTGTGCGACAGGGGTCCAGTGACTCAAGTTGTTCCCAGTGGCATTAAAAGAAGGGAAGTAACCCCAGATAAGGACTTACTACCTAAAGTCCTAATGGAAGGAGATTCTCCTTCCAAACAATAGTGTACACCCTCCTATCCGCTCCTCCCGTCGTCCATCCACCCAGAAGTCTTCAGTAAAGGTAAGTAATATTTTTTTAAATGCATGTACTTGATTTCCGATTTTCATTATGTAAATCTTTATTTAATTTAAAAAAAATTTTTTTAATATTTTTGGGTTGTTCAATTCAGGAAATTAATTTATAATTTTCCGATTATTTCTTTATAAAATCAGTTTGAGTTTCAATTGATTTATTGGCGGGTCCTGAAGGATTATTCAAAACAAAGGGGGTCCAGACCTATATTGAACATGCAATTGTTTGTAGGTGTAGAAGTTTAGGCTATCTGGGAAGGAAAGCATGAATTTCTAGATCAAGAGGCCCCACAACATCAGGATCATGCCAGACTGTTGCGGAAGTCTGTCGAAGGTATTCCCAGGGCTTGCAGGGACTGAGCCGGCTTGACCAGCTCCAGCCCCTCCTACCAAGAACACCCAGGCATTGCAGCCTGCCCCCGGCTCCTGCCAGCCCCCGGCTCCTGCCAGCCCCCCCGGCTCCTGCCAGCCCCCCCGGCTCCTGCCAGCCCCCCGGCTCCTGCTTATATCCATCAGTGTATATAATTTGAGATACGTATATTATTACATTAAAGAAATTTCTTGAGCAGTTGACATAAGTAATTTAAGTTGAGATGGTCTTTAAGATGCGAGATTAAATGAATATAACTTCAATGGAAGGATCAAATACTTTTGTCTATAGAGTTCATGCAAGTTATGAAACTAAATATAAAAGATTAAACAAATCTGAGATCTGCGTCTGAATGGTTGTGGAAAAATTACTTAAATTTAGTTTTTAAAGAATCTTCCATTATAATTTGACGATGGGGAAATTATTTTTAGTTGAAGTTTGTGATTACGACTATTTATAAATTATTATAATCAAGGGGGAAGCGCTAAACCCGGAGGATTATACAGCGCCTGGGGGGGGGGATGTGGAAGGTATTCAGGCTTAATTCGGGGAACTGGAGCACAGATCCAATTCCCTAAATCAAGAGCCCCTCACCAACATCAAGGAACCTTCCTTGAGGGGCGACAATTATAAAAATTGTCCAATATTTCTGAAAAAAATCTGTGCAACTCAAAGAAAACATGTTTAAGAGTTAGGTAGAATTTTTTTTTTTACCAGGACTGGTAAGAGAGATAAACAGTAAGACTGTAGAGAAACAATGAAGATATCGAGAGGGTAGAGGATGTCTAGACCAAGTGCTTATATTGAAGCATATAAGTGAACAATAATTGGATAAAGATAAGGAATTCTTTACTGCATTTATGAATTTAAAAAAAAATGTATATCATATTGTAGATAGTGAAGCAATGTGACAGATGTTGTACATGAATGAAATAGTAGTAGGTTACTTAACGCAGTGAAGAGATTTTATGAGGCACAGTTTAGGGTACGTAGGGGAGGAGGATTATTTTCCAGTTAAAGTAGACTTTAGATTGGAATGTGTGATATCACTAAATTTCTTTTGCAGGCACATCTATAAATATGTTAAAAGAAGTTATTGCTGGTGTGTTGGAGAGAGGTGTGGAATTAAAAGATAACGAATTTTATACAAAGTGGGAATTGTCACAGTTGGTCTTCGCCGATGACACAGTTCTTTCTAACGAGTAGTTGAAAATTATGGTGGAGGAATTTGAGAGAGGGTACATAAAAAAAAGGAAATTAGAAGTGGCCTAGGAAAGAGCAAGTTGACGAGGGTAAAAAAAATCTAGGCAGTGAAAGACTGGATACAAAACTGGAGTGAGTGAGTTAGGAGGAAGTAAATTTGTATCAGATATTCGGGTCTGGACTTGTTGGCGTCTGAGTTTATGAAATATGAAGTGAAGCATAGAACTGACGAGTGAAAAGCAGGGTGGGTGGCACACTGAACCATCTAAAAACAAAAATACTTTATCCATGGAGGCAAAAAAAGTGAATGTATCAGAGTATAATGATAGCAACACTGTTATATGGGTATGAAGCATGTGTTTTAAACATTGTAGCGAAGAGAAGGCTGGGGAAGTAGATTTGTCATGTGTAAAGGCACTGTGAGGTGTGAATATTATGCAGACGGGGAGTTACTGAAGTAATTTGGGCATTTAGAGAAAATAGAAAAAAAATAGGGCGATTAGAAGGGTGCATAAATCTGGAGTGGAAGGGAGGAGGTAATAATGGTCTTCCCAAAAAGGAATGGAGGAAGGGGGTAAAGGAGGTTTTGAAAGCTAGGGGCTTGGACATCCAACAGGCTTGTGTGAATGCTTTAGAAGTGAGTAGAGACCAGTGGCTTTTATAACTTGACGTGCTGTTAGAATGAAAGCAAGGTAATATTTATGAAGGGATTTTTGGAAACCGGTTAGCCAGACTCGAGTCCTAGAGGTGAGATATACAGTGAGTGTACTCTGAAAAAGGAGTGAAGAGGGGAGATACATCGCCTGAATTCTGAAAGAAGGGCGGGATGTTACAGTTTAGAAGGTCATCTGAACTATAATATCTGCTCACTCCTGGCAACTAAGTCACTTCTTCCCCCTACTCTCAGCCACCCCATCCCCTCCTCTCAGCTGCCTCCTCCTCCACCTCCTTCAATCAGACAACATCAGAATGTCTCATTACTATAAAAGACTTGTGGCTTAAACGTTAATTAAGGAAGTTATCTTCACCACTAGTCCTGCCGTCCAGGAACACCACCAGTCCGCCGTCCAGGAACACCACCAGTCCTGCCGTCCAGGAACACCACCAGTCCTGCCGTCCAGGAACACCACCAGTCCTGCCATCCAGGACCACCACCAGTCCTGCCGTCCAGGGACACCACCAGTCCTGCCATCCAGGACCACCACCAGTCCTGCCGTCCAGGGACACCACCAGTCCTGCCATCCAGGACCACCACCAGTCCTGCCGTCCAGGGACACCAGTCCTGCCGTCCTGGGGCACCAGTCCTGCCGTCCTGGGACACCACACTGTAGACAGTAAGCCTACATGCCTTAGTTCCTAAGTCCCTGCTAGATATCAGGCACCGAGGTAGGCTCACCCGAGTCTGACTCGTCTCATTCGTCGCCCGCTGCACCTGCTGACAGCATCTCCTCCGGGGACTGGTTTGGCTCCTCCGAATATATATATGTCCTACGCCAAACTAGGGGTTCACTCCAACCCTCAAGCTTCTCTACATGCTATCTAACGCCTCAGAAACGAAGATAACCAAGTTATAACAGTAGTGGCAGCGGTGGGATACAATTTGCTAGCTCCTAGAGACAAACAATCAAATAAAAACACACAGGATTTGATTAAAGAATAAATAGGTAGCACACTGAGCAATTTTGATCAATAGGCAGTAATTATAAGTGGTATGTATGTTGCAGAATAATTTTCTGAAATGCAAGTGCAAAAATTCAACAAGATACTGGGGCAACCAATAATGTGAAACACTATTGCATGAGCACTGCAGGTAAACTGCAAGGTGCACAAAGTGTGCATAGGACTTAAAGAGCTGACTGATGACTGCAAGATGAACAATTCACTGAAAGAATGGCTTCAGCAAGGTAATGTATTAGGTGCCAGGACAACAGTATGTCACAAATGCTAGGGGTGACTTGCTTGTTGGTCTCAAGACCTCAAGATTCGCTTAGACCCAGCTAATTGGAAAGCTAATTTCGACTGGGTGGATGTGCCCTTCTAGGACATGCACATAGGATCTAACAAGTGCTACTCAGTCTCTTTGTATGTCCATTGTCTGGAAACTTTAGAGACAGAAGGTTTCCATAGCACCCAGTTCTTCCAGAAGTTGTGCTACTGTCCTAACCAACCTCGTATGAGAGCCTGTGTCACTTTGCCTCCTGAACGTCAGAGTACAGTTATGAGTAGAGACCAGTCTGGGGATGCTCAGTCTAGCCTCTGTTCTAACTCCAGCTCTGATCGAGAGGGTTATAGTTGTCAAGACTCAGTAGCCCTGATGGCAGGCGACTGTCTGATTCGTGTTATGGCTTCAGTAAGCAAAGTACAAAGTATGACGTCACTTTGACAGCTAGCTTGCTCATCAGGTTACGGTGTATATGAACAGAGCTTTCGAAGGAGACCAGGTGCTAGTCGACAGGATATGTGCAGAGTCAAGGATCTCTCTATTGAACCATCCTTGCACATTGTACGACATGGTAAGTTGCAAGTTCTTCTTCTTAACATTCACAGTAGGAACTTTACCTTGAGGAAGAACACCTCACTGGTTGACCTCGTCAGATTTCCTCTCCCAGTGAAAGTGGAAGGCGAAGTATCAGCAGACCAGTTTGCAGGTGCAGTTCTCCCAGGTGAGTCTGCTGCTGAATCTTCCGTCACCTGGCCAGTGCTGGAAGATGACCTTGCACGACAGACTACACTGAAGAAGTTCCAAAATTTCTCAAGGTTCTCAATAGTGCTGGATCTGTGGTAGCACTAGATGGTGAGCCCATGGGTTTGACCCCTCTTATTTCTATGTGCCTGCTTACATTACTCCATGATGAAGTTATCGAGGGGTCCATTTCTCCATGGAATGCTTTGCTCATCCTTGTTCCCAAGAAAGATGGAACATGGTGCCCTATAATCGATTACAGGAAACTAAATGCATGTACAATTCCAAATCATTCCCCATTGCCAGTTCTGATTGACCTGTTGCAGAACATTGACAATAACAAAGTTTTCTCGACTCTTGACCTTCTCCAAGGTTTTTGGCAGATTCCCCTTAACGACAGAATAAAGAATTGACCGTATTCCCTATGCCTACTGGTCAATATCAGTTCAAAAGAATGCCTTTTGGATTACGGGGAAGCTCTATCACATTCAGTCGTTTGAGGATGACGATTTTCCATACTCTCAGGATGTGCCTACACATCTCGTAAAACTTGAAGAGGTACTGGAAAAATTAGCCGAGACAAATCTCAAAGTAAAGCTCGCAAAATGTCAGTTTCTTAAGAAAGAAATCAAGTTTCTGGGTCACATAGTGACTGAGAATGGCATAAAAACAAAAGAGTCCAAAATCTTGGCTATGCAGAAATTCCTTATACCTACAACGGCAGATGTTGTTCATTCCTTCTACGGCATCTTCACAGCAGGATTTTCCACCATAGCTACACTTTTCACCCGGCTTCTCAAGAAAGATGTACCCTTTGAGTGGACTTGCTACCAGTAAAGAGCCTTTGTTACACTTAAGAACAAATTAACTTCAGCTCCAGTTCTTAGATTTCCTGATTTCACCAAAGGGTTTACTTTGACGACAGATGTCAGCAAAGCTAGCTTTGATGCGGTCTTGTCACAAGAGTCCAATGGTAAGCAACAGCCAATAGCCTATGCTAATCATGTTCTTACCAAAGCTGGAGTCAATTACTCAGTGACAGAGCTAGAAGCCTTAGCAATCGTATGGGCTTTGAGTCATTTCCGAAATATTATTTACCAGTATCCTATCAAGATTTACACAGACCACTTGCCTTTGTCTCTTTTTGCGAATAACAACATCTCAGGAAAGCATGCTCAGTAGTCTCTCATTTTCAACGACTATAACCCAGAAATCTGCTACAATCTGGGTAAGCAAAATGTTGTTGCCGAGGCATATCGTTTTTGTTAGTGCAGACAACTAGTTCTCCGTTGAGGATCTAGAGAGAACCCAACGGCAGGATCCTGTGTGGTCACCAGTTCTTCAATTCCTGACCAATGAGGCTCCTGACCTGCAGGTTAAGTCACACGTACCGCTGAGGAACTTATTTGTCAACCAAGGAGTGTTGTGCCGTGTGGCAAAACTGGCAGATCCTGGCAAAACTGTACACCAGTTGGTGATACCAGAATCCCTAGTACCAGGAAATCTGAAGTTGATTCACGACGTCCCAGAAGCAGCGCATCCAGGTAAAGACCGCAGCATCAAACAGGCACGAATGAAATATTTCTGGCCTAAGATGGCAGCGGAAATTGCTAAGCATGTGCACAAGTGTGTTGTTTGCCTCCAGCACAAAGGTACCGTCACCGGTCCTAATCCCATTACAAAGGTGCCCTGGGAGAGACCTATCGACCTGTTGACGAACTTCTCTACCTCGGAGAAGGGTAATAAACACCTGCTTGTAATGATGATAACTTAACACCGTACTGTGAGCTACAACCCATCTCTGATAAAACCGTTGAGACTGTTGCAAATACTTGCTCACTCCTCCTTCTGTCGGACAGTGAGTCGGAGTTCATAAATGCCACAATACAGGATCTTTGCTCTAGATTTAACATTTACCAAGCGCCAGTCGTGGGACAGTCTCGCCGTCGTGGGACATCACCAATCGTGCAGTCGTGGGACAGTCGTCAACGTGAAAAAGTTTTGTTTCGATCTGAAACTGCCTCTTCAAACAAGAAATGAGATTTTTATTTGTACTGAATCAAAGAGACAGAAAGACAGGCAGATAGAGAGACAGAGGAAAACAGAGGGGGATATAGAGAAAGAAACAGAGAAATAGAGACATGGACAGAGAAAGAGGAAAGGGGTAGAGAGAGAGAGAGACAGACAGAGACAGAGACAGAGACAGACAGAGAGACAGACAGAGAGAGACAGAGAGAGAGAGATTGTGATGTTGGTTTAATCATTTTCTGTTGTGTGCTTCTGGCGAGCAATTATAAAAGTCACGTTAATTAACATTTGACATCTGACCCCTCCAAGCCCACATCCCCCCCTCATCCCTCTCCTCTTTCTCCCTCCTCACCATCCTCTTCCCTTCCCCCTTCACCTCTTCCCTCCCCTCCCCTCTCCTCCCCCCTACCCGTTTAGATTTTGTTCGCAGGCTGAGTTGCATGCAAGTTGCTGCTTCCAGCATTTGCACCCAAGACTTGTAATTAAAAACCTGGCGTCGCATGAATTAATTAGACTGGTAATGTCTCGCCTACACAACCAAACTTGTCGTTTAAGTTAGAGAAGATCCGGGATTTATTTCCAAGCTCCACAGAACAAAATAACAAGAACTTTAATCACATTTCGGTATTAAATATATTGACAGTGATTTCCAGTGCAGGCGACTCAGCATTTATACAGAGAGAAGGTAAACACGCTAAGACATTCCTCCTCCTGTACAGATGATAAGCGAGTCTCCTCCTACCTTCCTGCTCTCACTAGAAACTCACTTCCTTTCCTACTTCTATTACTTCCTTTCATTCATTATTTTTTAATTCATCTCTCTCTCTCTCTCTCTCTCTCTCTCTCTCTCTCTCTCTCTCACACACACAGACGAGGGAGCTCCTCTCTGTGGATGAAAGCATCACCAGCACCTGCAGACATCGTCCCCTCCACTCCTGACACATTGTTCACTCAAGTTTAAGACATTATATCGGCGAATTCCAGCCCAAACAGAGGAGTTTTTCCGATATACGAGATCATAAGCGCATTCGTGGCCGCTTGTGTCCACATCTGAGCCATTCTGTGGTAGCTCACACTCCTTCCCACTGATGTATATCCTTTATTTAAATTTCAGAGAATGAATTTACAAAAACAAATTTTTCCAACTCAAAATTCAGATGAATTTCTTTTCCACGAGGAATCTATAAAAGTTGATTTACAAGCATCAACACGAGTGTCTTGTTGATGCAGTGGTGAGGCCACACTACTAGTTTTTGGTGCCGGCGTTAGTGCCTGTGTTGGTGTATAATTAATCCTTCAGAATCTTATGAAAGACTTATGTCAGGCCAATCACTGAGTATGTGGCCTCATCATAGAGCCCCACACCTGGCCAAGCACGTGAAGCCCCCAAAATTATAAAGGTTTACAACCTGAGGAGAACTTGAAAGAACTGACTGACAACCTTGGCAGAGAGAAGGACCAGGGAAAATATGATTGCGACATACAGAATCTAAAGTGGAACTGATAGAACATATAGGCAGAATATTTGAATTATGATGACCAGGATCAACGGAACACAGACGGAAGTTGAAGACACAGATGAGCCACATGTGTGGACGCATTCCACAGCCACAAATGTGCTCGCGTTACGAGTGGAGTGCTCAGTATACTGAGCACCTAACGTTTGTGGCATGGTAGCATAATGGACTAAGGCGTCAAGAAATTTGTCTAGCATACACACACACACACACACATTTATTTATATTAATTCAAAATTAAATCCTTTCTAAAATTTTATCTTATACGTTTAGATATATATATTTTATTCATTGATGATAGCGTAAAAATTAATAATTTTGTATCAAAAGAACCTTAGCAAACTTACGTAACCTTATTATAACAAACGCAATTATATATATATATATATATATATATATATTATATATATATATATATATATTATATATTAATATATAATATATATATATATATATATACAGTACATGAGGTGTGAGAGATACATATTTAGTACATATTGTTACGTGTTTGTTACTGATTATAATGCGAAAATCTCATCCAGCTCCTCAGAGCTGGGGCGCGTGCCCAAAATACAGCAACCATTACCCCTCTTGAACAGCAGTGCTGAGTCGCTGAAACAAAAAACTAGCTGCCCTGGGATCCCTAGTTACCTTGTTGAGTTTTTTGCCTAGCTCCTTGAGGAACTTAGATGCACACTTTCCCCATGAGCCAAGAGTCTCTGAGAATATGGGAACAAACATATAATGATGGGCAAGTTCTCCGTATTTTCTCGTCTTTTGGGACTCCCTGAAACTGGCAGCTGCCCCTACTTCCTTCCTGGTGCATTGGAGATAAGTATCAGCCAAGGTAGATGCATAGGTGTAGACCCACACCACCTGTTCACCGTGTGTCCAGGCTTGAAGGATGATACAAATTGGATGCTTTTGGCCGCCATCAGATCTACATAGTTGGGGTGGCTCCCTTACTGCTGGGCATCCGGCTGTTGAGAGGCTCCTCTTGATAATGTTTTTAACCTCTTCATGTCTTGCAATCTTTTCCTAGGATTTATGACACACAAGACCATGGTACCCGAATCGGTCTGCTGCTTCACTGCCACATATACACCTGTGTTCGGCGAGAATAGGGGCGGCAGGTCGAAGAGCGTGTGCCATGGCTGGAGTTGGGAACAGCCAACAGAAAGTCCCCTGCACGAAGAGCTCTCACTGCCAGGAGGTTGGCTCTATCCTTCTCTGACACACTTTGAAGCCTTATTGAGGCCATAATCTCTACTACTGGGCCATCCCGTGCGACTGTTTGTAGTTGTTGGGGGGAGCAAGTCTGGTTTCAGAGCCTGTTAGATTATCCCAGATCATGCAATAAGATCACAGTAAACAGGTGATTTCAGAATATGCAAAACAACCACTGTGAAAGAATAATGAAATTCCAAGCGCTTTTATGACTACTCACATTATAAAGGAACAAAACATTTGTTCCTTTATAATGTGAGTAGTCACGAAAGCGCTTGTAATTTCATTATTCTTTCACAGTGGTTGTTTTGCAATATATTATATATATATATAGGTAGTAGGTTGGTAGACAGCAACCACCCAGGGAAGTACTACCGTCCTGCCAGATGACTGTGAAACAAAAACCTGTAACTGTTTTGCATGATGGTAGGATTGCTGGTTTCTTTTTCTGTCTCATAAACACGCTAAGATAACAGGGATATCTTGCTACTCCTACTTACACTTTGGTCACACTTCACAGACACGCACATGCATATATATATATACATACATCTAGGTTTTTCTCTTTTTTCTAAATAGCTCTTGTTCTTTTTTATTTCTTCTATTGTCCATGGGGAAGTGGAAAAGAATCTTTCCTCCGTAAGCCATGCGTGTCGTATGAGGCGACTAAAATGCCGGGAGCAATGGGCTAGTAACCCCCTTCTCCTGTATACAATTACTAAAAAAGAGAAGAAGAAAAAAATTTATAAAACTGGGTTGCTTAAATGTGCGTGGATGTAGTGCGGATGACAAGAAACAGATGATTGCTATGTTTGAATGAAAAGAAGTTGGATGTCCTGGCCCTAAGCGAAACAAAACTGAAGGGGGTAGGAGAGTTTCAGTGGGGGGAAATAATGGGATTAAAAACTGGAGTATCTGAGAGAGTTAGAGCAAAGGAAGGGGTAGCGTTTAAAGTTAAATGATCAGTTATGGAAGGAGAAAAGAGAATATGAATGGTAAATTCAAGAATTATGTGGATTAAAGTAAAGGTTGGATGCGAGAAGTGGGTCATTTAAAAAAGCGTGTATGCACCTGGAGAAGAGAGGAATGCAGAGGAGAGAGAGAGATTTTGGGAGATGTTAAATGAATGTATAGGAGCTTTGAACCAAGTGAGAGAGTAATTGTGGTAGGGGACTTGAATGCTAAAGTAGGAGAAACTTTTAGAGAGGGTGTGGTAGGTAAATTTGGGGTGCCAGGTGTAAATGATAATGGGAGCCCTTTTATTGACTTTGTATAGAAAGGGGTTTAGTTTAGGTAATACATATTTTAAGAAAAAGAGGATAAATAAGTATACACGATATGATGTAGGGCGAAATTGACAGTAGTTTGTTGGATTATGTATTGGTAGATAAAAGATGTTGAGTAGACTTCAGGATGTAATGTTTTTAGAGGGGGCCCCAGATATATCAGATCACTTTCTAGTTGTAGTATTATGAGAGTAAAAGGTAGATGGGATACAAGGAGAATAGAAGCATCAGGGAAGAGAGAGGTGAAGGTTTATAAACCCAAAAGAGGAGGCAGTTAGGGTAAGATATAAACAGCTATTGGAGGATAGATGGGCTAATGAGAGCATAGGCAATGGGGTCGAAGAGGTATGGGGTAGGTTTAAAAATGTTAGTGTTTGAGTGTTCGCAGAAGTTTGTGGTTACAGGAAAGTGGGTGGGAGGAAGAGGAGCGTTTGGTGGAATGTATGTAAGAGAGTAGAAAAGGGAGAAAAGTTAGTATGAGAATTTTTACAAAGTAGAAATGATCAAGGAGGAAAAGTATATGGAGAAAAAAAAAAGAAGTTAAGAGAGGGTGAAGCAAAGTAAAAAGAGGCAAATGGAGAGTGGGTGAGATGTTACAAAAATTTTGGGTTTAAATAAGAAAAAGTTTTGGAGTGAGTTAACAAGTTAAGGAAAGCCTAGAGAAAAAGGATTTGTCATTAAAAATAGGGGAGGAGAGTTTTAAATGGAGGTTAGAGGGATTGGGAAGATGGAAGGAATATTTTGGGAAATTTTTAAATGTTGATGAAGATAGGGAAGCTGTGATTTCGTGTATAGGGCAAGGAGGAATAACATCTTGTAGGAGTGAGGAAGAGCCAGTTGTGAGTGTGGGGGAAGTTCGTGAGGCAGTAGGTAAAATGAAAGGGGGTAAGGCAGCCGGGATTGATGGGATAAAGATAGAAATGTTAAAAGCAGGTGGGGATATAGTTTTGGAGTGGTTGGTGCAATTATTTAATAAATGTATGGAAGAGGGTAAGGTACCTAGGGATTGGCAGAGAGCATGCATAGTTCCTTTGTATAAAGGCAAAGGGGATAAAAGAGAGTGCAAAAATTATAGGGGATAAGTCTGTTGAGTGTACCTGGTAAAGTGTATGGTAGAGTTATAATTGAAAGAATTAAGAGTAAGACGGAGAATAGGATAGCAGATGAACAAGGAGGCTTTAGGAAAGGTAGGGGGTGTGGGGACCAGGTGTTTACAGTGAAACATATAAGTGAACAGTATTTAGATAAGGCTAAAGAGGTCTTTGTGGCATTTATGGATTTGGAAAAGGCGTATGACAGGGTGGATAGGGGGGCAATGTGGCAGATGTTGCAAGTGTATGGTGTAGGAGGTAGGTTACTGAAAGCAGTGAAGAGTTTTTACGAGGATAGTGAGGCTCAAGTTAGAGTATGTAGGAAAGAGGGAAATTTTTTCCCAGTAAAAGTAGGCCTTAGACAAGGATGTGTGATGTCACCGTGGTTGTTTAATATATTTATAGATGGGGTTGTAAGAGAAGTAAATGCGAGGGTTTTGGCAAGAGGCGTGGAGTTAAAAGATAAAGAATCACACACAAAGGGGGGAGTTGTCACAGCTGCTCTTTGCTGATGACACTGTGCTCTTGGGAGATTCTGAAGAGAAGTTGCAGAGATTGGTGGATGAATTTGGTAGGGTGTGCAAAAAGAAGAAAATTAAAGGTGAATACAGGAAAGAGTAAGGTTATGAGGATAACAAAAAGATTAGGTGATGAAAGATTGAATATCAGATTGGAGGAGAGAGTATGGAGGAGGTGAACGTATTCAGATATTTGGGAGTGGACGTGTCAGCGGATGGGTCTATGAAAGATGAGGTGAATCATAGAATTGATGAGGGAAAAAAGAGTGAGTGGTGCACTTAGGAGTCTGTGGAAACAAAGAACTTTGTCCTTGGAGGCAAAGAGGGGAATGTATGAGAGTATAGTTTTACCAACGCTCTTATATGGGTGTGAAGCGTGGGTGATGAATGTTGCAGCGAGGAGAAGGCTGGAGGCAGTGGAGATGTCATGTCTGAGGGCAATGTGTGGTGTGGAATATAATGCAGAGAATTCGTAGTTTGGAAGTTAGGAGGAGGTGCGGGATTACCAAAACTGTTGTCCAGAGGGCTGAGGAAGGGTTGTTGAGGTGGTTCGGACATGTAGAGAGAATGGAGCGAAACAGAATGACTTCAAGAGTGTATCAGTCTGTAGTGGAAGGAAGGCGGGGTAGGGGTCGGCCTAGGAAGGGTTGGAGGGAGGGGGTAAAGGAGGTTTTGTGTGCGAGGGGCTTGGACTTCCAGCAGGCATGCGTGAGCGTGTTTTGATAGGAGTCAATGGAGACAAATGGTTTTTAATACTTGACGTGCTGTTGGAGTGTGAGCAAGTAACATTTATGAAGGGATTCAGGGAAACCGGCAGGCCGGACTTGAGTCCTGGAGATGGGAAGTACAGTGCCTGCACTCTGAAGGAGGGGTGTAATGTTGCAGTTTAAAAACTGTAGTGTAAAGCACCCTTCTGGCAAGACAGTGATGGAGTGAATGATGGTGAAAGTTTTTCTTTTTCGGGCCACCCTGCCTTGGTGGGAATCGGCCGGTGTGATAATAAAAAAAAAAAAAAAATAAATAAAATATATATATATATATTTTATATATATATATATATATATATAATATATATATATATATTATATATATATATATATCTCGGTAACAACACTGCGACAAGCCAAGGACTCGAGTCCATGCTGCTTTGACCTGCCTCATGGAGGGCGAAAACTCATGACGCCTTAATCCACTGGACCATACAATCCTTAAGAGTAGCGCATCCAGCAGAACTGGATGTTGTACTCGCTACCCAATGACATACGATGGTGTGGATGACTCTAGGTTAATTTCATTCTAGTCCCTGTTTGGTGTACTAGTACAATGAGCAGTATTTTATATTGTGCCACCATAAGGCAGGCCAAAGCAGCATGGGTTCGAGTCCTTGGCTAGTCGCAGTGTTGTTGTTGATCAATACCACTCGTTCGTGGGCACAATAATATAAAATAATGCTCGTTGTACTGGTACACCAAACAGAAACATGGAGTGGCGGGGTACTCCAAGTGCTGGACACAATACACACAACCGAGGAGGAGGTGAAGAGGCTGCTAAGCGAACTAGATACCTCAGTATCACTGACATGCATTGTGATTAAATTAGACACATGTGCAACTCTTGGGTATCTTTATTGAGGAAACGTTTCGCCACACAGTGGCTTCATCAGTCCATACAAAGGATAAACTTGAAGAACAGGAGGAGAATGATGGACTGACCACATCGACTCAAGGCTGAGGGACTGATTACCTCGTTCTCCTCCTGTTCTTCAAGTTTATCCTTTGTATGGACTGATGAAGCCACTGTGTGGCGAAACGTTTCCTCAATAAAGATACCCAAGAGTTGCACATGTGTCTAATTTAACAACATGTCGGTTCTTTGAACCATTCATCTACAAGACATGCATTGTATGTAAAGTCATTGAGAAAATTATCAGAAGAATGGTGGAACATCTAGGAAGGAATGAGCTTATCTGCGACAACCGGCACGGATTCAGGGACGGGAAATCTTGTGTCACAAACCTACTGCAGTTCTATGACAAGGTTACAGCAGTAAGACAAGAGAGAGGTTGGTAGGTTGCATTTTCTTGGACAGTAAAAAGACTTCTGATTCAGTTCCACACAAGAGATTAGTGCAAAAGTTGGAGGACTAGGCAAGTATAACAGGGAAGGCACTACAATGGATCAGAGAAAAAACTCAGAAGTGTCTCTATTTGCAGACAATGTGAAGTTAATAAGGAGAATTCAATCGGAGGAGGACCAGGCAGGACTACAAAGGGATCTAGACAGGCTACAAGTCTGGTCTAGCAACTGGCTCATGGAGTTCAACCCCGCCAAGTGCAGAGTCATGAAGATCGGGAAATAGCAGAGAAGACCGCAAACAGAATACAGCCTAGAGGCCAAAGACTACAAACCTCACTCAAGGAAAAGGATCTTTGGGTACGTATAATATCAAACATATATCCTGAGGCGCACATTAACCAAATAACTGCTGCAGCGTACGGGCGTCTGGCAAACCTAAGAATAGCTTTCTGACATTTCAGTAAGGAGTCGTTCAGGACTCTGTACACCGTGTACGTCCGGCCTATACTGGAATATGCAGCACTAGTTTGGAATCCATACCTGGGCAAGCACGTCAGGAAATTTCAGAGAGTGCAAAGGTTTGCAACGAGACTAGTCCTGGAGCTAAGGGGCATGTCCTACGAGGAGACGTTAAGGAAAACTGACCTGACAACTCTGGAGGACAGGATGGACACGGGGGGACATGATAACATGTAAAATATTGAGAAGAATCGACAAGGTGAAGAGAGATATGATGTTCCAGAGATGGGACACAACGATAAGTGGTCACAATGGGAAATTGAAGACTCAGATGAGTCACAGAGCTGTTAGGAAGTATTTCTTCAGTCAGAGAGTTGTCAGGAAGTGGAATAATCTGGAAAGTGAGGTGGAGGCAGTATCCATACATAGCTTTAAGAAGAGGTATGATAAAGCTCACGGAGTAGAGAGTGACCTGGTAGCGACCAGTGAAGGGGAGGGGCTAGGAGCTATGAATCGACCCCTGCAACCACAATTAGGTGAGTACAATTGAGTATACACACACACAAAATGTACAATCTTATAAATGCCAATATTTCTCTACCCCCACAACTGTTTCCTGGATAAAATATTATCTTTTAAATGCACAACTTGTCAAGTTTCCAAGAATACCGTGTTCTACTAGTTACCAGCACAATGCAACGGACAAGTGTAGCAGAAGCAGCAACAAGCCACACAGCACTCGGGTTTAATGCCCAAAGGTGGGGTGTGACTCCAGAAGGATCCTGTAGTGCTTGCTGCCTTTGCACCTCCTGACATCATCTGCTGCTATGCAGCTGCCACAACCTTCGAGCCCAGTGTGTGCGGGGCTTGAGCAACCCAAAGTGCCTAGCTTCTTCCTCCGAGCCCCGTGGGGGCGGGAAATGGGGCTAGGCCTGGTCCCAGAAGACGAGAAAGTGACTCGCGAAATCGTAATGACACTTTTGCAAACAAACAGGTGGGGTTGGAACCCGCGGTCAGTCTCTCAAAACCCCAGATCGTCGCGTTAGCCACTGGGCCAGCTAGCTTAATAAAATTCATCCAACTAGGTATATTTCTATACCATAGAAGGTAGCATAGGCACCACTGTGACCACAAATGCAAGTTTTTACATACGAATCTCTCGCTAGCATGACTCAGTGGCTAACGCGACGGTCTGGAGTTTTTGAGACACTCTGACCGCGGGTTCAAACCCCACCCGTGGTATGGTTTAGACGAGAAGGTACTTATACCTCCTCCCATGGCAGACATTGGTCGGAGACACTCCCTCGACATGGAGACAAGGCCGGGCCACCTCTTGGAAGAGGCCCAGGCCGGGCGATTATACCGGTGAATCCAGAACAGAACAGTCACCAGCACCAGGCACTTCAGAGCACCTGGATCTTCGAGCACCAAGTCTCCAGAACACGAGGCTCTTCAGAGCGCCAAGTCACCAGAGCACCATTGTCTGGAAAGAACCGGGATCTTGAGAGCACCAGAGTCTTGAGAGCACCAATGTCTTGAGAGCACTAAGGTCTTAAAAGCGCCAGGGTCTTGAGGGCACCAGGGTCTTGAGGGCACCAGGGTCTTGAGGGCACCAGGGTCTTGAAAGCACCAGGGTCTTGAAAGCACCAGGGTCTTGAAAGCACCAGGGTCTTGAAAGCACCAGGGTCTTGAAAGCACCAGGGTCTTGAAAGCACCAGGGTCTTGAAAGCAACCAGGGTCTTGAAGAGCACCAGGGTCTTGAAAGCACCAGGGTCTTGAAAGCACCAGGGTCTTGAAAGCACCAGGGTCTTGAAAGCACCAGGGTCTTGAAAGCACCAGGGTCTTGAAAGCACCAGGGTCTTCAGAGCACCAGGGTCTTCAGAGCACCAGGGTCTTCAGAGCACCAGGGTCTTGAAAGCACCAGGGTCTTGAAAGCACCAGGGTCTTCAGAGCACCAGGGTCTTCAGAGCACCAGGGTCTTCAGAGCACCAGGGTCTTCAGAGCACCAGGGTCTTGAAAGCACCAGGGTCTTGAAAGCCGTCTTGTGCTACTCTGCCTTCCTCTATTTTACATTCCCCGCTGACAGACTTACAACTTTCAATTTGCCGACCAAATTAATGGCGACGATCTCTTCTGAAATACGGCAAGCATGAAATAGAACTCTGCTTAGAAGGTTGTGGCGTCAGCTGTGTTATATAGCTAGGCTTGACAAGACTGGTAGTGAAGGACCCGCCTTCCACCCACAGAGTCGAAACGTATGGATACGTTTCTCATATTTCTCTTCATCTCTGCCCTTGTTTTATTCACACAGCAGTAAATAGGTATCTGCGTTTTAGTCGACCTTACTGAGTTTCATCTTCCGGATTTTTTTTCATTATTCTGGGTCAATAATTCAAAGACTGTATTCTCATTCTACGCTGCGAGACAGCAGGTGGCTACTTCATGACCATAACAAGGCCTTAGTGCCACATACAGGTACGAACAAGTCACCATGCACAGGTGTGAAGAAGTCACCATGCACAGGTGTGAAGTCACCATGCAAAGGTGTGAAGTCACCATGCAAAGGTGTGAAGTCACCATGCAAAGGTGTGAGGTCACCATGCACAGGTGTGAGGTCACCATGCACAGGTGTGAAGAAGTCACCATGAACAGTATAAGTCACCATGCACAGGCATGAATAAGTCACCATGCACAGGCATGAATAAGTCACCATGCACAGGCATGAATAAGTCACCATGCACAGGCATGAATAAGTCACCATGCACAGGTACAAAGAAGACATACATAACTACGAAAAAGTACATGAAACACAATTAATTCTCGACCGAAGAGGCGAGGATATCTCCACTAGATTAACCATGACTTTCCCTCCACCATCTCTCCTGTAAGGAATGGCGGCCACACAGGTCGCCAAGTTGTAGTGTGAAGAATACAAATAACAAACAGCTCAAGGTAATTAAAACACTCTGAGGTAAATACTAACTGCACTTGTTGTATCTCCTCGAAAAGTGAAGCTGCAATGCAACAACCTGAAGACGCGAGATCATCCAACAATAGCTAAACCCGTAGGGGTTATATAGTGCCTGGGAAATGGGAGGCAATCGGGTTCGACCCAGGAAAGGATAGGGCAAATACAGATAACTGGATCAACTGTGTCTCACTAGCACCAAGACATCTGTCTCCCATAAAAAAAAACCACGAAAACAATCATTTTCTCTCAGACGAGGGAAAAATTACACAGCCAACCATCATTTCTAATAAGCATTAATAAAATGCGTCAAGGAATAACCAGTGTGGCCGTGACACAGCTCTTCCACGTCAGTAACGCTCACTCTTCCACTTGATCTGGCCACCGGGGACTTTCTTGGTAAAAATCTTTACAGAGGCAGGTAGACACAGGTTATCATGGGAAATCTTGTAAAGTACCTGGGATCATGAGGAAAGCTTAGAAGATTTTTCAAGACTTCTCGGATTCAGGTGTAGAAAGTTTGCTGGAATCCAGCTGCACCTCATCAGCTAAGCCACCAAACTAGGGCGAGTCCGTAGTTCTAGTGGCTTTCAGAGAAACTTTTCCCTCCAACAGATATAAGGATGCGAGAGGCCAGATCTTCAAAGGTAACCGAATTGAATTGTCGCAACTTGTACAAGTGCTGCATAATGATAAAAAAAATGTAGCATTTTAAATATGATCAGAGACTCGAAGCTCTGTACAGTATTCAAAGAGGAAAGGACAAAAGTAACGACCACTTTACCAAAGACAATGAAGGATGTTCAAGCATAGCGACGTTATGCAGATTGTACAAGAGATGCAGAAGGCTGGAGTCGCAACAGTGGACGAGATATAGGCAGACCTCAAGATAGATAGGTAGTATATCAACCTAGTATACCTTTAATGAGTTTCGAGAGTCTTGCTACTCTCGGAGCCAGGCCATGGGCCAGGTTCGTCTGGTATTTGCCTGGTCAACTAGGCTGTTGCTGCTGGAGGCCCGCTGCCCCACAAATCCATCACAGCCTGGTTGATCTGGAACCTGGAGAAGATACTTGTCCTGTTTTCTCTTGAAGATTTCAGCACTTGTTCCAGCCATGTTTCTGATATCTTCTGCTAAGATGTTTAATAGTTTGGGGCCACGAATGTTGATACGTTGTTCCCTTATGCAACGAGTCACTCCATGCCCAGTCAAACATCCCAGCACTGGACGTGTACTGGAGGATGCTCAGCCACAGACTGATGGACCACTCTCCTTGACGTAGACATTCGCAGACCTACCAACCAACACAATCTATTTTATTCCCTGCTAGCTCCTGAGCCAAATCTCCTTTATAAGTAAATCTGCCTGCACTAGCCTGTCTAAACAAGCATGGACCTTAAAAGACGCTCTTTGTTTTCCCCGAACCCCACACTGGATGTCTTCGCTGGTACCTTGCGCAGATGCGTATAGGCGTTCGCCTGCCCATTACGTCTTATCAGCCATCCTCGCCAAGTCCAGTCTCCTGATCCACTATCGACCTAATAACTGGGTTAAGCCCTGGTACTATCCCCCTCCCCCACAACTTTTCCTCTCGCCAGCTTATTGTTCCCCTATCCCCACTTCCCCGCTCACCCCACAAGGGTCTTACCTATACTCTCTTGATCTTGATCCCTTACTGTGCTCACCTCACCCCTCCTGCTCCTCACTGGGTTTATTATGCACTTCCTCCCATATCTCTCAGTCCAGTATACCAACTAGGTGAGTACAAATAGGAAGCGCGTCTGTCTGGCGCTCAGCAGACGGAGGATCAAGCCTCCACGTCATGCGCTGAATGATCCCCATGGATTTAGCGTTTAACATAAATTATTTAAATTATTTATTTTTTTATTTCAGTCCAGTATGTTGTTATGACAAAGTATAAACGTGTCAGTAACCCATTTTAAGAGTTGAGCTGCAATATTAGTACGGCCTAAGGTAGGCTTTCCTGTTGATTGTTAAATCAAACCACGGGTGAGGTTAGAACCTAAGACAAGAGAATCGTAAAACGTCAGGTCAGTGTATAAGCCACTGAACCAGCTAGCTACAATAGGATTCATCCAACTAGGTATATTTATACACCATAGGGAGGTTAGCATGGCCCCCCACTGTGGCTACAGATGAATCTCCCACCAGGGTGGCCGTGACGAACTCTAGCTCACGCCCCCTCAAAGCCGTCATCATGACTCACGAAATCGTAATAATATGATTGCAATCGTGGTATTACGGTTTCGTCAGTCAATTGCAAAAGCAACTTTCGGGGCTGGATAAAAATTCTTTGAAAACCCTGGTTTTTCTGTTTCGTACATCCTCTGGTGGATGCATTTTTTTAGGTGCATCGATTTCTTTCGGTAAATGGGTTAGCAAAATTCTCTCGAATAATTGTTAATATTTGTTTTCTTGTTTTACTTAATTATGATGCAACCGTCACCCATCTTCCATTATGTCAGCTGGACATAATAGAAAACAAGAGTCAGGACTTTGGAGAAGATATGACAGAAGTTGGATGAAGTAATGAATGGGATCAAAGGATCTTTTGTAAGAGTCATAAAGAAGGATGGGACAACCAGGACACGTTGTAGTACCAATAACTCCAGTGGATTCATGACCAGTAATGATACAGGTGGATCAAGGTAACAGTGAGCTGGATCAAGGTAACATTGAGCTGGATCAAAGTAATACTGAGCTGGATCAAGGTGACATTGAGCTGGATAAAGGTAACAGTGAGTTGGATCAAATTAACAGTGAGTTGAATCAAACTAACAGTGAGCTGGATGAAGGTAACATTGACCTGGATCAAGGTAACATTGAGCTGGATCAGTGTAACATTGAGCTGGATCAAGGTAACATCGAGCTGGATCAAGGTAACATTTACCTGGATCAAGGTAACATTTACCTGGATCAAGGTAACATTTACCTGGATCAAGGTAACATTTACCTGGATCAAGGTAACATTTACCTGGATCAAGGTAACATTTACCTGGATCAAGGTAACGGTGAGCTGCATCAAGGTAACAGTGAGCCGTGTGGAGATGTAATTTAAGTGAAGAACAGGCCAGTGTACTTAAAATAGTTATATAGAATACTGACAAACTGATGAACCAGACGTGTGACACCTGGCTGTGATGCACCAGACATGTGTGACACCTGGCTGTGATGCACCCGACATGTGTGACACGCTGCTGTGGATGCACCAGACATGTGTGACACCTGGCTGTGATGCACCAGACATGTGTGACACCTGGCTGTGATGCACCAGACATGTGTGACACCTGGCTGTGATGCACCAGACATGTGTGACACCTGGCTGTGATGAACCAGACATGTGTGACACCTGGCTGTGATGCACCAGACATGTGTGACACCTGGCTGTGATGCACCAGACATGTGTGACACCTGGCTGTGATGCACCAGACATGTGTGACACCTGGCTGTGATGCACCAGACATGTGTGACACCTGGCTGTGATGCACCAGACATGTGTGACACCTGGCTGTGATGCACCAGACATGTGTGACACCTGGCTGTGATGCACCAGGACATGTGTGGACAACCTGGCTGTGATGCACCAGACATGTGACACCTGGCTGTGATGACCAGACATGTGACACCTGCTGTGATGCACCAGACACGTTGTGACACCTGGCTGTGATGCACCAGACACGTGTGACACCTGGCTGTGATGAACCAGACACGTGTGACACCTGGCTGTGATGAACCAGACACGTGTGACACCTGGCTGTGATGAACCAGACACGTGTGACACCTGGCTGTGATGAACCAGACACGTGTGACACCTGGCTGTGATGAACCAGACACGTGTGACACCTGGCTGTGATGAACCAGACACGTGTGACACCTGGCTGTGATGAACCAGACACGTGTGACACCTGGCTGTGATGAACCAGACACGTGTGACACCTGGCTGTGATGAACCAGACACGTGTGACACCTGGCTGTGATGAACCAGACACGTGTGACACCTGGCTGTGATGAACCAGACACGTGTGACACCTGGCTGTGATGAACCAGACACGTGTGACACCTGGCTGTGATGAACCAGACACGTGTGACACCTGGCTGTGATGAACCAGACACGTGTGACACCTGGCAGTGATGAACCAGACACGTGTGACACCTGGCTGTGATGAACCAGACATGTGTGACACCTGGCTGTGATGAACCAGACACGTGTGACACCTGGCTGTGATGAACCAGACACGTGTGACACCTGGCTGTGATGAACCAGACACGTGTGACACCTGGCTGTGATGAACCAGACACGTGTGACACCTGGCTGTGATGAACCAGACATGTGTGACACCTGGCAGTGGTGAACCAGACATGTGTGACACCTGGCAGTGGTGAACCAGACATGTGTGACACCTGGCTGTGATGAACCAGACATGTGTGACACCTGGCTGTGATGCACCAGACGTGTGACACCTGGCTGTGATGCACCAGACGTGTGACACCTGGCTGTGATGCACCAGACGTGTGACACCTGGCTGTGATGAACCAGACACGTGTGACACCTGGCTGTGATGCACCAGACACGTGTGACACCTGGCTGTGATGCACCAGACACGTGTGACACCTGACTGTGATGCACCAGACACGTGTGACACCTGGCTGTGATGAACCAGACAAGTGTGACACCTGGCTGTGATGAACCAGAAATGTGTGACACCTGGCTGTGATGAACCAGACACGTGTGACACCTGGCTGTGATGAACCAGACACGTGTGACACCTGGCTGTGATGAACCAGACACGTGTGACACCTGGCTGTGATGAACCAGACACGTGTGACACCTGGCTGTGATGAACCAGACACGTGTGACACCTGGCTGTGATGAACCAGACACGTGTGACACCTGGCTGTGATGAACCAGACACGTGTGACACCTGGCTGTGATGAACCAGACACGTGTGACACCTGGCTGTGATGAACCAGACACGTGTGACACCTGGCTGTGATGAACCAGACACGTGTGACACCTGGCTGTGATGAACCAGACACGTGTGACACCTGGCTGTGATGAACCAGACACGTGTGACACCTGGCTGTGATGAACCAGACACGTGTGACACCTGGCAGTGATGAACCAGACACGTGTGACACCTGGCTGTGATGAACCAGACATGTGTGACACCTGGCTGTGATGAACCAGACACGTGTGACACCTGGCTGTGATGAACCAGACACGTGTGACACCTGGCTGTGATGAACCAGACACGTGTGACACCTGGCTGTGATGAACCAGACACGTGTGACACCTGGCTGTGATGAACCAGACACGTGTGACACCTGGCTGTGATGAACCAGACATGTGTGACACCTGGCTGTGATGACCCAGACATGTGTGACACCTGGCTGTGATGAACCAGACATGTGTGACACCTGGCTGTGATGAACCAGACATGTGTGACACCTGGCTGTGATGAACCAGACATGTGTGACACCTGGCTGTGATGAACCAGACATGTGTGACACCTGGCTGTGATGAACAAGACATGTGTGACACCTGGCTGTGATGAACAAGACATGTGTGGTACCTGGCTGTGATGACCCAGACATGTGTGATACCTGACTGTGATGAACCAGACATGTGTGACACCTGGCTGTGATGAACCAGACATGTGTGACACCTGGCTGTGATGACCCAGACATGTGTGACACCTGACTGTGATGAACCAGACATGTTTGACACCTGGTTGTGATGACCCAGACATGTATGACACCTGGTTGTGATGAACCAGACATGTGTGTTGCCTAACTGTGATGAACTACACATGTGTGACGCCTGGCCGTGATGAACCAGACATGTGTGACAACTGGGTGTGATGAACCAGACGTGTGTGACAACTGGGTGTGATGAACCAGACGTGTGTGACAACTGGGTGTGATGAACCAGACGTGTGTGACAACTGGGTGTGATGAACCAGACGTGTGTGACACCTGGCTATGATGACCCAGACATGTGTGACACCTGGCTGTGATGAACAAGACATGTGTGACACCTGGCTGTGATGACCCAGACATGTGTGACACCTGGCTGTGATGAACAAGACATGTGTGACACCTGGCTGTGATGAACCAGACATGTGTGACACCTGGCTGTGATGAACCAGACATGTGTGACACCTGGCTGTGATGAACCAGACATGTGTGGTACCTGGCTGTGATGAACCAGACATGTGTGATACCTGGCTGTGATGACCCAGACATGTGTGACACCTGGCTGTGATGACCCAGACATGTGTGACACCTGACTGTGATGAACCAGACATGTGTGACACCTGGTTGTGATGACCCAGACATGTATGACACCTGGTTGTGATGAACCAGACATGTGTGTTGCCTAACTGTGATGAACTACACATGTGTGACGCCTGGCCGTGATGAACCAGACATGTGTGACAACTGGGTGTGATGAACCAGACGTGTGTGACGCCTGGCCGTGATGAACCAGACATGTGTGACAACTGGGTGTGATGAACCAGACGTGTGTGACGCCTGGCTGTGATGAACCAGACGTGTGTGACACCTGGCTGTGATGAACCAGACATGTGTGACACCTGGCTGTGATGAACCAGACATGTGTGACACCTGGCTGTGATGCACCAGACATGTGTGACACCTGGCTGTGATGACCCAGACATGTGTGACACCTGGCTGTGATGAACCAGACATGTGTGACACCTGGCTGTGATGCACCAGACATGTGTGACACCTGGCTGTGATGCACCAGACATGTGTGACACCTGGCTGTGATGCACCAGACATGTGTGACACCTGGCTGTGATGCACCAGACATGTGTGACACCTGGCTGTGATGCACCAGACATGTGTGACACCTGGCTGTGATGCACCAGACATGTGTGACACCTGGCTGTGATGCACCAGACATGTGTGACACCTGGCTGTTTTTAATAACGAGAATATTCGCCTCTGCAGCAGATATTTTTAAACTAATACAGAAGTGACTTTCATACTGGTGAGAGTGGAAGAAGTGGAGAGGTAATCTTAAGATGTTCAGTCCCTTAGAACAGGTGTTGCATAAGTGACTTACTATCATAATACTCTTTCTTTGCAACAAGACCATGACATAGAAAAACAAACTTCAAAGTCAACACCAGATGCTGCTGTACTAGTAGGCCTAAACTTGCAAGTGAGCCTAGACTCTGGAATGAATTATAATCAGAAGGAAAGCGCTAAAGCCGTCGAGATTATAAATTACATGGGGAGTGGGAGTCACACTCGGTCCAAGAAATGGGAGGATAGGTCCATTTCTTTGGATCACGAGCCTCTCACCAACACGATCTACTTCAACATTGAACAAATGTTACACCACCTATGACTGCTTCACCTCTCCTGCCAACGGTTTATAAGCTCCTTCTCAGCACGTATGCCGTATTCTATTCAAGATTGATGGACTGACCACATCGACTCAAGGTTGAGGGACTGATTACCTCATTCTCTTCCTGTTCTTCAAGATTCTCCTTTGTATGGACTGATGAAGCCACTGTGTGGCGAAACGTTTCCTCAATAAAGATACCCAAGAGTTGCACATGTGTCTAATTTATCAGAGAAATCACTGCAGATCTGAGATACTGCTCTCCTGATATCACCTCGTCTCAGAACACTGATGATCAAAACTTTTTACTGTCAGGCAGAAAATTGGGTGAAAGAAGAGGTATGTAAACAAGGAATTGTTCTGCAGCACTTGGCAAATGTGTGTGTGTGTGTGTGTGTGTGTGTGTGTGTGTGTGTGTGTGTGTGCGCGCGCGCGCACAAGCTATTTAGCAGCAGCAACATTTGCTTAAATCAATTTCAAACTGGCTTTAATAATTGTAAGACAGGAACCAGTATTAATGGCATTCTTTATGATGTTCGGGCACCAAAAATATAAGATGACTAAAATAAGAGAGAGAGAGAGAGAGAGAGAGAGAGAGAGAGAGAAGAGAGAGAGAGAAGAGCGAGAGAAGGATACTAGGAAAGCTAGAGAATAGTTGTGCAGTAGCAAAGTTCGTTGCAAAGCAGGACTGACATTCATGGTAATAGCGAAGTGCACAATTACCTAAACAGTTGAACAACTTAGATGCGCTGACACTTACGAATTCGGACCTTATATTTTAGATTAAACTCAGTTGTACAATCATACCAAATTCATTATATTAGACCATATTGCAATTACTATGAGAGATGGCTGCACTTTTTAATTTGATTGTATATTATTAGATTAAATCTAGTTGTACTATAGCTCATTCTAGCTCAAACATATAGACCACAAAAGTCATTATATTAGAGCTTAGTGCTATTTTTTACCACTTTATTGTTCACCACAACTTAATTAGATCCTTTTAATTATAATTTTATATTATATTCTACTTTAAAGATTACCTTTAAAGTACTGCCTACAATCATATATTACCAAGCTCACATTATTTGATCATCACTTTATTGTTCACCACAAATTATTTTAGTCCCTTTTATATTTCTCCTTTATTTTAGCTTTAAAAAACTACCTAGCTCTTATTTTTAAAATTTTTTAAATAATTCAGTTGCTATTTTTTTTGCTTTAGAATATTTACTTTGTTTTATACTTAATTCTAACTATAGATTCACTACAAATCTTATGATTACAAGCATTGATCCTGATACCAACCTCTTATTTAATGACTTAAATGATTCAAACAGTTACTGTAATTACTACACAGCAGAACAATCAAAGGCACTTCTCAGAGCCAACAACAACATAACTATCTTTAACTACAATATCAGATCTTTAAGCAAGCATTACGATGACCTCCTAGCATTACTAAATTCCTTGCATGCCAATATGTCCATCATTACACTAACTGAAACCTGGCTAAAGCCTGATACTACAGATGTCTATGCCATTCCTGGTTACACAGCCATACACAACTGTAGGGCAGACCAACAAGGGGGTGGCACAGACCAACTAGAATGTATCACTAATACTTGCACAAGGGATGAACATGGGGAATATATAATAGCTAAATTCAAATCCAAATACCTACAAAAACCTCTCACAGTGATAAACATCTACAGAGTTCCACAATCAAACATTAGCCAATTTAGTCAAAACCTAGGAAGTATGATAACTGATGCACGCATGAACAAAGATCACTTACTACTCTCAGGTGACTTCAATATAAATCTCCTGCAAGACCAGGACCCACACGTTACTGAATTCACAAACACAATGAGTAACTGCATGTTGCTACCAACAGTAACAAAACCTACAAGAGTTACGGAGACTAGTGTTTCCCTACTTGACCACATCTGGACCAACACCATATCCCCTTTAAAATCAGGCATAATTACAGATAATACCACAGACCACTACCCTACTTTCCTCATAACAACTCTTGGTAAAATACCCCAAGACACTACTAAAGTCACCTTCAGACTTCACAATGAGGCAGCCATTAATAACTTCACAACAGCAGTAACAAACATTGACTGGGACACTGAGCTAGAAATCTATACAGATATTGACGAATGTTTTAATAATTTTCTAAAAAAAGACCCAATACCTCTATAAACAAGCACTGCCCTAAAAAAAACTAAACAGATGACAGCTAAGAGACTGAACAGTCCCTGGCTAAACACCCAGCATTCTCAAATCCATAAATACAAAACACCGATATGAAAAACAGTACAGAATGGGTCACATAACCAGAGACCAAACAAAACGTTACTCGTCTAATCCTAACCAGCCTGATAATAAGGGCAAAAAAAAACTGTATTATGAGAACAGATTATCCAACTTACGAGGTGATATAAAAAGACCTGGAAGACCCTATCAGAAATTCTGGGAACAAAAAAGATATCACGAAATAGCGAAATAAAATTAGCAAAATCAGATGAACCCCAACTCCCACCAACAAAACAGCAAACAGACTCAATGATTTCTTCTCCACTATAGGACAAAACCTTGCCAATAAAATCCCAAGCTCAGATACCCCACCAAATGACTACCTCACTGGCAACTACCCGAACACACTGTTCCTAGCTCCGACTAACCCATACGAAGTCTCCCTTATTATCAACGCACTAAAAAACAAGGCAGGAGATTTAAATACCTTACCACCCTTTATATACAAAAAAGTGTCACAAGTACTATCACCAATCATTGCAACACTCTTTAACAAATCCATTGAATCCTCCACCTTCCCTACAGCTCTCAAAATAGCAAGGGTCACCCCGATCCATAGAGGAGGAGACCAAACAGAGTTGAATAACTATAGGCCAATATCCAATTTACACCCTCTCTCAAAAATCTTCGAAAAATTAATTCATAAACGAATCTACTCCTATCTCATCTCCCAAAACATTCTCAACCCCTGCCAATTTGGATTCAGGCCTAATAAAAATACTAATGATGCTATTATACACATGCTAGAACATATATACACTGCAATTGAGAAAAATAAGTCCCACTGGGGATCTTCATTGACTTACGTAAAGCTTTTGATACAGTTGACCATGACTTGCTCCACGTAAAATTGTCACACTATGGTATTAGAGGGCACTCCCTCAACTACCTCAAGTCTTACCTCAGCAACAGAAGCCAATATGTGTACGCAAATGGGGTAAGCTCTTCCGCTCAAACCAATTACAGTTGGTGTCCCACAGGGAAGTGTCCTTGGCCCTCTTCTCTTTCTCCTATACATAAATGACCTACCAAATGCTTCGCAATTACTCAAACCCACACTTTTTGCAGATGACACTACATACGTCTTCTCTCACCCGAGCCCAGTCACGCTAGCCAATACTGTAAACACCGAATAGAAATATCTACCTATGAGACTAACAAACTACACTAACATTGACAAAACCTACTTCATTCAGTTTGGTAACCGAGCTACAGATGTACCTCTTAACATAACGATAAACAGATCGCCTATCACAAAGCTAACAGAGGGAAATTCTTAGGAATCCACCTTGATAAAAACTCAAATTTCATACACATATACAACAAATTTCTAAGAAAATTTCCAAGACTGTAGGCATACTATCGAAGATACGGTACTATGTTCCACAGTCAGCCCTCCTGGCCCTTTATCACTCTCTTATTTACCCCTATCTCACCTATGGAATTTGTGCATGGGGCTCAACAACAATTAACCATCTCAGACCACTAATTACCCAACAAAAGGCTGCAGTTAAAATGATAACAAATTCTCACTACAGGCAGCACACTCCACCAACATTCAAAACACTCAACCTACTCACCATACAAAACATCCATACTTATTACTGCACCTATTACATACATAGAACACTTAACTATGATATTAACCCTCCCCTCAAACATCTCCTTGCCAACCTCAACAGAACACATGACCATAACACAAGGCACAGATCACTCTTTGATGTTCCTCGTGTCCATCTCACGCTATGCAAAAACTCAATGCACATAAAAGGCCCTAAAATCTGGAATTCATTACCTGTAAATATAAAAGAACACTACCTGTTATAAATTCAAGTCTCTTCTCAAAGATCACTTACTCACTCAAAACCAAATAAATACTGAATAACTGAACCATATAAATTGTATATCCTATATGTTACTCACAATTATATCACACAAATGTTAAACCTAGTACCCAATCTAACTTTGTTATTTTTTTAAATACACTATCTAACAGAATACTCCATTCGACTGAATGTACAACAATGCATGCAACCATATGACCTGTCTTTGTAATACTCATTTGTGCTTTATAGTTATCTGTTTACAATAATGTTTTATCACTGATTTCATCATCGCTTAGTTAATCTTAAGTTAATTTTAAGCCAGCCCGTAATGCTATGCATATAAGTGACTTTGGCATGCTGCTCTTACCTGTATTTTTTTGTACCTCTGTATGTATCCTAAAATTACTAAATAAATAAATAAATAAATCACATTCCAGCAAGTGTGCCTTACATTTGACGAACTTAATGATCTGCTGGCAACTGGTGTTATAAAGATCAACGTATCTGAAATGATGGCAGCGAAGAACTAGGGAATCAGCATTGATTTCACTCCTGACAAAAGTCACACTAATCGGCTGATAGTGATATTTCACTGTCACCATTGATGAATGTACTGTTAAATAAATTCTTCAGGTCATCCTAGTTCAACAGCATGATGGGAAGAATAAAAATGAGAATGCGGCATAATGCGTCCTTTATTGACATTCTCCCACGTAGTCAACTTTTTCAAGCCTACTGAAAAATCACACTTCGTGGGCGAAACATTGTCAAGATAGATTCGTTTATACTGCATTTGTGTCTTAGATCATCGTGTTGGTACTGTATAACATTTCACTCCAACATGATGGAAAGTGTTTAATTTGAGGTTCGACAATGTTCTCGACTCTCATCATGACATTAAAATGGCAAACTGCATGTCACAGTCATATGACAATGTCAGTAACATGAACGACATTTACTCAGATATATAGGAAAAATTTCGTGAAGTGAACTATAGCTCACGGGCTTCCCTGCCCAACCCGAAATGTGAATCTGGTTGGATCATATGTATGATGCTAAGTGTTGAAATGAAGAATTTTGGGCATTTTACAATCATTCATATCTCTGCTTTTCAAACTCAAATTCAAATTTATTTATTTGTTTGCAAGTAATACATTGCGGTTATGTATTTACAATAATGGGTTGCAGTGCAAAAAGAGCCTCTATTATGCTTGGGCATTATGGGCCGACTTAATTTAATGGCTTACTGACTACCTTAACATTCAAGAAATTTATCATACTTGTACAATAGTTATATTAGTTATAGATAAATCTAATTTATATAAACCAAAGGATATATTCATATTTCAAAAATGCTTTTTATGAAGCATGATTCAATTATATTCCTGTCGACAATGGACAATAGATTCATAAATAAGACAATATAATCAAGGATTTGAAGACAATTCCCGTGTCGTTAAGAGTGTCAGAAAGTGTCAGCACGAAGTCATGCTGCTGCTAGAGCCTTGTTTAAACAACTATATTGATATTTAGCAAACTTTATTTGACATTTCTGAGTGACACACAGCCACATGTAGAGTTCGTCTAGCAAAGTCAGTGACGCAAGAGCATGACCAGTTTCTTACAGCACTGACGTCCACTATTTGAAAGGATATTATGCAAAAAAGGCATTGTTAACAAAGAATGCTGGAACCGAATTGTGATGTATGATGCATTTTTTTTACCCAACTATCGTGATACACGATGTGACGAGTTTGAAAAATTGAGAGCCATTGTGAACTGGTATGATGCACATTTTACATAGTTATGATGACAGACGATGTGAGAGTTTTGAGAACTGTACAACATTGTGAGGTTGTATGATGCACCTCTTACTATTCTATCAAGATAATCGATGTAAAAAGGTTCGTCATCCAGTGGCTTTATCAATACAAATTCTAGGACATAACTTGAAGACAGTAGGACTATATACAGAAGATGAGGTAATCAGTCCCTCAACCTAGAGTTGGTGCGAAGAGCACTACAGTCGTGGAGATTCAGAATCTCCACGACTGTAGTGCTCTTCGCACCAACTCCTAGGTTGAGGGACTGATTACCTCATCTTCTGTATATAGTCCTACTGTCTTCAAGTTATGTCCTAGAATTTGTATTGATAAAGCCACTGGATGGCGAAACGTCTACAATAAAGATACCCAGATGTTGCACATGTGTCTTAATTTCATCTTGTCGGTATTATATACCATTCTTGCACAAAAAGGTTCGTAGAATTGTTGACTACATCCAGAGGTCTCACATCTGAGTGTTGAGTCGTATATGGAGAAAGAAACAACTTGCTTATGAAACTGGCACGGATTTCGTCTTGGACGATCCAAGAGACAGATTCCGCACCAAATGCTTCTATTCTGTCACGATCTTGACTTGTTTAGCTTGTGCTTTTCCTTAAGTCAGTAATATGGCGTCTCAATATACCATGAAACATTTTTATGGATTATATTTGTGCTGCCGGTTTGATACTGTCTTTACAATTTTATCTGAATGTTTTTCCAAAGAGCGGAACTCATGCCCCCGCGACCCGGTCCCAGACAAGGTCTCCTGGTTTACTGTCAGATAAATCAGGCAGCTGGTGCTAGCCTCCTGCAGTGTACCGTGGGCACATCAGCCTGACTGATTACGAACTGATTGAAGCTGCTTATCAGGTACCCTCTTGAAGAGAGCAATGAATATGTTTTTAATTCCTATGTGTGAAGGGAGAGTCTTGAATTAACTCTTAAAATTTTCGTTGCACCGTTTACCACTTAAGAGCATTTTGCACCGTTAGGCCTGCCACTTTCTCTCATAGGAGGAATTCTGGAGAGCATCATCCTGGAGAGCATCATCCTGGAGGACATCATCCTGGAGGACATCATCCTGGAGGACATCATCCTGGAGGACATCATCCTGGAGTACATCATCCTGGAGTACATCATCCTGGAGTACATCATCCTGGAGTTATAAAACACTCACCAACACTGCCAACATAAAAAAAACAAAAACATTATCGACAAAAAATCTCAAAACACTCAACAAACACTAAACAAACACAACGCTAAACAATTGTAACAATTGTAACAAATGTAAACAATTGTAACAACTACAATACTAAAGAACCACAACACTAAACAGACACAACACTAAACAAGCACATCACTAAAACTCAACGCTAAACAATCACAACACTAAACAAACACAGCACTCAACAAACACAAAAAGCACCACACTAAACCACAACACTAAACAAATACAACACTCAACAAACGCAACACTCACAACAAAAACACCACTCTCAACAAACGACTCTCAACCAACACAACATTCACAAACACAACACTTACAAACACATCACTCAAGAAAGAACACTAAACAAACACAACACTCCACAAACACCACTAAACAAACAGCACTCATCAAAACACCCTCAACCAAATACTCACAACACAACACTCACAAACACATCACTCAACAAAGAACACTTAAACACTCAAAACACAATACTCACAACAAACACAACGCTAAACAAAAACAGCACTCAACATAATACCTTCAACAAAGAAAACACTCAACAAAACCCTCACAAAACAGCACTCGCAACAAACACAAAACTCAACAAATAACTCTAGGCAAGCACAACACTCAACAAAACCCTAACAACCACAACACTCAACAAACAACACTGAACAAATAACACAACAAACACAACTCCTTCAACAAACAAACACCACCAACAAAGCCTAGCTAATTATAACCCAACAATAAATTCGACGGGGCTCCCACTTGATGCGGTCTGCATAAGCAGCAAATCTAACAAACACTCGGTTCAGTTTCCGGGAGTATCCAGGTCACTCGAGGCGAAAACCTTGCAAGTTAGAGTTAGGCAGGAAGTCAGCGAGGAGTCAACAAGGTGCTGCTTCCCTGCTGTACACAGGGCTCGCTGCTTCCCTGTAAACACACGTCAATAACCTCCCTCACGAGGCTAAACAAAGCTTATACTGACTGAGAGAATTACGTGTGTGTATCTGCGTGTTCATTACGGTGCTCTACGGTCCAGGGCACCGGGAAGCGTGTTTCCTTGTTTGTGTGGGGGGAAATGGGTAGGGAGGAAGATGAGGGGGGAAAAGAGGGAGAAGATGATGGGAGAATTCGGGAGATGAGGGACGATGTGGGAGAGATGACGGATAAGGGGAGAGATGTGGTGAAGAGTTATGGATCACTAGATGAAAGGAATATAATGTTGAAAAAGACATGTGCAATACCAGAGTCTTTATTAGCCAGCAGTATGAGTCTCACAAGGATGGCACTTAGAGTGAAGCCAGTGGAAGTAGTGAGGAGATGCAGCAGTTGTTCCATGATTACATGTTATGTCAGACAAGAACGAGAATAGGACATTCTTGTACCAACTTGTCGGTAATGCATAGTAATGATACTTGTCTGACAGCAATACCATGGAATATTGGCACAGATAAAGTCTTCGACTCCACTGCTAAATCTCTAGCCCACTTTGTGGGCAGGACCTACATCCACTAGAGAGCCCCGCCCCTTATGACCACGTCTGCAACTACTACATTGATCCACGGCTTCCACTATCTTCACTGTAAAGGTCTCCCTCCTCATGCGTCTATTAGACTGATAAAAGCCATGGTTTGCGAAACGTTTCTCAGTAAAGATACCCAGCTGTTGCATAATTTCTTATTTATGAGATGGAAGGGAGTTGGAGAGATGATGTTGGGTAGATGGGAAGATGATGCAGCGGGGGTAAATAAAACGAAGGAAGGGGAGATGATGCAAGGAAGGCGGAATGATGTGACTGAGAGGCTACTAAACAGGACATGATGAATCTTGGACCCCAGGAAAGGCATCGAAGACAACGTGTTATCTGGGAGGAAGACAACTCCAGGAAAGACAAAACACAAAGAAAGACTTGAGAATAAGTATTACACTTCACCCACCTACCTACCTACCTTCCTTCCTCCCCCCCCCCTCTTCTCTCTCTCCCGAGGCATACAAGCTGGATCACTGATGCTTCAGTGTTTTTGATCCAGGAAACTGGGGCTACTATTCTCTTTGGATTAAATTTCATTATATCTTATTCCCCAGACATCTTATGACTATTACGGGCTAAGCGCTTACCCAAGATGGATAACGTGAGTGGCTATTGAGTGCCCGATATATGTAAATTAATGTAATTAAATCCTGAAGGAACCTCAGCAGGATAATTTTCTACTAAGCAGCAGCAGCAGCAACAACAGCAGCAGCAGCAGCAGAAGAAGAAGGCAGCGGAAACAGTAGCAGGGCGCCCGCGCCCCGTCAGGCTACTAAAAAAGGTTAACAAAATTTACCAAGAAACTAGTACCAAAACGAAGAGAGATGAACTCCGAAGAAATACTATAGAAATTGATCCTCACCTCACTAAAGCAGTATAGGAACAAACGAGACATGTTTACCACATACAAGATTTAAAGAAGCATAAGACGGAAAGAAAAGGGTAGAGTGTTCGTATGAGGGAAGAGGCATGAACACCCGGGTATGAGAAGACGCTGAGGATGAATAACAGCATCATTAGGAGATACTTTCTCAAGGTAATAACTAGTAATATACAACTGGGTTATGCAAATATCGCAAACAAGCGATGTAAGATGCAAAACAATCACGGGGGGAGTTGAATCATGGCTCTAGGACTTTCGTGTTGCAATCAACACATCAGGAGCTTGCAATGTTGCAGAAAAGAGGAGGTCCAACCAGATACGATCATAGGGAACGCCTTTGCTCTAGCAAAGGCCTAAAGCTATCATTCAACTCTCCCCGTGGTTGTTTTGCATACAGTTGGGTTGAGTTATAGTAGATGTACACCTCGTACATATATGAAAAGTTGCTATGGAAGAGTCTGATAAGTTAGATGGAACCCTCTCCGCCAGTCTGTTGAAGGTGACAGGGATCAGCAGCTAAACCTCGACCCCAGTAAACATTTATTATTCTAGCAACATTGTATTTGCTTCTGCCAAACGGCCTACTCATTCTGTTATACAATAGTTACAAACTAGCCTGGGGATAACGAATCATGACCAAAAACCATGCATAAGTCGGGCTCAGAAGGCAATGTAATTTGATTATCTAACAATTACAGTAACAGTTGTAGTAGACACGCACGTCATGGTTCACAGACGTGAACTCAGTCTAAGGAAATAATAATTCAGTGTTGCTTAAGAACTGACTATAACGGATGTGAGCCAGTTGCCAGTGTCCAGCAAGAATAATAATGATATTACAAATCAGGACACAACTCCATCCAAATCAGGAATAAAAGCGCATAATTTTACATATTAAAATATAGGTTAAGTCCAACACTAGATTATAAAACATAATATAAATATTGCACAGGAACAGTGTTACAATATCACCAAACATACAACTAAGTTAAGAAGTGTACCGACGACAATTGTGCTTTGAGGCTAAGTCCATCAATTGTATGAATCCTCACTTAGAAAACGGATCAAGCTATTTTCTCAGATTTAATAACTAACGATGAACACAGTGTTCATAAACTATATCCAACGCAAGGCAGTAAATAATGTGCTGGATACTTTGAGCCAAAGTTCGGAGTGGTGACCCGCTTAAGCAAAGTACACCTTAGTAATACTCTCAAAGTTCAAGTCCAACAATGGAATCTAGGTCCAACTCAAGGTATGTAATGTAAGGTCTTCAAGCGTCTTATAGCGAGAATGGTTCAGGGCTGCACTTTGTGTTTACTAAGAAAAACCTCCTCTACCCTCTTGATGACCAACAGTTATACTGCTCAAGTGTGGAGGTCACCTCGGCAAGACTTACCCTACGATTACCCACCAACTAGTAACTTACTAACAAATCTATAATTACGTTATAACAGAAAATATGTAGAGAAGATCATATTGGTTATTTAATTAGAGGGTCTTTTACTGTCATATACATCCCCAAAGAAATCTTAACATGGTTTGGAAGATTCATATCACAAATTATTAATTGTCTGTAAGTTAATGTCAGGCCTATGTAGATGCAGTACAATCACATGCTCGAGAGTTATAATGATGAGTGTAATGACCAACAATCTTTCTCAACGAAAACTTTCACAAATTAGATATTACCTGACAATGGAACAACAGTGTTATCATCGATGGTGTCTGCTGCCAGTCCTGCTGAAGTTTCTCGTGTCGGGGAGTTTTCACTGGCGCGAACTGTCATCACTGAGTACGAAAATGTATTACGTTCTGTCCTCTGCACTGATACCTGACAGCTAAATAACTTGTCCTCATACTGTCAGGACAGACCATCACCTTTCCCCCCCCCCTTAAAACAAAAAAACTGAAATATATTGACACAAATTCTCAGACTGAGAGACAAGTGAAGTTTTTCTTGGTCTTTTTACTCCGTAAAATTTAGCAAGACTAGGTTGGTATTTTCGTTTAGATACGAAACATAAAATCTATATACAAAAACCTGCATTAATGTATTTCAGTCCTTGTGTGCACTTCGTCCTAACAAATGGTAATTGTCTCAACAACTGGACAACAAACTTGTGTGGGGGAACTCTAGTGCACACAACTTTAGCGTCCAAAAACACATTTCAAATAAGCAAATAGTTACCTACAAATTTATTTAATTCTCATTTCTTAAGACCTTAACATTTTAGTAAGTCTTTCTTAGTGACGAAAATTGTCTAGAAGGAGCGCTGGGATGAAGAAATTCTTGAACGAAGAATTGCTTTTTAGGAAGTGAGAGATTTCTTGGTATTAAAAATATTTCTTGAAGACGAGGAGCGCAAGACCGCAAGATTTTAGGATCTTTTAAATCGAAATAATTTCATATAAGGGGGTTTCATGTAAGAGGTTTAATGCAAGAGGTTTCATGAAAAGGGTTTCATGAAAAGGGTTTCATGAAAAGGGTTTCATTCCACGGGCTTCATGTATAGTTTCATGCAAGGGGGGGGTTCATGCAAAGAATACCGGCATGGACATAAGGTTACCCATCACCGCAGTCCTGGCCAGGCTCTTTATGGAATCACAATCACAGAGGCTGAACTGTTCAAGGATATCATCCCATTAACGTAGTGTGGCAGCAGTATATTAATGATATCCTCCATCACACCCTGAAGGATCAATACTGACACCTTCCAGAGAACGTTCAGTGCAGGTAAAATCTTCCATCCATTTCACTTTGAAGAAAGACGACGCACTCTCTTTTTAATATCAATAATAAATAATAATAATAATAATAATAATAATAATAATAATAATAATAAGAAGAAGAAGAAGAAGAAGAAGAATAACAATATCTGTATTTCTACAAGTACATGAACAAGGTATTACCGTCCTAGCTGACATCAGTGACATACTACTATATAGAAAGCCGCTTGTTATGCAGAGCATTACGGGCAAATTAGGTCAATTTTGTCCCAGGTTGCGACCCACACTAATCGACTAACACCCAGGTACCTATTTTACTGATGGGTGAACAGGGACAATAGGTGTCTTATGGCAACACGTCCTCATGTTTTCCAGCCGTACCGAGGATTCGATCTCCGGACCTCAGTGTGTGAGCTGAGTGCTCTAGCGATACAGCTACAAATCGGATACACCGCTATAGTATAAAGTTAACCTGAAAGATTACCTCAAACTCCTCCTGTTCTTCACGATTCTCTTTTGTATGGACTGATGAAGCCACTGTGTGGCGAAACGTTTCCACAATAAAGATACCCAAGTGTTGCACATGTGTCTAATTTATCAACTTGTCGGTTCTCTGAGCCATTTATCTACATAGCCTTATTTGGATATTTCGACTAAGATTGGAGGAACAATTCTACCAACGATCAACAGGAAACCAAGACAGACATCTGTCATGCGAAGTATCGGTGCCAAGGCAAGTATTGTTTGTGACATTTCAACTAGACACTGTGAAGCATGATAATGAAAAACTGACACCTGCCTGAGCGCTGCCGAAGATCCTGGTTGGAATGGATTCATGCAGTCATCAATAGAAAATAATCACTATGCAATCACTCACATAAATTCGCTCCATTCACTAATTTAGACCTTGAAAATTTGTCAATTTTCAGAGCTTTTATGTATACAGTGACATTCATTCCTAACAACACTTCCATTGTGTGGCTACTAGTGGCCAATTACTCAATATCAAAATGGTAGAAACTGTGGCAACGGAGAGTGAGAGAAGAACAGTGTTATCGTCCACTGGGTGAGTTTTCCCTCACGTCCTACATGAAAGCAGTGGGTAACATAATGAATGGTAGCACACCTCAATTGTGTGCTGCAATTTATTCCTGGAAAGCTGCATGATGTCTGGTACTACTTACTCTTGCGTTACATAAGCTGCTCTAACAAAACTTTTGCTGGTAAACGTTCTCATTATAGATGACGCACGTAGTGCAATATTCAGTCTCATCAACTGCTTTCTCACCCATGTAACTGATGTGGAAGAAGTCATTTTAAACTGAATTCTTACAAAGATTCATAGGAAGATGACAGCCATCATCTGCCACGAGATACGAGTTGTACTTCAAAACTTTCGATACAGTACTTTGATGATAATGATGATAATAATAATAATAATAATAATAATAATAATAATATCTTTATTTACATGAACAAGGTATACAGTCCTAGCTGACATCAATGACATTCTACTATATAGAAAACCGCTTCTTATGCTGAGCATTTCGGCAAATTAGGTCAGTTTTGTCCCAGGATGCGACCCACACCAGTCGACTAACTCCCAGGTACCAATTTTACTGATCGGTGAACATAGACAACCGGTGTATGGAAACACGCCCAATGTTTCCACTACTTCGCAGGGAATCGAACCCGGACTCTCACAGTGTAAAGCGAGAGCTTTTGCCACCAGGCCACGGGGCTCCGATCAAGTATTCCTGACAACATTGAGAGAGGCGAACTGACAGGACACTGGGATTTGAACTTTTATTGTGTACGTCATTACTTCCGCATTTACAAGCTGCAGGACATTCGCTCTACGCTAAGTGAACGCTCAGCTATTTGCAGATGGATGAAATTTATTGTATAATGGCAGAGACAGAATATGAACTACTGACTAAGCATGGGTTTCACTGAACGTTGCAATGAACATTGCTGGTCAGGGACGTGAACTGGTATGATTATTGAACATTTTCTGATGAAAGGGATGAAATGTGTTCATTGAGGACTCAATCATCTCAGAGGTCTTACAGAAAGCCATAAAATGGTAATGAAACCACGAAACAAGTGGTATTGAAACCATCTGTTTCGTGGTGTCATTACTATATAAACTGCTTGTGGAGGCTGGTATAATATATAGACAAAAATACAATATGGAGTAAAACAACATAGATAGCAACTCAGAGCTACACTTCGAATACTTGGTCCAGCTCCCCGGCGGTGGACCGCGTGCCCAGAATGCTGCAGGCATTTCCTCTCTGGATCGCGACACTGAGTCTCTGAAAGAGGAAGCTGGCCGCGATGTGGTCCTTGGTTTCTATGGTGAGTTTTTCACCCAGCTCTATAAGGAACTTTAGAGCACCCTTGCCCCATGCTCCAAGGGTCTCCAATCCTATTGGGATAAAGTTATAGCAAGGGGGAAGGTCTTCATATCTGCGGGTCTTCTGGGGTCTCCCTGTGGCTGGCAGCTCCACCCCTTTCAGCTACGGAGTATGGCAAGTAGGTGTCTGCCAATGTGGCGGTGCAGGTGTAGTCCCAGGTAATCTGCTTACCATCCTTCCAGGGTAGCATAGTGGCTCCATCAGGACGCTTTTGACTTCCGTCAGACCTCTGCACTTGGGGTTCCCGTTGAGCTGAGCAACGGGCTGTGGCGAGGCTTCTCGTTATGATGTCATTGACCTCCTCATGTCTGGCACCCCTTCCTTCTGATGTGTGACACATAAGACCATGAAGTCCGAACTGATCAGCTGTCGCCCTGCCGCAAATACACCTATGTTCGGTGAGGATGGGGGCGGCTAGACGAAGAGCAACACCAATCCGAATGGCCTGTGGGTCGAGTCGAGTGCCCAGGGAGGAATTGGGAACAGCTAGAAGGAAATCTCCTGAGTGTGGAGCCTTCACCGCTAGGAGACGAGCTTTGTCCTTTCCTGAAGCGTTGGTGTGCATTGTGTTGGCGATTTTTTCCATGATCGGTTTGTCCCAGTGGGACTGTTTGTGGTCTTTGGGAGGAGCTGGTCTACTGGAGGAGTCTGCAAGGGTGTCCCACTGCATCGCAGTTTCAGTAAACCTGGGGTCTTGAGCTCCTACCACGTCTCTCAAGTGTTCTGGGACGATCTTCTTGACTAATGCACTGGAAGCCAAACACGAACACAGAAAAGCAGGTAAAGCTACATGCGTTGCTTTGCGCACCCCTAAACTTCCCAGTCGCACTGGGAAGGTTGCCTGATCCCATTGCCGATGCTCTAGTGACAGGTTCAGTGCCTTCCTAAAGGTTGATCTCAGGTGTGCGCCATATAATATATATATATATATATATATATTATATATATATATCGTCCCAAATAGGTAAAACTTGCGATTTTGTCTTAAACAGCAACGCTCTTCTTGCCGAATAAGGCAAGCAAAAATTTGTGTATGCAATAATTTCGCAAAACTCATTCTGAACCTAACGAAAGAAATATATTTCATTCTGTTTCTTTAAAATTAAGTTACTGTAACCAATTTTACCTACTCGGTACGACATATATATGTGGTGACATCACACATCTAAGTCTAACGCCTAATTTTTCTGGGAAATAATCTTCCTTTCCCCTGCATACTCTGACCTGAGCCTCACTATCCTCGTAAAAACTCTTCACAGCTTTGAATAACCTACCTCCTATTCCATACATCTGGCACATTTTCGGCATTGCCCCCCCCCTATCCACCCTATCATACGCCTATTTCAGATCCAAAAATGCCACAATAAGCTGTCTTACTCTTAATTCTTTCATTAATAACTCTACCATACACTGTACCAGGTATACTCGATAGACTTATTCCCCTTTAATTTTTACACTCTCTTTTATCCCCTTTGCCTTTATACAAAGGAACTATGCATGCTCTCTGCCAATCCCTAGGTACATTACCCCCATCCATACATTTATTAAATAAAAGCACCAACCACTCCAAAACTATATCCCCTCCTGCTTTTAACATTTCTATCTTTATCCCAGTAATCCCAGCTGCCTTACCCCCTTTCATTCTACCCACTACCTCACGAACTTCCCCCGCACTCATAACTCACTCGCTCCTCACTCCCACAAGATGTTATTCTTCCTTGCCCTATAAAAGAAATCACAGCTTCCCTATCTTCATCAACATTTAACAGTTCCTCAAAATATTCCCTCCATTTTCCTGATACTTCTAACTCTCCATTTAATAACTCTCCGCTCCTATTTTTAAGTATCAAATCCATTCGTTCCCTATGCTTCCTCAACTTATTAATCTCATTCCAAAAGATTTTCTGATTTTCAGCAAAATTTGTTGATAACATCTCACCCACTCTCATTTGCTCTCTTCTTACATTCCTTCAGCACTCTCTTAACCTCTCTTTTTCTCTTCATATTCTCCTCCTCCTTTGCATCACTTCTTTGTAAAAACCTCTCATATGCTAACTTTTGGAGGTGCTGGATTACCAAAACTCACATGCTAACTTTTGGAGGTGTAGGATTACCAAAACTCAAATGCTAACTTTTGGAGGTGCGGGATTACCAAAACTATTATCCAGAGGGCGGCTGAGGAGAGGTTGTTGAGGTAGTTCGGACACGTAGAGAGGATGGAACGAAATAGAATGATTTGGAGAGTGTATAAATTTGTAGTGGAAGGAAGGCAGGGTAGGGGTCGGCCTAGGAAAGGATGGAGGGGGTAAAGGAGGTTTTGTGTGCCAGGGGCTTAGACTTCCAGCAAGCATGCACGAGCATGTTTGATAGGAGTGAACAGAGACAAATGGTTTTTATGACTTGACGTATGTGACATGCAAAGAGTATGTTACAATTTATTCAGCGTATGTCACACTCAAATATAGGCTGCCTCTCAACCAGCGAGCCGGGTGCTAAGGGTTTAACAATCGATAGGGTGCCCGCCGTTAAATCAGTACCTTGGTTCATTGGCCAATCACAGGCAAGCCCGCCAAAGCTGAAGAAACGTGGTTCACTTCTACCAAGCGGATTGAAAGACTTGTCTAGCTGCTGGCTGAGCACGGTGCACACTCTCTGGCTTCTGCTTTGCCATCTGTCACCGTGGTGTACACTTACCATTTCTATCTGTACATATTGTACATGCTTGTATATATCTGGTGAAGGCAAAAATAAATTAACAGTCTACTGTTGAGTTCTGTTTGCTCCATTTCCCTTTACGACCAGGTCTCAGGCCGTTCTTACCTGTGTTCATAATAACTTGCTGTTGGAGTGTGAGCAAGGTAATATTTATGAAGGAATTCAAGAAAACTGGCAGGCCGGAGATGGGAAATACACTGCCTGCCTTCTGAAGGAGGGGTGTTAATGTTGAAGTTTTATAACAGTAGTGTAAGCACATCTCTAAATCTTTAGCTCTAGATCTTTTGCACTCTCGTGCATCGTCAGAAACTATGCAATGTTCCAAGATAGCAAAAGATATGACGGGAAATTCTCTGAGGCAAGGCAGGTATCAATGGCGGCCAATGACACAGAATGAGAACTGTCACTGACCCAAACACCTACCTCCCTCCGTCTCCACACACCCTTCTGGGGTAAGAGAAGGTGGAGGACCTCAGAGGTTAACAGAAAACAAATCAAAGAATATTAAGAAAATGCAGCAATCAGCCCAAAACCGCATCTAATCGATATCAGCTGATCTATTGCCATACAGAATCATTTTATTTAAGTGGTTAATACACACCCAAACTCAAGCTATATGTAATACTGCATTATTATTCAGATTCCCTAGTTGTTAATCTGTACTATCGTATGTCAGAGAATGTTCCAGAAGTGCCAGCAGAGAAAGGACTCTACATAGATCTCTACATATTTACCTACTACCCACATGTTTACTAATCTTCGTCCATGGCAATTCCACTCTTTCTTAACACTAGGACCACAGAGGTGATAAGTCACTCTACCCGACTTCTGGAGGTTATTCTAACAAACTCACATATATCACATTATGTAAGTTGTAGACACATCCACTTGTGCAACTGTACTTGTATGCAGAGCCTAAGCAGACTTACTAATACTATGGAATTCCCGATATTCAACGCTACCAAAGGTAGACTGCGACCTCCGACGGGTGAAACGTGTGGAACAGTCTATCATAGTCTCTCTTGCACCCACCTAAGGGAATGTTAAATCTGCTGGTATTTTCTATGTACTGCGACCCAGAAAGGCTGGATTCCCCACGGGTGAATCGTGCAGGAAAGGTGCGGAGAGCTTACGTCTAAACCACCAATTCCCCAAAAGGACCTGTTACATAATGAGCAATCTGTGGATTTTGTATAGCATCCTTGCTTAAGACTGTGCACAATTGACTACTAAACAGCTGTTGAGTTTGTATATTCCATCACATGAATTAAATTAGACATTTCTATTATGGCTGATGAGAGAGAATTCAGTTACGTTCCTCTCCATAATGGAATTAATGGGTAGAATGACCTGAACTGCTGCCCACCCTGGCGAGTGATTGCAAGTACTAACATGATTAAAGATTGCATTTGACTCATGAGCCGTCCTTAACGAGTACTGATGTTGGGTTAATCTGATTTCAAGTGATTTACCTGTCTGCCCGACGTACGAAAGAGAGCATAGTATGCATGAGATTTTGTAAACACCACTAACAATGTTGGATGGTGTTTACAACTTCTGCTTCACTGTCCCTATGTTCTTTAACACATTATTAATAATGAGCTTTTTTTAATGCATCATGCAGGCTGGGCATACTCTCATCGTAAAGCAAAACCAGTATATTTGTCCTGGAAGGTACTTCCCTAGGGTCAGTCCTGTAGAAAGTCTTCTTGGCTGCCAATAATACCTTCTCAACAAAATCCGTAGGATATCTCAGTTTAGTGGTTATGTTGAATATCTTATTAAATTTCACCATCAAAGTATTTCGGGCTACAAATACTTAAAGCTCTCAAGAACACTGTAACACACATTAACCCTACATTTATGAATGGAATAATAGTGAATGTATGACGACACATTAGTTGACTTCCTGAACACTGTAGATATAAATTTCTTGTCATCAGATTGAATTAGAACACCTAGGAAAGGCAATATATCTATTTCCTGCGCTCTTGTAAACTTGAGGATACTAAATCATTGAGTCTAGGAAGGAACTAATTAATATCATGATCTCTAGGGAACAAAGAACATCATCTACGTATCTGAACCACTTGACTTTACTAGGGAGGATATCTTTAAGAATTCTAGTACCATGGAATTCCATGTACAAGTTGCTGAGTAATGGACTAAGCTGATTTTACATGGGCAGGCCTTGTTTCTAAGTATAATATTTACCTTAGATATGATATTTATCTTTGTGTGATGGACTTGCAGTCCATCACACTAACTTGTTCATGCAACATATCATAGTTCCTGAAGACGCACTAGAGTGCGAGAGATGTAGAGCCAAAGATTTCTGTTCCATGTGGCTTGTCTAAGTAAGGAGTCATTCAAGATACGGTACACCGTGCACGTCAGGCACATATTCGCGTATGCAGCACCAGTATGGAACCCACACCTGATGAAGCATGTCAAGAAATTAAACAAAGTGCAAAATTTTGCAACAAGACAAGTCTAGGAGCTGAGGGGAATGTCTTATGAAGAAAGGCTAAGAGAACTATGAATCAACCCCTCCAACCACGTGTAGGTGAGTACACACACACACACATACACACACACACACACTTTCCTAAGGGAAAAAGTACATGCCATTCATGAAATTTCTATTTTCAGGAAATGAGAATGTCTGACTATTCATAGCTTGTTGTTGAAGCTTTCGGGTAATGTAATTTTGTAGTTTATGACTTGTAACCTCAGCAGATTTTTTAATATAAATATACAGTTATATATATATATATATATATATATATATATATATATATATATATATATATATATATATATATATATCAAATGTATGCAAAAAATTATTTACTCTACACCTCCCAGTGAAGTATATTCACTCACTCAGGAGACGAGAGCAATCATAGTATTTTGGTGATAAACTTTTTATCTAACTAAAAAACTAACAAAAAATATAGCTAATATGAAATTAGAAAATAATCTGAGCCATGTTTAGTCAAGGGTATTGTTAATAACATGAAGTCATGCTCAGGCAGGTTTTAAAAGTTTCCAACATGTTAAGTAGCCTGACGTGAGGTGTCACGGGACGTGTTACACTGTGCTTACCATCACCAAGATTAACCTTTTATGAAATTATTTCCGTCCATAGACCTAAAGTTTCCGGACTGTCAGACCGGGCCGAGGGGGCTCTGACCCCCGGAACTCTCTCCAGGTATACTCCAGTTAAGTTTGTGACACTGGTGGTGGTGACCTCCAGTAGGACCTCAGTCAAAGATGCTGACTTTGAAGGTGCTGACTTTGAAGGTGCTGACTACTGATGGTGATATGACTACAGGAAGTCACCTCAGTTAACCTACTGACCATGGTAGTGGTGACCCTATACGAGGTCACCTCAGCTAAGCTACTGAAAATGGTGGTGAGCCTACCCGAGGTCACCTCAGTTAACTGCTGAACTTTAGAGACATTTTGCAACATAAACAATGCCGTGACCTCCATGACATTAATTGAACAAATTCATCAGAAGCTACCAATTAAAAGTGACGTCCAATAAAAATTTAAACGAACACTAAACAAACAATTTTATTTGCGTGTTTCGGAAGTTTTCAACACGTTTCGAGCACATGTACTACAGTTATATGTAAACACGTTTCCTTTAATGTGTTTGTTTTTCTCTTACTGGCTCATGCAGGTGTGTGTGTGTGTGTGTGTGTGTGTGTGTGTGTGTGTGTGTGTGTGTGTGTGTGTGTGTGTGTGTGTGTGTGTGTACTCACCTAGTTGTACTCACCTAGTTGAGGTTGCGGGGGTCGAGTCCGAGCTCCTGGCCCCGCCTCTTCACTGATCGCTACTAGGTCACTCTCCCTGAGCCGTGTGTGTGTGTGTGTGTGTGTGTGTGTGTGTGTGTGTGTGTGTGTGTGTGTGTGTGTGTGTGTGTGTTGTGCCGATTAAGTAAACTGGTCAAATAGCAAGAACTCATTTAAATTAAGTCCTTTCTAAAATTTTCTCTTATACATGTACATTTAAAAATATATTTTTTTCATTTACGTTAACGGAAAAATTAATAATTTTGTACCAAAACAACCTTAGTAAACTTACTTAACCTTATTATAACAAGCGCAATTTAATTTAGCCTAATCCAACTAAATATATTTTAGACAAGTTTTTAATAATTTAATAATAAACATTGAAATATTTTTTTTTGTTCGTTAGGTTCAGAAGGATTCTTGCTAAATTATTACAGACAAATTTTCGCTTGCCTTATTCAGCAAGAAGAACGTTGCTATCTAACCCAAAATCGCAAATTTTACCTATTCGGCACGACATATATAGGTGAAGGAATACATAGGTAAAGAAATCCACCCCTGCTTGTTTGCTCGCCCCTGCTCCGCCCTGCTGAGTTCTTTGTTTGCTGACTTAGTTACGACCAGGCGCTACAGACCATTAGTTTAGCGCTTCTTTTATATTATAATAGTAGAGGAGCCTATCCAGGAGCTGAACCCGACACCCGTGGCACCTCTAGATCACCACGGTTATGTGGCGTGCTTAGTGCTTTGTTTGCTCACTTAATTACGATCAGGTGCTACAGATTATTAGACTACAACCTGTGTTCATAATAACTTGCCTACACGTCACTACCTCAGCACCACACTATGTAGTGAAGCACTACCTCAGCACCACACTATGTAGTGAAGCACTACCTCAGCACCACACTGTGTAGTGAAGCACTACGTCAGCACCACAATGTGTAGTGAAGCACTACGTCAGCACCACACTATGTAGTGAAGCACTACCTCAGCACCACACTATGTAGTGAAGCACTTCCTCAGCACCACACTATGTAGTGAAGCACTACCTCAGCACCACACTGTAGTGAAGCACTATCTCAGCACCACACTATGTAGTGAAGCACTACCTCAGCACCACACTATGTAGTGAAGCACTACCTCAGCACCACACTATGTAGTGAAGCACTACCTCAGCACCACACTATGTAGTGAAGCACTACCTCAGCACCACACTATGTAGTGAAGCACTACCTCAGCACCACACTATGTAGTGAAGCACTACCTCAGCACCACACTATGTAGTGAAGCACTACCTCAGCACCACACTATGTAGTGAAGCACTACCTCAGCACCACACTATGTAGTGAAGCACTACCTCAGCACCACACTATGTAGTGAAGCACTACCTCAGCACCACACTATGTAGTGAAGCACTACCTCAGCACCACACTATGTAGTGAAGCACTACCTCAGCACCACACTATGTAGTGAAGCACTACCTCAGCACCACACTATGTAGTGAAACACTACCTCAGCACCACACTATGTAGTGAAGCACTACCTCAGCACCACACTATGTAGTGAAGCACTACCTCAGCACCACACTATGTAGTGAAGCACTTCCTCAGCACCACACTATGTAGTGAAGCACTACCTCAGCACCACACTATGTAGTGAAGCACTACCTCAGCACCACACTATGTAGTGAAGCTCTTCCTCAGCACCACACTATGTAGTGAAGCACTACCTCAGCACCACACTATGTAGTGAAGCACTACCTCAGCACCACACTATGTAGTGAAGCACTACCTCAGCACCACACTATGTAGTGAAGCACTACCTCAGCACCACACTATGTAGTGAAGCACTACCTCAGCACCACACTATGTAGTGAAGCACTACCTCAGCACCACACTATGTAGTGAAGCACTACCTCAGCACCACACTATGTAGTGAAGCACTACCTCAGCACCACACTATGTAGTGAAGCACTACCTCAGCACCACACTATGTAGTGAAGCACTACCTGAGCACCACACTATGTAGTGAAGCACTACCTCAGCACCACACTATGTAGTGAAGCACTTCCTCAGCACCACACTACGTAGTGAAGCACTACCTCAGCACCACACTATGTAGTGAAGCACTTCCTCAGCACCACACTATGTAGTGAAGCACTACCTCAGCACCACAATGTGTAGTGAAGCACTACCTCAGCACCACACTATGCAGTGAAGCACTACCTCAGCACCACACTATGTAGTGAAGCACTTCCTCAGCACCACACTATGTAGTGAAGCACTACCTCAGCACCACACTATGTAGTGAAGCACTTCCTCAGCACCACAATATGTAGTGAAACATTACCTCAGCACCACACTATGTAGTGAAACATTACCTCAGCACCACACTATGTAGTGAAGCACTACCTCAGCACCACACTATGTAGTGAAGCACTAACTCAGCACCACACTATGTAGTGAAGCACTAACTCAGCACCACACTATGTAGTGAAGCACTACCTACTATGTAGTGAAGCACTACCTCAGCACCACACTATGTAGTGAAGCACTACCTCAGCACCACACTATGTAGTGAAGCACTACCTCAGCACCACACTATGTAGTGAAGCACTTCCTCAGCACCACACTATGTAGTGAAGCACTACCTCAGCACCACACTATGTAGTGAAGCACTTCCTCAGCACCACACTATGTAGTGAAGCACTACCTCAGCACCACACTATGTAGTGAAGCACTTCCTCAGCACCACACTATGTAGTGAAGCACTTCCTCAGCACCACACTATGTAGTGAAGCACTACCTCAGCACCACACTGTAGTGAAGCACTTCCTCAGCACCACAATGTGTAGTGAAGCACTTCCTCAGCACCACACTATGTAGTGAAGCACTACCTCAGCACCACACTATGTAGTGAAGCACTACCTCAGCATCACACTACGTAGTGAAGCACTACCTCAGCACCACACTATGTAGTGAAGCACTACCTCAGCACCACACTATGTAGTGAAGCACTACCTCAGCACCACACTATGTAGTGAAGCACTACCTCAGCACCACACTATGTAGTGAAGCACTACCTCAGCACCACACTATGTAGTGAAGCACTACCTCAGCACCACACTGTAGTGAAGCACTACCTCAGCATCACACTATGTAGTGAAGCACTACCTCAGCACCACAATGTGTAGTGAAGCACTACCTCAGCACCACACTATGTAGTGAAGCACTACCTCAGCACCACACTATGTAGTGAAGCACTACCTCAGCACCACACTATGTAGTGAAGCACTACCTCAGCATCACACTATGTAGTGAAGCACTACCTCAGCATCACACTATGTAGTGAAGCACTACCTCAGCACCACACTATGTAGTGAAGCACTACCTCAGCACCACACTATGTAGTGAAGCACTACCTCAGCACCACACTATGTAGTGAAGCACTACCTCAGCACCAAACTATGTAGTGAAGCACTACCTCAGCACCACGCTATGTAGTGAAGCACTACCTCAGCACCACACTATGTAGTGAAGCACTTCCTCAGCACCACACTATGTAGTGAAGCACTTCCTCAGCACCACACTATGTAGTGAAGCACTACATCAGCACCACACTATGTAGTGAAGCACTACATCAGCACCACACTATGTAGTGAAGCACTACCTCAGCACCACACTATGTAGTGAAGCACTTCCTCAGCACCACACTATGTAGTGAAGCACTACCTACTATGTAGTGAAGCACTACCTACTATGTAGTGAAGCACTACCTCAGCACCACACTATGTAGTGAAGCACTACCTCAGCACCATACTATGTAGTGAAGCACTTCCTCAGCACCACACTATGTAGTGAAGCACTTCCTCAGCACCACACTATGTAGTGAAGCACTACCTCAGCACCACACTATGTAGTGAAGCACTACCTCAGCACCACACTATGTAGTGAAGCACTTCCTCAGCACCACAATGTGTAGTGAAGCACTTCCTCAGCACCACACTATGTAGTGAAGCACTACCTCAGCACCACACTATGTAGTGAAGCACTACCTCAGCATCACACTATGTAGTGAAGCACTACCTCAGCACCACACTATGTAGTGAAGCACTACCTCAGCATCACACTATGTAGTGAAGCACTACCTCAGCACCACAATGTGTAGTGAAGCACTACCTCAGCACCACACTATGTAGTGAAGCACTACCTCAGCACCACACTATGTAGTGAAGCACTACCTCAGCACCACACTATGTAGTGAAGCACTACCTCAGCACCACACTATGTAGTGAAGAACTACCTCAGCACCACACTATGTAGTGAAGCACTACCTCAGCACCACACTATGTAGTGAAGCACTACCTCAGCATCACACTATGTAGTGAAGCACTACCTCAGCACCACACTATGTAGTGAAGCACTACCTCAGCACCACAACGTGTAGTGAAGCACTATCTCAGCACCACACTATGTAGTGAAGCACTACCTCAGCACCACACTATGTAGTGAAGCACTACCTCAGCACCACACTATGTAGTGAAGCACTATCTCAGCACCACACTATGTAGTGAAGCACTACCTCAGCACCACACTATGTAGTGAAGCACTACCTCAGCACCACACTATGTAGTGAAGCACTACCTCAGCACCACACTATGTAGTGAAGCACTACCTCAGCACGACACTATGTAGTGAAGCACTACCTCAGCACCACACTATGTAGTGAAGCACTACCTCAGCACCACAATGTGTAGTGAAGCACTACCTCAGCACCACACTATGTAGTGAAGCACTACCTCAGCATCACAATGTTTAGTGAAGCACTAACCTACTTCACATTTCTGCAGCACACACACACACACACACTAAACCAGTAAATCCTAGCCAGGGCACAGTGACACTGTAGTGCCAGGCATGTGTGCCTGCAGTGTCACACACACTGGGGTGTCAGGCATGTCTCCAAGGGATGTTACACCCTGGGTTGCCAAGAATGTTTGAATTTAATGCCACACACTAGGGTGCCAGACATCTACGTGGGGCGCTATATACTGGGGTGCCAGGCATGAATGGCGAGTGCTACACACTGGGGTGCCAGGCATGAATTTCGGGTGCTACACAATGGAGTGCAAGGTATGTTATGTCGGGTGTTACACAGTGGGGTGCCAGGCATGTCTTCCTGTGGTGCGACACACTGGGGTGCCAGGCATGTCTTCCTGTGGTGAGACACACTGGGGTGCCAGGCATGTCTTCCTGTGGTGCGACACACTGGGGTGCCAGGCATGTCTTCCTGTGGTGAGACACACTGGGGTGCCAGGCATGTCTTCCTGTGGTGAGACACACTGGGGTGCCAGGCATGTCTTCCTGTCGTGCGACACACTGGGGTGCCAGGCATGTCTTCCTGTGGTGCGACACACTGGGGTGCTACACACTGGGATGCTTCACAATGGGATGCTTCACACTGGGTGCTTCACACTGGGTGCTTCACACTGGGGTGCTACACACTGGGGTGCTACACACTGGGGTGCTACACACTGGGATGCTTCACACTGGGATGCTACACACTGGGATGCTTCACACTGGGGTGCTACACACTGGGATGCTTCACACTGGGATGCTACACACTGGGATGCTTCACACTGGGGTGCTACACACTGGGATGCTACACACTGGGATGCTTCACACTGGGGTGCTACACACTGGGATGCTTCACACTGGGATGCTTCACACTGGGTGCTTCACACTGGGGTGCTACACACTGGGTGCTTCACACTGGGGTGCTACACACTGGGATGCTTCACAATGGGATGCTTCACAATGGGTGCTTCACACTGGGTGCTTCACAATGGGATGCTTCACACTGGGTGCTTCACACTGGGTGCTTCACATTGGGTGCTTCACACTGGGTGCTTCACACTGGGGTGCTACACACTGGGATGCTTCACAATGGGATGCTTCACACTGGGTGCTTCACAATGGGATGCTTCACACTGGGTGCTTCACAATGGGATGCTTCACACTGGGTGCTTCACACTGGGTGCTTCACACTGGGTGCTACACACTGGGGTGCTACACACTGGGATGCTTCACAATGGGATGCTTCACACTGGGTGCTTCACAATGGGATGCTTCACACTGGGTGCTTCACACTGGGTGCTTCACACTGGGGTGCTTCACAATGGGATGCTTCACAATGGGATGCTTCACACTGGGTGCTTCACAATGGGATGCTTCACAATGGGATGCTTCACACTGGGTGCTTCACACTGGGTGCTACACACTGGGATGCTACACACTGGGATGCTTCACACTGGGTGCTTCAGAATGGGATGCTTCACACTGGGTGCTTCACACTGGGGTGCTACACACTGGGTGCTTCACAATGGGATGCTTCACACTGGGTGCTACACACTGGGTGCTTCACAATGGGATGCTTCACACTGGGTGCTTCACACTGGGGTGCTACACACTGGGTGCTTCACAATGGGATGCTTCACAATGGGATGCTTCACACTGGGTGCTTCACACTGGGTGCTACACACTGGGTGCTTCACACTGGGTGCTTCACACTGGGTGCTACACACTGGGGTGCTACACACTGGGGTGCTTCACAATGGGATGCTTCACACTGGGTGCTTCACACTGGATGCTTCACACTGGGTGCTTCACACTGGGTGCTACACACTGGGATGCTTCACAATGGGATGCTTCACACTGGGTGCTTCACACTGGATGCTTCACACTGGATGCTTCACACTGGGTGCTACACACTGGGGTGCTACACACTGGGGTGCTTCACACTGGATGCTTCACACTGGGTGCTTCACACTGGATGCTTCACACTGGGTGCTTCACACTGGATGCTTCACACTGGGTGCTTCACACTGGGTGCTACACACTGGGTGCTTCACACTGGGTGCTTCACACTGGGTGCTACACACTGGGATGCTTCACACTGGATGCTTCACACTGGGTGCTTCACACTGGGTGCTACACACTGGGATGCTTCACACTGGGTGCTTCACACTGGGTGCTTCACACTGGATGCTTCACACTGGGTGCTTCACACTGGGTGCTTCACACTGGGTGCTTCACACTGGATGCTTCACACTGGATGCTTCACACTGGGTGCTTCACACTGGGTGCTTCACACTGGATGCTTCACACTGGGTGCTTCACACTGGGTGCTACACACTGGGGTGCTACACACTGGGGTGCTACACACTGGGATGCTTCACACTGGGATGCTTCACACTGGGTGCTTCACACTGGGTGCTTCACACTGGATGCTTCACACTGGGTGCTTCACACTGGGTGCTTCACACTGGGTGCTTCACACTGGGTGCTTCACACTGGGTGCTTCACACTGGGTGCTTCACACTGGGTGCTACACACTGGGATGCTTCACACTGGGTGCTTCACACTGGATGCTTCACACTGGGTGCTTCACACTGGGTGTTACACACTGGGATGCTTCACACTGGGTGCTTCACACTGGATGCTTCACACTGGGTGCTTCACACTGGATGCTTCACACTGGGTGCTTCACACTGGATGCTTCACACTGGGTGCTTCACACTGGATGCTTCACACTGGGTGCTTCACACTGGATGCTTCACACTGGGTGCTTCACACTGGATGCTTCACACTGGGTGCTTCACACTGGATGCTTCACACTGGGTGCTTCACACTGGATGCTTCACACTGGGTGCTTCACACTGGGTGCTTCACACTGGATGCTTCACACTGGGGGCTTCACACTGGATGCTTCACACTGGATGCTTCACACTGGGTGCTTCACACTGGATGCTTCACACTGGGTGCTTCACACTGGGTGCTTCACACTGGGATGCTTCACACTGGGATGCTTCACACTGGGTGCTACACACTGGGATGCTTCACAATGGGGTGCTTCACACTGGGTGCTTCACACTGGGGTGCTACACACTGGGGTGCTACACACTGGGGTGCTTCACACTGGGATGCTTCACACTGGGTGCTTCACACTGGATGCTTCACACTGGGGTGCTACACACTGGGGTGCTTCACAATGGGGTGCTTCACACTGGGGTGCTACACACTGGGTGCTTCACAATGGGATGCTTCACACTGGGTGCTTCACACTGGATGCTTCACACTGGGTGCTTCACACTGGGGTGCTACACACTGGGTGCTTCACAATGGGATGCTTCACACTGGGTGCTTCACACTGGGATGCTTCACACTGGGTGCTTCACACTGGATGCTTCACACTGGGTGCTTCACACTGGGGTGCTACACACTGGGTGCTTCACAATGGGATGCTTCACACTGGGTGCTTCACAATGGGGTGCTTCACACTGGGGTGCTACACACTGGGATGCTTCACACTGGGTGCTACACACTGGGATGCTTCACACTGGGTGCTACACACTGGGATGCTTCACACTGGGTGCTACACACTGGGGTGCTACACACTGGGTGCTTCACAATGGGGTGCTTCACACTGGGTGCTACACACTGGGGTGCTACACACTGGGATGCTTCACACTGGGTGCTACACACTGGGGTGCTACACACTGGGTGCTTCACAATGGGATGCTTCACACTGGGTGCTTCACACTGGGATGCTTCACACTGGGTGCTACACACAGGGATGCTTCACAATGGGGTGCTTCACACTGGGTGCTTCACACTGGGGTGCTACACACTGGGGTGCTTCACACTGGGATGCTTCACACTGGGTGCTTCACACTGGATGCTTCACACTGGGTGCTTCACACTGGGGTGCTACACACTGGGGTGCTTCACAATGGGGTGCTTCACACTGGGGTGCTACACACTGGGTGCTTCACAATGGGATGCTTCACACTGGGTGCTTCACACTGGATGCTTCACACTGGGTGCTTCACACTGGGGTGCTACACACTGGGTGCTTCACAATGGGATGCTTCACACTGGGTGCTTCACACTGGGATGCTTCACACTGGGTGCTTCACACTGGATGCTTCACTGGGTGCTTCACACTGGGGTGCTACACACTGGGTGCTTCACAATGGGATGCTTCACACTGGGTTTCTTCACAATGGGGTGCTTTCACACTGGGTGCTACACACTGGGGTGCTACACACTGGGATGCTTCACACTGGGTGCTACACACTGGGATGCTTCACACTGGGTGCTACACACTGGGATGCTTCACACTGGGTGCTACACACTGGGGTGCTACACACTGGGTGCTTCACAATGGGGTGCTTCACACTGGGTGCTACACACTGGGGTGCTACACACTGGGATGCTTCACACTGGGTGCTACACACTGGGGTGCTACACACTGGGGTGCTACACACTGGGTGCTTCACACTGGGTGCTTCACACTGGGATGCTTCACACTGGGTGCTTCACACTGGGATGCTTCACACTGGGTGCTACACACTGGGGTGCTACACACTGGGTGCTTCACAATGGGATGCTTCACACTGGGTGCTTCACAATGGGATGCTTCACACTGGGTGCTTCACACTGGGGTGCTACACAATGGGGTGCCAGGCATGTCTTCCTGGGGTGCTACACACTGGGGTGCTACACACTGGGGTGCCACACACTGGGGTGTCACACACTGGGGTGCCATATACTTGGGCGCTACACACAGGGGTACCACACACTGTGGTGCTACACACTGGGATGCTACACACTAGGGTGTCACACACTGGGGTGCCATACAATGGTGTGCTAGACACCAGGATGGTACACACTGAGGTGCTTCACACTGGGTGCCACACACTTGGGTGCCACACACTTGGGTGCTACACACTTGGGTGCTACACACTGGGTGCCAGGAATGTCTTCCTGGGGCGCCACACACTGGGGTGCCACACACTGGGGTGCTACACGCTGGGGTGCCACACACTGGGGTACCACACATTGGGGTGCTACACACTGGGGTGCTACACACTGGGGTGCTATACACTGGGGTGCTACACATTAGGGTGCTACACACTGGTGTGCTAGATACTGGGTGTCATACACAAGGGTGCTAGACACTGATGTACCATACACTAGGGTGTCATGCACTGGGGTGTCACACACTTGGGTGCCATACACTGGGGTGCCATACACTGGGGTGCCATACACTGGGGTGCCATACACTGGGGTGCTACACACTGGGGTGCTACACACTGGGGTGCTACACACTGTGGTGCTACACACTGTGGTGCCACGCACTGGAGTGCCATACACTGGGGTGCCACGCACTGGGGTGCCACTACGAATTAAACAATGGCAGTGGATTGTACTTTCAATCTCTTAACAATATTTTTAAAGATATTTTTTAATATCTAAAAGAATGATGCTTTGTGTGTACATTATATTCACTGGGAAGCTCTAAACCCGCAAGGGTCGCACAGCGTCTGGAGACCTGGTGGGAAACAGATTTGACCCTAGTAAGAGGAAGGCTGCTTTAATTCCTTTAACGAAGAGATCTTTACTGGCACTGAAACATCACTGTGAAGAGCACAAAGCATTCTGTCATCAATGCTGAGAGGAGTCTCATCAATGTACAGAGTAGTCTGACATCAATGTACAGAGCAGTCTGACATCAATGTACAGAGCAGTCTGACATCAATGTACAGAGCAGTCTGACATCAATGTACAGAGCAGTCTGACATCAATGTACAGAGCAGTCTGTGTCATGTGGGTTCGACAACGTGGATGGGGTAAAAACACTCACGTAGGCTGGTTAGTACGTATAATTACGACGGAAAGTATGGGAAGCACCATCAGCCGCTCTGCCTCTCTGCTCCCTATCTTAAGACTGACCCACCAGTGCCTAGCGGGTGAACGGCATTCAAAAACATGCTATGGTCAGCAGCAACATGAATAACAGTCAGTGATTCACACAGACAGTTGGTAGTGAGTCATCTACTGGTAACTGGTTACTGGTAACTGATACTACTGAGAGCTCGGCGACGCTAACGTATGTCGTCCCGACATACAGCTAATACAAACTAGAAACGGCAGGTGTACGGCTTGGGCTGATTCTATACAATGTCAAAGTACACAATAATTGAACATTATAACATACATAAGTAGAATATTGTAACGGAAGCTTACGTAATTGAAACTGTAATGAAACTCAACATTGGGATTACACAATAGAAGTGATAAAAAAATATTTGATCGATCGATCTGTATTCATGTGATCTACGGATTCTGAGGAAGAAATATATACAAAGAAAGAAGTGTTTAACAGAAAGGCAGATTCGGTGCACTCAAAACTAGATCTGTTAACTAATTTCCAATGTTCCCTCCAGGGCAACAAACATCTGTGTGTTATGGTAGACCATTTCACCAGATATTGTGAGTTAGTTCCTATTGCAGATAAGACTGCCAAGACAGTAGCTAAAGCATTTAAAGAACGCATTATCTGCAGGCATACCACCCCTAAGTCCCTAGTAACAGATAATGGAGGTGAATTCTGTAATGAGATTCTTGAAAATTTGTGTACCTTGTACAAGATCTCTAAATCCACCATTGTTCCTCATCATCCTGCCAGCAATGGGTTAGCGGAACGAACCAATAAGAAAGTACTTGATGTCTTGAGAGCCACTACCAATCCCAACAGTGAAACTTGGGATGAAGTTATACCTGATGTGCAGTGTGCTATAAATTCTGCTTACAATGTTCCTATAGGTGACACTCCACATTATGCATTGTACGGTGTACATAAACGCTTGCCTTATAAGTTGCTATATTCTAATCCAAAACCAAATTACAACCCTGATGATTTCATAGCAACTCGTACCTGCTTAGCTCAAAGCGTCTTTAGAAGAATCCGTGAAACACTTCATAAATCAACAGAATTTACAAGAGTCGCAAACACTCGAGCAAAGCCATCCAAAATCAAAGTAGGTTCGAGAGTTATGCTAACAAAACGTCTGCAATGCCAAAGCTTGATCTAAAGTTTGTTGGTCCTTATCGAGTAGTTGAACATATCACTGGTAATAAGTATAAGGTTAGAGAAATTAGTACTGGTCAGTATAAAGAATCGCATTTAGATCATATGAAGTTAGTATGTGATGATAATGAGGTTCCAACCCAGACTAATGTGACAGACTCTGACAATCCTCCTGATCCTGTACTCTCTACTTCTGATACTCAGTCAGACGATCAACCTGAATGTCGTTATTCCCTACGTACACGACAGGTATTGAGAAATCCTTAAGTATCATTTGTAAGAGCAGTCTGCCATCAACGTACAGAGCAGTCTGCCATCAACGTACAGAGCAGTCTGTCATCAATGTACAGAGCAGTCTGCCATCAATGTACAGAGCAGTCTGCCATCAATGGACAGATCAGTCTGCCATCAATGGACAGAGCAGTCTGCCATTAATGGACAAGCAGTCTGCCATCAATGGACAGAGCAGTCTGCCATCAATGGACAGAGCAGTCTGTCATCAATGGACAGAGCAGTCTGCCATCAAAGGACAGAGCAGTCTGCCATCAAAGGACAGAGCAGTCTGCCATCAAGGGACAGAGCAGTCTGCCATCAAAGGACAGAGCAGTCTGCCATCAATGGACAGAGCAGTCTGCCATCAATGGACAGCACAGATCAGTCTGCCATCAATGTACAGAACAAACAGGGATAACAGTGAGTAAACAAAATTGCAATATCAGCTGTTTACTAGCAAATATTTATGCATTTCTACACGTTACACATTTGAAACATTTTTTTTGTTACTGACAAAACCATAATAGGTTTTATATTATATAAATGAAAGTTGTGGGATAACGGTGAGTGGAAGCCAGTCTTAGAGTGAAGTCTCCTTCAGCGAGTCATTATGACGGCTTTGACGGGACTTAAGGTTGAGTCACCTCAAATAACTACTTGCACTCAGCTGCTGTTCCCTGGATAAGCTGATCAGTCATTGGGTCAGTTAAAGGATTTGTGTCTCACGAAATCGTAATAACGCGATGGCAAACAAACCACGCTACGGGTGGGGTTAGAACCCATGTCAAGTGACTCGCAAAACTCCAAGCCAGTGCGTAAATATACTTAGTTGCATGAATCTTTTTGTAGCCAGCTGGTCCAGTGGCTTACGCACAAGCCCGGAGTTGTGCGACTCACTTGCCATAGGTTCTAACCCCACTCGTACCGTAGTTTGGATTTATGTCATTAGCGGAGAGAGACAATATTATTTAGATACTACTAATTGAGTGAAGGAGCGATGATTGTACGAATACAAGGACCACCTCAATACAAGGACCACCTCACTACAAGGACCGCCTCAATACAAGGACCGCCTCAATACAAGGACCGCCTCAATACAAGGACCGCCTCAATACAAGGACATCCTCAATACAAGGACCGCCTCAATACAAGGACCACCTCAATACAAAGACCGCCTCAATACAAAGACCGCCTCAATACAAGGACCACCTCAATACCGTAAACCAAGCTACAAAAATTGAGATTTTAATTAAAAGACGAATGCTGCAGTGACGATTATTTGCCAGGCAGAGTGAAGAACCTGGGTCACGACCCCAGGCAGAGTGAAGAACCTGGGTCACGACCCCAGGCAGAGTGAAGAACCTGGGTCACGACCCCAGGCAGTGTGAAGAACCTGGGTCACGACCCCAGGCAGAGTGAAGAACCTGGGTCACGACCCCAGGCAGTGTGAAGAACCTGGGTCACGACACCAGGCAGTGTGAAGAACCTGGGTCACGACCCCAGGCAGAGTGAAGAACCTGGGTCACGACCCCAGGCAGAGTGAAGAACCTGGGTCACGACCCCAGCAGTGTGAAGAACCTGGGTCACGACCCAGGCAGAGTGAAGAACCTGGGTCACGACCCCAGGCAGAGTGAAGAACCTGGGTCACGACCCCAGGCAGTGTGAAGAACCTGGGTCACGACCCCAGGCAGTGTGAAGAACCTGGGTCACGACCCCAGGCAGAGTGAAGAACCTGGGTCACGACCCCAGGCAGAGTGAAGAACCTGGGTCACGACCCCAGGCAGTGTGAAGAACCTGGGTCACGACCCCAGGCAGTGTGAAGAACCTGGGTCACGACCCCAGGCAGAGTGAAGAACCTGGGTCACGACCCCAGGCAGAGTGAAGAACCTGGGTCACGACCCCAGGCAGAGTGAAGAACCTGGGTCACGACCCCAGGCAGAGTGAAGAACCTGGGTCACGACCCCAGGCAGAGTGAAGAACCTGGGTCACGACCCCAGGCAGTGTGAAGAACTGGGTCACGACCCCAGGCAGTGTGAAGAACCTGGGTCACGACCCCAGGCAGAGTGAAGAACCTGGGTCACGACCCCAGGCAGTGTGAAGAACCTGGGTCACGACCCCAGGCAGTGTGAAGAACCTGGGTCACGACCCCAGGCAGTGTGAAGAACCTGGGTCACGACCCCCAGGCAGAGTGAAGAACCTGGGTCACGACCCCAGGCAGAGTGAAGAACCTGGGTCACGACCCCAGGCAGAGTGAAGAACCTGGGTCACGACCCCAGGCAGTGTGAAGAACCTGGGTCACGACCCCAGGCAGAGTGAAGAACCTGGGTCACGACCCCAGGCAGAGTGAAGAACCTGGGTCACGACCCCAGGCAGTGTGAAGAACCTGGATCACGACACCAGGCATGTGAAAGAACCTGGGTCACGACCCCAGGCAGAGTGAAGAACCTGGGTCACGACCCCAGGCAGTGTGAAGAACCTGGGTCACGACCCCAGGCAGTGTGAAGAACCTGGGTCACGACACCAGGCAGTGTGTGAAGAACCTGGGTCACGACCCCAGGCAGAGTGAAGAACCTGGGTCACGACCCCAGGCAGAGTGAAGAACCTGGGTCACGACCCCAGGCAGTGTGAAAGAACCTGGGTCACGACCCCAGGCAGAGTGAAGAACCTGGGTCACGACCCAGGCAGTGTGAAGACCTGGGTCACGACCCCAGGCAGAGTGAAGAACCTGGGTCACGACCCCAGGCAGAGTGAAGAACCTGGGTCACGACCCCAGGCAGAGTGAAGAACCTGGGTCACGACCCCAGGCAGTGTGAAGAACCTGGGTCACGACCCCAGGCAGAGTGAAGAACCTGGGTCACGACCCCAGGCAGAGTGAAGAACCTGGGTCACGACCCCAGGCAGAGTGAAGAACCTGGTCACGACCCCAGGCAGAGTGAAGAACCTGGGTCACGACCCCAGGCAGAGTGAAGAACCTGGGTCACGACCCCAGGCAGAGTGAAGAACCTGGGTCACGACCCCAGGCAGAGTGAAGAACCTGGGTCACGACCCCAGGCAGAGTGAAGAACCTGGGTCACGACCCCAGGCAGTGTGAAGAACCTGGGTCACGACCCCAGGCAGAGTGAAGAACCTGGGTCACGACCCAGGCATGTGTGAAGAACCTGGGTCACGACCCCAGGCAGAGTGAAGAACCTGGGTCACGACCCCAGGCAGAGTGAAGAACCTGGGTCCGACCCCAGGCAGAGTGAAGAACCTGGGTCACGACCCAGGCAGAGTGAAGAACCTGGGTCACGACCCCAGGCAGAGTGAAGAACCTGGGTCACGACCCCAGGCAGAGTGAAGAACCTGGGTCACGACCCAGGCAGAGTGAAGAACCTGGGTCACGACCCCAGGCAGAGTGAAGAACCTGGGTCACGACCCCAGGCAGAGTGAAGAACCTGGGTCACGACCCCAGGCAGTGTGAAGAACCTGGGTCACGACCCAGGCAGAGTGGAAGAACCTGGGTCACGACCCCAGGCAGAGTGAAGAACCTGGGTCACGACCCCAGGCAGAGTGAAGAACCTGGGTCAGGACCCCAGGCAGAGTGAAGAACCTGGGTCACGACCCCAGGCAGAGTGAAGAACCTGGGTCACGACCCCAGGCAGAGTGAAGAACCTGGGTCACGACCCCAGGCAGTGTGAAGAACCTGGGTCACGACCCCAGGCAGAGTGAAGAACCTGGGTCACGACCCCAGGCAGAGTGAAGAACCTGGGTCACGACCCCAGGCAGAGTGAAGAACCTGGGTCACGACCCCAGGCAGAGTGAAGAACCTGGGTCACGACCCCAGGCAGTGTGAAGAACCTGGGTCACGACCCCAGGCAGTGTGAAGAACCTGGGTCACGACCCCAGGCAGTGTGAAGAACCTGGGTCACGACCCCAGGCAGTGTGAAGAACCTGGGTCACGACCCCAGGCAGTGTGAAGAACCTGGGTCACGACCCCAGGCAGTGTGAAGAACCTGGGTCACGACCCCAGGCAGTGTGAAGAACCTGGGTCACGACCCCAGGCAGTGTGAAGAACCTGGGTCACGACCCCAGGCAGTGTGAAGAACCTGGGTCACGACCCCAGGCAGTGTGAAGAACCTGGGTCACGACCCCAGGCAGTGTGAAGAACCTGGGTCACGACCCCAGGCAGTGTGAAGAACCTGGGTCACGACCCCAGCAGTGTGAAGAACCTGGGTCACGACCCCAGGCAGTAGTGAAGAACCTGGGTCACGACCCCAGGCAGTGTGAAGAACCTGGGTCACGACCCCAGGCAGTGTGAAGAACCTGGGTCACGACCCCAGGCAGTGTGAAGAACCTGGGTCACGACCCCAGGCAGTGTGAAGAACCTGGGTCACGACCCCAGGCAGTGTGAAGAAACCTGGGTCACGACCCCAGGCAGTGTGAAGAACCTGGGTCACGACCCCAGGCAGTGTGAAGAGCCTGGGTCACGACCCAGGCAGTGTGAAGAGCCTGGGTCACGACCCCAGGCAGTGTGAAGAACCTGGGTCACGACCCCAGGCAGTGTGAAGAACCTAGGTCACGACCCCAGGCAGTGTGAAGAGCCTGGGTCACGACCCCAGGCAGTGTGAAGAGCCTGGGTCACGACCCCAGGCAGTGTGAAGAGCCTGGGTCACGACACCAGGCAGTGTGAAGAACCTGGGTCACGACCCCAGGCAGTGTGAAGAACCTGGGTCACGACCCCAGGCAGTGTGAAGAGCCTGGGTCACGACCCCAGGCAGTGTGAAGAACCTGGGTCACGATCCCAGGCAGTGTGAAGAACCTGGGTCACGACACCAGGCAGTGTGAAGAACCTGGGTCACGACCCCAGGCAGTGTGAAGAACCTGGGTCACGACCCCAGGCAGTGTGAAGAACCTGGGTCACGACCCCAGGCAGTGTGAAGAGCCTGGGTCACGACCCCAGGCAATGTGAAGAGCCTGGGTCACGACACCAGGCAGTTGTGAAGAACTGGGTCACGACCCCAGGCAGTGTGAAGAACCTGGGTCACGACCCCAGGCAGTGTGAAGAACCTGGGTCACGACCCCAGGCAGTGTGAAGAACCTGGTCACGACCCCAGGCAGAGTGAAGAACCTGGGTCACGACCCCAGGCAGTGTGAAGAACCTGGGTCACGACCCCAGGCAGAGTGAAGAACCTGGGTCACGACCCCAGGCAGTGTGAAGAACCTGGGTCACGACCCCAGGCAGTGTGAAGAACCTGGGTCACGACCCCAGGCAGTGTGAAGAACCTGGGTCACGACCCCAGGCAGTGTGAAGAACCTGGGTCACGACCCCAGGCAGTGTGAAGAACCTGGGTCACGACCCCAGGCAGTGTGAAGAACCTGGGTCACGACCCCAGGCAGTGTGAAGAACCTGGGTCACGACCCCAGGCAGTGTGAAGAACCTGGGTCACGACCCCAGGCAGAGTGAAGAACCTGGGTCACGACCCCAGGCAGTGTGAAGAACCTGGGTCACGACCCCCAGGCAGAGTGAAGAACCTGGTGTCACGACCCCAGGCAGTGTGAAGAACCTGGGTCACGACCCCAGGCAGAGTGAAGAACCTGGGTCACGGCCCAGGCAGTGTGAAGAACCTGGGTCACGACCCCAGGCAGAGTGAAGAACCTGGGTCACGACCCCAGGCAGTGTGAAGAACCTGGGTCACGACCCCAGGCAGTGTGAAGAACCTGGGTCACGACCCCAGGCAGTGTGAAGAACCTGGGTCACGACCCCAGGCAGAGTGAAGAACCTGGGTCACGACCCCAGGCAGTGTGAAGAACCTGGGTCACGACCCCAGGCAGAGTGAAGAACCTGGGTCACGACCCCAGGCAGTGTGAAGAACCTGGGTCACAACACAGGCAGTGTGAAGAACCTGGGTCACGACCCCAGGCAGTGTGAAGAACCTGGGTCACGACCCCAGGCAGTGTGAAGAACCTGGGTCACGACCCCAGGCAGTGTGAAGAACCTGGGTCACGACCCCAGGCAGTGTGAAGAACCTGGGTCACGACCCAGGCAGTGTGAGAACCTGGGTCACGACACCAGGCAGTGTGAAGAACCTGGGTCACGACCCCAGGCAGTGTGAAGAACCTGGGTCACGACCCCAGGCAGTGTGAAGAGCCTGGGTCACGACACCAGGCAGTGTGAAGAACCTGGGTCACGACACCAGGCAGTGTGAAGAACCTGGGTCACGACCCCAGGCAGTGTGAAGAACCTGGGTCACGACACCAGGCAGTGTGAAGAACCTGGGTCACGACACCAGGCAGTGTGAAGAACCTGGGTCACGACACCAGGCAGTGTGAAGAACCTGGGTCACGACACCAGGCAGTGTGAAGAACCTGGGTCACGACCCCAGGCAGAGTGAAGAACCTGGGTCACGACACAGGCAGTGTGAAGAACCTGGGTCACGACACCAGGCAGTGTGAAGAACCTGGGTCACGACACCAGGCAGTGTGAAGAACCTGGGTCACGACACCAGGCAGTGTGAAGAACCTGGGTCACGACACGTAAGACTCATCGTTCGTACAGAAGTCAGACGGTTATCAAGAGGAAGTGCAGTTTAGTGTTAATGAACTGATGTACGAATTTTGTGAAATACTAGCTGATATAGTCTGGTTTGCCAGGTTATCCTACTAAACAGATACATAGGAGCACGAAGACGATGAATTATAACCTGCAAGAGAGAAACGAAAACATTCTTTTCTTGGACTACCTTAATGCTCCTAAAGAAAAGAAAACTATGTAAATTGAGAGTGAAAGATTGCAACAAGCATCTGTTGCCATACAACAATGCAACAAATAAAGGAATGATTATACCGCTGATCTGTGAGCATCTGGAAATCCTGGAGGAGAAAATTCAGTGGTATTTTACAAGCATTTTTCACTGCTATGTCAAAGTGAAGATCAGACTCAAAGAGGAGGAGCTAACTGATTCCTGCAGTGATCCCACATTACAGTTCATTAAGTATCACCTGACACTTTGGTTACAAAAAAAAAAAAAAAAAAAAAGAAAGATGAAAGCATGTTTGAACATGTTACCTGTGTGACCCAGTGATAATGCGTGAACGAAACATGAATACTAGAAAAGTTCAAAATTACTGCAGTGCATAGATTGTATTCAATACTTTACATCATTAGTATTGTCTCACGAGTTTCTACGTAACCTACTGTTCATTATATATGTGATTCCCTTGATTATATATCACCCACTTTTGTTATATTTTTTAACTACTGTGTAATAACTAATTTTTTTTTATATTATCACTACTACGATAACTTCCATTATATTTAATAATAATAATATATTTCTACAAGTACATGTACAAGGTATACAGGTCTAGCTGACGTCAATGACATACTACTATATAGAAAGCCGCTTGTTATGCAGAACATTTCGGGGAAATTAGGTCAGTTTTGTCCCAGGATGCGACCCACACCAGTCGACTAATTCCCAGGTTCCCATTTTACTAATGGGAAACACAGACAACCGGTGTAAAGAAACACGCGCCCAATCGAACCCGGACCCTCGCCGTGTGAAACGAGAGCTTTTAGCCACCAGGCCACGCACCACCGCAATTATAATTTCACTCCTCTTGATTCCCTTACAATTAAAACACTGCCAAGGATTCTGCTTTTCATAGCTATTGTAATTCTCTAAAGAAACTGGATATCATGACACTGAAAATGATGCCGTGAATATATACAGTAATAAAACCTATGGGGGTCTTCAGTGGATGAGGATGACAATTTCTTTGCTATACTACACCACAACGCCTATTCACTAAAGCACTAACCTAAGAAGGGAAACCTCTGCACCATACACTATACTCACTCAACATCACAAAAGAATTAACCTACACTCAAGCTCTCCGCAGTAAATCTAAAAATCCTTCAAGAGATACATTACAACTCTCCACTTTACAACCACCCCACTGCACACAGACCCCGTCCAACACAAGTTAGCACCACAACACTGCCACAACACCACCATAACACACTTAACTCCTCACCAAAACAAGACATCGTTGCCGTGCACTAGGTCACTAAAGAGGAGACTAACCACGGCAACAATGTGATACAAACAACCACGCCAACATAGCTGCCCTCCCGGCTATAACCCAGGCTACACACGCCACAGTAAACACCGATCCACAGTCTCACACACACACATTCAAGAATCTTTAGTGCACCCTCCCGTCTCTGAACCTGCTAACTAAATGGCATAGTAAAGGCTAGAGAACTTTTTAAGTGTAAATAAAGCAGAATAAATGTCTTTACCACTGCACTTTGGCAAGAGTTTGAATTAATTAGCGGAACATATTACCGAGTAGAATTAATTTACTTTGCCAACGTTGTCGTTCGCCCGCCACAGACTCCACACACACACACACACATCCCAGCTTAGTAACTTACTGATTACATATCAGTTACCCCTGCCAGGCTGCAGACCAGCTCCTGCCAGGCTGTAGACCAGCTCCTGCCAGGCTGTAGACCAGCTCCTGCCAGGCTGTAGACCAGCTCTTGCCAGGCTGCAGACCAGCTCCTGCCAGGCTGTAGACCAGCTCCTGCCAGGCTGTAGACCAGCTCCTGCCAGGCTGTAGACCAGCTCCTGCCAGGCTGTAGACCAGCTCCTGCCAGGCTGCAGACCAGCTCCTGCCAGGCTGCAGACCAGCTCCTGCCAGGCTGCAGACCAGCTCCTGCCAGGCTGTAGACCAGCTCCTGCCAGGCTGTAGACCAGCTCCTGCCAGGCTGTAGACCAGCTCCTGCCAGGCTGTAGACCAGCTCCTGCCAGGCTGCAGACCAGCTCCTGCCAGGCTGCAGACCAGCTCCTGCCAGGCTGCAGACCAGCTCCTGCCAGGCTGCAGACCAGCTCCTGCCAGGCTGCAGACCAGCTCCTGCCAGGCTGCAGACCAGCTCCTGCCAGGCTGTAGACCAGCTCCTGCCAGGCTGTAGACCAGCTCCTGCCAGGCTGTAGACCAGCTCCTGCCAGGCTGTAGACCAGCTCCTGCCAGGCTGTAGACCAGCTCCTGCCAGGCTGAAGACCAGCTCCTGCCAGGCTGAAGACCAGCTCCTGCCAGGCTGAAGACCAGCTCTGCCAGGCTGAAGACCAGCTCCTGCCAGGCTGAAGACCAGCTCCTGCCAGGCTGTAGACCAGCTCCTGCCAGGCTGTAGACCAGCTCCTGCCAGGCTGTAGACCAGCTCCTGCCAGTGCTGTAGACCAGCTCCTGCCAGGCTGCAGACCAGCTCCTGCCAGGCTGCAGACCAGCTCCTGCCAGGCTGTAGACCAGCTCCTGCCAGGCTGTAGACCAGCTCCTGCCAGGCTGTAGACCAGCTCCTGCCAGGCTGTAGACCAGCTCCTGCCAGGCTGTAGACCAGCTCCTGCCAGGCTGAAGACCAGCTCCTGCCAGGCTGCAGACCAGCTCCTGCCAGGCTGCAGACCAGCTCCTGCCAGGCTGCAGACCAGCTCTGCCAGGCTGCAGACCAGCTCCTGCCAGGCTGCAGACCAGCTCCTGCCAGGCTGCAGACCAGCTCCTGCCAGGCTGCAGACCAGCTCCTGCCAGGCTGCAGACCAGCTCCTGCCAGGCTGTAGACCAGCTCCTGCCAGGCTGTAGACCAGCTCCTGCCAGGCTGTAGACCAGCTCCTGCCAGGCTGTAGACCAGCTCCTGCCAGGCTGTAGACCAGCTCCTGCCAGGCTGAAGACCAGCTCCTGCCAGGCTGAAGACCAGCTCCTGCCAGGCTGAAGACCAGCTCCTGCCAGGCTGAAGACCAGCTCCTGCCAGGCTGAAGACCAGCTCCTGCCAGGCTGTAGACCAGCTCCTGCCAGGCTGTAGACCAGCTCCTGCCAGGCTGTAGACCAGCTCCTGCCAGGCTGTAGACCAGCTCCTGCCAGGCTGCAGACCAGCTCCTGCCAGGCTGCAGACCAGCTCCTGCCAGGCTGTAGACCAGCTCCTGCCAGGCTGTAGACCAGCTCCTGCCAGGCTGTAGACCAGCTCCTGCCAGGCTGTAGACCAGCTCCTGCCAGGCTGTAGACCAGCTCCTGCCAGGCTGTAGACCAGCTCCTGCCAGGCTGTAGACCAGCTCCTGCCAGGCTGTAGACCAGCTCCTGCCAGGCTGTAGACCAGCTCCTGCAGGCTGTAGACCAGCTCCTGCAGGCTGTAGACCAGCTCCTGCCAGGCTGAAGACCAGCTCCTGCCAGGCTGTAGACCAGCTCCTGCCAGGCTGAAGACCAGCTCCTGCCAGGCTGAAGACCAGCTCCTGCCAGGTGAAGACCAGCTCCTGCCAGGCTGAAGACCAGCTCCTGCCAGGCTGAAGACCAGCTCCTGCCAGGCTGAAGACCAGCTCCTGCCAGGCTGAAGACCAGCTCCTGCCAGGCTGTAGACCAGCTCCTGCCAGGCTGTAGACCAGCTTCTGCCAGACTGCAGACCAGCTCCTGCTAGACTGCAGACCAGTCCCTTCCAGTCGGTAGACTAGCCCCAGCCAGACTTTGGACCAGCTTCTATCAGGCTACATACTAGCCCCTGCCAGGCTGAGGGCCGCCTGGCAGGGACTGGGGCTGCAAAAATAAAGGAAAATTTTGCATACAAGAAAACTGATAAAGAATGAAAGAATAGAAAGAAAAGAGAAAACTAAAGTATGACCACGTGTAGTGTCAGTATGTATGACCACGTGTAGTGTTAGTATGTATGACCACGTGTAGTGTTAGTATGTATGACCACGTGTAGTGTCAGTATGTATGACCACGTGTAGTGTCAGTATGTATGACCACGTGTAGCGTCAGTATGTATGACCACTTGTAGTGTCAGTATGTATGACCACGTGTAGTGTCAGTATTATGACCACGTGTAGTGTCAGTATGTATGACCACTTGTAGTCAGTATGTATGACCACGTGTAGTGTCAGAATGTATGACCACGTGTAGTGTCAGTGAGAGAGAATATGAAGAGAGAAAATGTGAGTGTTTGTGTGTGTGTGTGTGTGTGTGTGTGTGTGTGTGTGTGTGTGTGTGTGTGTGTGTTCACCTAGTTGAGGTTGCGGGGGTCGAGTCCGAGCTCCTGGCTCCGCCTCTTCACTGATCGCTACTAGGTCACTTTCCCTGAGCCGTGAGCTTTATCATACCTCTGCTTAAAGCTATGTATGGATCCTGCCTCCACTACATCGCTTCCCAAACTATTCCATTTACTGACTACTCTGTGGCTGAAGAAATACTTCCTAACATCCCTGTGATTCATCTGTGTCTTCAGCTTCCAACTGTGTCCCCTTGTTACTGTGTCCAATCTGTGTGTGTGTGTGTGTGTGTGTGTGTGTGTGTGTGTGTGTGTGTGTGTGTGTGTGTGTGTGTGTGTGTGTGTGTGTGTGTGTGTGTGTGTGTGCGCGCGCCTATTTGTGGTTTCAACGGTTGATTCATAGCTCTTGGCCCCGCCTCCTTGCTGGTCACTACTAGGTCCACTCCCTGCTCCACCACTTTTATCGTATCTCTCCTTAAAACTATGTATTTATCCTGCCTCCACCACATCACTCCCCAGATTATTCCACTTCCAGACAACTCTATGGCTGAAGAAATACTTCCTAACATCCCTGTGACTCATATGAGTCTTCAGCTTCCAGTTGCGACCCCCTTGTTGCTGTGTCCCATCTCTGAAACATCTGTCCCTCTCTACCTTGTTAATTCCTCTCAGTATTATATATGTCGTTATGTCCCCTCTCATCTTTCATGTCCTCCAGTGTCGTCAGGTCGATTTCCCTTAACCTCACCTCGTAGGTCATACCCCGTAGCTCCGGGACTAATATTATTGCAAAACTTTGCACTTCCTCTAATTTCTTGACGTGCTTGACCAGGTGTGGGTTTCATACTGGTGCTGTATTCTCAAATACGGGCCTGACGTATACATAAGAACATAAGAACATAAGAACGAAGGAACACTGCAGAAGGCCTACTGGCCCATGCGAGGCAGGTCCAAGTCTCCTACCGGCTTAAGCCAATGCACCCAACCTAGTCAGGTCAGGTCACATTGACTTAAGGGAGGAACACGGCAACCGACCTGGTAGCACAAGCTATCAGGTCTAACTCACACCCACCCACATCTACTCATGTATTTATCCAACCTATTTTTAAAGCTACACAACGTTCTGGCCTCTATAACGGTACTTGGGAGTTTGTTCCACTCATCCACAACTCTATTACCAAACCAGTACTTTCCTATATCCTTCCTGAATCTGAATTTTTCCAACTTAAAACCATTGCTGCGAGTCCTGTCTAGGCTAGATATTTTCAGCACACTATTTACATCCCCTTTATTTATTCCTGTCTTCCATTTATACACCTCAATCATATCCTCCCTAATTCTACGTCTTTCTAGAGAGTGCAGATTCAGGGCCCTTAGTCTATCCTCATAGGGAAGGTTTCTGATACATGGGATCAACTTTGTCATCCTCCTTTGTACATTTTCCAGAGAATTTATATCCATTCTGTAATACGGTGACCAAAAACTGTGCAGCATAATCTAAATGAGGCCTAACCAAGGATGTATAGAGTTGAAGAACAACCTGAGGACTCCTATTATTTGTGCTTCTTGATATGAAGCCAAGGATTCTATTAGCTTTATTGCGAACACTTATGCACTGTTGTCTTGGTTTCAGATTACTGCTAACCAGAACTCCTAAATCCTTTTCGCAATCCGTAATATTAAGATCTACATTATTTAGTTTATATGTGGCATGGTTATTGTCCTGTCCAACATTTAGAACTTTGCATTTGTCTATATTAAACTGCATCTGCCACTTCTCCGACCACTGCATCAGTCTATTCAAATCTTCCTGGAGTGCTCGAATGTCCTCGTCAGAATGAATTCGACGGCCTATTTTGGTGTCATCGGCAAACTTGCCGATGTCGCTCTTTATGCCCTCATCTATGTCGTTTATGTAGATTGTGAACAGCAGGGGGCCCAACACTGACCCCTGTGGAACACCGCTCGTGATGCTTCCCCACTCTGATTTCTCCCCATTTATGCAAACTCTCTGCTGCCTATTTGTCAACCATACCTCTATCCAGGAAAAAATTTCTCCTCCTATTCCATGTGCCTTAATTTTCCTCAATAGTCTCTGATGTGGGACCCTGTCAAAAGCCTTACTGAAGTCCATATACACAATATCATATTCATTACCATGATCTACCTCCACAAATACCTTAGTGAAAAAAAGTTAATAAATTCGTAAGGCAGGAACGCCCCTTTGTAAAACCATACTGAGATTCGTTGATTAATTTATGCTTTTCAAGGTGGCTACGAACTGCCTCGGCAATTATTGATTACATAAATTTTCCCACTATGGAGGTTAGGTTTGTAGATGAATGGTTCAGAGAACCGACATGTTGATAAATTAGACACATGTGCAACTCCTGGGCATCTTTGTTGAGGAAACGCCTCGCCACACAGCGGCCCCACCAGCCCACACAAAGGAGAATCCTGAAGAACAGGAGGAGAACGAATTCCTTATTCAAGTGTCGGAAACTATTCTTAGGTGTGCCAAGCGCCCATATGCTGCAGCAGTTTTTTGGCTGATGTACGCCTCAGGAGATGTGCTCGGTATCATACTCGCCCCAAGGTCCTTTTCCTTGCGTGAGGTTTGCAGGCTTTGGCCCCCTAGCCTGTACTCCGTCTGCGGTCTTCTTTGACCTTTCCCAATCTTCATGACTTTGCACTCGGTGGGCGTTAAACTCCAGGAGCCAACTGTTGAACTAGACTTGCAGCATGTCGAGATCCCTTTGTAGTTATACCTGATCTTCATCTATTTGAATTCTCCGCATTAGCTTCACGTCGTCTGCAAACAGGGAGACTTCTGAATCTATCCCTTCCGCCAGGTCATTCACATATGCCACAAACAGCACCGGTCCTAGGACTGATCCTTGTGGAGCCCCGCTCGTCACAGGCACCCGCTCTGACACCTCGTCGCGTACTATCGCTCGTTGTTTCCTTCCTAATAGATATTCTCTGAGCCATTGCAGTGCTTTCCTGTTATTCCTGCCTGCTCCTGTATCTTTTAAACTAATCTCTTTGTGCGGAACTGTGTCGAATAGCTTCTTACAGACCAAGAAAATACAATCTACCCACTCTCTGCTGCCGCCTTACTTCTGTCACCTTGTCGTAAAACTCCAGCAGGTCTGTGACACAGTATTTCTCTTCCCTGAAACCATGCTGGTTGTCGTGTACGAGCTCATTCCTTTCTAGGAGCTTCACCAGTCTCTTCCTGATAAGCTTCTCCATGACTGTACATACTATACATGTCAGTGACACTGGTCTGTTGTTTAATACCTGCCTGTCTTCTTTCTTAAAGACAAGGACTACATTTACTGCCTTCAACACTTCACGTAGTCGCCCTGTTCCGATAGACGTGTTGAAGATCGTTGTTAGTAGTATGTACACAGCACCTCCGCCGTCTCTCTCAGGACCCACGGAGAGATTTTGTCCGGTCCTACCTTCTTTGAGGTATTTAGTTCACTTAGCAACCTCTTTACTTCCTCCATTGTAATGTGTAGTGTGTCCAGCACCGGTGTATGCTACCATTCCGGTTTACTGTAGTCCAGTCTTTCTCCACTGAAAATTCTTCCTTAAATCTCGTGTACTCACGTAATTGTGGTTGCAGGGGTCGAGACTCGGCTCTTGGCCCCGCCTCTTCACTGATCACTACTAGGTCCTCTCTCTCTCTCTCTACTCCCTGAGCTTTGTCATACCTCGTCTTAAAGCTACATCACCTGCTAGACTATTCCACTTCCTGACAACTCTATGACTGAAGAAATACTTCCTAACATCCCAGTGACGCGTCTGAGTCTTCAGCTTCCAATTGTGATCCCTTGTTTCTGTGTCCCCTCTCTGGAACATCCCGTCTTTGTCCACCTTGTCTATTCCGCGCAGTATTTTATATGTCGTTATCATGTCTCCCCTGATCCTCCTGTCCTCCAGTATCGTCAGGCCGATTTCCCTCAACCTTTCTTCGTAGGACAATCCCCGTAGCTCTGGAACTAGTCTTGTTGCAAACCTTTGCACTTTCTCTAATTTCTTGACGTGCTTGACTAGGTGTGGATTCCAAACTGGTGCTGCATACTCCAGTATGGGCCTGACGTAAATGGTATACAGAGTCTTAAACGAATCCTTACTGAGGTATCGGAACGCTATCCATAGGTTTGCCAGGCGCCCGTATGCTGCAGCAGTTATCTGATTGATGTGCGCCTCAGGAGATATGCTCGGTGTTATACTCACCCCCAGATCTTTTTCCTTGAGTGAAGTTTGCAGTCTTTGGCCATCTAAACTATATTGTGTCTGCGGTCTTCTTTGCCCTTCCCCAATCTTCATGACTTTGCATTTGGCAGGGTAAAATTCAAGGAGCCAGTTGCTGGACCAGGCTTGTAGCCTGTCCAGGTCTCTTTGTAGTCCTGCCTGATCCTCATCCGATTTGATTCTTCTCATTAACTTCGCATCATCTGCAAACAAGGACACTTCTGAGTCTATCCCTTCCGTTATGTCGTTCACATATACCCAAAAACAGCACAGGTCCTGGGACTGACCCCTGTGGAACCCTGCTTGTCACAGGCGCCCACTCTGACACCTCGTCGCGTACCATGACTCGTTGTTGCCTCCCTGTCAGGTATTCTCTGATCCATTGCAGTGCCTTTCCAGTTATGTGTGCCTGATCCTCTAGCTTTTGCAGTAACCTCTTGTGAGGAACTGTGTCGAAGGCCTTCTTGCAGTCCAAAAATATGCAGTCGATCCACCCCTCTCTCTCTTGTCTTACTTCTGTCACCTTGTCATAAAACTCTAGTAGGTTCGTGACACAGGATTTTCCTTCCCTGAAACCGTGCTGGTTGTCAATTATACACTTGTTTCTTTCCAGGTGCCCCACCACTCTCCTCCTGATGATCTTCTCCATGACCTTGCATACTATACACGTTAGTGATACAGGTCTGTAGTTTAGTGCCTCATGTCTGTCTCCCTTTTTTAAAAATTGGGACTACATTTGCCATTTTCCATTCCTCAGGGAGTTGCCCAGTTTCAAATGATGTGTTGAAGATCTTTGTTAACGGCTCACACAATATCTCTGCTCCTCTTTAAGGACCCATGGAGAGATGTTGTCTGGTCCCACCGCCTTTGAGGTTTCAAGTTCGCATAGCAGCTTCTTCACTCCTCCTTGGTTTATATGTACCTCATCCAGCACTTGCTGGTGTGCCCCCTGTTCTGATTTCCTGGAGTCCTACTGGTTTCCACTGTAAATACCTCTTTAAATCTTGTGTTGAGTCCTGACATACCTCTTGGTCGTTTCTTGTGAATTCCCCATCACCTTCCTCAGTCTGATTACCTGGTCTCGACTGTTGTTTTCCTCCTGATGTGGCTGTACAACAGCTTCGGGTCAGTCTTTACTTTTGATGCTATGTCATTTTCATATTGTCTCTGAGCCTCCTTATCTGTGCATATTCGTTTCTGGCTCTTCGGCTGATTTCTTTATTTTCCTGAGTTCTCTGTCTTCTGTACCTTTTCCATTCTCTAGTACACCTAGTTTTTGCTTCCCTTCACCTTTGGATGAACCAAGGACTCGTTCTGTTCTTCCCATTATTTCTGTTTCCCTTGGGAACAAAACCTCTCCTCTGCCTCCTTGCATTTTGTTGCTACATAGTCTATCATTTCTTGTACTGGTTTTCCTGTCAGTTCCCTCTCCCACTGAATGTCTTGAAGGAAGTTCCTCATGCCTGAGTAGTTCCCCTTTTGTAGTTTGGTTTTTTCCAGCTATTCCTGCTACTCTCTCCACTTGGAGCTCAACTATGTAGTCGAAGCACAGAACCACATGATCACTAGCTCCCAGGGGCCTTTCATACATGATACCCTCGATGTCCGAACTACTCATGGTGAATACAAGGTCCAGCCTTGCTGGTTCATCCTCTCCTCTCTCTCTGGTAGTGTCTCTAACATGTTGATGCATGAGGTTTTCCAGTACACATCCATCATCTTGGCTCCTCCATGTTTCGGGACCCCATGGGGCTCCAGGTTTTCCAATCTCCTTGTGATTGAAATCACCCATAACTAGTAACTTTGCTCCCCCATGTGTGCTCTCCTGGCCACCTCGGCTAGTGTGTCGATCATTGCTCTGTTGTTCTCATCGTATTCTTCTCTTGGCCTCCTGCAGTTCTGTGGTGGGTTGTACATTACTGCAATTATCACCTTATGTCCCTGAGACTGGATTGTTCCTACTAAGTAGTCCTTTCGCCCGTGCCATCCATTCCTTCCATTTACTCAAAATCCCACTGTTTTTTAATGAGCAGTGCAACTCCTCCTCCCCCTTCCTCCCTCTGTTTTCCTGAGGATTTGGTACCCGGATGGAAAAGATTGAATCTGTTATTATTCTGGCGAGTTTTGTTTCTGTGAGTGCTATTTGTCTGGGGATGTCTCTTTGATTCTTTCGTGCCACTCCTATACTTGTTTGTTATTCCATCTGCATTTGTATACCACACCTTCAACTTCTTTTCTAAGACTGTTGGTTGGGAGGTTTATTGGGGTTGGGGAAGTGGGAGCCCTGGTAAGGAACTTGAGTTGTTGCTGTGGGGTGGAGTTTGTAATGTAGTGGGTGGGGGATTGGATGTGGCATGGGTGTTTTGGTTTAGTGTGTTTGGTTGCATGGGGTTGACCTGGTTGGGAGGCTTTTTATAGGAATTTGTGAGGGAGGCTGTATTTGATCTTCTTCCTGGGTCGGGGATCTCCTGTCTGTCTTCTCCATCCCCTCTTTTCCTCCTTTCCCCTTTGTACCATCTCTCTCAGTTTCTCCCTTTCTTCTTGTGTTCTTTTCGCGGTCGAGATACACCTTCCTGTATGCCCGCATGTCCCTTATCGGCATTCAGGAAGGTGTGTGTGTGTGTGTGTGTCTGTGGGGTGTGTCTGTGTGTGTGTGTCTGTGTGTGTGTCTGTGTGTGGTCTGTGTGTGTCTGTGTGTGTGTCTGTGTGTGTGTCTGTGTGTGTGTCTGTGTGTGTGTCTGTGTGTGTGTCTGTGTGTGTGTCTGTGTGTGTGTCTGTGTCTGTTGTGTGTGTGTGTGTGTGTGTGTGTGTGATGGTGTGTGGGGTATGTGTGTGTATGTGTGTGTATGTGTGTGTGTGTGTGTGTGTGTGTGTGTGTGTGTGTGTGTATGTGTGTATGTGTACTCCCCTTTAATTGTGGTTGCGGGGGTTTCGGGACTCAGCTCCTGGCCCGCCTCTTCACTGATCGCTACTGGATCCTCTCCTCTCTGCTTCCTGGCTTTGTCATCCCTCTTCTTAAAAATATGTATGGTTCCTGCCTCCACTACTTCACTTGCTAGGGCTATTCCACTTGCTGACAAACTCTTGACTGAAGAAATACTTCCTAACGTCCCTGTGACTCGTCTGAGTCTTCAGCTTCCAGTTGTGCCCCCTTGTCCCTTTTGTCCCTCTTGGAACATCCATCTCTGTCCACCTTGTCTATTCCCCGCAGTATCTTGTACGTCGTTATCATGTCTCCCTGACCCTTCTGCCCCTCCAGTGTCGTCAGTCCGATTTCCCTTAACCTTTCCTCGTACGACATTCCCTCGAGCTCTGGGACTAGCCTTGTTGCAAACCTTTGTACTTTCTCTAACTTCTTGACGTGCTTGACCAGGTGTGGGTTCCAGACGGGTTTGCTGCATACTCCAGTATGGGCCTAACATACACAGTGTACAGTGTCTTGAACGATTCCTTATTAAGGTATCGGAACGCTATTCTAGGTTTGCCAGGCGCCCGCATGCGGGCAGCGGTTATTTGGTTGATGTGTGCCCCCGGTGATGTGCTCGGTGTTATGGTCACCCCAAGGTCTTTCTCCCTGGTGAGGTCTTTTGTCTTTGTCCACCTACCCTATACTCTGTCTGCGGTCTTCTTTCCCCCTCCCCAATCTTCATGACTTTGCTTTTGGGCTGGATTAAATTCGAGAAGCCAGTTACTGGACCACATGTCCAGCCTCTCCAGGTCTCTTTGCAGTCTGCCTCATCCTCGTCCCATTTAATTTTTCATTTAACTTCACGTCATCTGCGAACAGGGACATTCAGAGTCTATTCCTTCCATCATGTTACATATATCAAAAATAGCACTGGTCTAGAACTGACCCCTGTGGGACCCGCTCGTAACAGGCGCCCCACTGTGATACCTCTTCACGTACCTGACTCGTTGCTGCCCCCTTGTCAGGTATTCCCTTATCCATTGCAGTGCCCTTCCTTTTACGTGTGCCTGATCCTCCAGCTTCTGCACTAATCTCTTGTGGGGAACTGTGTCAAAGGCCTTCCTGCAGTCTAGGAAAACGCAATCTTTCCCAACCCTCTCTCTCGTGTCTTACTTCTGTTTTCCTTGTCATAAAACTCCAGGAGGTTTGTGATACAAGATTTGCCTTCCATGTACCCATTTTGTGTGTTTTGTGTATGTGTATGTGTGTATGGTGTGTGTATGTATGTGTGTGTGTGTATGCGTGTGGGATGTGTGTGTGTGTATGTGTGTATGTGTGTATGTGTGTATATGTGTGTATGTGTGTATATGTGTGTATGTGTGTGTGTGTTAGGTGAAATAACCTAAAGCTGGATGTGCTCTCTCATGGGGGTGCCAAGATGATCACAACAAATGGGAAGCAGCGATCATTGTTGATGCTGACAAATTACTCCACCGTTCCCGCCACCCCCTCCCCATCACCTCCATTCCTTCACTCTGTCCCCTCCTCTTCCCCACCACTTGCCTCAAGAACACCAGCCACAAGGATTAAAGTGTAATATTCAAGAGGCAGTTATTGTGCTTCGTAACTCCAAGTTAGTGTGTTTACTGTGCTAGAATCCTGCACCACTGCAACGATGATAATTACTTTGTGTACACACAATCACATGTGCTCTTACAATCACATGTGATTTTACACTTACATGTGATCTTACACTTATATACAATAATAATTTAAAAATAATATTTAAAAATAATAATAAATAATGATAATCTTTATTACTACAAGTACATGTACAAGGTATACAGGCCTAGCTGACATCAATGACATACTACTATATAGAAAGCCGCTTGTTATGCAGAGAATTTCGGGTAAATTAGGTCAATTTTGTCCCAGGATGCCACCCAAACCAGTTGACTAACACCAAGGTACCTATTTTACTGATAGGTGAACACAGACAGCAGGTATCTTAAGGAAACACGTCCTAATGTTTCCAGACGTACCAGGGATCGACCCCCGGACCACAGTAAGATCGCTAGCGCGCACACAGTTCCAGACACCCGTAAATTGTATTTTACCTACATGATTTAACTACTATCATTGTTCATGAAAGACAAGAGAAGGAATGGGTTGTAGCGAGGTAGCTGATCTCACGGCTGGCCAAAGAATCAATGCACTTACGACTTCATAATTAGAAACTGACAACAGTATTGTCAACAACAACAATGATAAGACATGTTGCAGACACAGCATTTATTTACACGATGATTCACTCTGTGTAGAGGTTTAAGAAACGCTGTGCAAGTGTAGCGCGTTCTGCAACACGGGTTTTTTCTTCACGCAACAGAAGGTAATAAAAAATACGTAGCTGTAATCTTAATCACAATTTTTAAAAGGGCGACCGATAAGCAAGCGGAAGGTGTTGGTCAGTTGCGGGTTATCATATGAGTAAGACCCAGGTCAGGAAACACTTGTTCTGTTTTCTGACAAAACCTTACCTAACAGGAGGGAGCTGAGGAACCAGAGGAGTTCCAATCTAATAACAAAATGGTGTATCACTGGTTTAGGTTGCAAGCTTGTCAGCGAAACTTTTCATCCTGGAGAATAACATTGTTCTTGCATTCTCCAGGTTTTCTCTATTCCCTGGAAGATAAATGTAATATATCTTTAACTGGTAAGGGATATGCAGAGGAGACTGACAAGACTGATGAGGCATGAACTCTAGCATTCAGATCAACATAACAGCAAGAAAAATGATGGGGGGAATTTGGTCTCCCTGAAATTACAGCAGGATGGCAGCCATTACACCAACATTTAAATTCCGAACTCCTTCGGGCAAGGACTGTGGTGTCAACATTTTTATCCAGCAACGAGGAAACCTTGAAGATGACAATACTACTCCAACACACTACCGACACCACTAGCAAGACTTTCTACTCTTCCAGAGAGGTAACTAGATGCTTGTGCAGAGTTCATTAAAAATAATAAGCTGCCATCCCCTTCCTCACACCATACTTGAGTACCATTCAATCCTCAACCGCTGCACGGCCCTGACGGTTTAAGTGATTCTTCATGAACATGATAATTGACTGTCAGCCTTGTCAACCGCAGGTGGAAGAAACCCTGAGTTAACAATAATTTGACAGTCACTGAATCTAAAAAAAATGGAGTTAAAAAAAAAGCTCGCCCGAGGGATATATCTCCAGAAAAGATAGGCGTGGAAGAGCAAGAGGAAAGAAGAACGTAAAAAAAAGGTACAGAATTTAAATAAGGTGAGAAATTCTTCCCGATCAGCGTTATATCACGATGGGTTATATCTTTCGTGTATATGCCCCGAGAGCGTAATAAAAATTTACTTTTTCCCTATTTTATGGTTTAAAATATTTTGACCGAGACGAAAAGTGATGACCCCTTAAGCCCTCGCCCAGTCGACAGGTTTAAAAAAAATTTAACCCACTCGTAATTACCGTTTTATTACTAGCAATAACGTAATAATTGTTTTTTTCCATTAATCACAAAGGAAATTGCATCCCTTTTTCCATAGAAGAAATTCCCTGTAAAATATATGGCTGAATAACTAAATTATCCCCTGCAAATTAATGAATATATGCTGTAAAATATGATTTTAAATCTATGCTTGTAAATATTTAGTGTAATATATGCTGAAAAATATATGATGTATTTACGTGAAAAATAAAAAGTTATTAAGGCTTTATTCGTGAACCCAGTTTTTAAGGTTAACAGTGGGGGCCCCCTGCTATGCTAATGTTCGCAATTCTGTGGGAATGTAAAAGACTGTGGAGAAATACGCAGATTTACCAAAAATTCTGGTCATAGACGGTTCATTCATTCTTTTGCCTAAAATTCCCCTTATGTACTTACTCTCTGTTTATTGCACTTTACCTGTTTTATATGATCGGTGAAGGAATTATTTAAAAAATTTTATTTTCCTGTCTTTTGCTTGGCCCGCACTACCCTTTTAAATACCCGAGCCGACTTCGAATACTGCACAGGCCACAAGACTACTCTGTATTCGTAAGAGGGGGTGCCCGTTCTGAAGAAAATTGTTGCTGCATTGTCTCTGCCAGCCTGCTCAGTTGTTACTTCAAGCCTGCTTTAGTCTTTGACGAACGGTTTACAATACCGCAAGTTAAAAAAATTTAACCAGTGAAACATTGGGTATCTTTTTGTAGAGTTTCGCCATCCAGGGCTTTTTCAATAAAAATTTTTGGGGACATGTTGAAGGGACGTAGAATAGGAAATAAACAAAGATGAGGAAACAGTCCTCAGCCTTGAGCGCACCGGTTTAGGGGGGCCCCCGTACCCTAACAAAAAATTTTTCAAAAAAATACATTGTACAGAAATGCACGCTAAGAAACAGAGGCAATGCGTGTCTACTATTTGGTTGTCTGGGTTAAAACAGGATATGCAGCAGCAGGGTTGTTGAATAGGTATTATGAGTCATCCGGGGTGTACCAGTGTTACCCCCTTCACATCCATAATTTGATTAAACGAGCATATAAAACCCTATGGAAAAGACGATTTGAATAACGGGGGTCCTACCTTGTTGGGGCCCCCGTTCCTCCGGCCCTACTGGTTTAAATTTCCTGGTTGGGGAAAGACCCCAATCCTTATTTTAAAGTATGTAGGATTTCCCTTTTCCCCCTTTTAGCCACTCTAAGGTTAAAGAAAAATTCCCTAATATCCAAGGGCCCCAACTGTGGTTTTTACTTCCTGCGTGCCCTCTGTACCTGGCCCCTCCTCTCAGATTCCCCTGCCCACCCGTCTTCCTCTCGGTACGTCCGTAATCTTTGTACCTCTGGTATTTTGTCTGTGTCGCGGGTTTTAGTTCTTCTACCCTCCCCTCACATTCATAGTTCGTTGGGGATGTTTCGTTGGGAAACCTTCCCTTTATTGCGGTTTTTTTGCATGCATTCCAGTGTGGTTCCCGTAAGGCGCTGCTACCCCAAGATGGCCCTGACATATGTCGTGTTTAAATCGTGAATGTCCCCCCCTTGATTTTCCCTAAAAACTTCGTAAATTTTCCGGGCTTTCGTTTGTGTGTGCCTTGGGAAAATGTTGGGCTTGCTTCCCCGAGGTCCTTCTCCGGGAGGTTTGCAGTTTTTGCCCCCGAGAATCGTATACTGTTTCGGGTCTTCGCCTTCTCCGATTTTGCTAGGGTTAAATTCCAAAGCCCTTGTCGACTAATACTGCACGTTATCCAGTCATTTGGGTTTTTTCAAGGTCTCTCGTGTTTGTGTTCCCCTCGTTTAACATCGTCTGCTTTAAGGGACATTTTTTACTCAGTTCCCCTCGGCATGCCGTAAGCATTTATAAAAAAAAATACAAAACCAAGTACGACCCTTGTGGAAGCCCTCTCTTTCATTCCCCACTTTTGGGCCCTCGCCCATTTGTGGTTAAAGGTGTCGTTCTGTTTCCTGGCCCTGCCTCTTCAATGATCGCTTGGGTCCTTTTCTCCTTCCAGGGGCATTATCAAACCCTCGTTTTAAAAAATATGGTATGGTTCCTACCACATTCTTGCCAGCTATTCACTTCTGACACCTCTTGACGAAGAATTTTCCCTAACAACCTCTGACTCATTGAGTCTTAAAACACCAATTGGACCCTTGTTGCGTGTCTCATTTTTGGAACTAATGTTCGTCCCCTTGTTGTCGTTGCATGTCCCCCCTAAATCTGCCCTTGAGTGTCGTCGGGCCGTTTTCCCCTTAACTTCGCTTGGAATTTCCCTTTCCCCTGAATCCGTGCTGGTTGTGTTTATAAGCTTTCCGTTTAGGTGCTTCCCATCCCCCTGATAATCTTCCCCGACTTGCTATATACCGTCAGTAACACTGGTCTGTAGTTTGTGCCTGTGTTACCTCTTTTTAAAAATGGGGACTACATTTGCCTCTTTCATACCTCGGGCAGTTCCCCGTTTCAATGGATGTGTTAAAGTTTGTTGTTAGTGGCATACCAGCATCTCTGTTCTCTCTCTAAGGACTCGTGGGAGATTTTGCCTGATTCCCTGGCTTGCTGTTCTTTCCCCCTATGTGGTATAAAACATTAGGTCGATTTGGATTTTCGATGCTATGTTTTTTTGTATGTCGCGGGGGTCTCCCTCTTTCTTTCGACTAATCTCTTATTTTTGGTTCTTTTTCCTTCTGTACTTTTTCTTCTCTAGTGCACTTATTTTTTTGCCCCCTAACCCCTTTGGAAAAAACAAGGGTGTTCTGTTTTTCCCTTTATTTTGTTGCCCTTGGGAATAACCCTTTTCTGCCCTTGCAGTTTGTTGTAACGTATTTTCATGCACGTATGCATGTAGCCCTCAATTCTCTTTCCTAAAAAACCCTCTACAGGAAGCTCTCATGCTGTGTAGTCCCCTTTTATGTTTGGTTTTTCCCCATCTACCCCTGTTACCTTCTCCATTGAAATCTACTATTTTTCTTAGTCAAACCCCTTTATACTAGCTCGGGGGGCCCTTTAATTCATTGCCCTCAATCCGAGTTCTCGGGTGAATACGGGGGTCAGTCTTGCTGGTTCATTTAAAACCCTTCTTCTCTCTGGTTGTTGATGCAGGGGTTTTTCCCAGCACCTTTCCCATCATGTTCATGTTTCGGGGAACCCCCCCCCCCATGTTGCTCGGTTTTTCCTAATCTCTTGTGATTGAAATCCCCGAATCGAATCGAACGAGGAGACGAGTCTTCGTAAGATGGGGGAAGAAGGATAGGGAAGGTGGAAATAATGGAAAAAGGATGGGGGGAGGGGGAAGAGGAGGAATAAAGGAAGGGGCCCCAACCCATTTTGGGGACTGTGGTACAAAAGTTGGAGACTGATAGAGAGGTTGATGATGTTTTGCTTGGCCCCTTTGGGGGATGGCGAAGGCGGGGGTAGGAGCGGGGGGAGTGTCAGAAGGCAGCAAGCAGGATGAGTTGGTTTATGGTTTTAAACCGTTTCCCAGTGTGGTAAATTGTTTTGGGGGAGTTGTATCAATTAGGGGAGGTGTAGTAGTTTCGTGGTTTGGATTTGGGGATTTATTGGTTTAGGAGGGAATGGTTTTTCTTCGTTTTGGTCGATAAGTGTTGTCTTGGGATGTTGGATGGTTCTAGGCGAGTCATGCTTGAGGGTCGCCTCGTGGTTTTGAATATGGTCCTTTGTGTTTAAACCCAGGGTGTCAGGTAATCGCGTAGGAAAGTAGGAAAAGGCGGTGGTGGAGTAGGGGAAAGGGGGTTTGTTGCTTCGTTTTCAACTTCAGAGAGAATTAGAAGATGTTTCGGGTGGTAAAGTTTGTTTTGGTTGGATTCAAGAGAGTTGGGGGCGGTGGGGCTTCTATGGCGTTGTTGGCTGACGTCATTTTGGGTGGTTTTGATGGAACTTCTGCAAAAGAGTTGGCGATTAAGTTTTTGGTGTTTTTGAAATTTTTTTCAGAAGGTGGGATGTGGAAATGTAAATGAAGGTGTTTTTAAAATGCAAAAAAAAACCGTTGTGGTAGAGTTAAATGATCCAGGTAAGCCTGTTTTGCTATGGGTTAGTAGCTTTGTAAATTTCTTTTAGTCAGTTGGAGGGTGATGGTAGTGGTGGTGGGGGAGGGGGTGAGTAGATGCTTGAAGAAATTTTGTAGTGTTGTTGTATTTTGCAATTGCTGCATAGTTGGAGTGTGCTAGTAGGTTTTTTTCTTTGCTGCATCTTGTTTTTTCTTCAAAATATCCTTTTTGTAGGACTTTTGCTGCCAGTGTTGGTGATCAAACCTTGCGTTAAGCACGCTGGTTGTGTTGGAGCGCAGCGGTCAGGAAATGAAGGGTGCCCCTCACTCCCAAATGTAGTGCGAACTTCTTGTTTTTACGGGGACATGCTTTGTGGTGTGTGGTATGAATAACTTTCCAGAATGTTAGTTTTGGTATCTCTCTGCTTCAATGTAGGTAGGGCTGTGTGTTAGTAGCAAAAGCCCTTCGTTAGGGCAGGGGAGCCATGTTCCGTCGGTGAAGGTGACCTTGATCATGGAGTTGCATTTGGGATTTTTGAAATGCTGTCAACAGTAGCCAAGTATTTTGCGTTCGATGGTGATTGGTTCAGAGGTTTTTGAGAGTCAGAATCTTGTCATTTTTTTTTGGAATATGTTTTCTTCCCCTGAGGCAGGAGATGCGAAACAGAAACCCCTTGATAAAGAGTAGTGGGGTTCTGTAGTGAGTAGTTTCTGCTTAGCATCATCGTGACACACAACAATGAATGCTTCTTTCAGTGAAAATATGGTGTAAATTTTACTTCAGTGCCCCCTGAAAACGTTGAAAGAGCAATCTTGTTGAATCATAACGGTAATTTTCTTGGTTTGTCTTTGCACGATGAGTACGAAAATTTTGTAAGCAAGGCGATGACAACGTGGTAAAGGTTCCCCCCCCCAAAGGGGGGGATCGTGGGAGACAAATTTGGGGAAAATTTGGAAATCACCTTTAAAGGTAACTTTGTTACTGTTGGGTCTTTAACGCCCCTCAGTAATGTATCCACTTTGCTCTGTTCTCTTAAATCTTTTTTGGGCCCCTCCTGCAGTTCTTGGGGGTTGTACACACTGCAATGATAACTTGTTTTTCCCCAGATGATTTGTACTATATGAACCCCTTTCCCCCTTTTTGCCTTTCCTTTCCTTTCCTTCCTTTGGGGAATGTCCCCCCCCTGTTTTCCTTTCTAGGTTGATTCGGGGGGAGTTTGTTCTTTATGTATACACCCTTTTTTATTCTTTTTCTAAAAAACGTTTTTTTAAAAATTTTTTGGGGGTTTGGGGGGGTGGGAGACCTGACGGGAACTTAGAGGGTTGCTGTGGGGTGGGGGTTTGTGATGAAGGGTGTGGGGGCAGTGGGTATGGTGTGTGGATTTTGGGTTAGTTGTTTGGTTGCTTTTGGGGTTTTCTGGTTGAGGGCTTCTGTAGGTGGTTTTGAGGGGAAATTGATTTGCTTTTTCCCCCTGGTCTCTGTTTTCCTGCTATCTCTGTCTTTGCCTCTCTTTCCCCTTTGCGTATTGTACCCCCTCTTTCAGTTTTACCTTTTTTGTGCTCCATCGTGGGGCGGGTAAAACCCTCCGAATGCCATCGTTTTGCAGAATCCTATTTTGAGTGTTTTTGTTTGAATATCACTTGATGGCCCTTTTTTTCCTTTGCAAACCACCCCATTCTCGAAAAATTTTTTCGCTGGGTCATGTCGTCCTTTCCCCATTTCTTTATGAACTTTCAATCGCTTTTTTCTCCTGTCTTCTTGCTTCATAAGTTTCCATTTAAATTCCCGGATCTGTAAAGAAAAAACTGACCTCTCTCTTTCATCCTCCCATTCCAATTCCTTTGCATCCCTGGTGATTTTTGTTGCCTTCTTTGCATTTCCTTCCCTTTAATCTCTTCTCTGTTGATGTCCCTGTGCTCAGAGTTAGCTCTTCATTTTCTTCAGGTCCTCGTTTGATCCTGGGCTGGCTTGTCTTTTCCTGGGGGTCCAGGTGGTTGATGGGGCCCCTGAGTACAGTACAAATCCGTGGTCCTAGAGTCCCCCCGTCTGTGACTGATGTAGCGTTCCCCTGTTATTTCCTACGTTATTTGGTTCTTGGACTGTTTCAGATTTTTTTGTTCCTTTCTCCTTTTTGTTCTTAGTTTTTGCCTGTACTTGCATTTTTTTGCTCTCTGTGTAACCCCTCTTCCTTTTCTTGGTAAGCTTTCTAGCTTCCTTCCCCATTTGTTCCTTTTTATGGTCTGTAGCCCAAACTCCGCTTCCCTGTTCATCCATTATCCCCGTTCTCATCCTGCTCTTGTGTGGTGTGGTTACTCCCTGTTGTACCACTAGTTGAGGTTGCGGGGTCGGCCAAGCTCCTGCCCGCCCCTTCCTGGTCGCTATAGGTCCTCTCCTGTTTGTGTGGTGTGTGTGTGTGTGTGGGGGTGTGTGTGTTGTGTGTGTGTGTGTGTGTGTGTGTGTGTGGTGTGTTGGTGTATTTGTATCGCCTAGTTGTGGTTTCAGGGATCAAGTCACGCTCCTGGCCCCCCCCTTCATGGTCCTACTGGTCCTTTTCCTGCTCCATGAGCTTCTCATACCTTTTTCTTAAAGGTATTATGGGTCCTGCTCCCTACTCAATTCCCAGACTATTCCCCTTCCGACAACTCGTGACTAAGAAATATTCCTAACTTCCCGGATCATCTGATCTTCAATTCAATTGTGCTCTTGTTGCTGTGTCTTACACATCTGATGAAGTCTTGATATAAAATATCCAGGAGACTAGCAACAACCACTGTGACATAAAACATCACTATCAGAAAATAAAATCACTGTGACACTCGTGATGCAGCCTCTGGTCCACTCTCCAACGTTCCAATTTTCAATGGTACGACGAGAATTTTCTTTGGTTTTGGGGTTTTCAAGTGATGCCCAAAGGGGGTAGCGTAGAGTGCGTTGGGGGAAAAACTCGCCCCGATAGTGCTGGTGTCGTCGAATTGTACATCGGACATCAAAAATGGACTTGATTGTTGAGTCAGGTGTTAGCAGAGGGGAAAGAGGGGGAGGGGAAAAAAAGTAGGGAGAAAAGGAGGAGGATGGTGAAAGGGAAGGGGCTGGGAGGAGAGAAGGGTAAGAAGGGGGGCGTTAGGGGGAAGGGAGAGGAGGAAAGGAAAGGTAGGGGGAGGAAACGAAGAAAAAATGAATGGACGGGGAAAAGAAGGGAAGGAGGGGGGGGAAAAAGGGAAAAAGGGGAGAAGAAGGGAAGAAGGGGGGAAAATTCGTGGAGCGCGAGCGAGAGAGAGAACAGAAGGGTGTATTTGTTTGCACTGGAAGAAGCGAGGAAAAGAAGGCCACCCACGTCTTTCCCTTTCCCAACACAGTCCCGGAAAAAGTCACCAGGGACTTAATCATTAGGCTCACCAGCAGCAAAAACATACAGAGAAAAACAGCTGTGAAACAGCAGCAAACATAAATGGTTTTAGATACAGGAGTCCCCTCCCCGGCGTTAGCAGTGCTTTGCCGTCAAGGAGGGGAGCACCCTAACAACTGCGTGCGAGTACCAGGTACAAATTCTGACAAAAAGGGCTTTGGGTGACCCCTGTCGTAAGAAAGAGGAAAATTTATAGACGGATCACCCGTTCTTTAAGATTTTTCTCAGAACAAACCACAGGTCTCAGAAAAAAAGTGAACATGTATCACCCACCAGCTACTGTCTTGGGTCTGCCGGTAGTTTTAGCCGTAACTTTTCCCCAAAAACTAGTCCCCCGACTGCCCCGGTGTCCCACCTGTTTTAAGGGCAGACACTTTCAACCCACCCAACTCAAGCTGAAACAATATGAGGAGCCGTCGTCAGTTCTTGTGGGCGAACTTAGAGAATTTATTACCAATGTTTTGGGGGCTCACGCACAGTTTTGTGAAAACCCCAGCGCCTGCATGATCACTGTTCAAACACTTCCCCCATGGAATGCTCTTTCCCAAATCAGTGATGAAGTGAAGCCCTTCATAAAGACATCTTATCTCCCAAAAAAAAAACACCCTCCAGCAGTATGTGACGAAGCCTAAGTCAGCCATGGTTGGCTTTTTGTCGAGAGGTGCACTTTCTAAGTACAAGGTTGGAGAAAGTATAAAAGGCATTCCATTTTCTATAACAGAACCTACACAGGGAATCTTGATGGCAAAAGGAGAAGTCCAAAAAATGTGCCAACTCTAGAGGGAGGCGACAAAAAGAAAGCTGGCATCGGTGAGTGGGCTACAAAACCTGGTGGTCCTTGGTCAAGGCCGACAAGGTTATTTCCCCTTTAAATTATTCCCCCTCTCAAATGGAGGTGGCCTCTTTTTAACAGATGGGGGAAAGGGGAACTCTTTGCGAAACTTTTCGTCAAAATGCAAGTTTTTGATCCAGCAAAAGGAAACCTTGGTGCGCAAGAACTGGTCAAAACTTCAAAAATGACGTAAGGAGGTAAAGTGCATCTTCTTAACTCGCTAGCAAAAAAAAAGGTTGGGTGAGATAAGTTGGCCCAAGATTGCTGAGTAGATGGGCCGCAGAGCAAGTAAAATCGCACCAGTCGTCCTTAGCCTAAGTGGTACCAGTCCTCAGAACCGGGTAAAATGTAAGTAGCACTGGTATTTTTTGGGCTTTCGACCGAGTTGGACAAGGCCTCGCAAAAATGCAGATGGAGTTTGCTGGTTGCACTATGCCCCTCAGTGGTTATCTTAAGTTGATCTCTAGAGTAAATTTTTCCGGGACAAAGCAAAAAAGTTCCCTATTTGGGGGAAGCGTTCAGGGGAAGTGTGCCTGGGCCATGTTATGGAATGTCTCTTCAATGACTTCATTTATCAGAATTCCATGCATATGCGACGACTGCATCAATTTACCTATACAAAAAAGGGAAATGCAGTTGCTTAAGTTAAATCAATACCAGTTTCGTTATATTTTCCTGGGGAAAACAAAGGGAGGGCACGAATGATAATGGTCTCAGGTACCCTGATGTAATTTGGAGTAGTGGTTAAAAAAAATGACGAGTGTTGGGACCCGGGGGGGGAAAATTTGATATCCTTTGGGTGAAAATTTTATCCAAACGGTAGAAAAACCCCGTTGTTTAAAAGTTGCAAAAAAAAGCGACCCCGGGGAAACTTAAGCACTTAGATGTATCTCGCATCTGCTCGACAGTAAACGTTGCGGATTCTTTATGAGGCACATACCTCCACTGGTTTGTCCACTGTCTTGGATTGTCTGTCTCCGTTTATCTGCGAAAACTTGACGAATGAGAAAAGAGCAAGACGGGTCATCTCTCGCCTCATAGCCTGGACCAAATCTGTCATTTCAGCAGAGCTCTGAACTCGGGGGGTGGGGTAGTCTTACTGTTATGTACAAGGGCCAATATGCAAACACGCTTGGCTTATCCCAGGACGTGAGAAGTGAGCTTTTACAAACAAGAGGGCAGCAAGTAGCAACTCCACTCTGACTGTAGGCTTCTCAAAATCACTTTGAGATCATTTTTCCTAAGGTGACTCGATTAGGTACATTTCGTTTTTGAATAATGACAACGAAATAATGAGCTAACCCGTGAAATGCCCGGGCCCAAAAGTGAATACGTTTCACTTTTTTCACTATTGTTCTTCTCTTTAAATTTAAACGTCTTTTAAATGAGCTGAGGTAGGTAACAGAGCTTGTTGTAAATAAAGTTTTGGAAAAACCCAAACCTAACCTGTAAGGCCCCCTGTATTGAGGGGAGAGAGAGGAGAAAAGAGGGGGAGAGAGAGACAGGGAATGTAGAAAGGGAAAAACAAAAAATATGTACCACCAAATGTACAGCAGCAACCTGTACCTTGCGCAACACTGTACCTGCCGCAACACTGTACCTTGCTGCAACCCGTACATGCGCAACACTTACCTTGCTGCAACATGTACCCTTTCAGCAACACTGTTTGCTGCAACACTTACCATGGCAACACTGTACCTTTCTGCAACACGTACCTTTCAGCAAACACTGACCTTGCCCGCAAACCCTGACCAGCAGCACACTGTCCTTGCTGCAACACTGTCCCTGAGCAACACTTTTCCATGGCCAAAAATGTACCTTGTGCAACACTTACCATGCGAACCTGTACCTTGCTGCAAACTGTACCATGCGAACACTGTACCTTGCTGCAACACTGTACCATCTGCAAAACTGTACCATGCAGCAAATGTACCCTTTCTGCACACGTACCTTCTGCAACACTGTACCCTTTTGCAACACTGTACCCGCGCAACACTGTCCTGCGCAACACGACCATGCAGCAACACTGTACCTTGCTGCAACCTGTACCATGCAGCAACACTGTCCCTTTCGCACCCCGTACCATGCAGAACAATGTTTCCTTGCTGCAACATTTAAACCCTTTTGCAAAATGTACCTGCAGAACCTGTACCTTTCTGAACCGACCTGCAGCAACACTGTACCTTGCGAACATGACATGCAGCAACATGACCTTGCTGCAAAATGTACCTGTGAAAAACTGTCCCGCTGCAACACTGTACCAGCAGCAAAATGACCTTGCTGCAAAAAATGTACCTGCAGAACATGTACCTTGCTGCCCTGTACCTGCGCAACACTGACCATGCAGCAACCTGTACTTGCTGAACACTGACCCTGCGAACCTGACCTTTCTGCAAAACTGTACCCTGCAGCCAAAATGTCCCTTTTGAAAACTGTACCATGCTGCAACCGTACCTGCAGCAACACTGTCCTTTCTGCACATGTACCTTGCTGCAAACACTGTACTTGCTGCACACTGTACCAGCAGCAACTGTTCCATGCAGAAAAAATGTACCCTTTCGCAACCTGTACCTTGCTGCACACTGTACCTTTTTGGGAAACTGTACTTGCGCAAACCTAACTTTCAGCAACTTTTTGTTGTGTTTTTGTGTGTGTTGTGTGTGCGTGTGTGTCGTGTGCGCGTGTTGTGTGTGCTGTGTGTGGGGTGTGTTGCGGTGCGTCGTGTTCGTGTGCGTCGTGTGCGGTTGTCGTGTGCATGTGTGTCGGGTGCGTGTGTGTTGTGTGCGTGGGGTGTCGTGTGCGTGTGTGTCCCTGTGCGTGTGTGTCGTGTGCGTGTGTGTCGTGTGCGTGTGGGGGTCGTGTGCGTGTGTGTCGTGTGCGTGTGTGTCGTGTGCGTGTGTGTCGTGTGCGTGTGTGTCGTGTGCGTGTGTGTCGTGTGCGTGTGTGTCGTGTGCGTGTGTGTCGTGTGCGTTTTTGTTTGTGTGCGTGTGTGTGTGTTGCGTGTGTGTCGTGTGCGTGTGTGTCGTGTGGCGTGTGTGTCGTGTGGTGTGTGCGTGTGCGTGTGTGTTCGTGTGCGGTGTGTCGTGTGCGTGTGTGTCGTGCGCGTGTGTGTCGTGTGTGTTTGTGTGCGTGTGTGTGCGTGTGTTGTCGGTGTGCGTGTGTTGTCGTGTGCGTGTTGGGGTCGGTGCGGTGTGGGCGTGTGCGTGTGTGTCGTGGGGCGTGTGGTCGTGTGGGGTGTGTGTCGTGTGCGTGTGGTGTCGTGTGCGTGTGTGTTTGTTGTGGTGTGTGTCGTGTGCGTGTGTGTCCGTGTGCGTGTGTGTCGTGTGCGTGTGTGTCGTGTGCGTGTGTGTCGTGTGCGTGTGTGTCGTGTGCGTGTGTGTCGTGTGCGTGTGTGTCGTGTGCGTGTGTGTCGTGTGGTGTGTCGTGTGCGTGTGTGTGTGTGCGTGTGTGTCGTGTGCGTTTTGTGTCGTGTGGGGTGTGTGTCGTGTGCGTGTGTGTCGTGTGCGTGTGTGGGCGTGTGGGGTGAGCGTCGTGCGCGTGTGTGTCGTGCGCGTGTGTGTCGTGCGCGTGTGTGTCGTGCGCGTGGTGTGTGTGCGCGTGTGTGTCGTGGGGCGTGTGTGTCGTGCGCGTGTGTGTCGTGCGCGTGTTGTGTCGTGCGCGTGTGTGTTTTGTGTGCGTGTGTGTCGTGTGCGTGTGTGTCGTGTGCGTGTGTGTCGTGTTTCGTGGGGTGCGTGTCGTGTGTTAGTGTCGTGTGTGTTGTGTGGTGTGTGGTTGTGTGTGTGCGTGCGGGGTGTGGGGCGTGCGTGTGTGTTGTGGGGTGTGCGGGGCGGGTTGTGTGCGTGCGTGTGTGTTGTGTGCGTGTGTGTTGTGTGCGTGTGTGTTGTGTGGGGTGTGTGTTTGTGTGCTGTGGGTTTTGTGGGGTGTGTGTTGTGTGCGTTTTGTGTTGTTTGGTGTGTGTTGTTTTCGTGTGTGTTGTGTTCGTGTGTGTTGTGCGCGTGTGTGTTGTGCGCGTGGGGTGTTGTGTGCGTGGTGTGTTGTGTGCGTGTGTGTTGTGGTGGTGTGGTGTGTGCGTGTGTTTGTGTGTGCGTGTGTGTGTGTGCGTGTGTTTTTGGGGTGCGTGTGTGGGGTGTGTTGTGCGTGGTGTGTGTGTGTGCGTGTGTTGTGTGGGGTGTGTGTTGTGTGGCGTGTGTCTGTGTGTTTGTGTGCGTGGTCTGTGTGTTGTGTGCGTGTGTCTGTGTTGTGTGCGTGTGTTGTGTGCGTGTGTCTGTGTGTTGTGTGCGTGTGTTTTGTGTGTTGTGTGCGTGTGTCTGTGTGTTGTGTGGGGTGTGTCTGTGTGTGTGTGGGGTTGAGTGCGTGTGGGGGTGTTGCGTGTTCGTGTGTGTGTGTGTTGCGTGTGCGTGTGTTGTGTTTGCGTGTGATGTGTGCGGGGTGTGTTGTGTGTGTGTGTTTGCGTGTGTTTTTGGGGCGTGTTGTGTGCGTGTGTGTGCGGTTGTGTGTGGCCCTGTGTGTGTTTCGTTGTGTGTGTGCGTGTGTGTGTGTGTGTGTGCGTTTTGTGTTGCGTGTGTGCGTGCGCGCGCGTGCGGGGTGTGTGCGTGTGGGGTGCGCGTGCGTTGTGTGTGTTGTGTGCGTGTTGTGTGTTGTTGCGTGTGTGTGTGTGTGTGCGTGTGCGTGTGTTGTGTGCGTGTGTGTGTGCGTGTGCGTGTGTGTGCGTGCGTGTGTGCGTGTGTTGTGCGTGTGCGCGTGTGTGTGCGTGTGTGCGTGTGTGTGCGTGTGTGTGTGTGTGTGTGTGTGCGCGTTTCGTGTGTGTGTGTGTGTGTTGCGCGTGTGTGTTGTGTGCGTGTGTGTTTGTGCGTGTGTGTTGTGTGTGTGTGTTGTGTGCGTGTGTGTTGTGTGCGGGGTGTGTTTTTGTGCGTGTGTGTTGGGCGTGTGGTTGTGCGTGTGTTTTTTAGTGCGTGTGTTTTTGTGCGTGTGTTTGTGCGTGTGTTGTGTGCGTGTGTTTGTGCGTGTGTTGTGTGCGTGTGTTGTTTTGCGTGTGTTGTGTGCGTGTGTGGTGTGCGTGTGTTGTGTGCGTGTGTTGTGTTTCGTGGGGTTGTGTGCGTGTGTTGTGGGGTGTGTGTTGTGTGCGTGTGTTGTGTGCGTGTGTTGTTGTTATGTGCCCTGTGTGTGTTTGTGCGTGTGTGTGTTCTTGTGGTTGTGTGTTCTGTGCGTGTGTCTGTGTGGTGTATATGTGTGTGTGTGTTGTTCGTCGCGTTGTCGTGTTCTGTGCGTGTGTGTTCTCGTGCGTGTGTGTTCTGTGTGTGTGTGTGCGCGTGTGTTCTGTGTGTGTGTTGCGTGTGTGTGTGCGGTGTGTGCGTGTGTGTGTGCCGTGTGAGCGTAAGTGTGCGTGTGCGCGTGCGTTGTGGTGTGCTGCGTGTGTGTGTAGTGTTCTTGTGTGCGTGTGTGTGTTGTGACGTGTGTGTACTCACTATTTGTACTCACTATTTTGTGGTTGCACGGAGTCGAGTCATAAGCTCCTGGCCCGCTCTTCTTGATTGCTACTAGGTCCTCTCTTTTCCCTGCTACATGAGCTATATTCATAACCTCGCCTTAAAAATATGTATGGCTTCCCGCCTCCACTACTTCACTTTCTAGACTATTCCATGACTTGACACTCTATGACTGAAGAAAATACTTCCTAAAATCCTTCGATCATCTGGTCTTCAACTTCCAATTGGACCTTTGTGTCTGTGGCATTCTCCCATCTCTGGAACATTGTCTTTGTCACTTGTTATTCCGGCAGTATTTTTATATGTCGTTATCATGTCTCCTGACCCTCCTGGCTCCAGTGTCGTCAGGCCGATTTCCCTCTACCTTTCTTCGTAGGACAATCCCCGTAGCTCTGGGATATGTCTTGTTGCAAACCTTTGCACTTTTCTAAAATTTCTTGACGTGCTTGACTAGGTGTGGATTCCAAACTGGTGTGCATACTTCAGTATGGGCCTGACGTAAATGGTATAACAGGGTCTTGAACGCCTCCTACTGAGGTATCGGAACGTTTCGTTAGGTTGCAGGCGCCCGTAACGCTGCAGCAGTTATCTGAATTTATGTGCGCTCTCTCAGAGTTTGCTCGGTGTTATACTCACCCCAAGATCTTTTTCCTTGAGTGAGGTTTGCAGGTTCTTTGGCCATCTTAAACTATATTGTGTCTGCGGTCTTTTTTGCCCTTCCCATCTTCATGACTTTGCATTTGGCAGGGTTAAATCAAGGAGCAAGTTTGCTGGACCAGGCTTGCAGCCTGTCCAGGTCTCTTTGTAGTCCTGCTGATCCTCATCCGATTTGATTCTTCTCATTAATTCACATCATCTGCAAAACAAGGGACACTTCTGGAGTCTATCCCTTACGTTTATGTCGTTCACATAACCGAACAGCACAGGTCCTAGGATGACCCCTGTGGAACCCGTTGTCACAAGCGCCACTCTGACACTCGTCACGTACCATGATGTTGTTGCCACCCTGTCAGGTATTCTCTGATCCATTTGCTAGTTGCATTTACTGTTCTATCGTAGCCTGATTCTTCTAGCTTTTTCAGTAACCTCTTGTGAGGGAAAACTGTGTCGAAGGCCTTTTTTGCAGTCCAAAAAAATGCCGTCGATCACCCCCTCTCTCTTCTTGTCTTACTTCTGTCACCTTGTCATTAAAACTCTAGTAGTTTGTGACACTGAATTTTCTTCCTGAAACCATGCTGGTTGTCTAATGATACACTTGTTTCTTTCCAGGTGCTCCACCACTTCCTCCTGTTGATTTCTCCATGACCTTGCATTTACTATAACACGTTAGTGATACAGGTCTGTAGTTTAGTGCCTCATGTTGTTTCCTTTTTAAACTGGACTACATTTGCATCTTCCATACCTCAGGGAGTTGCCTGTTTCAAATGATGTGTTGAAGATCTTTGTTAATGGCACCAACAATATCTCTGCTCCTCTTAAGGACCACGGAGTAGTGTTGTCTGGTCCACGCCCTTTGACGGTTCAAGTTTCGCTATTGCAGCTTCTCATTCCTCCTTGGTTCATATGTACCTCATCCTAGCAACTTGCTGGTGTACCCCCCTGTCTGGATTTCTGGAGTCATATGGTTTCACTGTTAAATACTCTTTAAATTGTGTTGAAGCTCCTGACATTACTCTCGGTCGTTGCTTGTGATTTTCCCCATCACCCTTCCCAGTTGTTACCTTGTCCTTGACTGTTGTTTTCTCTGATGTTATGGCTGTACAACACCTTGGGTCAGTTTGACTTTCGATGCTAGTCATTTTCATATTGTCGCTTTGAGCTACCTTCTATCTGTGCATATTCATTTCTGGCTCTTCGCCGTAATCTCTTTATTTTCCTGTGTGCTCTGTCTCTAGTACATTTCCATTCTCTAGGTACACTAGTTTTTTGCCTCCCTACACCTTTGGTAGTGAACCAAGGGACTCGTTGATTATTCACATTATTTTGTTTCCCTTGGAACAACCCTCTCCCTCTGCTCTTGCATTTTTGTTGCCACACTAGTCCATCATTTCTTGTTATGGTTTTCCTGTCAGTCCTCTCCACTGAAGTTTTGAAGGCGTTTCTGCCTGAGTAGCTTTCCCTTTGTAGTTTGGTTTTTTCCATCCTATTTTCCTGCTACTCTTCCACTTGCGAGCTCACTATGTAGTCAAAGCAAGAACCAACTGATCCTAGCTCCCACGGGGCCTATCATACAAGATATCCTCGTTGTTCTGAATATCAAGGTGAATACAAGGTCCTGTCTTGCTGGTTCATTCTTTCATCCTCTCTCTCTGGTAGTGTCTCTAACATGTTGAAGATGGAGGTTTTCCAGTATCCAATCCAATCGTCTTGCGCTCTCCATGTATTTCGGAACCCCATGGGGCTCCAGGTTTTCCCAGTCAATTCTCCTTGGTGATTGAATACATAACTAGTACTTTGCTTTCCCCAACGTTGTAGCTCTCCTGGGCCACTCGGTAGTGTGTCGACATGGCTCTGATTGCTCTATGTATTTTCTCTTGGTCTCTGCAGCTTCTGTGGTGGGTTGTTCATTACTGCATTATCACTTATGGGTCCCTACAGATGGATTGTTCCTACTAAGTAGTCCCTATCCGACCCGTGCCATCCATTCTTCAATTTTATCCAAACCCCATGGCTTTTAATGAGCAGTGCAAACTCCTCCTCCCCTCTCCTCCTCTGTCTTTCCTGAGATTTGGGATAGTCCGGGTGGAAAGATTGAATAGTTATTATTCTGGTGAGGTTTTGTTTCTGAGGAGTTGCTATTATGTCTGGGGATGTCTTTGAATTTCTTTTCGTGCCACTCTCATACTTATTTGTTATTCCATCTGCCATTTGTATACCATACCTTCAAACTTCTATTCTAAGATGTGGTCTGGGAGGTGTATGGGGTTGGGAAGTGGGAGACTGGATAAGGTACTATGGGGTGGTTGCTAGTGGGGGTGGAGTTTGTATGTAGTGGGTTGGGGGCACTTGGATATGGATGGTGTTGTGGTTTAGAGGTTTTGGCCTGCACGGGTTGACCTGGTTGCGGAGGCTTCTATAGGAAGCTGTGTGGGAGTTTGTATTTGATCTGTTTTCGTGTCTGGGATCTTGTCTGTATTCTCCATCCCCTCCTTTCCTCCTTTCGCTTTGTACCATCTCTCTCAGTTTCGCCTTTCGTCTTGTGTTCGGTCGCGGTCGAGATACACATTCCTGTATACGGATGTCCATTTAATGTGCTTTTTCATGCAGTATCTGTCCGAGGTCGGATTCTGCCTTGAAAGGACACTTGTCACATGGGACGGTTTCTTTTTTCTACAAAACCCCTATCTCCGAAAATTTCAGCTGGGTCATGTCGTCCTTCTCCGATTACTTTCATGATGCTTTCAATTGCTTTTTTTTCCCCTTGTTTTCTTGCTATATTGTTTCCCTTTAATTCCCTGTAGCCCATACACAAAAGAATGACTACCTTTCATTTCTCCCTCTGCAAATCCTGTGTATCTCCTCATTCAATTTGACTTTCTCCTATTGCAGCTTTCCTTTCTTCAGTTTCTCAAGATACTGAACTAGCGGTCAGTGGCCTGTCATTTTTCCCTCGGCTTTTCCTGGGCTTCTGTTGTGGTTTTTGGGCCTCCACATATAGCTTAGCTCTTTCATATACTACAGTCTCATGATAGAGCTTCTACAACGCAGATTTTTGCTCCTCCTTTCCCTACAGTTCCTTATTGTGGCGGAGGTAGCGGTTCTGTTGTCTATCCATATGTTCTTTAGTTCTTTAGGCTGTTTCAGATTTTTCCAGTTCCTCTTCTAAACTCTGTATATGGCCTCTGCTGCTTTGACTTTCACTTCCCACTTCCTGCTTTCCATGTCTATCCTCCTTCCATTCTATGTAAGTTCTTCTAGTGTTCTTTTCCATTCTTGTTCCTTTTTGTGAGCTCTGTGCCAATCTTCCTTTGCAGTTTCCTTACTCTGTCCCTTGGGTTTTCTTGTTTGCTCTCTGGAACCATTGTTGTATGTATTATGGTCAGAGTTGTGGGGGGGGGGGAGAGAGGAGGAACTGTTGGCTTATGGTGGAAGAGAGTAGTGGGAGGGGGAGTGGGAAGGAAGAGTGAAGCAAGTGGGTAAGTGGGTGAGGGAGATGTGGGGAGGGGGAGGGATGAAAGAGGAGGGGGTAGGATCAGGTGAAGGAGTGAGATGTCGGTGGGGGAGGGGGGAGTGTATGTGTGAGTCTGGGCATATGTGTGTGTTGTGTGTGTGTTGTGTGTGTGTTGCGTTATTTGTGTGTGTGTGGGAGGGGTGGGGGGGGTGTGTGGGGGCAGGGGTGGTGGGGGGTGTGGGGATGTGTGTGTGGTGGTGTGTTTGTGTGTGTGTGTTGTGGGTGTGTGTGGGGGTGTGTTGGGAGCATGTGTGTGTGGGTGGGTGTTGGTGGGTGTGTGGGTGTGTTGTGTGGTGAAATTTTGTGGGTGGATGTGTGTGGGTGTGTGTTTGGGTGTGTGTGGGTTGTGTGTTGTGGTGTGTGGGTGGGTGTGTGGGTGGGTGTGTGGGGGTGTTGTGGGTGGGGTTGTGTGGGTGGGTGTGTGGAGTGGGTGGAGTGCTGGTGGGTTGTGTGGAGTGGAGGGTGTGGTTGGGTGTGTGGTTGGTGTTTGGTTCGGGTGGTGTGGGTTGGGTGTATGTGGTGGGGTGTGTGGTTGGGTGTGTGGTTGGGTGTTTAGTGGTTGGGTGTGTTGTGTGGGAGTGCTGGTGTGTGGGGGGTGTGTGGGTGTGTGGGTGTGTGGGTGTGTGTGGGTGTATGAGGTGGGTGTGGGGTGTGGGTGTTTGGGTGTGTGTGGGTGTGTGTGTGGTGTGTGTGGGTGTTGTGGGTGTGTGTGGGTGTGGGTGTTGTGGGATCGTATGTGTGTGGGTGTGTGTGGGTGTGTAGTGGGTTGAGTGTGTGGGTGTGTGTGGGGTGTGTGTGGGTAGTGTGTGTGTATGGGTGTGTATGGGTGTGTATGGGGTGTGTGTGGTGTGTTGTGTGTGTGTGTGAGTGGGTGTGTGGGGTGTGCGTGGCAACACTAGGCTACGCTACTCTTTTGAAGATTATAAACAATTTTCACAACTCAAATGTCCTTATTATATGCACTAATATATACTATATATTATTAATGCGTACATTGTGTTTGTGTGTGTGTGTGTTTACATAGTGTCGTTCTTCAAAAGAGGGCGGGGGGTTACGTTAACCACTATTTTTGTTTATTGTTGTTGTTTCAACGGTACTTCCGGGCCACGATCTCCGCACACTAACGCTACTTTACTTTTTGAAAGAATATGGATTATTTTTGCTCATCAATTCCTTCATTATTATTACTACATGTTTATTATTAACAATCTTAAAGCTTTACGGGCACACGTGTGTGGTGTATGTGGCGATTGTTTACTAGCTTTCCCTCAGAAAAACGGGGGGGGGGGGGGGTTCACTAGGTACACAATTCTTCATGGAGTTTACCTGGCGATATTTAGATAATTTACTAACCACTATCTATCTCCTGGTACTGAAATGGGTGAGGAGAGATGGTATAGCATACAAACCCAGCACGGGCGAGACACTTGAGGGACCTTTAAGACACTAACCAAAATAAAACCACATAATCAAGTGATGTCGTCTGACACCAAAGGGGTTCTGCTGGTGTCTATCAACTCCTTCCAATTTTTTAACTCTTCAGGGAAACTTTTCATGCATTCTAGATTTTATTTTCTTTTTCTTTTACCGACTTTTTTTTTGCGTATGGTATCTCCCTCTTTTTTCTTTAGTACAGTTATTATGGTTAACAAGTATGATGATGGATGTTAGTACATTCACAACTCATACAACAGAGGTGGATTGATAATTTTTTTTACTATTCAGTATTTACTTAATCACTCTTTTTATGACCTTTATTAAACTGCGGTTATAATCAAACCAACATATGTATTGTTAATATTTCAGATCACACCGTTAAACCAATTAACTGTTTGGATAATTTGTGTCAACACTGCGGCCTATCCTGGATCAGCTGACTGTACCTCCCTCACTCAAATTTCATCAAATTTAAATTGTAAAATTCTTGATCCTAATCATTATTTCGCACTTTGAAAAGCTATTACACTCTTGTAGGTAGTTCATGATTCACTCAGTCGATGACCGCTAATATATCTTAGGACAGCCACTAGAACGCTAAAATCCTGGGGAGCACTATTTTGCGTTACTGCTCTCTCGTGTGTGTGCCGCTGTGTGTGGGTGCGTGTATGTGTGGTGTGTGTGCGTTTGTGTGTTGTGGCGTGTGTGTGTGCGTGTGTTGCGTGTTGTGTGCGTGCGTGTTGTGTGTGTGCGTGTGTATGGGGGGGGATGGGCACGTGCGTGTGTGTGCGTGTGCGTGTGTGTGCGTGTGCGCGTGTGTGTTGTGTGCGTGTGTGTCGGATGTAGTGCGTGGTGTGTGTTTACGTTGGCGTGTGTGTTGTGTGGTTGTGAGTTGTGTGTCGTGTGTTGTTCGTGTGAGTGTGGTTGTGGTGCGTGTGCTGTTGTTGTGCGTGATGTGTGTTGTGTGCTCGTGTGTTGTGTGCGTGTGTGTTGTGTGCGTGTGTGTTGTGTGCGGGTGTGTTGTTGTGGCAGTGTGTGTTGTGTGCAGTGTGTTGTGTGGTGTGTTTTCTGTGGTGTGTTCTGTGGTGTGTTCCTGTTGCGTGTGTTCTGTGCGTGTGTGTGTGTGTGAGTGTGTGTATGTGCTTGCGGTGTTGCTCGTGTGTGCGTGTGTGTGTGTATAGTGTAGTTATCCCAGAGAGCCAGTAAGCTTACGTTTGTTCCCAGAGTTCACTAGTGTACGTTGTTCCCAGAGTGCACTAGTGTACGTTGTTCCCAGAGTGCACTAGTGTACGTTGTTCCCAGAGTGCACTAGTGTACGTTGTTCCCAGAGTGCACTAGTGTACGTTGTTTCCCAGATGTGGCACTAGTGTACGTTGTTCCCAGAGTGCACTAGTGTACGTTGTTCCCAAAGTGCACTAGTGTACGTTGTTCCCAAAGTGCACTAGTGTACGTTGTTCCCAAAGTGCACTAGTGTACGTTGTTCCCAGAGTGCACTAGTGTACGTTGGTCCAAAGTGCACTAGAGTACGTTGTTCCCATAATGTGCACTGATGTACGTTGGTTCCAGAGTGCCTAGTGTACGTTGTTCCAGAGTGCACTAGCGTAGTTGTTCCCAGAGTGCCACTAGCGTATGTTTGTTCCCAGGGCAGCATAGTGTACGTTATTCCAGAGTAGAGCCAACTAGTGTATATGTTCCCAGATGTGACACCTAGGGTACGTTGTTCCAGAGTGAATAGGTTTGATTCCCAGAGTGCACTAGTGTACGTTGTTCCCAGAGTGCACTAGTGTACGTTGTTCCCAGAGTGCACTAGTGTACGTTGTTCCCAGAGTGCACTAGTGTACGTTGTTCCCAGAGTGCACTAGTGTACGGTGTTTCCCTCAAATGCATAGTGTTCGGTTGTTCCAAGTGCACTAGTGTACGATGTTCGCCGAGTGCACTAGGTACGTTGTTCCCAGAGTGTCAACTAGTGTATCGTTGTTCAAAGTGCACTAGTGTTCGTTTTCCAGAGGGCATAGTGTACGTTGGATCCAGAGTGACTAGCGTCATGTTGTTACCCTCAGAGTGCACACTTGGTATGTGTTCCGGGTGCTCTAGTGTACGTTATTCCCAGAGTGCCACTTGTGTATGTTACCAGAGGTGACATTAGATGTACGTTGTTCCCGAGTGCACTAGGTATGTTCCTAGCTAAGTGCATAGTGTACGTTGTTTTCCCAGAGTGCACTAGGCGTATGCATTCCCAAGGACAGTGCACTACGTGTACGTTGTTCCAGTGTGCACTAGTGTTACGTTGATTCCCAGAGTGCATAGTGTACGTTGTTTCAGAGTTGCATAGGTATGTTGTTCCCAGAGTGCACTTAGGGCGTATTCTTGTTCCCAGTGTGCCTAGCGTATATGCCGTTGTTCCAGAGTTGGCATAGCCGTATGTTGTTCCCGCGTTTGCATCTAGTGTACGTCTATTCCCAAGAGAAGACTAGTGTACGTTATTCCCAGTAGTGCACTAGTTGTAACGTTGTTTCCAGAGTGATAGTGTACGATTGTTCCCAGAGTGCACTAGTGTACGTTGTTCCGAGTGCAATAGCGGATGGTGTTCCAGAGATGACTAGGTATATTGTTTCCCACAGTGTGCACTAGGGGGGGGGTGGGGCTCGGTTTTTGAAATTGGGACTGTTCCCAGAAGTGCACTTGCGTATGTTTGTTCCCAGAGTTGCACTCGTTTAGTTTCCCAGAGTGCATAGTGTACGTTATTCCAGAGTGTCACTACGTGTACGGTGTTCCCAGAGTGCCACTAGTGTACTGTTGTTCCCAGAGATGCACTAGTGTACGTTGGTTTACAGAGTGCACTAGTGTACGTTGCTTCCCAGAGTGCATGTGTACGGTTGTTCCCAAAGTGCAGTTGCGTATGTTCCAGAAGTAGCCCTAGCGGACGTTATTCCCAGAGTGCACTAGTGTACGTTGTTCCCAGAGTGCACTAGTGTACGTTGTTCCCAGAGTGCACTAGTGTACGTTGTTCCCAGAGTGCACTAGTGTACGTTGTTCCCAGAGTGCACTAGTGGCGTTGTTCAGAGAGCACTAGTGTACGTTCCCAGAGTGCACTAGTGTACGTTGTTCCCAGAGTGCACTAGTGTACGTTGTTCCCAGAGTGCACTAGTGTACGTTGTTCCCAGAGTGCACTAGTGTATGGTTGTTCAGAGTTGCATAGTGTATGTTGTTCCAGAGTGATAGTGTTGTTGTCCCAGAGTGCACTAGTGTATGTTGTTCCAGAGTGCATAGTGTATGTTGTGTCCAGAGTTGCTCTAGTGTATGTTTTCCCAGAGTGCATAGTGTACGTTGTACCCCCCCCCGAGTGCACTAGTGTATGTTGTTCCAGAGGTGACATAGTGTATGTTGTTCCCAGAGTGCACTAGTGTATTGTTGATCCAGAGTGCATAGTGTTCGTTGTTTCCAGAGTTGCACTAGTGTACGTTGTTCCCAGAGTGCACTAGTGTACGTTGTTCCCAGAGTGCACTAGTGTACGTTGTTCCCAGAGTGCACTAGTGTACGTTGTTCCCAGAGTGCACTAGTGTACGTTGTTCCCAGAGTGCACTAGTGTACGTTGTTCCCAGAGTGCACTAGTGTATGTTGTTCCCAGAGTGCACTAGTGTATGTTGTTCCCAGAGTGCACTAGTGTATGTTGTCCAGAGGGCACTAGTGTTTTCGGTGTTCCCGAGTGCATAGTGTACGTTGTTTCCCAGAAGTGCACTAGTTGTTCGTTGTTACCGAGTGGCACCTTAGTGTACGTTGTTCCCAGAGTGCACTAGTGTATGTTGTTCCCAGAGTGCACTAGTGTACGTTGTTCCCAGAGTGCACTAGTGTATGTTGTTCCCAGAGTGCACTAGTGTACGTTGTTTCCAGAGTGACTATGTGTACTGTTCACAGAGTGCATAGTTTACGTTGTTCCCAGTGCACTAGTGTACGTTGTTCACAGAGTGCACTAGTGTTTGTTGTTCCAGAGTGCACTTGTGTATGTTGTTCCAGAGTGCACTAGTGTTACGTTGTACCAGAGAGTGCATAGTGTTATGTGGTTCCGGAGTGACTAGTAAGTGCTATAGTGTATGTTGTTCCAGAGATGCCACTAGTGTACGTTGATTCCCAAGAGTTGACTTAGTGTAGTTGTTCCCAGAGTGCATAAGTTTTTTTTGTACGTTGTTCCCCAAAGTGACAGGTAGCGTATGTTTCAGAGTGCACTAGTTTACGTTGTTCCAGGAGTGCACTAGTGTACGTTGTTCCAGAGTGCATAGTGTGATGTTGTTCCAGAGTGCCTAGAGTACGTTGTTCCCAGAGTGCACTAGTGTAATGTTGTTCCCGAGTGCACTTGTGTACGTTTGTTCCCAGAGTGCACTAGTTGTAGTTGTTCCAGAAGTGCATAGTGTTCGGTTGTTCCAGGAGTTTGCACTAGTGGACGTTGTTCCCAGAGAAATGGCACTAGTGTGTTGTTCCCAGAGTGCACTAGGCTGTACGTTGTTCCAGAAGGCACTCAGTGTACGTTGTTCCCAGAGGAGGTGCACTAGTGTACGTTGAAGTTCCCAGAGTGCAACTAGTGTTACGTTGTTCAAGATGCACTAGTGTACGGTTGTTTCCCAGAGTGCACTCAGTGTACGTTGTTCCAGAGATGCCATAGTGTACGTTGTCCCCAGAGGTGCACTAGGTGTACGTTGTTCCAGAGTAGCACTAGGTGTATGTTGTTCCCAGAGGTGCATAGTGTACGTTGTCCCAGAGTGCACTTAGTTACGTCGTTCATCAGAGAGTGCACTAGTGATACTGTTGTTCCAGAGTGCCACTAGTGTACGTTGGTACCCAGATGTGCACTCGTGTACGTTGTTCCCAGAGTGCACTGGGTTCGTTGTTACCAGAGTGCACTAGTGTATCGTTGTTCCCAAGTGCACTAGTGTACGTTGTTCCCAGGAGTGCCACTAAGTGTATGTTGTTTCCCAGAGGTGCACTAGTGTATGTTGGCCCAGATGTGACTAGTGTACGTTGTCCATAAAGTGCATAGTGTATGTTGTTCCAGAGGGCACTAGTGTATGTTGTTCCAGAGTGCACTGGTGTACGTTGTTCCCAGAGTGCACTAGTGTACGTTGTTCCCAGAGTGCACTAGTGTATGTTGTTCCCAGAGTGCACTAGTGTACGTTGTTCCCATGAGTGCAATGTGTCAATTCTTTATGTCAATGGTCACACATTTTATTCAGTTATTTTCTCTGGTAATAAGACATGTTGACAAAACCTGTGTATCTTCAATGCGGCGAAATGTATCGCTGCGCAGCAGACTTTTAGACGAGAAAGAGGTAGTTTTAGCCTTGGATATAATGGAAGAATGTGTATAGGTAATTTTACGGTGTGGATGTTGAGTCCACATCATCGTGATGGAGTGTAGTATTAGATGTCTGACAGAGAAGCCTCACCATTCCACTAGTTATCACTCAAAGATGAGACAGTGAAGGGACGGAGACTGTGAATTTAATGACTTTGAATGTAGACTGAAACTATTGGAGAGGACAGGTAGCGTAAAGGGAAAAGGATAAAGAAACTTAAGATAATTGTGGCGGGGTGCAGGAGGGAAAGGCAACAATGCTAATTGAGTGCTGCAGAGTTGGCAAACTTTTAACGGTGGATAAAAGAAAATATACAAGAGTGTAAAGAATTAATAGAGTGATGTGGGATTGTGAGGGACGTAGGAAAGAAGAACGACATTTCGCTGATGCTCTTGCGAGAAAAAAGTCCATAATACGTAAATGATTACAGTTAAGAACCTTAATATTTAAACGGAGTGGGACGGTAAAGCCAGCTGAAGGGCCTTCCCCCCCCCCTCGTCAGATGCCCAAAACTTTCAGCTATGGGTAATCATTCTGATTATAGACTAGGTCAGGAATCGCTTGTCCTGTTTCTGACAAACTTTACTAACCTCTTGGAGACAGCAGCGTTCTGAGAAATGCGATGGGAAGGAAAAAGGAAGCGAGTGAAATTGACTGTGATAGCGAGTAAGCAAGAGACCAGATGAAGCAACATGCCTTTGAAACAAAAACAGAGGTTGAAGGCAAAGGCTGAACCACTGAATGATAAACTAGCCCTGGATCAACTGGCCAGTGGCTACGCGTCGGTTGGAGTTTTAGACTCGCCGCGAATTCACATTTCCCCTCGCCGTACTCCGTGGTCTGCGGTCTGCAATTGTGTCATTACGATTTCGTGAGTACGAGAGACAAAATTCTGTTTATTCAAAATCCAGAAGGTGTCTTCTAGCGGAGACTGAAGAATGGGTCTTTAAAAAAAGAAAAACAGTCCAAAATGAAAAAGAGGCGGCGCAAACGGAAGATGACAGATATTTGACCCGGATTAAAGATTAATCAAACCAAGAGTGGATTCATACCCACATTTAAGATGACAGATATAAACGACTAGTCGATTCCAATTCCCACAGCCAACCCACCAGGACCTTTCCAACCTAGGTGCCCTTGCATGATGAAATATGACAATGATAAAAATATAGGCTTTGTTCACACTTAATATCATATAGTTGTATTGCGATTTCGATAAAAAAATTAATAGGGAGAAAAAAAAGATGAGGAGAGGAGGGACAACCCCTTGCTGATTAAAAGGGTATGTGGAGTTTAGAAGGATGATAACTTCTGCAGTGGAAGCATATGGAAGAGCTAGTGAATGACTATCCACGGATAAGAGAAGCAGGAAGACAACACAAATATGAGAGCATCGATAACTAGAACGGAGACTACGATCCTGTACAGCTAAACAAGATGGAAATGAAAAAAAAATAAGAGAACTTGTAATAAGATTCAAAGAGAGATGAACCATCATAGAAAAGAAGGGAAGAAAATCGTGAGCAGCAGATATATGAAGACATTCCAATAAGAAAGCAATGAGACTGACTTAAGAAAATCTAGACGAGACTAAAGCAATAGGAGCAGACAGGATATTGAGAGACGGGGCAGAGGATCTCTGTAACCTGTTAACAAGGTTATATTACGAAGACAAGGAAATAGAATAATTGCCAGTGAGCCAGAATACTGAAAATGTGATCCCGACTGTATGTCACAGGTTATCTATCTGCACTTTCCTGTGTGTTGACAGTTACCTGCTCATGAGGTTGTTTACTGTGCATGTTCAAGTACTGCATAAGTACTGCATAACTTCGCCCCTCTGGCAAGCATGTGTGGTGTGCTGTGTTGAGGCCTAACACTAGTGTTTCTTCTTTCTTGGGTTGTTTCATGAATCAGAATTCCCAGTTATATTACATAAAATTAAACCTCTTTGAAATTTATTTAAAAAAAAAAGACGTATTTCGAGTTTGGGTGACTAGAAATTTGTCAATGTGTTTTTATTACACAACTGAGAATGTAATTGCATCATCCGGAGGAGGTGTTTAGTTTAGTTCTAGACACCACTGAGATTGTTTTTCGTCTCGAGTATCATCAGGTTCCTGTTGTTTCCTTCTATTGTTGGCTGTAGTTCTTCAGCCGATTTAATGTTTAAATGTGGAATATTAGAACAACTGACATAAAGGTTAAGTTCTCGTGAAGGTAGCCCGTGGCCTGGTGGCAAGGCTCTCGCTTCACACGGTGAGGGGCCGGATTCAATTCCTGACGCGGGTTGAAACATTGGGCGTGTTTCCTTACACTGGTTGTCCATGTTCACCCATCAGTAAAATGGGTACCTGGGTGTTAGTCGACCCGGTGTGGGTCGCATCCTCGGACAAAAACAGCTAATTTGCCCGAAATGCTCTGCATAGAAGCGGCTTTCTATATAGTAGTATGTCACTGATGTCAGCTATGGTCTGTATACCTTGTACATGTACTTGTAGAAATAAAGATATTATTATTATTATTATTATTATTATTATTATATTTAGAAAAGTGTTAATAATTACAAATTAGGACTTTTATTACTACATTAGGTATTTATTATATTAACTTGCATAAAAAATTATAATGAATTACAATAAATTAAAAAAATTAATAGCTTAATAGTTTGTTTTAAATTGTAATTAAAATTTTCTTAGTGTGCTAAGTTCTTTCAAAAGTCACTATTAATACGATATTCTAAGAAAAGAATAAGGAATAAAGCAAGTACACCTTATTATCATTTTTACAGAGACGTTCCGTCTGAACTACAGGCTTGTTCAATCTAATACGGAGATGATGATGACTTATATACTGGAGCCAGAGGAGAGGTGTAGCAGCTGAAGACATCGTCACACGTGGACGAGGCCCTACTAGTGTAAGTAGGTTAAACCCACAATGTAGGCCACAGATTTAGCAAACGAGTTTCAGAAGATGTGGAGAGACGCAGCAGTTGAAGGTGTGGGCGGGACCCCTAGAGGCAGTGAGTTATGCCCATGAGATGAACCAGAGATGCAGAAGACATCGTCTGTACCAACGATTCTATGGTTTTGTGTCACACAAGTAGCACAATATCGACAAGTTGATGTATAAGACATGTACAACACCTAGGCATCTTCACTGTGTAGTAGGAGTTATAGTATTTCAAGTCAACACTGTTCAATCACTAAATTTAATTTGGCTCGTAATCGTGTTAGAAGATAATCCATCTAAGGATGTCAGTTTCCTTGCCTGATGTCTCTCAGAAGCAGCATGGGTGCATGGTAATAAATTGGTAGACAGCATCAACCCAGGGAGGTACTACCGTCTTCCCAAAAGAATGTGAAACGAAAACCTGTAATTATTGTATACAATGGTAGGATTGCTTCTTTCTTTCTCACGGACACTTAATTAAGATTGCAGGTAGGTCTGGCTACTACTACTAACACCTAGCTCACACCACACATACAGTTTCATCTCCATGGGAAAGTGGGTGAGAATTCTTCCTCCGTAAGTCATGTGTGTCAAACAAGGAAACTAAAATGTCGGGAGCAAAGAGATAGTAAATTACTTTAAAGACAAACAAGAACATTTGAAAGGCGGGTTATTTGAATGTGTGAAGGTGCAGTACGGATGTGAAGAAGAAACTGTGAATGTTACGAAAAGAAACTGAATGTTGTAGCGCTAAGCGAAACAAGGCTAAAGGGATTGGGGGGGAGGAGGTTAGGAGAATTTCAGTGGGGAAGTATAAATGAGTTTAGGTCAAGTGAATCAGAGCTAAGGAAGGAGTAGCGGTAATATTAAATGATCAATTGTGAAAAAAATACAAGTATACATACATTAAAATATTAAGAGGGATAAAATAAGGATGGGATGCGAAAAACGGTAAGTGTTTTTATGTACCTGGGGAAGAGAGCAGTGTAGAGGAGTGTTTATGTACCTGGGGAGGAGAGGAGTGTAGAGGAGTGTTTATGTACCTGGGGAGGAGAGGAGTGTAGAGGAGTGTTTATGTACCTGGGGAGGAGAGGAGTGTAGAGGAGTGTTTATGTACCTGGGGAGGAGAGTAGTGTATAGGAGTGTTTATGTACCTGGGGAAGAGAGCCTTGCAGAGGAGTGTTTATGTACCTGGGGAAGAGAGCCTTGCAGAGGAGTGTTTATGTACCTGGAGAAGAGAGCCTTGCAGAGGAGTGTTTATGTACCTGGGGAAGAGAGCCTTGCAGAGGAGTGTTTATGTACCTGGGGAAGAGAGCCTTGCAGAGGAGTGTTTATGTACCTGGAGAAGAGAGCCTTGCAGAGGAGTGTTTATGTACCTGGGGAAGAGAGCCTTGCAGAGGAGTGTTTATGTACCTGGGGAAGAGAGCCTTGCAGAGGAGTGTTTATGTACCTGGAGAAGAGAGCCTTGCAGAGGAGTGTTTATGCACCTGGGGAAGAAAAGAGTGTAGAGTGTTTAGGGAGTTTTAAACCAAGTCAGAAAATAATTGTTGGAGGACCTACAGAAGGCAACATAAATATGCAGTACATAAAAGGATCACAGAAAACGAGACTGCTTATAAATAACCTAGAGTTTTAAATATAAAATACTGAAATATTTATGTCTTCCTTACCTAAACTTGTATTTCGTAGGATTATCTTTGCTCTTGATGCCACCAAGGTTACGCTAAATAAATTTCCAAATGTCCTCTATAGATTTTAAGTTGAGTGAATTTGTCCCTCTGCCTGGAGTCACATATATCGACTCCAGGCTGAGGGACTGATTACTTCAAACTCCTTCTGATCTTCACCATTCTTAGTTATACTGGACTGATGAAGCCACTGTATGGCGAAACTTTTCCCCAATAAAGATACCCAGGTGTTGAACATGTGTCTAATTTAGCATTTTATCTACATTTTACATATCGGAAAAATAGTCTTCTATAAATCTAATGATAACTACCAGTTGTAAGAGCCACACCAGCTGTCTTGTGAGGAGCCACACCAGCTGTCTTGTGAGGAGCCACACTAGCTGTCTTGTGAGGAGCCACACCAGCTGTCTTGTGAGGAGCCACACCAGCTGTCTTGTGAGAAGCATGTGTGCCTGTCAAGCTTAACGGCTAAAATAAATCTCTAAACAGGTAACAGGTAAATCACAGATACGCCTTAAACTCTCCGTATTTAACATTGTTTGTGCTGCAAGTCTGTTGCTGTTTCACTGCATTTGTAAATGTAAAAGAATGAATGCATTAAATATTCAAACCATCTTCCAGTGTGTCGAGAACACTAATGAAAGCCACGTGGAAACCGGATGTGATAACACCTGAAATGAAGCCTCACACTGTGCAAGACAGGTGTAATAGCACGTGAACTGAGGACTCACACTGTCGAAGCCAGATGTAATAACACCCGAGATCAAACCTCACTGTGGAAGCCAGTTGTAATAACACAGGAGTTGAAGCCTCACACTGTGGAAGCCAGTTGTAATAACACAGGAGATGAAGCCTCAAACTGTGAAGGCCATTAATTGAGAACACAAACTGTTGTTACAACTAAATCAACTAAAATGTAAATACAAACACAGCCGCCGTACATACCAGTGACAGGTTCCAACATTCCCCAGCCATCAACAACACTTTTTTGCTGCCAGATCATATCCGAAACAACTTTTAATTACTTATATATATGTCGTGCCGAATAGGTAAAATCGGTCAATTAGCAAGAACTCATTTAAAATTAAATCCTTTCTAAAATTTTTCTCTTATACGTTCAGATATATATTTTTTTCATTTATGTTAATATAAAAATTATAATTTTGTACCAAAAGAACCTTAGAAAATTTACCTAACCTTATTATAACAAGCGCAATTTAATTTTGACTAATCCAACTAAATATACTTCAGATAATTTTACAATAATTTAATAACAGACAAACACAATGAAATATATTTTTTTTAGTTAGATTTGTATTCTAGGGAATACAAATCTAACGAAAATCAAGGGACTTCAACCATTCCCAGTAGTTTAGGTGCTTTATCGTATTAATGCGTGCCGTGAAAGTTCTCTGTACATTCTCCAGGTCTGCAATTTCGCCTGCTTTGAAAAGGGCCGTTAGTGTACAGCAATATTCCAGCTTAGAGAGAACAAGCGATTTGAAAAAAACCATCATGGGCTTGACATCCCTAGTTTTGAAGGTTCTCATTATCCATCCTGTCATTTTCTTATCAGATATGTTAGAAACATTGTTATGATGTTTGAAACTAAGAGCCTCTGACATTATCACTCCCAGGTCCTTCACATTAGTTTTTCCGCTCTATTGTGTATTTGGAATTTGTTTTATACTCCGGTACGGTTTTAATTTCCTCGAGTTTTCCATATTGGAGTAATTGAAATTTCTCTTCATTGAACTTCATGTTATTTTCTGCGGCCAATTTAAAGATTTCGTTGATGTCTACTAGGAGTCTTACACTGTCTTCGATGGATTACACAGTCTTGCAAATTCGGGTGTCATCCGCAAATGAAGACACGATGCTATGGCTTACATCTCTATGTCAGACATGAGGATAAGGAATAGGATGGGGGCAAGTACTATGCCTTGTAGAACAGAGCATTTCACTGTATCCGCCTCAGACTTTACTCTGTTTACTATTACTGTTTTGTTAGGAAGTTAAAAATCCATCTACCAAATTTTCCTGTTATTCCTACATCACGCATTTTGTGCGCTATTAAGCCATGGTCGCACTTGTCAAAGGCTTTCCCAAAGTCTGTGTATACATCTTTAGTTTGTTTGTCCTCCAGTGCATCTGAGACCCTGTCATAGTGGTCCAGTAATTGGGACAGGCAGAAGCAGACTGCTCTAAACCCGTGTTGCTCCGGGTTGTGTAACTGATGGGTATCTAGATGGGTGGCGATCTTGTTTCTTAGAACCTTTTCAAAGATTTTTATGATATGGGACGTTAATGCTATCCGTCTGTAATTCTTTGCAACTGCTTTACTGCCACCTTTGTGGAGGGGGGAGGGTCTATGTTTGTTGTTTTTAGTGACTGCGGGATGGCGCCTGTGTCCATGCTGCCTCTTCATAGAATGCTGAAGACACGTGAAAGGGGTCGCTTGCAGTTCTTGAAGAACACAGAGTTCTACGAGTCTTGGCCTGGGACAGAGTGCATGGGCATGTCATTTATTGTTTTTCGAAATCATGTGGTTTTAGGATAATTTCGGAGATATTTTGATTGACCAATTTTTTGAATCTCGACTCTTATTCCGGATATTGGCTCGCTAAACACTAAGTCACATTTGGATTTTAGTATCTCAACACAGATATAAGAGCAGATGTGACAGAGTCCACCAAGCTATACAGGAGTGAATCTGGTAAGCGGCAAGTTGAGGTGGGACAAGGAGCTAAAACTCGATTCCTGCAGCCAAATATATGTATGAGCGCGCGCGCGCACACACACACGCACGCAGCACACACGCACGCACACCAACACACCACACACACACACACACACACAACAACAACCTAGTAGCGATCAGTGAAGAGGCGGGGCCAGGAGCTCGGACTCGACCCCCGCAACCTCAACTAGGTGAGTACAACTAGGCGAGTACACACACACACACACACACACACACACACACACACATGCAGTACAGTAGGGTTTACAAAAACTCTCATCTCTCATGAGAGAAAAAGCAATCATGGATGTTACGTGCAACAACAACTGTATTTCTTCTGCTTAACGATAAAGTATTACTGGAAGAGCAATCTTGTGGGAGCTGCTGGTGGCATTCAGACTCTTCTTGTTTTGTATTGTCCTCCATGGCTGTCAGGGCCACCCGCTCACCAACTTCACGACGCCCACCTCGCACACATGCAGCCCACCACGCTCCCAAGATACCCACTGCCAAGAGTGAATGTTCAAATCTTTTGTGCTCTTATCCAGAGTACTGCTCGGTGTTGACGACTCCGTTCAGGGCAAGAGAGAGATCACATCTCGAACAGATATGGAGATCGTTTACTGTCTTAATGAGACAAATATTTTTATATCGTTGGAAAACCCTGAAAGTAATCGGAAAATACTTTCTAGTGAAGGAGAGATACCTTATAATATATGCATGGAAGACATCCTAGAGCCATATAGTACAGAGTAGCAGCAACATTGGTCATGTATCCAATTTTGCTTAAAAGTTACATAAGCAAGTTACACATTTCCAGCAGAGGGAAGTTCACACCGCTTATCAGACAACTTTAGCTAGTGCGCTGCTGTGTAGAGAATTTTCCTCACCTGATTGAAAGAGATAGAGAGATAGGAAGAGGGACGGGAAAATTGGAAGAGAGGGATGTAGGAAGAGGAGAGGGATTATGGGGTAGGAGAAAGTTGGATATGAGAAAAGTAAGGGAGAAAAGAGTAGGAAGAGAGGGCAGAGCAGGTGAGGGGAGAAAAGGAGGGAAGGGAATGAAAGGATGAGGGATCAAGGATGAGAGAGAAGGAAGGGAGGAGAGAAGAGGGGAGCAGGAATGAGACGATAAAAGAATTAAGTTACGAAGAAAGATAAAAGGTAGTGAGCAGTGATAATGTGGCTGCTAGCTTCGCTGACAGTGTTGACTTCCACAACACAGATCAAGAGTAAGGTCACCCAGACAGTGCTGAACTTCCATAACACAGATCAAGGGTAAGGTCACCCATGACAGTGCAGACTTCCACAACACAGGTCAATAGTAAGGTCACCCTGACAGTGCTGACTTCCACAACACAGATCAAGAGTAAGGTCACCCAGACAGTGCTAACTTCCGTAACACAGGTCAAGGGTAAGGTCACCCTGGCAGTGCTGACTTCCACAACACAGATCAAGGGTAAGGTTACCCAGACAGTGCTGACTTCCACAACACAGGTCAAGGGTAAGGTCACCCTGACAGTGCAGACTTCCACAACACAGGTCAAGTAAGGTCACCCTGACATGCTGGCTTCCAACACGGTCAATAGTAAGGTCACCCTGACAGTGCAGACTTCCACAACACAGGTCAATAGTAAGGTCACCCTGACAGTGCCGACTTCCACAACACAGGTCAATAGTAAGGTCACCCTGACAGTGCGCTTCCACAACACAGGTCAATAGTAAGGTCACCCTGACAGTGCTGGCTTCCACAACACAGGTCAATAGTAAGGTCACCCTGACAGTGCTGGCTTCCACAACACAAGTCAATAGTAAGGTCACCCTGACAGTGCTGGCTTCCAAAACACAGGTCAATAGTAAGGTCACCTGACAGTGCTGGCTTCCACAACACAGGTCAATAGTAAGGTCACCTTGACAGTGCTGCTTCCACAACACAGGTCAATAGTAAGGTCACCTGACAGTGCTGGCTTCCACAACACAGGTCAATAGTAAGGTCACCTGACAGTGTGGCTTCCACAACACAGGTCAATAGTAAGGTCACCCTGACAGTGCTGGCTTCCACAACACAGGTCAATAGTAAGGTCACCCTGACAGTGCTGGCTTCCACAACACAGGTCAATAGTAAGGTCACCTTGACAGTGCTGGCTTCCACAACACAGGTCAATAGTAAGGTCACCTTGACAGTGCTGGCTTCCACAACACAGGTCAATAGTAAGGTCACCCTGACAGTGCTGGCTTCCACAACACAGGTCAATAGTAAGGTCACCCTGACAGTGCTGGCTTCCACAACAGGTCAATAGTAAGGTCACCTTGACAGTGCTGGCTTCCACAACACAGGTCAAGAGCAAGGTCACCTTGACAGTGCTGGCTTCCACAACAGGTCAATAGTAAGGTCACCTTGACAGTGCTGGCTTCCACAACACAGGTCAATAGTAAGGTCACCCTGACAGTGCTGGCTTCCACAACAGGTCAATAGTAAGGTCACCTTGACAGTGCTGGCTTCCACAACACAGGTCAAGAGCAAGGTCACCTTGACAGTGCTGGCTTCCACAACACAGGTCAATAGTAAGGTCACCTTGACAGTGCAGACTTCCACAACACAGTCAAGAGCAAGGTCACCTTGACGTGCTGCATTCACAACACGGTCAATGTAAGCACCTTACAGTGCATTCCACAACACGTCAAGTGTAGGTCACCTTGACAGTGTGGCTTCCAAACAGGTCAATAGTAAGGTCACCTGGATCAGTGCGCTTCCACAACACAGGTCAATAGTTAGGTCACTTGACAGTGCAGACTTCCACACACAGGTCATGTTGGTCACCTTGAAGAGCTGCTTTCCATCAACACAGGCAATAGTAATGTGCACCTGACGTGCTTTGCTTCACAACAAGGTCAATAGTAAGGTCACCTGACAGTGTGGCTTCCAAACAGGTATTAGTAAGGTCACTTGACAGTGTGGCTTCCAAACACATGGTCAAGAGAAGCACCTGAATGTGCTTCCCACACAGGTCAATGTAAGGTCACTTGACAGTGTTTGCTTCCACAACCAGGTCAATAGTAAAGTGCACACTATCATGACTGCTTCCACAACACAGTCAAGAGAATGGTCACCTTGACATGTGGCTTACACAAAAGGTTCAAAAAGGTCACCTCTACAGTGCTGCTTCCTACCATCAGGTCAAGACAAGGTCACCATTGACCAGTGGCTGGTCCAAAAACAGTCAGAGCAGGTCACTCTGCAGTGCTGCTTCCACAACACAGGTCAAGAGCAGGTCACTTTCTCATCTGCAAATTATACAATCAGATCGTTCTTGATTTAATGTTCTACATTGAAGTGTGTGGTTACACGTTGTGTGTGACTGTTGTGTGCTGAGTGTGTGTGTTTGTGTGATCGGGTGTAGTGTGTGTAGTTAGTAAATAAGCTGGATTTGCTAAAACAAGTTTTCCCTATTTTTTATTTGCTTTTGTCATGTCTATTGCTGGATGATGTTTGTTTACTTGTAAGAGTCTTTCATCTCAACTTTTTCATTGTTTTTATTTGCATGCCTTTTCGTTGTCCTTTTCTGTGCATCATAACTATCTTTGCTGTTATTTGTTGGCTGGCGATAATGCTTATGTATTTGTTATTAACGTTAATGTTGGTTGGTTATTAACGTTAATGTTGGCTGGCCAATAACATTGTTCCAGTCGACCAAATTCTTAGCTATTTCGCTACTTTGTTTTCTGTTTTATCGAGTCCAAGAAATTGCCCAATCAACTATTTCAACTGCCCAATAAAATGATCAAGAACTGGCAATCTGTACAATTTTACACAAATTTCAAAATATTCCCTCCCTCAGTCTTCACTTCCTTACTCAGTCCGCGTCTCATGGACACTCCTCATCCAGGTGGAACCTGGAGTCAGAAGAAACTCGAGAACTCTGGTGTAACTCACCATCAGCAGCATTATGTTGAAAATGGTATAAAATACCGAGAAGTTGATGATTAAGACACATGTGCAACAGTTGGGTACCTTGTTGAAACTTTTCGCCTACCCAGTAGGCTTCTTCAGTTGAATACAGAGGTAGCAGGTGTAGTAGTGAAATAAAGATGATGTAATCAATCCATCATCCTTAGAGTAATTGTATTTGAGGTGATCAGTCCCTCAGCCTGGAGCTGAGTTCTTCAGGTTGAGGGACTGACCACCTCAAATACTATTTCTCCAAGCTTGATGGACTGATTACATCATCTTAGTTTCATTACTGCACCTACTGCCTCTGTATCTGACTGAAGAAGCCTACTGTGTAGGAGAAACATTTCAACAATAATGATACCCTGGTACTGCTAGGTATCTTTATTGTTTTAATCAACACTAACGTCACTCATCACAGGAAACGTCGTCTCCCCTCAACCTGAACGGCTGCGAGAGTAGCGTTCCGTCCAACAACTAGCGGACGGAGGATCGAGCCTCCACTACCCTCTGCGCCAAATGGATAACATGGACCAATTGACTGTTTCGTAGGAAAGCCTGACCCAGACGACCCAAGTCTGTTGACTGTAGAACAGAAGGATCACACTTGTCAAAAATATTCGTAGTAACGACGTAGCTGATGTACTGGAAGAAAACCAAAGCGCAGATATGGTTTACGTGGATTTGGCGAAGATAAGTGTGATTACGGTGTCATAGTCCATAAAGTGAGCTCAGTAGATGTAACAGGAAAGGTAGGGAAATGGATATTCTGATTTATCACAAAGAACACAAAGAATACTAGATAAGAGTAGAGCCTCGGCAGGCTAAGAACAGAGCCTTTAAAAGGTAAAAAAATAGAGCCTCAGCAAGGTAAAAATTGCTGGATGGTTAGTTGTGACAAATTTCACTTGCTTCAATATTGTAAACACTGGAGGAACGAACGCAGAACGCTCATGGAAAACAGGACCCAGAAGAACCAGCTCACGTAACACTAACTGATAATAGACTTAGAAATGATAATGTCAGGTTATAAGTCATTTAGAAAACACATTAAAGCGAGTAAAGAAAAGGCCAGAAAATTGACAGGGTGGATAATGAGAACTTTAAAAAAGAGTGAAAAGTCCGTGATGGTACTATTCAAATCACTTTTCTCAAATTTACAGCTCCTGGAGAAAACTAGCCAAAAAATGCACAAAGATCGTTGACTGTCCGAAAAAAAAGTAAAAAAAAAATTAAACTACTGGGATGGCCTCGAGGTACTTGGAATATACTCTGTGGAGTGAGATATACATGATAATATATACCTGAAAGATACTGGAGGACACAATAAGAGAACAGTGTCAGTGTCAACATCCTTGGTTCACTGCTATTCAACCTGCTACCAGTAAAGAGCAGAAATACTGCCGGAACAAATGAAGTCTTCGAGAAGAAACTGGAGCAATAAGTCCGGCAAGTAGCAAGTCAACCAAGCTGTGATGAATGAGTGGGTCAGCAGGCTGCTAACCGCAACAGTTAAATAGGTACTCAAGAAGGAAACTTGACCAAAGGTGGGGATGGTAGGGTAGAAAATCCCTCGAATTCTGTCATAGGAATATCAGTTATTGCTGACAACTTGTATATTCCTTATCTCCTGAAAATTTCATATGCATTCCCTGTCTTCATGCATTCTACACATTCCCTATCTTCATGCATTCTACGTGTTCCCTGTCTTCATGCATTCTACACATTCCCTGTTCAAAGTAGCTTCAGTGGTGGCTTCCAAGGCAGCGGTTCCACTCTACATTAACTTGTTGTTGCCCTCTCCTTCCCTCAATTTCTATTTTCTACCTCGACGATTCCTATTCCGAGCTCTCCAAATTGTTTGTTTCCATTTTCGCCAATCCGACCCCGTCAACCCTCCCTCCCTCTCCTCCCGTGCCCAACAGCGAAAGCTCGCAAACTTCTACCAGGCGACGTTCCATTTACACTTGGAGAGGCGGGGCGTGTGTAAACAAGGCGGCGCATTCACTCGCTGCAGTCAACGACATCTTGATTGTAAGATCACCCGTACGACTAAGTTTTACCTCTTGATTGCAAGATCACCCGTGACAATAAGTTTTACCTACCAAGAGAGCAGACGACCTCGTCACAGCTATCATAACTATTAAATGATAACATCGTTAAAGGAAAGGCGTATCAGTGTATATACACAGAAAGATGTGTCTCAGTGTATATATACAGAATGGTGCAAGCCTATACAGTACACATGCAGTGCACTGTATCAAGAGCTTACAGGCTTGACTGATTCAGCAGGATACTTTTCCAAACTGAGCGTACAGTTATTTTTGATAAGTATGAGCGAAAATCAATAGGAACATTACGAAATTTGTGTGTAATTGCTGATAAATAATAACTAATAATATCAACACATCACACACAACACGCACACACACATCAACGACAACCAGCATGGTTTCAGGGACGGGAAATCCTGTGTCATAAATCTACTGGAGTTCTATGACAGGGTGACAGCAGTAAGACAAGAGAGGGAGGGGCGAGTAGACTGCGTTTTCTTGGACTGTAAGAAGACTTGACACAGTTCCACACAAGAGATTAATGCAAAGCTGGAGGACCAGGCAGGTATAACAGGGAAAGCACTGCATTGGATCAATGGGAAGACATCAGCGAGTCGTGGTAAGTGACGAGGTGTCAGAGTGGGCGCCTGTGACGAGCGGGGCTACCCAGGGATCAGTCCTAGGACCGGTGCTGTTTCTAGTATATGGGAACGACGTGATGGAAGGAATAGATTCAGAAGTGTCCCTGTTTGTAGACGATATGAAGGTAATGAGGAGAATTCAATCGGAGGAGAACCAGGTAGGACTACAAAGGGATCTGGACAGGCTGCAGGCCTGGTCCAGAAACTGGCTCCTGGAGTTCAACCCCACCAAGTGCAAAGTCGTAAAGATTGATGAACGGCAAAGAACACCGCAGACGGAGTACAGTCTAGTGGGCCAGAGACTACAAACCTCACTCAAGGAAAAGGATCTTGGGCGAGTATAATACCGAGCACATCTCCTGAGGCGCACATCAAAGAAATAACTGCTGCAGTATATGGGCGCCTGGCAAACCTAAGAATAGCGTTCCGACATCTCAGTAAGGAATCGTTCAGGACCTTGTACACTGTGTACGTCAGGAATATTTTGAAGTATGCAGCACCAGTTTGGAATCTACACCTAGCCAAGCACGTAATGAAATTAGTGAAAGTGCAAAGGTTTGCAACGAGACTAGTCCCAGAGCTAAGGGATATGTCCTACGAGAAGAGGATATGGGAAATCGACCTGACGACATTGGAGGACAGGAGAGATGGGGGGGATATGATAACGACATATAAAATACTAAGAGGAATCGACAAGGTGGACAGACAGGATGTTCCAGAGATTGGACACAGCAACAATTAGAAGTTGAAGACTCAGATAAGTCACTGGAGTGTTAGGAAGTATTTCTTCAGTCACAGAGTTGTCAGGAAGTGGAATAGTCTGGAAAGTGATGTAGTGGAGGCAGGATCCGTACATAACTTTAAGAAGAGGTATGATAAAGCTCATGGAGCACGAAGAGTGACCTAAGTAGCGACAGTGAAGAAGCGGAGCGGGGCAAGGAGCTGTGAATCGACCCCTGCAACCACAATTAGGCGAGTACAGCTGTGAGTGAGTTCATCACTTTCTGCCGCCTTTGCGGCTAGTTTATCTTTCACCAGTAGTTTATCACGCGAGATGTGCAATATAGGATAACAGACGTCTCAATGGGTCTTGTCACACGCCCGTTACACACAGTTACTTAAAGTGGTTTCATATATTGCATTTTCTTCACATGACTGATCTACGTAAAACAATGTGTAGACAATTAGATAAGACATGTGCTACACTTGGGTATCTTTACATAAGAACATAAGAAATAGCACTGCAGCAGGCCTACTGGCCCATGCAAGGCAGGTCCAACTCACACCGACTAATGTATTTATCTAACCTATTTTTAAAACTACAAAATGTTTTAGCTTCACTGACGCTACTCGGGAGTTTGTTCCACTCATCCACAACTTTGTTACCAAACTAGTGTCCCGGGGCCTGGTGTTTCAAGTTCCCGCTTCACAATGCGAGGGTAGAAACATTGGGCGTGTTTCTTTACACCGGTTATCTATGTTCTCCATTATTAAAAGAGGTACCTGGATGTTAGTCGACTGGCGCGTATACCTGGATTATACCTGGACAGGGTTTCGGGGGTCAATGCCCCCGCGGCCCGGTCTGTGACCAGGCCTCATGGATCAGGGCCTGATCAACCAGGCTGCTATTGTTGGCTGCGCGCAACCCAACGTACGAATCACAGCCCGGCTGGTCAGGTATTAACTTTAGGTGCCTGTCCAGCGCCTTCCTGAAGACAGCCAGGGGTCTATTAGTAATCCCCTTTATGTATGCTGGAAGGCAGTTGAACAGTCTTGGGCCCCTTGCACTTATTTTCTTCTCTTATCGTGCTAGTGGCACCCTTGTTTTTCATTGGGGGGATGTTGCATCGTCTGCCGAGTCTTTTGCTTTCATACGGAGTGATTTTCATGTGCAAGTTTGGTACTAATCCCTCTAGGATTTTCAAAGTGTACATGATCGTGTATCCCCCCGCCTGCGTTCTAAGGAGTACAGGTTGAACTTCAAGCGTTCCCAGTAACTGAGGTGTTTTATTGCAGTTGTGTATGCCGGGAAGGTTCTCTGTACATTTTATGGGTCAGCAATTTTACCTGCCTTGAAAGGTGCTGTTAGTGTGCAACCTAGACAGAAGAAGCGACCTGAGGAGTGTCATCATGGGCTTGGCATCCCTGGTTCTGAAAGTTCTCATTATCCATCCTGTCATTTTTCTAGCAGATGCGATTGATACAAAAATGTGGTCTTTGAATGTGAGGTTTAGAGCAGGTCGCTCCTGCCTGTCCCAACTACTGGACCAGTATGACAAGGTCCTGGATGCTCTAGAAGACAAAACGCAAATGTAGTAAACACAGACTTTGCAAAAGCCTTTGACAAGTGTGACCATGGAGTAATGGCGCACAAAATGAGTGATAAAGGAATAACAGGAAAACTGGGAAGATGTATCTATAATTTCCTAACAAATAGAACAAAAATAGTAGTATTTTAACAGAGTAAATCTGATGGCTACTGTGTAAAGGTCAGGTTCACAGCAAGCTTCCCCAACTGGGTTTTTATTGCAGTTGTGTACCGGAATTTAGACTGGATAGGCACAATTACCTGCCTTGAAAGCCCGATTTACTGAGTGTCCTATGAACGCGCAAGACTCCAGGCGGATCATCAGCTCTTTACGGGCTCTGAAAGTCATTATCATGTCAATTTTTCATTGAGAATCGATTGATACAAATCGATTTGGAAAATGAGGTTAAAATTCCTCAGAGTCTAACTACGGACCATATGACAAGTCTGATCTAAAGACAAAACGAAATGTAGTAAAAGACTGAAAGACCTTTCATTATCACTGCAGTTACATTAGTCAATGTATTAAAGGAATAGAGAATAATTGACGTGTCTATAATTTCCTCAAATTATAACAAACAGTAGTAGTAATAAAGTCAGTAAGTGGGTGGTGGAACGTATAAATCTGGGCAATATGGAGTATCGGAGGACTAGTCCTCATCCTCAGGGTCGTGATTAGCGGCGATGGAAGCCACATAGGTCCTGTGACCTTTCCTTCACCTCATTACTACTGTCCCTCTCACTACTTGAAATAAAAATAAATGAGTAAATAACGGGGACAGTGAATATTACTATTCTACTCAAACACAGTTTATTATTAAGTCCTTGTACAATAATATATTTGGGAACAGGAGTGCATTATTGGGGTTTAGATAAATGGGGTGGTACACATAAGCAGTGAGACAGGGAATACAATCAACTTAGCGAAAATGAATATAACTTACAATATAGTTCAGTGGACAGTTCACCACAGGAACTAAGCCACAGGTCCCAAGACCTACACAGCACGAGTACTGCTCCAAGCCAGTACTCTGCCTGTCTCCAACAGCCTCCTCCAGAGACTTCAGCAGCCTTCTCCCGAGCCCTGCACCCCAGCAGCAGCTCCGCTCAAAGTCTCTCTCCTCAGAGCTCTGCACCCAGGCCAGAGCTCCGCACTAATCTCCCCTGCTCAGCTGTTCCTTGGGATTATATGGTGGTCCAAGCACCCCTCCCACAATTGGGTGTGCACCACGTGTACGACCTGACGCCAAGATCTGACGCCAGTGACGAACAAAGGAGCTGAGACTTAAGCCGAAAAGGCATGGCTCTGACAGACATTTGCCAAGGCAAGGTGACCATATAATTGATTAAATTAGGTCTCCCCAGAGACCTCACAAACCCAGCTGAGCTACATCACAAAATTTGCGCTCAATGAAAATCATACTGTTTTCTGTGTTCCATTGGAAAACATGGCTTAAATCTGTTTGGAGATTCGCCATATCTTCAGTGGATGACACCCTCATGCAGAGTCTAGTATCGTCTGCAAAAGAAGACACAGTGCTATTGTTTACATCTCTGTGTATGTCTGATGTGAGGATGAGAAAAAGAATGAGGACGATTACTGTACCATGCGGAACAGCTTTTCACTTCGGCAGCCTTCGACTCAACTCTGTTGGTTAGAAAGTTAGAGATCCATCCATCTGTCCACTTTTCTAGTTATTCCTTTATCACGCATTGTGTATGCAGTTACACCATAAACGCACTGTTGAAAGCTTTTGCAAAGTCTGTGTATACTACATCTACATTCTGTTTGTCCTCCATTGCATCCAAGACCATGTCATAGTGGCAGGAGCGACCTACTCTAAACCCATGTTGCCCTGGGTTTTGCAATTGTAGGATATCCAAGTGGTTGGCGATCTTAGAACCCTTTCAAAGATTGTTGATATTGCTTTGCTGCTGCCACAGTATGGTAATTAAAAGAGCCATAAAACACGCAGGAAAGTAAATATGTACATCCTGAACGGCAGTAGAAGTTTGTAAGATATAACTGTCACCGGCCACGTTCAAGAGACAAGAGCAGCAATACTGTTCGAGTACACAGCGTTTAACAGGCTTCTGTTTCACACACAACAGGACGGTTGTACCTCACACTTCAGATAATTTAAAAGTTATCGTTACTATTACTAACCTCATCAGTAACTTACATTTGATCAAATGGCTTCATATAATGTTCGTGTGTTCGTATAACAACTTCCAAACCTGAGTTATTGAAGGAATGAGCGATCAGTGATGTGCTGACCTTGACACTGGCTGAAGTGCTAACCTTGACACTGGCTGAAGTACCAACCTTGACACTGGCTGAAGTGCTAACCTTGACACTGGCTGAAGTGCTAACCTTGACACTGGCTGAAGTACTAACCTTGACACTGGCTGAAGTACTAACCTTGACACTGGCTGAAGTACTAACCTTGACACTGGCTGAAGTGCTAACCTTGACACTGGCTGAAGTGCTAACCTTGACACTGGCTGAAGTACTAACCTTGACACTATCTGAAGTGCTAACCTTGACACTGGCTGAAGTGCTAACCTTGACACTGGCTGAAGTACTAACCTTGACACTGGCTGAAGTACTAACCTTGACACTGGCTGAAGTATTAACCTTGACACTGGCGGAAGTATTAACCTTGACACTGGGAAGTATTAGCTTGACACTGGCGGAAGTATTAACCTTGACACTGGCGGAAGTATTAACCTTGACACTGGCGGAAGTATTAACCTTGACACTGGCGGAAGTATTAACCTTGACACTGGCGGAAGTATTAACCTTGACACTGGCGGAAGTATTAACCTTGACACTGGCTGAAGTGCTAATCTTGACACTGGCTGAAGTGCTAATCTTGACACTGGCTGAAGTGCTAATCTTGACACTGGCTGAAGTGCTAACATTGACACGGTGAAGTCAAACTTGCACGGGCTAAAGTGCTAACTTCATGGCTGAAGTGCAAACCTTGGGCACTGGCTAAAGGGTACGAAGGTGAAAAAAACGGGCGGGGAAGTGCTAGCCGGCGGTTTTTGACGGCTGAAGTGCAAACCTTTGGGACGGGCTGAAGTGAAAACTTGACACGGGCTAAAGTGCAAACCCTTACACTGGCAAAGTGAAAAACTTGACACGGGTGAAGTGAAAATTGACAGGCTGAAGGCTCCTTGCCGGGCTGGGGGGCCGCCCAAAATTTGCAATTTTGACGGGCTGAAGTGCTAATTTTGACCTGGCTGAAGTGCAACTGACACGGGCTGAAGTGTAACATTGCATGGTAAAAACTAGTGTAAGAGGAGACTTTACCTCCTGACTTGTAAGTCACCACCTCCCACTTCTCATATTTTCCTTCCCTCCCCCCCCCCCCTCCCCCCCCCCTCCCCCCTTTTCCTCTCTCCCCCTCCCCCCCTCTCTCTCTCTCCCCCCTTTTCTCCCCTCCCCCTCCCTCCCCCCCCCCTCCTCTCTCCCCTTTTTTTTTTTTTCACAGGGTTTGACAAGGTTAAGGATCCCTAGCTTTATTGACAACTATTTTCAGTTAAGGATTCCTGTCTTTATTTGGCAAGTAGAGCTGTTACCTACATCGCTCATTTGAAAGCTTTTTATTTTTATAGCATACAAGTAGGGAACAGGGGTGAAGTTGGGGCCATCTGGGGCCAGCATTTTCATTTGATCAACTACTTTATCTCGTTGACACATTAGCTGTACGAATTTTTCCTACTCGAGTCATCCTGGGTAGGGGATGATCTCAGATGGAGTTTGGTTCTGGAGAAGGGGGCAGCAGAGTGAAGTTGCTGCTTTCTGCCCCCTCTTTTGGCAAAAAGCTTGTTTTACGCGTCCCGAAGTGGATCCCAAATGTGGGACTTTTACAATTTTGGCTTGTAAAAACAGTAAGGGCCCCCAATCCCTCCTTGTTGAAGCTCTGCGGGAAAAGACAGATCATCCAGGATGGTCAGGGGGAGAGATGAGACTCCTTTCTCTGTTTTCCCACCTGTCAAGCAGTCGCAGATGGAGGGGGGGAGGCAAACCAAGAAAGTGGGGCATACTCAAGGTGTGAGCGTACTTGTGCCTCGTACAGGATCTTGCAACCCCTACTGTCAAGCAGATGCGAGATACGGCGAAGTGCTGTAAGCTTCCTGGCTGCCCTGTTTGCAAGATTTACAACATGGTTCTTCATGGTTAGTTTGGAGTCAAATTTTACCCCAAGGATATCAACTTCTTCTCCAGGTGCCAACACCCTCCCATTCATCCTTACTACTGCACCAGCATTACCATCATGGTGCCTAGAGACGATCATCATTTGCGTTTTCTCAGGTGCAAATGTTACTTGCCATCTATTTCCCCAAGCTGATATAGCTCTAAGCTGGTGATTGATGTAGCTTAGAGCAGCTGGCAGTTCTTCTCTTGGATAAGTGAATGTCAGTGTACAGTCGTCTGCATATGCATGTGATTCTCGGATGAGATGAAGAAGGTCGTTGAAGTAGACATTCCATAACAATGGACCCAGCACGCTTCCTTGTGGAACACTTGCCCCAATAGGATGTCTTGCTGATTCCGTTCCATTGAGAACTACACTTAGAGATCTACCATGAAGGTAATCACTGAGGAGACATAGCGTAGAGCCTGCAATTCCCAGTGCTTGAAATTTTGCTAAGAGGCCCTGGTGCCACACCCGGTCGAAAGCGCCAGCAATGTCCAGTGCTACCACACAGCTGACTTTGGATTCATCCAGTGACTGGTGCCACTTAGTGGAGAGGTTTAACAACAGATCAGCAGCAGAGTAACCTTTCCTGAAGCCATATTGACGATCACAAAAGTAGTGAGTGGTATCAAAAAAATCTGTCATTTGTCTTGAGATTATTGTCTCAAGGATCTTACCAGTGATTGACAGGAGTGACACTGGTCTGTAGTTGCTGATTTCTGCTCTGCTCTTCTTTTTGTGAACAGGGACTACATTTGCCTCTTTCCATGGAGAGGGCCATTTACACTGTACTAGGCAGTGCTGAAAGATGCGAGTTAGAGGTGCTGCTAGCTGGTCTGCACATCTTCTCAACAATCTTGGGCTCAACTTGTCTGGGCCCACAGCCTTTTCTTGGTCAAGTGATTTAAGAAGGAAATGCACCTCCTCCTGCCTTATTGTCACCACTGACAGTTTTGACACAGTTCTTGCAGCTAGCCAAGGAGGGTCCCTTGCTGGATCAGGAACTTGCATTTTGGTAGCAAAGTGTTCAGCAAAGAGGTCCGCCTTCTCTTGACTACTAGTAGAGGTGGTCCCATCCTGTCGATTTAGAGGTGGAATAAGTTCATCAGGCAGATAACCTTGTCTGTCCTTGACTTCTCACCCCTCTCTTTCTTCTCTCTCCCTTTCCTTCCTCTCTTTCTCCTCTCTCCTTTTCCCTCCTCTCTCTCTTCCTACCTCCTTCCCTTCTTGCCTCCCTCCCCCTTTCCTTCCTTGCCTCGCTACCTACTTACCGTCTTTCCTCCCTCCCTATCTTCTTCCCTACCTCCCTCCTACCTATCTTCTTCCCTACCTCCCTCTTCCTTCTTGCCTACCTCCCTTCTTCCATCTTGCCTACCTCCCTTCTTCTCTTGCCTTTCCTCCCTTCTTCCATCTTGCCTACCTCCCTCCTTCCATCTTGCCTACCTCCCTCCTTCCATCTTGCCTACCTCCCTCCTTACCTTCTTGCCTCCTCCTCCTCCTCCACTCATCCATCTTCACTCCACTCTCTTTAAGGTCACCGTCTGACCTACTGCCTTGTCCAGCCTTCCTGAGGTAAACCCATATCATTACTCATTAAGCTCTATAAAAAGAACAGATCATTTATCTCCAGCCACCTTCCCGAGAGAGAGAGAGAGAGAGAGAGAGAGAGAGAGAGAGAGAGTGAGAGATATTTCCCATCACTATTTCTTGAAGCGTCAGTCACACGCATCCGATATCTGTTTCTTACTTGGTATCGAAGATAGCTACTTCGCTACCATCAACTACCTCACTACCAGCAACTACCTCCTACCAAATGCAACAGCAACAACAGCAGCAGGTGATACATTTGTGACACTTGTGGCAGTTTTTGAGGGCATGTCTACACTACCATCCCGGTCTTTGGCCAAGCTTCCTTGTCAACCAGGCTTTTGCTGGCAACAACCCTTTGGCCTACTTTTCTCTCACAGCCTGGTTGATCCGACAATTAGAGGAGACAGCGAACCAGTTTCCCCCTAGAAGACTTCTACACTTGCTGCAGCAAGATTTTTGATACCTGATGGTAGGAGGTTAAGTCTTGGGCTACGGATTTTAAGTGTTTTCTTATTGTGCCCATGGCGCCCATGCTTTTCACTGCATTTTTTTTACACTTCCTCCAGATCTCTCGCCCTAGTTAGTTAGCTAAGTGTGCAGATCGTGGAACCTGGCCCTCCAAAATCTTGCAAGCGTATAGTATTACGTTTTTCTATTTCTCACTTCAAAGAATATGTTCTAAGCACTCTGAGGTACTCTTGGTAGATTAAATGTTTTACTGTGAGAGCAGTAATATCTCTATAGTTTCCAGCTCTAATATATCTCCTGCTATGACCACAGAGCAATATTCCAGACCGGAGAACACGCATGATTTGAATATGACTTAAGAAATCGTAATGACACGATTGCAAATAAACCATACCCCCGGCCGGGATTGAACCCGCGGTCATAGAGTCTCAAAACTCCAGCCCGTCGCGTTAGCCACTAGACCAGCTAGCCACAATAAGATTCATCCAACTAGGTATATTTCTACACCATAGGAAAGTTAGCACAGGCACCTCTGTGACCACAAATGCAAGTTTTTACAGACGAATCTCCAGCTAGCGTGGCCGTGACGAACTCTAGCTCAAGTCCCTTCACTGCCGTCAACATGACTTAAGAAATCGTAATGACACGATTGCAAATAAACCATACCCCCGGCCGGAATTGAACCACGCTAGCTGGAGATTCGTCTGTAAAAACTTGCATTTGTGGTCACAGAGGTGCCTGTGCTAACTTTCCTATGGTGTAGAAATATACCTAGTTGGATGAATCTTATTGTGGCTAGCTGGTCTAGTGGCTAACGCGACGGGCTGGAGTTTTGAGACTATGACCGCGGGTTCAATCCCGGCCGGGGGTATGGTTTATAATTTGAATAGTTCCAACACTGGTGTTATTTCGCTTGTTTTAAAAATCTTCCAGTATCCACAGTGTCATTTTTCTGGTCTTTGCTGTATTTGCTTTATGTTTCCTGAATGGCATATTTTGACATTATTATTCCTAAGTCTTTTATCCATTTTTATTTTTGTCTTCCATGAGGTGGTCTGTATTCTGGCTAGTTCTGAGTTCATTCTTCCCATATCTAAACATGTGAAATTTGTCACCTCTGAATATCACGTTATTTTAATTTGCTGACTGGAAGACTTTAAAGATAACTAATATTTCTTTGTCTTCAACTGAAGCGACTTTCACATTTATTTTTGTATCGTCAGCAAATTATGAATCGAATATGTGGCAAATGTTTTCTTTTGTATTTGTGTCTGTTATGAGGATCAACAGTCAAGGTACCAGTCCGGTGCATCGTGGTACTCAACTCATGACCTGGCGGAGACTTTATTCTGTATTTTGCTGCTCTTTATGTTGTTTGTTAGACATTTTAATACCCATTTCACCTACTTCTCCTGTTATAGTCGTTGACCTCGCTTTATGGGATAGCACTCCACAGTTACATTTGTCAAATGATTTGGTGAAATTCGAGTAAAATCACATCTGTATTTTGGTTTTCTTCCGAAACCTCTTTCATATTAATAGTATACTAGTAGTAGTAGTAATAGCAGCAGCAATAATAATAACAGAAACAGAAATAATGGTAGTAATAGTACTAGAAAAAATTAGAAAAAAAATAGTACCAGTACTGGTGGTGGTAATAATTGTAGTAGTAGAAATCATAGCAGAACTAGTAATAGTAGTAGTTAAAGTAGTGGTAATAGATGCAGTAGTAGTAATAATTATAGTAGTAGTAGTAGTAGTAGTAGTAACAGTAATTTGTGAGAAAGCTGGATGGAGAGATATATCATAATCTACACTTGGAAAATCCTGGAAGGAATGGTCCCAAATCTGCACACAGAAATCACTCCCTACGAAAGTAAAAGACTGGACAGGCGATGCAAAATGCCGCCAATAAAAAGTAGAGGCGCCATTGGTACACTAAGAGAAAACACCATAAGTGTCCGGGGCCCAAAACTGTTCAACAGCCTCCCATCAAGCATTAGGGGAATTGCCAATAAACCCCTGGCTGCCTTCAAGAGAGAGCTGGACAGATACCTAAAGTCAGTGCCGGATCAGCCGGGCTGTGGCTCGTACGTCGGACTGCGTGCGGCCAGCAGTAACAGCCTAGTTGATCAGGCCCTGATCCATCGGGAGGCCTGGTCATGGACCGGGCCGCGGGGGCGTTGATCCCCGGAATAACCTCCAGGTAACCTCCAGGTAATCACTCCTGTCACTCCTGCTGTTTGTTTACAGAGCTGACTAAGCTGTCTTTGTCTTATATAATAATATTTACAATGAAGATTAACGCAGCTTCTAGGCATTTTTGCCTGTATGTAATTATGTCATTAATTTCACACCAGAACACCATTTAGTTATTCTTTCAGAGATTAAATATTGATAAGACTAAATTATCTCTAAATCGGTCTGTTATCCAAGAGAAAATCAACTGATGAACTTTGTTAATTGGGATAATAACTTTCACGATCACAAAATAATTTCTGGAGCGCTAAAGATGGTTCTTTCCCACGTCGAGGTTCGAAAACAGTTTCACAAATGCATCAAAAACTCGCACCTAGGAGAGGAACCCTGTGACGACGTTTCGGTCCATTCTGTCCCACAGTACACTCAGACAGAGGTGACAAAGGCATAGAAAGACAAAGACGGTATGGCATGACCTTTCATCCATCTCTAATTTTCTTACCCCAGTTGTGACTTGATAATGGTCCTGGACTGACCCAAACGTCCCCATAAGGTTTCTCTCCTAAGTGCGGGTTTCTGGCAAGTTGTTCGAAAACGGTGTTGTGATTAAATTCTTGAGTTTAATAAATCTTGAACACTGCAAGTCTCTGACCTGAGGGTCACCCTGGGTCATAGCAACACTGGCAGTGTGTGACCTGAGTCAGCCTGGGTCATAGCAACACTGGCAGTGTGTGACCTGAGAGTCTGGGTCATAGCAACACTGGTAGTGTGTGACCTTAGGGTCGCCCTGCGTCACAGCAACACTGGCAGTGTGACCTGAGAGTCAGCCTAGGTCATAGCAACATTGGTAGTGTGTGACCTGAGAGTCAGCCTGGGTCATAGCAACACTGGCAGTGACCTGAGGGTCAGCCTAGGTCATTGCAACATTGGTAGTGTGTGACCTGAGGGTCAGCCTGGGTCATAGGAACACTGGTAATGTGTGACTCAAGGGTCAGCCAGGGTCAGGGTAACACTGGTACCGTGTGACCTGAGGGTCAGCATGGGTCACAGTAACACGTAGTTGTGACCTAAGGATCAGCCTGGGCCACAGCAACACTGGTAGAGTGTGACCTGAGGGTCAGCCAGGGTCATAGTAACACTGACGATGTCAGACCTGAAGGTCAACCTGGGTCATGGTAACACTGGTGGTGTGTGACCTGAAGGACAGCCTGGGTCATAGTAACACTGGTGGTGTGTGACCTGATGGTCAGCCTGGGTCATAGTAACACTGGTGTGTGACCTGATGGTCAGCCTGGGTCATAGTAACACTGGTCGTGTCACCTGTTCGGCACATATTTATATATATGGATATATATATATAATATATAATATATATATATATATATATATATATATATATATATATATATATATATATATATATATATATATATATATATATATATGGATTTGTCAGTTAAAAACAGAGTAGGGAGTTAGTAGATGGGGAGATGGAGGTATTAGGTAGATTGGCGAGAATATTTTGAGGAACTTTTAAATGTTAAGGAAGAAAGAGAGGCAGTAATTTCATGCACTGGTCAGGGAGGTATACCATCTTTTAGGAGTGAAGAAGAGCAGAATGTAAGTGTGGGGGAGGTACGTGAGGCATTACGTAGAATGAAAGGGGGTAAAGCAGCGGAAACTGATGGGATCATGACAGAAATGTTAAAAGCAGGGGGGGATATAGTGTTGGAGTGGTTGGTACTTTTGTCTAATAAATGTATGAAAGAGGGGAAGGTACCTAGGGGTCGGCGGAGAGCATGTATAGTCCCTTTATATAAAGGGAAAGGGGACGAAAGAGACTGTAAAAATTATAGAGGAATAAGTTTACTGAGTATACCAGGAAAAGTGTACGGTAGGGTTATAATTGAAAGAATTAAGAGGTAAGACAGAATGTAGGATTGCGGAGGAGCAAGGAGGTTTCAGAGTGGGTAGGGGATGTGTAGATCAAGTGTTTACACTGAAGCATAGATGTGAACAGTATTTAGATAAAGGTAGGGAAGTTTTTATTACATTTATGGATTTAGAAAAGGCATATGATAGAGTGGATAGAGGAGCAATGTGGAAGATGTTGCAAGTATATGGAATAGGGGGTAAGTTATTAAATGCTGTAAAGAGTTTTTATGAGGATAGTGAGGCTCAGGTTAGGATGTGTAGAAGAGAGGGAGAATACTTCCCGGTAAAAGTAGGTCTTAGACAGGGATGTGTAATGTCACCATGGTTGTTTAATATATTTATAGATGGGGTTGTAAAGGAAGTAAATGCTAGGGTGTTCGGGAGAGGGGTGGGATTAAATTTTGGGGAATCAAATTCAAAATGGGAATTGACACAGTTACTTTTTGCTGATGATACTGTGCTTATGGGAGATTCTAAAGAAAAATTGCAAAGGTTAGTGGATGAGTTTGGGAATGTGTGTTAAGGTAGAAAGTTGAAAGTGAACATAGAAAAGAGTAAGGTGATGAGGGTGTCAAATGATTTAGATAAAGAAAAATTGGATATCAAATTGGGGAGGAGGAGTATGGAAGAAGTGAATGTTTTCAGATAATTGGGAGTTGACGTGTCGGCGGATGGATTTATGAAGGATGAGGTTAATCATAGAATTGATGAGGGAAAAAAAGGTGAGTGGTGCGTTGAGGTATATGTGGAGTCAAAAAACGTTATCTATGGAGGCAAAGAAGGGAATGTATGAAAGTATAGTAGTATCAACACTCTTATATGGATGTAAGCTTGGGTGGTAAATGCAGCAGCGAGGAGACGGTTGGAGGCAGTGGAGATGTCCTGTTTAAGGGCAATGTGTGGTGTAAATATTATGCAGAAAATTCGGAGTGTGGAAATTAGGAAAAGGTGTGGAGTTAATAAAAGTATTAGTCAGAGGGCAGAAGAGGGGCTGTTGAGGTGGTTTGGTCATTTAGAGAGAATGGATCAAAGTAGAATGACATGGAAAGCATATAAATCTATAGGGGGAAAGGAAGGCGGGGTAGGGGTCGTCCTCGAAAGGTTGGAGAGAGGGGGTAAAGGAGGTTTTGTGGGCAAGGGGCTTGGACTTCCAGCAAGCGTGCGTGAGCGTGTTAGATGGGAGTGAATGGAGACGAATGGTACTTGGGACCTGACGATCTGTTGGAGTGTGAGCAGGGCAATATTTAGTGAAGGGATTCAGGGAAACCGGTTATTTTCATATAGTCGGACTTGAGTCCTGGAAATGGGAAGTACAATGCCTGCACTTTAAAGGAGGGTTTGGGATATTGGCAGTTTTGGAGGGATATGTTGTGTATCTTTACATGTGTATGCTTCTAAACTGTTGTATTCTGAGCACCTCTGCAAAACAGTGATAATGTGCTAGTGTGGTGAAAGTGTTGAATGATGATGAAAGTATTTTCTTTTTGGGGATTTTCTTTCTTTTTTGGGTCACCCTGCCTCGGTGGGAGACGGCCGACTTGTTGAGAAAAAAAAAAAATTTAATTAATTATATATATATATATATATTTTAATATATATATATATATATATATATATATATATATAATATATATAATATATATATATATATATTTTGCAGAACAACCACTCTGAAAGAATAGAGAAATTCCAAGCGCTTTCGTGACTACTCACATTATCAAGGAACTATGAAAGTAAAGCATCCAAGGAAGCTATATAAGGGGTCTGGCCAGCACCTCACTATCAGATCCCACAACGGTTAAACACCTGACGCGCGCCGACCCAACTTGAATAGGTCCTTTGCACAACTCACCCACAAACTATTCTACCCAAGAAAATTTAAAAATTATTTGTCCAGTGTATTATTAAATTCTTCCCAAATTCTATTAATTATAAATGGATCTAATTTATATAAACCAAAGGAAATATTCATATTATTGTCAAAACTGCTTTTTATGAAACAAGATTCAATTATATTCCTGTCGACCATGGACTTGCTTGATACTACTTACTCAACTTTTGAAAATCAATTGGATGGTTAAAATCTCTTACATGAATAAATAGAGCATTGGAATCTATAAATTTATGAAATAGGTAATGATTTAAAATACCCAAGAAATGTAATTGATAAATCTTTTAAAGTTGCTAGAAATACTTTTTACAATCCAAAAAGGGACAACCAGCCTTGTTCAACTAAAAATATGTTGGTTCTCCCTTACCATGAAAACTTGGTTGATATGCCTTCTCTTCTTAAGACTTTTAATATTAAAGTTGTATTCAAAAATCTTGATACAGTAAAAAAACTTTTGATAAAGAATTCCCCCCAAAATGCTGATGGATGTGTCTATAAGATTCCTTGTAAAATTTGCGATAAAGTTTATTACGGTTAAACTGGTAAAAATCTCGAACTAAGATTAAAACATAAATATAGCATTAGAACTGGACAAGATTCCAATGCTCTATTTATTCATGTAAGAGATTTTAACCATCCAATTGATTTTCAAAAAGTTGAGAAAGTAGTATCAAGCAAGTCCATGGTCGACAGGAATATAATTGAATCTGGTTTCAAAAAAAGCAGTTTTGACAATAATATGAATATATCCTTTGGTTTATATAAATTAGATCCATTTATAATTAAAAGAATTTGGGAAGAATTTAATAATACACTGGACAAATAATAATTTTAAATTTCTTGGTAGAATAGTTTGTGGGTGAGTTGTGCAAAGGACCTATCCAAGTTGGGTCGGCGCGCGTCAGGTGTTTAACCGTTGTGGGATCTGAGAGTGAGGTGCTGGCCAGACCCCTTATATAGCTTCCTTGGATGCTTTACTTTCATAGTTCCTTGATAATGTGAGTAGTCAGGAAAGCGCTTGGAATTTCTCTATTCTTTCAGAGTGGTTGTTCTGCATATTCTGAAATACCTTTTTTACTGTGATTATTCTACATAATATAATATTTTATATATATATTATATTATATATATATCTTATATAATATAAATATAATATAAAATTAAAATATATAACAAATAACCCGCAAATAAAAAGAGAAACTTACGAAAACCCCTTCCGGCCTACTTGGCCATTGACAAAATCATGATTTGCATGGTCCCCAAATCCCCGGGGGGCGAAACGTCGTCGAAGCTTCTCTCTTAGTGCGGGGGTTTTTGGGGGACGTTCCAGTCAGGGGATTTGTGCCTTTTGTTTTATAAAATTATATTTTATTTTTTTTTTTTAAATATATAATAAAGAGAAAAGAAGGGGGAGGAGGAGAGAGGGAGGAGAGAGAGAGGAGGGGGAGAGAGAGAGAGAGAAGAGAGAGAGAAAAGGAGAGAGAGAGAGAGAGAGAGAGAAAAATATTTATGGGGAAGAGAGGAAAAATTTGATTAGAGAGGGAAAAATTTTAGGAGTGAGGGAAGAATAAGTGAGTGGTGGGAAGGGGGAGGAGGGAAAGGGTTGAGGTTTTTAGGGAAGGGTTTTGGGGTTTTAGGGAAGGGGCGAGGTTTAGGAAGGGGGTAGGGGTAAAGGGTTTTGCGAGGTTGTTAAAAGGTGTGTTTGTAGGGGGGGGTTTTGGAGGTTGAGGGAAAAAACGAGGTTGAGGGAAGGGGTGCGAGGGGTTTTAGGGAAGGTGTGTGAGGGTTTTAGGGAAGGGGGTTTAGGGGGTGGGAAGGTGTGGGGGGTTGTAGGGAAGGTGTGGGGGGTTTTAGGGAAGGGGTGGAGGTTTTGGGAAGTGTGTAGGTTGTGGGAAGGTGTGTAGGTTAGGGAAGGTTGGGGAGGTTGTAGGGAAGGTGTGGATTTTTAGGAAGGTTGTGGAGGTTTTAGGGAAAGGGGTTTGAAGTTTTTGGGAAGGTTGTAAGGTTGGGGAAGTTGTGAGGTTGGGGGGAAGGTTGGGGAGGGTTTTTGGGGAAAGGGGTGTGGGTTGTGGGGAAGGTGGGGTGAGGTTGTGGGGGAAGGGGGTGAGGGTTTTGGGGGAAGGGGGGGGGTTTTTTTGGGGGGGAGGTTGTGGGAAGGTGTGGAGGTTGTGGGGAAGGTGGGAGGTTGTGGGAAGGTGGGGGGGTTGTGGGGAAAGGTGTGTGAGGGTTTTGGGGGAAGGTGTGTGAGGTTGTGGGGAAGGTGTGGAGGTTGTGGGGAAGGTGTCGAGGTTGTGGGAAGGGGTGGAGGTGTGGGGGAAGGTGTGTGAGGTTGTGGGGAGGTGTGGGTTTGGGGAAGGTGTGTGAGGGTTTGTGGGGAAAGGGTGGAGGTTGTGGGGAAATGTGGAGGCTGTGGGGGGAAGGGGTTGAGGGGTGGGGGAAGGGGTTAGGTGTGGGAAGGTGTGAGGTGTGGGGGGAAGGTGTGGAGGTGTGGGGAAAGGTTGGAGGTGTGGGGAAGGTGGGAAGCTGTGGGGGAAATGTATGAGGCTGTGGGAAGGTTAAGAGGCTGTGGGGAGGTTTTAGGGGCTGTGGGGGGAAAGGTGTGAGGGTGGGGGAGGTGTGAAGGGGTGGGGGAAGGTGTGGAGGCTGTGGGGGAAGGTGTAGAGGCTTTGGGAAGGGGAGAGGTGTGGGGGGGTGTAGGGCGTGGGGGGGGTTAAACTGTGGGGAAGGTGTGGAGGCTTTGGGGGGGTGTGGAGGCTGTGGGGGGGTTTTGGGAGGGTTGGGGGAAAGGGGTGGAGGCTGTGGGGAAGGTGTGCGAGGGGTGGGGAAGGTGTGCGAGGCTGGGGGAAGGGTGGAGCTGTGGGGAAGGTGTGCGAGGCTGTGGGGGAAAGGGGTTTCAGGCTGTGGGGGAAAGGGTTGGGAGGCGTGGGGAAAGGTGGCAGGGTGTGGGGGGGGTGCGAGGGTGTGGGGAAGGTGGGAGGCGGGGGAAGGGGTGCGAGGCTGTGGGAAAGGGGTGCGAGGCTGTGGGAAGGTGTGTGGGCTGTGGGGGGAAAGGGGGCGAGCTGTGGGGGAAAGGTGTGCGGGCTGTGGGGAAGGTGTGGCGAGGCTTTTGGGGGGGGGTGCGAGGCGTGGGAAGGTGCGAGGCTGTGGGGAAGGGTGGAGGGTGTGGGAAGGTGTTCGAAAACTGTGGGAAGGTGTGCGAGGCTGTGGGAAGGTTTGGGGAGGCTGTGGGGAAAGGGGTGCGAGGCTGTGGGAAGTGGGGGGAGCTGTTTGGGGAAGGTGTGGAGGCGTGGGGAAGGTGTCGAGGGTGTGGGGAAGGGGTTTCGAGGCTGTGGGGGAAAGGTGTGTGAGGTGGGTGGGGGAAGGTGTGGAGCTGTGGGAAGGGGGTGGGAGGCGTGGGGGGAAAGGGTCGAGGGTGTGGGAAGGGTGCGAGGGTGTGGGGGAAAGGGGTGTGAGGGTGGGAAGGTGTCGAGGCTGTGGGGGGAAAGGGGTGCGAGGCTGTGGGGAAGGGGGCGAGGTGTGGGAAGGGGTGCGAGGGTGTGGGGAAGGTGTGCGAGGGGGGGAAGGTGTCGAGGGTGGGGAAGGTGTGCGAGGTGTGGGGGAAAGGTGTGCGAGGCTGTGGGGGGGTGTGGAGGCTGTGGGAAAGGGGTCGAGGCGTGGGGGAAAGGGGTGCGAGGTGTGGAAAATGAAAGGGGGGAATGCAGCTGGGAGATGGGTCGCTGTTTGGGGAAATCCGGGGGGGAACCGTTTGAAGGGGTTGGGGTTTTAAAATAACCGAATGAAAGGAGGAGGGGGAAAAGTAATGGTTTACAGAGAAACATCATATTCCTTTGTACAAGGGAAAGGGGGAGACAAGAGAGAGTAAAAATTTATTTGGAAAAAAGCCTACTAAGTAACCTAGTGGTATTATAGAGTTTTTATTTAAAGAATTAAAAGGGTTTGGACGGAAAGCAGGGGTCGCAGAAAGAACAATGTGTAGACAAGTATACATTGAAGCAATAATGAAAAATTTTAAGAAGGTAAGGAAGTTTTTTTACATTTATGATTTTTGAAAAGTTATGAAGGGTGGACAGGGGGGCAATGTGACAGATGTTGCGCAAAGTGTATGGAATAGGTGGTAAGTTACTGATAACAGTTAAGTTTTTATGAGGGTAGTGAGGATCAGGTTAGGGTGTGTAGGAGAGAGGGAGATTGTTTTCCAGCAAATGTAGGCCATAGACTGGGATGCTTGATGTCACCATGGTTGTTTAACATATTTGTAGATGGGGTTGCAAGAGAAGTGAATGCTTGGGTGTTGGCAAGAGGTGTGGACTGAAAGATAAAGAATCTAACACAAGGTGGAAGTTGTCACAGCTGCTTTCTGCTGGTGACACTGTGCTTTTGGAAGATTCTGAAAAGAAGTTGCAAAAGTTGGTAGACAAATTTGTGAAGGTATGTAAAAGGAGGAAATTAAACGTGAACATAGGAAAGAGAAAGGTGATGAGAGTAACAAAATAATAGGTAATGAAAGACTGGATATTAGATTGGAAGGAGTGGGACTGGAGAAATGAATGTGTTCTGATATTTGGAAGTGGACTTGATGGCGGACAAGATAAGGTGAACCACAGAACTGACGATGAAAAAAGCTTGGTACAGGAGCTTGGTACAGGTGCGAGGTACAGAAGAGCCAAGTAAAAACGAGGTACAGACGCGAGGTACAGGCGCGAGGTACAGGCGAGGGGTAGAGGATCCAGGTATAGGAACGAGGAACAAGAATAAAGTATAGGAGCGAGGTACAAGGGAGGGTGGGAAATGGGGCTAGGCCTGGGGACAGTTGGTCCCAGAGGATGAGGAGGTACTTGTTCCTCCTCCCATGGGAGACGTAGGTCTCACGACACTCCCTAGACAGTAAGCCAAGGCCGGGTCACCATCTGGAAAAGACCCGGGCCGGGGGAGTACCGGCGAATCAAGGAGGAGGAGAGGTACAAGAGTGAGAAGCAGGAACGAGGGACAAGCCTGAGATACAGAGCAAGGTACAGGAACAAAAAAAAAAAGCGAGGTACATGTGCTAGGGAAAGGAGTAAGGAGGATTAACGATGCCAAACATGTAACCAGAGTCCATGTAACCAGAGAACAAGCGGGATCAACCGACACTCAACACAAGTGGCTACCATGGGGAGCCAGACGGCCTCAGCACACTGCACTCCAAGCTCTTGCAATGAAACACACATGTACTGAGGCACACGATCCACACACTAGTTGACGCTGCCAATCAAGACGGCAAACGTGTTCTTAAATACAAGAGATCCTGGTCACGGCCACAGCAGAGCCTTCACCTTCGATCGACATTCACCCCACAGATGATGACGTAGTAGTCACTTAAAGCAGATTAACCTAAACATCTCCCTGGGGAGCCACCAAGTGGTCATCTCTGAATCAAGACCCGTGTAAAGACACACTGCCTGACGAATATATACATACACACGGAACATGCTAGATAATCATCCTCTACCTCCTGTGTAGGCAGATAAAACAAGATAACCAATATTTATCTCACATTATAAACTTTATATAATGAGAGACACGACCTTACATCAGTGGAACACAATACCGCCAGGTTGATGAATTACACATGCCGACGTTTCGACAATGGCTTTGTCACTACAATACAGAGATTATCTCTGAGTCTACAGCTTTCCTTATAATCATTTTATTGATAATTACTTTTTCCTGAGTGACTTTATGCGGTTTTTTTCTTTTGTAGTTGCTGGTTATTCGGTTCTATTTAACACGCTGTTTTATAACAGTATTTATTGTGTGTTTAAAATTTAGTATAATTATTCTCTCGAGTGTATCTGTTGCCCTTGTTCCTCTCCATGTTGTAGCTGGCTTACCTCCCACTCCCCTCGCTCCCTCTCCCCCTCGCTCCCCTCGCCCCTCTCTTCCCTCTCCCCCTCCCCCTCACTCCCCCTCCCCCTCACTCCCTCTCCCCCTCACTCCCTCTCCCCCTCACTCCCTCTCCCCCTCACTCCCTCTCCCCCCTCACTCCCTCTCCCCCTCACTCCCTCTCCCCCTCACTCCCTATCCTCTCGCGCCCTCTCCCCTCGCTGTTACCCTAGTTTCCCCTCACACTTCAGTTGTCACTGTGACCTCGTGAAATAAGTGACGTTTCATACATCTGGAACTGACAAGTGTGAAATTATTTCACACTTGGAAGTCGCAACTCGCTCATTAATTTACTCTGGCCCAAATTAATGCAATTACGCCTGTGTACAGCTAACTGCAAAAACTAATTAGTTGAATACACAACATAGATTCCCACCAACACTCATCCCCCCACCACCACCAATGCACACTCATCCCCCCACCACCACCAATGCACACTCATCCCCCCACCACCACCATGCACACTCATCCCCCACCACCACCAATGCACACTCATCCCCCACCACCACCAATGCACACTCATCCCCCACCACCACCAATGCACACTCATCCCCCACCACAACCAATGCACACTCATCCCCCCACCACCACCAATGCACACTCATCCACCCACCACCACCAATGCACACTCATCCCCCACCACCACCAATGCACACTCATCCCCATTAAGTGTAATGCACCTTCAAGCAAGTCTCCCTCCCCACGTACTCACTATCCAATGTACGGATCACAAACACCCGCCGTTAACAGTAACAATGAGAATCTGTTACTCTCCAAGACAACAGTACGAGAAACCACTGGCTCATGTATAGATAACCTAATGCCCAGTGAACATGAAGCGTACACTGATAGCTTACTCAAGCAGGCTACAGGCTGCACTAAAGCAACCTGCAAAATATACAAAGGTAATAAGTGGATAAAGACTGCTGGTGTCAGACTGAATGACTAAGTTAACCAAATAATAAGAGAGCTGGCTGTAGACAGCCTGTACTGTCTGCACAGACAGCCCATGCTGTCTGCCAGCTTAGTTCATATTTCGCGCCACTCAGGTGCTGCCCTCTGTAGCCAGGCCTCTCGGTAGGCACGCCAGCCTGCCGGCCCACCTCCCCCTCATCTCACAGCGGCCTACAGCAAGACACAAGGCCCCCCCTCTCTCTTCGGGGGCAGGCCCCCCCGGGCCGGGGGCACAACCAAAAAGCCTGTGACCCAAAACTTTGGGAAAAAACGAAGAAGCCCCGAAGACATATCATTAATCCCCATTTGCAGCACCTCCCAAATAACCGTTTAAAGGGTACAGCTGGGGTCGACCCAGTGTTTTTCCCAAAAAGCGGGGGAAGAAGAGGTATGAAGTCATCTTCACTTCATACCCTACACAAAAAGCTCATTCCCCCTCAAAAAAGTTATCCTGAGTCGTGCTGCACTTTTGGGCACCCAGACACAGGTAAAAGCAGGATCCACCGAATTTTCCCGTTTTTCTTCGAAAATTTGGGTGGCTTTTCCTGACTCCACCACAGTTCCCACGCTGTTTCTCAAGTCACGGTTCAGCGTATTGTATTTTGCTGTTGTTGTTCTTTGCTCGCACAGCCTTTTTTCAGCAACAAGGTGAGTTTTGTGGTGTTTTCTGCGTCCGTGTGAGTTCCCCATTATTTGGGGGTGGGGGAGGAGGGAGGGAAGGGGGTTTTCCTCACCTTGCCCATGCTCGCCCTATCACCCACCCACTCCCAACACCACTCCCCCACTGCCCACTTCCCTTGCTGTGTTTTTGCTGTTTTCATGTGAATTCAGAAAGGCTGTGTATCCGATCCCCGGGGCCCACTCGAAGCTACGGCCAGCATGCCACGTAGATCACGAAAACCCTTGGTCACGACCCCACATGGGTGTGGGCGATGCACGGGATCACCACCAAGTGAGTTACCAATTCCCGGGCCCACTGCGGGGTCTGCTCCCCGCAAAAAAACATTGACGTCACCCACATGCTGCCCGACTTCATGACGTCACGATGCTGCCTGACGTCACCTCGGAGGGTCTGCTGACGTCACCTCGAATGCTGCTGACGTCACCTCGAGACGTCTGCGACGTCACCTCGAGTGTCTCTGACGTCAGTGCTGCTGACGTCACACGCCGAAAACCACATGATTACATCGGTGTTTTTCTAGAATTATTTTAGTCTTGTCGAGAAGTTTGAAAAAAAATAATTCGTGTTTTAAATTTAAATTCCTCTCAGTTTCTCACATTTTAGTAGTCTTAGTGTCGTTTTATGCACAGAAAACCTTTTTTTGCTGTTTAACCCAGTTGACCGGGGTGTGTGTAAATTTTTCCCGGGTTGCCCCTGAGGTCTGAGCCAACCTGAGTAGCACCACTGTGTTAAGTCACCCGGGCCCCTGTGTTTGACAGCTATCAGAAGCCCGGGCAAGCCCCCTTTGACAGAAAGCTTTTATGCTCGTCGCTCCTGATGTTCTGCAAAATCGCCCCTGCCGACCCCCATCGAGATTTGTTTCACTTCCCCTCCAGCCGCGGTGCGTTTAGAGAGAAACAAGTCGGGGGGATTTAGACTAACCTCTCTATAACCCAACTCCGATTGATCTGCCAAGCCGCAGTTAGCCCTGTTGGCGGGCGCTGTGTCACCCCCGTGTACAAGCTTCTGGCACCTGCAAAAAGAAGAGTACTTTGCTGCTACTCTCTCATGCAGTCTGGGTATATGTTATGACCCCCAATGTTCCCAGTCCTCTGCCACGACTTGCCCACAACCGCCCACGCTCGCCGGCGTGACAGCCCAGGACAGTACCATTCGAAAAGTGTCCCCCTGATTCGCTTGCCAGAAGCCCTCCCCAGTTTGCCGATTTTTGTCGACGCCTCACTCGAGGAACCAGCATGTTGTCCCCCCGGTTGAGTGAAACCTGCAGCGACTCCTACGAGACTGCTTCACCGTTCCAAGGGGAAACCGTAACCTGTTGTCACGGGTCACCCGCAGCGATTTCCCCCCGTGTTGCAGATGTCCAACACAGGAAGGATGCGTGTGCCCTTCGACGCTCACTGCCTTTGACCACGATTTTAGCACACCCCATGTTTTTTTTTCCCTCCCTTAGGGAAGTTTTTTTCCATTTCAATGTTTAATATGTTATTTTTGTGTTCTGTGCCCTTTTCCTACGAAGAGAGACCGATTTTTTTTCCCCCAGTTTTGTCGCGTCGGGACGAGCCCTGGGTGGCCAGCTAGTAACAGCCTGTACTGTCTGCACAGACAGCCCTCGTCTGCCAGTTTTTGTTCATTTTTGGGCCATCGGGTCTGCCACCAGGGGCCCTTGCCACTTCAGTATGCCCAGACTTGCCTCACCCTCCCAACACGGGGCCTGCAGGAAGACACAAGTACCCCCCAGTCTTCTCGTGGGAGGCCCCTCCCCGGGGCCATGGGCACAACAAAACCCTGTGTACCCACCACAAACTTAATAACATTAAAGAAGCCTCCGAAAAAACTATCTTTAACCCCCCCGCTACCGAATACCAAATAACCCGTTAAAATGGCCACTGAGGTTGGCTGCCAACTGCACGGAGTATCCTTTTAAAACCCCCATATCTGCTCTAGAGATTACTGCCTACAAAAAAATCGTTTAAATTTCTAACAGATATTAGAAATTATCTAAATACTCTCAGAACAAACCTTTCGTCTGTTTTTTATTTGGATACCCTCCTATTTAGGTATTACTAACATGTACTGATAAAGATGCTTGACCTGCATGTAGCAGACAAAGGCTGGCCCTCTTCTATTTTTAAAAAGCTTTTTTAGCAGTACCCAGCTATAATAAACGAGAAGTACATACCCAGAGCCCTGGGGCACTATTTCAACCCCATGATCTGTTCAGGAAGTTCGTGCATGGGTAAAATACCAAGTTTACAGATTGGGTGCTTTGAGGTTGTCAGAATAACTTTTGTTATCGTCACTTGGGGCAGATACATGCCAATGCCAACCCACAACCATGTTGTTGCTCTATATACAAGTTCTAAAAATGAAGCAGGCTCGACCTTCCATATTACCTAAGAATGTCCATTACGATGGTTCAGGAGGGAAGAAGGTACATGGCCGTTTGAAACCTCGTCCATCGGGATGTAAGAGCACCCCCCCTCCTACAGTATCTGGGGCATCAGTTAGCAAAAACTGCCAACACGACAGAAAGTGTTAATTACATTTCTTATAAAAAATTAAAAGAGGGTGTGTGTACAAACATTCTTAACTTCAATTTCATTTTCTTACACAATATTTAACACTTATGGCAATGAACTCGCCGTTGGGCCAAAGCTCCAAAGGGGGGTCAATCTACCAAGACCCCGTCAAAAACCTTGTCCGTTTTTCCTAAAAAGCCTAAAAAGCCCTCATACATACAATTTAATGCAAACAATGGGCTTTCTATCCACTGCTAACTTATTTTTTTTTAAAAGGGGAAAACATCTGTCTTCCCACACTATAATTCGTGCTTTAAAAATACCCCCATAAAATAAAAGCATTCTAAAAGTTTTCAATTAATTTAAACTATGAAATCATTTTCCCAAAATATTTATGGTTTATAATTTCCACAAATATTTGATCCCACTTGGGCAGAGAAAACCCCTTTTTACAGACAAAATTTGCCCACACAGCGAGCTTTATGAAGATATACAAGAAAACACAGCGACAAGCCCATTTTAAAAACGTGAGGCAGACAGGGTCATGTTTTAGCAGTGAGGTGGATATCAGATCACCTGGAGGATTCCCCGTGGTCAGCATTACCCGGAGGTTCCAGTGAGTCACATCACCTGGAGAAAGCGAGTGAAAGTCGCGTCATTGGAAAGTGAATCAGCATCCCTGGGAGGATTCGATTGAGTCAGCATTACCTGAGGATGCAGTGAAAATGACCCCCTGAAGGAGCCACGAAAGTCAGGGGTGGGTGCTCCTGGGGTTTTCCCGGGGGGATACTTAACAGTGGGGTGGCCATGGGAAAAAACCGGGTTTCCAACCCCCACGGTTCCCGATGATTCAAAAGAACGTGTAACACCAAAGTTTTTCCTAAATTCTCGAATTTTTGTAGTTAAACCCCCGCAAATCACTTAAGACCTAGCTCCCAAAAAAAGGTTCACAGCGAAAGGGCCAAAATAAATAAAAAAATTTTTATATATTTTTATTTTATATATATATTAAATTTTTAATTTTTATAAATATAATAATATTATATATATATAATATTTGTAAAACCCCGAAAGATGGGATTTTAAACAAAAACAAAACTGGGGCTAGCCGAGAAATTTTGAAACCCATGCATTTTGGCCCACTCATGGGGACGAAAAAACACACATGACCCAACCCACGGACCACGCAATACTACAAGAAAGACAACCCCGCAGAGCTGGGGTTTTTACCCACTCCCAGGACCCACACTACGTATTCCTCGGTGACGGTAAAACCCTAGCTCTGCGGGGCTTTTTCTTGAGGATTGCTGGCCCCCTGAGTTAGGCCATGTGTGTTTTTTGTTCGCCATGAGGTGGGCCAAAATGACAGGGTTCGAATCATCGGCTAGTCGCTTTGTTATGATTAAAACCCCTCATTCGTGGTTTTCAATTTTTAAAATTTTTTATATATATATATAAATTTTTATAAATTAAAAAATATATATATATATATATATAAATTTTATATATAAAAATAAAAATTTTAAATATATAAATAAATATATATATACACGTCGTGCCCAATAGTAAAAAATTGTCAATTAGAAAAACCATTTAAAATTAAGTCCTTTCTGAAATTTTCCTTTTTTTTAAAGTATATTTTTTTTATTAATTTAATGTAAAAAATTTTTTAAATTTTTCACCAAAATTATTTAAAAACTTTCCAACCTTATTAAACAAGAACAATTTTTTTTAGCCTAACCCCAAATAAAATTTTTTTTAAATACGTTTACAATAATTTAGGAAAAAACAAACCAAAAAATATATTTTTTTTCGTTAGGTTCAGAATGATTTCGGCGAAATTATTGCATAACAAATTTTTACTTGTCCTATATGGCAAAATTCGTTGCTATTTAAACCAGGATCGCAAGTTCGCCATTTTGGAGAAATAATTTTTTAAAAAGTCGAAAATAATATTCGAATAGGTAAAACTTGCGATTTTTGGGGTTAATTGCAACGCTCTTTTTGCGAAAAGGCAAACAAAATTTGTGCATGAAAAATTTCGCAAAAAAAATCCCAACCTAACGAAAAAAAATATTCCTGTGTTCTGTTTATTATTAAATCATTGTAAACTTAGTAAAATAATTTAGTTGGATTTTGGCAAATTAAATTTCGCTTGTTATAATAAAGTGGGAGTTTTCTAAGGTTTTATGGACAAAATTATTAATTCTTACTTAACTAAAAAAAAAAATAATCTCAAAAGTTAAAAACAAAATTTTACAAAGGACTTAATTTTAAATGAATTTTTAAAAAATTTACCTATTCAGCTAGTGCAAATGAGTGTTGGGGGGGTTGAAGTGGGGTTTGGGAAAAGTTTAAAAAAAGCAGTATTAGAATGTGGGGCAAAGTTTGTGGTTATAGGAGGGGGGGGTGCAGGGGAAAGAGGAGGTTGGGGAATGATGAATGAAGGGTGGATAAAAAAAAAAAGTTACTCATGAAGGTTTTTACAAAGCAGAAGTTTAAAGAAAGCAGAGTATATGGGAGTAAAAAAAAAGGTGGGAAAAGAGTGGGGAAGAGTGCAAAAAAGAGAAGTAGGTGGGAGAGGCACTGTCAAGAAAAATTTTAAAAGAAAAAAAAAAAAAATTTTGGAACATTAAACAATTTTTGAAAACCTAGGGGAAAATAGGATTTGCATTAAAAAAAGAGAGGGAAATTAGTATATGGGAATATGGAGGTATTAGGGAGAGGCGAAATATTTTTTAGGAAATTTTAAATGTTAAGGAAAAAGGGGGCTAATTTTTATGCACTGGCCAGGGAGGGATACCATCTTTTTGGAGGAAGAAGAGCAGAATGTAAATGTGGGGGAGGTACGGGGGCATTAGTGAAAGAAAGGGGGTAAACGCTGGGCTGATGGGAAAAATGACAGAAATGTTAAAGAAAGAGATGACCTTTGGTGGTTTTCCCGTAAACTGTAAATTTTAATCTTCTGTCGACATTTGGGTTCAAACATCTAAGAAAGGTAGAGTGTTGTCTACACTGCCCCTTTTTGTGAACTTTAAAGGAGGGGCCCCGACACTGAGTCCCCAGGAGGGAATCATCAAGTTGTGATCTCTAGGGAAAGGGGAAAGAACGTCATCTAAGTTCTGAAACCACCGCTTTATTTGGGAAATTTCTTTAAAGGATTATCTCTAGAATTCCATATAAGGTCTGGGTAAGGGGTCAGGGGATTTCCCATGGGCCCTGCCTTTCTTTTGAGATAGTATTTGTCTTCAAACATAAACCTGCAATCAGTACAACAAAGTTTTATCAGTTCAATAATTATATTCGGGGGTAGGGGAAGGAGAAGTTTTTTTAGTTCCCCTTTTAAGGTCGTAAGCAAATCATGGGCAGGGACTCGGTAAACAGGGTTTTTAATCAAAGCTCACAAGGGGAAAGTAGGTGAAACATTTAAAATTCCTTGAACCTTGCACTAAAGTCCACATTATTTTTAATATGTCCATCCGAAATCCTACCAACCTTGGGAGTTAAAAGTTTAACTAACCATTTAGAGAAGTTATATGCTGCTGAACCTACTGAACTTATAATAGGACGAACTGGGTTCCCTGGTTTATGAGTCTTGATCAAACCATAAAGATACGGTAGAGTTGTGGACCTCGTTGACAAGTGTTTAATTAGGTCATCATTTCCCTTCAGTAATGTTTTAAGAGGTTTATTGAAGTGGCTATTGCTTTGGTCAGTGGGGTTCCTAACGAGTGGTTCGTACGTTTCATTATCACTCAATAAATGCGCAACAATACCTGATTGAACCCCCATGTCTGCTTCATTATTACTGTTATATCAATCAAACTGCAGTCAGCGATTGCAACCACTTGGCCTTGTGTACCTGTTTTATCTAAAATAACAAATAAGCCTGATTTATTCCCTCTCGAGAGATGCAAGGTCTGATCGTTACTGAACTCCTTGTATGATTTAGTGAATCTTAATGGGCAGTTGGGAACCACAGGACGGACTAAAGTCTCATATATTATCCCTTTACATATGTTAAATGTATCGGGCGTCACGTCACCATGTTTTCCTAGCACGTAAACAAATTTTGCCATGTTTACATAATTAACATCTCCAGTTGTTGGCGCGAAGCTTAATACAAACCCTAGTGCTGACTGCTGGTCACTACTTAATACAAACCCTAGTGCTGCCTGCTGGTCACTACTTAATACAAACCCTAGTGCTGCCTGCTCGTCACTACTTAATACAAACCCTAGTGCTGCCTGCTGGTCACTACTTAATACAAACCCTAGTGCTGCCTGCTGGTCACTACTTAATACAAACCCTAGTGCTGCCTACTGGTCACTACTTAATACAAACCCTAGTGCTGCCTGCTGGTCACTACTTAATACAAACCCATGAGGCTGCCCTTTTTGCTTGGTGGGGGTCACTACTTAATACAAACCCTAGGGCTGCCTGCTGGTCACTACTTAATACAAACCCTAGTGCTGCCTGCTGGTCACTACTTAATACAAACCCTAGTGCTGCCTGCTGGTCACTACTTAATACAAACCCTAGGGCTGCCTGCTGGTCACTACTTAATACAAACCCTAGGGCTGCCTGCTGGTCACTACTTATTACAAACCCTAGTGCTGCCTGCTGGTCACTACTTAATACAAACCCTAGGGCTGCCCTGCTGGTCCACGTACTTAATACCAACCCTAGGGCTGCCTGCTGTCCACTACTTAAAACAAACCCTAGTGCTGCCAGCTGGTCACTACTATTACAAACCCTAGGGGCTTGCCTGCGGTCACTACTTATTACCAACCCAGTGCTGCCTGCTGGGTCACTTACTTATTACAACCCTAGTGCTGCCTGCTGGTCACTACTTAAACTAAACCCTATGCTGCTGCTGGTCACTACTATTACAAACCCTAGTGCTTGCCTGCTGGTCCACACTTATTACAAACCCTAGGGCTGGCTGCTGGTCACTACTTATTTACAGAACCCTAGGGCTGCCTGCTGGTCCTTACTTACTACAAACCCTGGGCTGCCTGCTGGTCACTACTTATTACAAACCCTAGTGCTGCCTGCTGGTCACTACTTAATACAAACCCTAGGGCTGCCTGCTGGTCACTACTTAATACAAACCCTAGGTGCTGCCTGCTGGTCACTACTTATTACAAACCCTAGTGCTGCCTGCTGGTCACTACTTAATTCCTTGCTAGACAAGTTCATTACATACTCTGATTTGCATGTGTGGTCCAGCCACTCTGTTCTATGAGATTATTTAACTTCCTCTTATGCATACGTTCAGTGTTCTCTCTGACTCTTCTAAGCTCATATATATATATATATTTGTAACCACGAACAAGTGGTATTTAATCAATAACAACACTGCGGCAAGCAGAGTTCGATTCCTCCGCTTAACCCACTGTGTTGTTATTTGATTAAATAACTCAGTTGTTTTCGTGGTTACAACAATATGTAACTGCTTGCGGATACTAGTACATCGATCTGAGGCAACTACCCACGTAGTTCTCTGCAACATGAAGCAAACCTAGTTCGCTAGGCTAAAGTGTTTGTAGGACTATAGGTCCAGTGGCTTAGAGCGTCGTGAATTTATCGCTCGCCATGATCGGGCTAAAAAAACACGAGTTCGATCCCATCGGCAAGCCGCAGTGTTTATATATATATATATATAATATATATATATATATATATTATATATATTAATTATATATATATAAATAATCTTAGGTACAAGATTGGAGCCCAGGACCAAAAATTCATTGACGAAGCCAATGATCCTGGGATAATCTAACGGGCGCAGAAACCAGACCTGCTCCCCCCACCAACTACAAACATTCGCACATGGATGGTTTCCAATAGTGAAAATATAGCCTCAACGATGCTTCAGAGTGTGTCAGGAAGGATAGAGCCCGCCTGCTGGCAGTGAGAGCCCCACATGCTGTGACTTTCTGTCTGTTCCCAACTCCAGCCTGGCACACGCCTCCGACCCACAGACCATCCGCCAGTCGGTGTTGCCCTCGACTTGCCGCCCCTATGCTCGCCGTAACACAGGTGTATTGTGCAAGTGAAGCAGCAGACCGATTCGGGTACCATGGTCCCTTGTGTGCCGTAAATCCCGAGGGAAAAGATTGCAAGACATGAGGAGGTAATAACATATCAAGAGGATCCTCACAACAGCTGGATGCCCAGCAGTAAGGGAGCCACCCCAACTATGCAGATCTGATGGCAAGCCAGAAGGGGGCGTCCAGATGGTACACCCTTCACAGCCTGGACAGATGGGAAGCAGGTGGTGTGGGACAATACAGGGGGGGTGCATCTACCTTGGCTGTACCTATCTCCAATACACCAGGAGGAAGGAGGGGCAGCTGCCAGCTGTTAGGGTGTCCCAAAAGTCTAAAAATTGGAGAACTTGCCCCATCGATTATATGTTTGTTCCCATAGGCTCCGAGACCCATGGCTCATGGGGAGAGTGCATCTAATTTCCTTAAGAGCTGGGAAAAAGACTCATCAGGGTAACTCGGGACCCAGGGTCACTTAGTTTTTCTTGTTCAGAGCGGCTCAGCGCGGTCTGTTCAAAAGGGTAATGCATGCTGCATTTTGGCACAACCCCCATCTCTGAGGAGCTGATGAGATTTTCGCCTTATAATCGGTGATACACACGTACAACAAGTATATATCAATCTTTATATATATATATATATAATATATTATATATATATTATATATAATGCCACCTTATTCAACAATGTATCTCTTAAATCTCTGGTGCCATATCATGTAGATAATAAAATATTCCTATTGGTAAAAACAAAATAGTTTAAAAAGATGGTGTGGTAGGGAAGTGGTATATTCAAATGCTTCAGGAAGAAATCCAAATATTCTTCCTTGAAGCCTTTTTATCCACTTCTCCGACTATGGTCCCCACAATTTACACCAGAGGTGGACCCAATCCAATATATATATATATATAATAATAAATTAAAATATATATATATATATATATATATATATAATAATATATATTATATATTATTCAGTGTTTTTCCTCTATATATTCGTTTGTTCTATCTCTATTAGTTAGCGCTGTGCATCCATGATTTTTATTTCGTCTGTGAGCCCTTCCATCTCCTATTACTAACGTCGCCTACTTTTTATTCGAATATTCCTTTGCATGTTATTTAGTCAACCTTCTCAGTTTCATCAATTATTTCTGCTTCACCTCCCGCTCCTTTTCTCTCACCTCTTTTCTCCTTTCCTGCAAAAATAAGTTTAAACTTTGTTGTTATTTATGAGAATACGGTTTTACTGAAAAATATTCACGGTGATATTTCAATAAGTTTCACATGAGAGAAGTCCAAAAGTGGGAGGTTGACACGAAAAAAGAAAGCTGGCATCAGGTACAGTGGGCTCCAAAACCTGGTGGTCCTTGGAGACCGACATGGTTATTCACCTGATGAAATTATTCCACCTCTATATCAACAGGATGGGACCATCTCTACTAGCAGTCAGGAGAAAGCTGACCTCTTTGCCAACACTTTATTGTCAAGATTCAAGTTCCTGATCCAGCAAGAAATCCTGGCAAAGTTGTCAGTGGTGACTAAGGCAGGATGAGTAGATGTGCAGACCAGCTATCATAACCTCTCTCATCTTTCAGCACTGCCTAGCAGTGTAGCCTTCTCTGTGGAAAGAGGTAAATGTAGTCCCTGTCCAAAGTCAGCTATTTAGTAGCGCTGAATATTACTGGTGCTTTCGACCGAGTATGGCACTAGACACTTTTGGCAAAACTGCAAGCACCGGGACTTACAGGCTCTACACTATGTCTCCTCAGTGATTACCTTCAAGGTAGATTTATAAGCGTAGTTCTTAACGGGACAGAGTCAGCTAGGCATCTTATTGGTGCAAGTATTCCACAGGGAAGTGTGCTTGGGTCAATGATCTTCATCGCATCCCAGAAACCCATGCATATGCAGACGACTGTACTCTGACATTTATTTATCCATGAGAGGAAATGTCAGCTACTAGATCTAACTTACATCAGTTACCAGCTTATATCTATACGAAGCTGGGAAAAACAGTGGCAGGTCACATTTGCTCCTGAGAAAAGACAAATATGATGGTTTCTAGGCACCATGATGGTAATGCTGGAGCAGTGGTAAGAATGAATGGAGTGTGTGGTAACCGGAGACGAAGTTGATGTCCTTGGGGTGAAATTTGACACTATGGCCGTTTTGCAAACAAAACGGCCATGAAGTTTATAGCACATCGAGTATCTCGCAACTGCTAGACTGTAGAGGCTGCAAGATTCTGTACGAGGCACAAGTACGCTCACACCTTGAGCATGTTCCACTTTCTTGGATTACCTTCCCCCCACCTCCACTCCGAGGACAGTGGGAAGCGAGCTTCTACACAACAAGATGGGCAGCAAGCAGCAACTTCACTCCAACTGTACCCTTCTCCAGAACATCACTTCCTCTGAGATCATTTATTTTCAGGATGACCCGAGTCTGGAGTATATTCATATAGCATAATATCATCGAAATAAAGACAGTTGATCAAATGAAATTATCTGCCCATAGATGGCTCCAACTTCATCCTGTTCCATATTTGTATGTTTCAGAGCAATAAAAAGTCTTTCAAACCAGCTGATGTAGGTAACAGCTCTCAACTTGAAAATAAAATTAGGAATCCTTAGCCTAACCATGTAAAACCCTATGTAAAAGAGACACACAGAGTGAGAGTGAGAGTGAGAGAGAGAGAGAGACAGAGAGAGAGAGAGAAGGAAGGGAGGCCTCTGTGTTGCTCACTTACGTGCCATGACGGGTGTCAAGCGTTCTTGCCTTCGCTGCCCAGCCCGAGGCAAGGCTTTCTTGATGTATACCAAGCTAGTGCTGATACCTGGCCGCATGCCCACATAGCCAGCATTAATTCTAAGAGATCGTAATTACTAGAAAGCAAGCATTTCCGGGTCTTTAAAAAGGAAACCTCCGAGGCTTCCATAGTTATGAAACCTATAGTTGAATACTTAACTATATCTTCATAGTATTTCTGAAGTGTCCTAGCTCAGGGTGACAGATTTCATAACCTGATGTGCAAAACCCATCCTGTGGGATGGTGTATGACAAGAAAACATAGTTATCTTTTTTCTCTCACTGTATAACCAGCACGTGAGATCCTGTGAGGGGTGATGTGATACGAGATGTTTATTTGGCTATGTAGACTGGCAGAGTTGATAATTTTTACCTTTACAGCTCTCCAATACATATATTTTGTAAATAAAAATAACGGACGAAGAACCAACAGTACCAGCGTAACTTATACATGAAGATGGAACAGACTTGACTTACTTGAGGTATGGAGGCTGGCCCTAGCAAAGGCCTCTCCTAGCAAGCTAGGGTCTGGGAGCAAACCCTCGTGTTTAAAGATGACTGGTTACCTGAAAATATAGGTTAAATGAGAGGTTTGTGGGTCAAAGACAAAATTAATAATTAATTCCTATTTTATATCAGGTTACAAACAATATCAGTCACTAATTTTTTAAGGAACTTTATATACTACCTCTTTGGGGGATTTTCACTAACCCCCCTCCCCCCCCGATCAAACCCTTGCTAAATGTATACTGCGCTGGTTGGTACAGAAACTGATCACCAGTCCGTCACAACACATTTTCCTGCGTTTAGAGACAATAGAGCAGCTCCGGATTTGCCTCTACACACCTAAATAGGCAGCGCCAGAGAGCTATTTTGATGGTACAGGGTGGTAAACTACACTTGTGTTGACACACTGTCTTGTGCCAAGTTACAGGATGGTACAGCCGGACCGTCTGATGGCAGTGGCTTTATTGACTTATCCCGGGTTAATAACCCGCAGAGTTAATGAGCCGAATAAAATCGTCTTTTTTCCCTCCGTTTAATAATCATCAGTGCCCGTTCCCGCTCTGTTTGCTGAACGTGCCTGAAAGATATTCCGATATGTGTAATAAATATCGTTCCCAAAGGCAACGATCTGATATAGTATTCTCCAATAATTTCGATTATTTAATTATGATTTAAGCCTTCCTGAATTGATAATAAAACTTAAATCCCCAGATGAAGTGTTAGTGTTGACATTTTAAATTAAACTAGCTCCCCAGTTCCAGCAGTTTGTTTACATTATGATATTCTAAATAGCTGCTTAAAGCCTCGCTGGAAGGTCTCACCTCCTGTAGGAAAATTTCCTTTATGACGACGTTTCAATCCATCCTGGACCATTGTCAAGTCCTAGACCAATGTGAGTTGACGTTTCGGTTCCATATGGACAGTAACGTCATAAGGTTCCTCTCCAAATTGCGAGATTTTTGGTAGTTTGTTCCAGCCACAGTTCCGGGACGTTTTTCATTCACTTCTTCAGATAGCACACACACTAAGGTAGCTGCACACTGCTGCTGTTCTAAATTATATTCACCAAAGTTCCAGCGTCTTAGTGTTGCGGTTCAGAAGGGCAATGCCCGTTTTATCCTGGGTACGTGCCCCAACCGAGGCGCTCCATGACATACTGGAAATGCAACTGTTAACAAACTCACCTGTGTACGTGTTTCTTTTGTATTTTATAACAAAACATCTATGTACCATCACCGTATAATTTAACCTTATTTCCTCATAAATTATACATACATGCACATTTATAAAAAATTATAGAACATTCAAACAGCATCGAGAACAAATCTTAATATTTTTTCCTTGGAAATTTTTATACAAAAAAAAATATATATATATATATCTTGTTCGACAGCTTCCTCGCTCGTTCGCTTGTTTGTTTGTTTTGATTGTTATGTTAGTCTCGTCAATCACTCGGTACAAGTGTAACCAGTCATCGAAGATAACTGCACACGACACAGCTCTCCACAGACTTACGCTACAACAAACGCATTGCCCTCACAAAGAGCACACCGCCAGCTTCACGAACAGAGACGTGCAAGGGGAGGGGACTGTACAGAGGAGGGGGAGGGAGGGGAGAGAGAGAGAGAGAGAGAGAGAGAGAGGAGAGAGAGAGAGAGAGAGGGAGAGAGGGAGAGAGAGAGAGAGAGAGAGGGAGAGAGAGAGAGAGAGAGAGAGAGAGAGCTACGCTCCTGGTTTCCTATATTCAATAACTCTGTGATAACTTTCAAGTCCTTTGTTATTGGTCATTCCCATGACACTCCCGTGTACTAGATGTACCGTGGTAGCTGTGTGACCTGTGTGACCCTAGCCACGAGGAGAGGGGAGCATATGACGACGTTTCGGTCCGAGTTGGACCAAAAGTTAGGGACCCAGTATATATATATATATATATATATATAATATATATATATATATATATATATATATATATGTCATGCCGAATAGGTAAAACTGGTCAGTTAGCAAGAACTTATATAAATTTAAGTCCTTTCTAAAATTTTCTTATACCTTTAAAGATACATTTTTTTCATTTATGTTAATATAAAAATTAATAATTTGGTACCAAAATAACCTTAGAAAACTTACCTAATCTTATTCTAACAAGCGCAGTTTAATTTAGCCTAATCCAACTAAATATATTTTAGATAAATTTACAAAAATTTAATAATAAGCAAACGCAGTGAAATATATTTTTTTTAGTTAGGTTCAGAATTTTTGCGAAATTACTGCATACACAAATTTTCGCTTGCCTTATTCGGCAAGAAGAGTGTTGCTATTTAAACCAAAGTAGCAAGTTTTACTTATTCGGCACGACGTATATTAGTGTGTTAGTGTGACTTTGTAAATGGCCCAAGTCGGACCGAAACGTCGTGGTAAACGTCTCTCTCCTATGTGCGGGTTATTTGTGTATTGTTCTAGTCACGGTATTGTGCCTTTTTCTTCTTGCTGTAACATCAACATTATCACAAACCAATACACTGCAACTAACCTCCCTCAAGACACTTGAGAGCTGTAAGTCGACCATCCCCAAGTAGGTCCAAAACCTGGACATCCCGAGTAGGACCAGGACCTGAGCATCCCCAGGAGGTCTAGGACCTGAACATCCCCAGGAGCTCCAGGACCTGAACATCCCCAGTAGGTCTAGGACCTAAACATCCTCAGTTGGTCCAGGACCTGAACTTCACCAGTAGATCCAGAACGTGAACATCCCCAGTAGGTCCAGGACCTGGACATGAACAACACCTGAGAAGTTTCATGCCCAAGAAATATACCCAACACTCTCAAGACAGGGAATAGCTGAGAGTCAACGCTATCTCAATAAAGCTTAAGATCGATCGGACAGATCGTTGTAGAGATCCTCAAGGTCCACAAAAACCATCCAGAAATACAATTAAAATTTCCAGATACAGCAAAAGTTTTTTTTCTCATTTTTTTTTTTTTTTTGTACTCGCTTGTTTGTGAGTGTGTGTGTCTCACTCTTCTTACTGCTGCCTCTTCCAGGCAGCAACTGCTCCTCCTCTTCTCATAACCTTAGCGCAAGGTATTGCATCTCTGTTGACTTTCCTTTGTTACCTTTCCTCTCTGTTGCATCCAAGGATTTCCTTTGATGAAATATGGTTTCTCGCTTCTCCACCTTCTATGTCTCTCTCTTAATGTTTATTTCCAAAAGTTATATAAAATTGGAGACATAACTGTCTCCGTGACATCGTTTGTGCTTAAGGTAAATATCAGGTCAGTTCTTGCCTCTTTCACTCTTTGCCTTCCTCCTCTAATTAACTTCCCCGAACTCATTCATTCTCTTTTTACACAGGGTTTTACAAGGTTAGGTTAAGGGTTCCTATGTTTATTTACAAGCTAAGATCTGTTACCTACATCAGCTCACTATCAGACATACAAATAGGGAACAGGATGAAGTTGCAGCTGTCTGTGGGCCAGCGATTTAATTTGGTTAACTGACTATTTCGTTGTCATTAGCTTGCTCACTCCCTCCCTCCTCCCTCCCCCTCTCTCTCCCTCTCTCTCCCTCTCCCTCTCCCTCTCCCTCTCCCTCTCTCCCTCTCTCTCCCTCTCTCTCCCTCTCTCTCCCTCTCTCTCCCTCTCTCTCCCTCTCTGTTCCTAGTACGTTAACAAAGTTTTCCATCACCTCCATCGTCTTAAACTTACAGGTTTCCAGTTCTCCGTGTGGCTCCAAATTCTCTTGGTCTATTGGCTTGTGGTTGAAATGTGCCATGATTACCAGCACGTCTCTGGCCATTACTTGAAATTCTTATTTATGTGTGTACTCACCTAGTTGTGGTTGCAGGGGTCGAGTCCCAGCTCCTGGCCCGGCCTCTTCACTGGCCGCTTCTAGGTCCCTCTTCCTGCTCTATTAGCTTCATCATACCTCTTCTTAAAGCTACATATGGATCCTGCTTCCACTACATCACTTCCCGGACTATTCCACTTCCTGACAACTCTGTAACTTAAGAAATACTTCCTAACATCCCTGTGATTCATCCGAGTCTTCAACTTACAACTGTGGCCCCGTGTTGCTGTGTCCCATCTCTGGAACATTCTGTTTGTGTCCACCTTGTCGATTCCTCTCAGTATTGTATATGTCGTTATCATATTCCCCCATCTCTCCTATCCTCGTGTCGTCAGGTCGATTTCCCTTTACCTCTCCTCGTATTACATATCCCTTACCTCCTGGACTAGTCTTGTTGCAAACCTTTGCACTTTCTCTAGTTTCCTTACGTGCTTGGCTAGGTGTGGGTTCCAGACTGGTGCCGCATACTCCAATATAGGCTTAACGTACACGGTGTACAGGTCCTGAACGATTCTTTAAGATTCCGGAATGTTGTTCTTAGGTTTTATTGGTCAACAATTTTTTAAAAGTTGTATGCTTCTTATATGAGATTAGTTAATTCTTATGTATTTTCATGTCCTGAATCCAAATATCACCTTGAAAAATGGTTATTCGCTATAGATTTAAAGATACGAGACATGTAATATTTGAGTATAGTAAAATAACGTACAATATGTGTCAGAATGTTTTAAACTAATCCGTACCTACTCTTTGCCTTATTGCTTGACGCTTATAGTGGGCTGAAGAATTCTCTCTTGCCAATATCTAGCAATAGTCTGCAAGCATGTTTGTGCCCTATTTGCCCTGCTACCATTTTTCCATGGGTAAAATATCTTGGTGAAACCTTTCACCATGTTCGTCACTAACTGCCCCACAGTTGTACAAGAATGGTATACAAAACCGACAAGATGAAAACTGAGACACATGTGCAACATCTGGGTATCTTTATTGTAGACGTTTCGCCATCCAGTGGCTTTATCAATACAAATTCTAGGCCATAATTTGAAGACGGTAGAACTATATACAAAAGATGAAGTAATCAGTCCCTCAGCCTTGGAGTTAGTGTGGAGTTGTCTACTACAACTTACCCATCCCTTTGAGTATGACCTACTTCCACTGGGAAATCCCGCCTACCAGTGACTATGCCCTCGTAAGCTTCCCGTCCCTTTCCACCTGACGTTAGTATATAAGCGCCAGCCTCAAGAATCTTCACGACAACGGTGCTCTTCACACCAACTTCAAGGTTGAGGGACTGATTACCTCATCTTTTGTATATAGTTCTACTGTCTTCAAATTATGTCCTAGAATCTGTATTGATAAAGTCACTGGATGGTGAAACGTCTAAAATAAAGATACCCAGATCTTGCACATGTGTCTCAATACCCCACAGTTCACTGGAAAAGTCTAAATGCGAGTCCATAAAGTAGATTTTAAGTGACATGTTACATCCCATGTTCTTTTAAGCCTTGATGAGGTTTTCCACCAAATCTTAATAATTTGCATTCCCTTTTGTTTCCGAGAAAACCTTTCATCACTATCTTGAATGCTTCCCAAGCAGCTTTCTCCTTCCCATGAAGGTCTGATTCACAATCACCATATTTAAGAAACTCTCGAATCTGAGGGCCATTTTAAGACTCCCTCTCTTAACTTACAGTCGCTCAGTGAGGGGAATTTTGATGTTAAATACTTGAATCTCTGACCGGATTTGTCGATAGCTTTTACAAAGCTTCTCATGAGCCCCAGTTTTATGTGTAAGGGTGGTAGCAAAATTTTATTGGGTTCAATGAGAGGTGGATGTTGAACATTGTTCATCCCAGGCTTCAATGATTGACGAGGTGGCCAGTCTCTCCTGATGTAGTGGGAACCTCTTGCACGGCTGTCCCATGCATATCAATAGCTTGCTCAGTGAATATTATAAGTTTAAAAAGTGTTTGACTAAGAAAATCACCTACCTTTCACCTCAAAATATAAACGTGTACATCACAACCACCTTCTATGACTACTGGAACAATAATGACGGCCAGTGAGACTGTGAGTGTGGTAAGAAACACACTGCCACAAACCTGTTGGAACCTGTTGTGACACGTAGGTGTATATTGAAAAGTAGAGCTAACAAACAATTTTAACTATGATATTCATTATCAGTGACCTAAAATTAGTTAGAAATTGCTAATCTGGTCTCGAAAGCAATTTGGTTGCTGACCAGTGAATTTGCTAGGCGCCCATATGCTGCAGCAGTTATTTGGTTGATGTGCACCCCAGGATATGTGCCCGGTGTTATATTCACTCCAAGATCCTTTTCCTTGGGCGAGGTTTGTAGTCTCTGGCCCCCTAGACTGTACTCCGCCTGTGGTCTTCTTTGCCCTTCCCCACGCTTCGTGACTTTGCACTTGGTGGGGTTGAACCCCAGGAGCCAGTTGCTAGACCAGGCCTATGTCAGTAGTATCAGTTACCAGTGTCAGTAGTATGTGACTCATACCAACCATTACTGATTCACTGTCTTTATGTGATCACTGACCGATATTGAGTCATTGGATGAAGTTTGAATGACCACTGGATGATATTTGAATGCTGCTTGCCCTCCGGGAATGATACAGCAGTTCAAGTAGAGACGTCAGAGAGAGAGAGAGAGGTCAGGCTTGGTGCTCCTCCTATAGTACCCATAATTATAAGTTACCAGCCATCCGAAGTGTGTGTTTTTACCCAATTCCAGCATTCGAACCCCACACGACACCTGCAGCCTGTCCAGCTGTGTGTGCGCGCGCGCGCGTGTGTGTATGTGTGTGTGTGTGTGTGTGTGTGTGTGTGTGTGTGTGTGTGTGTGTGTGTGTGTGTGTGTGTGTGTGTGTGTGTGTGTGTGTGTGTGTGTGTGTGTGTGTACGTAATTATATACTTTCCTAATTGTATTCACCAAATTGTGGTTGAAGAGTTCTAATCCCAGCTCCTGGCCCTGCCTCTACCCTGCCTGCCTGAGCGCTAGCATCGTCAGGTTTAGGCTTTCAGTTCTCCTCTAACTGTCGACTCTGTCCAGCTACTTATTCCATTTACTTCACTATCTCTAGTTCCTTCTCCCATAGTTCTCCACTTAGAAATTACCTCATGCCTGCATAGTCTCCTCTTTTAAAGTCAGTTTGTCCCTTCCTTCAGGCATTGCATTTCTCTCCACGTTCTCTTCCATAAGGTAACCTAACCTCAGTACTGCGTGACCACTGGCACCGAGGGACCTCTCGTATGCAGTGTCTCCTACATCAAAATCACTTAGGGTGAACAAAAAGTCCAGTCTCACTGGTTCATCGTCACCTCTCTCTCAAGTTATATCCTTGGCATGTTGACTCTTGAAGTTTTTCACTGCCAGATCCAACAATTTAGCTCTCCATGTATTCAGTCTTCGTGTGTCTCCAGACTTTACCAGTCTCTTTTCTTATAGTTGATACCTCCCAAGTGGATGTCTCCTATGTGGGCTCCTCTAGCCACCTCCACTATGGCGTCCACCATCGCCTTATTGACTCTAGTGTTCTCATCATATTCCTATCTTGGTCTCTTAGAGTATGTAGTTTAGTGGTAAGTTGTACAAGCACTGCTATCACCACCTTGGGTTCCCAGTTGTGTGTATTATGTAGTCACTTAACCATTCTTCATTTATTCCACTCATCTCTTCAAAAATCCACTGGTTCTGATTAACACTGCCATTCCTCCACAACCTCTGTTTCCTCTGTTCTTTCTCATTATCAGATATTCTTTCGGGAAGATTGCATCTGTTATCTCCATGCACTGGGTCTCTGTCACTGACAGTGTCTGGTGATGCCTCCTCTATCCTATCCCCTCTTCATTCATCCTCATTTTCATTTCTTATCCCATTTTCATACAGCACATGCTTCTCTTTGTGTAATTGTGCTCTGATTTTCTTGTTCCTGTTCTCCTAGAGGCTGAGAGTAAGAGTAGGGGCTGGTTGTGTGGGTGGATCTTTCACTGTAAGGAGACATGGAGATGGGAGAAGGAGAATGGGGAGGGAAGGGAACAGATGGAAGAGTGGTTTTGGGGTTGGGAGGGGGATTGGTTGAAGCAATTATTCTATACAGAGGTTGGGAAAGGGGTGTATGGGGTGGAGGATGGGAGTTAGGGGATGATTTGATCGGAGCTACTGTGAGTGCAAATAGTGGGTTGAGATGTGAGGGAATGTTTGGGTCTGAGCTTGGTGTCCTTCTGGAAGCTGGGCTTCTATATGTTGGAGCCGAACTTAGTGTCTCCCTGGATGTGGGGTTTCTACATGTTAGGGGTGAGCTTCGTGTCCCCCTGGATGTGGAGCTTCTACTTGTAGTTTTGTTTGCTGGTTTTCCTTCCTGTTTTAGATTACTCCTCTTTTCTCATTTGTTTCACTTGTAACGTTCTGTCAGATCTACGTACCCATGGTATCTGTCCTTTCTCCTCAACAAGCGTTTCCATCTCAAGATCTGATCTCATGTCATTGCTGATGTAAAGATCAGTTTAACCACTAAGCACATCCCAATTCTCTGAAATTTGCCACCTCATGCACAATGGCCTTATCATCTGTCTGTTTAATAATATTACAAATCTTCCTTGCATCCATTAATCATGCATCATGAGTTGCAGTCCCTTCCACCTCCTTGCCTTCTCCCATTTCCTTTCCTCCAGAGTTCGTTATTTTTGTTATCAGTTCCTTTGCTGCATCCCATATTATCTCTTCTTTACCAGACAGCACTTCTGCAAAGGTACCTTTTCTTCCCTCTGCCCTTCATCCTGTCTCCTCGCCTGTTATACTAACTACTTAGTACTATCTCTACCTCACACCAGCTACTCTTCATTTCCTTTATTTCCATCTTCAGCTTTTCCAGAATTTTACCCAGGCTGTGTACCTTTTCCTCAGCAGCAACAGCCCTTCTCCCTTGTACCTCTCCTGTCTACAATACTTCATCTTTTCCTTAATCTTTATGTGAAGATCGAGAAGATTTCTTCACCCCATACTTCATCCATCATCTGTTTGAATCCAGCCAATAACATTTACCTCTTCACAGATTTCCTGACTCGGCTCTTCATCTTCCATTTCCCACTTATCTGGCTTTGGTTACCCATTCCTTCACTCTGAGTTTTCCCAACTGCGTTGAATTATGTCCACTACCTTCAGTGAGCAAACCACTACTCCCTGTCCTAGTCTTTGATAGGGAATGAGTTCTGTACAGTCAGTTGGTGCAAAAATATCCTGGAGCTGTGTGTACTCACCTAGTTAAGGTTGCAGGGGTCGAGTCCTAGCTCCTGGCCCCGCATCTTCACTGGTCGCTAATAGTCATTCTCCCTGAACCGTGAGCTTTATCATACCTCTGCTGTGTGTGTGTGTGTGTGTGTGTGTGTGTGTGTGTGTGTGTGTGAATTTCATTAGTTTCTAATTTACAAATATGCCCTCGTGTACCACTTTTCTTGAACAGTCTCTGTACATGCTATCAGGTCCTGTGAGTATTTTGCATGTCATAATCATGTCTCCCTTTGTTCTTCTATCCTCTAATGCTGCCATGTTCAGCTCCTTTAACTTCTTTTTATTGTTCATTCTCCTTAGTCCTGCATCCTCCAAGATGGTTCTGACATGTCGAATAAAGGGGTCATGAATAATCTTCTTGAGTATTCTGAAAGCTTATCTTAGATTTGTGAAATGAAACAACTGCAAAGAGTATTCACTTGATGTGCATCTCAGGAGATATGCTCGGTATTATGATATTCCCAGGTCTTCCCTCCTGTGTGATGCTTGCAGCCTCCTTTCCCCGTGTTCATATTCATCTTCCGGCCTTCTTCCCCTTTCCCCTATTTTCATAACTCTGCATTTGATGGAGTTGAATTCCTGTAGCCACTTACCTGACTAATCCTGAAGTTTGTTTAGATCCATCTTTACTTGTCCTCATCAGTTTTTGCAATCTTCAGTTGTACATCTGCAAACAGAGATGTATCCATCTCTTTTGTTTTATTATTCTCATATATAAAAAAATTGTGATCACCATTACTGAGCGTTGTGGAACCCAACTTGTTACACTTGCCCATTCTGACACCTCTTTTAGGAAAATCACAGTTTTCTTTTCATAACATACTCTTTGATAAATTGTAGTGCATCCCCTATTATACCCATCTGCTCTTGAAGATTTTCGTCCCAGTCTCCCGTGACGTAATGTGTCTAAAGCGTTCATGCATTAAAGGAAAATGAAGGCCACTCATCCCTCGTTCTCTTACCCTTGTCTCTTGTGAGACAGGATTTATCATCTCTAAACCTGTGCTGGTGGTTGCTTGTAAAATCATAACTCTCCAGGTGTATCACCCCTCCCGTTGATTATCTTTACCTTACAAAGTTTGCATGCCAACGATTCTGGCCTGAAAATTAACGTTTTTTTCCTAAATATTCGGACTACATCTACCATCTTTCTGATCTCTGCGAATGGCCCTGTATTTACCGATTCATTGAAGCGTTTAGCTAGTGGTTCGGACAGTGCCTCTACACCCTCTAGTAGAAACCATTATAAAGCCATCATGGCTCTACTTTTAAACGAGGATAAGGAGGAAAAAGGATGTGGACTGAGTTAAGTTATTGCTCAGTTAGGGAGAGAAAAGGTGGCTCTAGATATAGATCTACTGAAAGATGGGCAGGGGGTGAGCCTTGAGAGATTCTGGAGGCTGGGTGTTCCATCATGGCACAGGCCTCTTTCCCCAGCTACTTCTCTTAGCTGTATAATAATCTATTTCTTCAAGTACATAATGCAACTTATACAGACCTAGCTGCCATCAATAACATACTTTATAGAAAGCCTTTAGTTATACAGAGCAAAACGTTCTTCAGCTTTTCCCCTCAATTTGTGTTCTGTCCCACTCAAGGTACACATGGTGGTGTCTTGTTTTAATCCCCAAGAAAGTTTTCCTTTCCAAAGTCGTGCTTCGAGGTGCTCCTTACCAGACAAGTTGGTAAGACTGAACCTTGTTGATCTCGAAAGTACTTCACGATTATCTGAAATCTTTCGTCTTCCTTAATTTCCCATTTCCTCCTGTACACTCAGTGAATGCTGTAATATCTTGTTCCTCCTCTTCTGTACGCTCAATGATCAATATCATCTTTTGTTTCACCTCCCATCTTCCTCCAGACCTAGCAGTTCCCACATACGAAGGCCGTCAGAGTCCGTGTGTGTGTTTTATTTATTTAATCAGGGAAAGCACTAACCTCGCAGGAGTCATATAGCACCAGGTCAATGGAAGGTGTCAGGTTCGATTCAAAGATAAGATAAATTCAATTTCTTGGATCAAAAGGCCGTCATAAGCATCATTGCACCTCCCTTAAGGTGTGTGTGTGTGTGTGTGTGTACTCACCTAGTTGCGTTAACCTAACTGTGGTTGCAGGGGTCAATTCACAGCTCCTGGCCCCGCCTCTTCACTGATCGCCACTAAGTCCACTCCGACTCCATGAGCTGTATTATACCTCTTCTTAAAACTATGTATGGATCCTGCCTCCACTGTCACTTTCCAGACTATTCCACTCCCTGACAACTCTGACTGAAGAAATACTTCCTAACATCCCTGTGACTCATCTGAGCCTTCAACTTCCAATTGTGACCCCTTGTTGCTGTGTTCCATCTCCAGAACATCCTGCCTTTGTCCACCTTGTCAATTCTCCACAGTATTTTGTACATTGTTATCATGTTCCCTCCTATCTCTCCTGTTCTCCAGTGTCGTCAGGTCAATTTCCCTTAATCTTTCTCGGAACTAGTCTTGTTGCAAACCTTTACACATTCTCTTAATTTCTTGACGCGCTTGACCAGGTGTGGGTTCCAAACTGGTGCTGCATACTCCAATATGGGCCTGACGTACACGATGTACAGTTTTGAACCATTCCTTACTAAGGTGTCGGAATGCTATTCTAAGGTTTGCCAGGCGCCCATATGCTGCAGCAGTTATTTGGTTGATTTGCTACTCAGGAGATATGCTCGGTATTATCCTCACCCCAAAATCCTTTTCGGTGAGTGAGGTTTGCAGTCTTTGGCCACCTAGCCTGCAACTCTGTCTGTGGTCTTCTTTGCCCTTCTCCGATCTTCATGACTTTGCATTTGGTGGGGTTGAACTCCAGGAGCCAGTTGCTGTGTGTGTGTGTATATTATATATATATATATAATATATATTATATATATATATATATATATATATAATATAATATATATATATATATATATATATATATATATATATATATATATATATATATATATATATATATATATATATTATATATATATAATATATATTATAATATATATAATATAATATAATATATATATATATATATTAATATATATATATATTATAATATATATATATAATATATATATATATATATATATACATATATATATTATACATATATATATATATACATATATATATATATACATATATATATATATACATATATATATATATACATAATATATATATATACATATATTATATATTATATACATATATATATATATACATATATATATTATACATATATTATATATACATATTATATATAATATATATTATATATATAATATTTTAATATATTACATATATTATATATACATATATATATATATTATATATATTTTATATATATATATATTATATATATATATATATATTATATATATATATATATATATATATACATATATACACATGCATGTTTTATACGTATCAATAGTGTATTTCAATATTTAATTTTACTGTACATTATTTTCTAAAATTAACTAATACTTGAAGTTAATTATGCAGTAGCGCACACGGATCTAATTACAAATTATACAAGAATTAATACAAAAAAAAAATAAACATCAAAATATAATTATAACGTAATGGCGAACACAGCAGTAAGTCTGTGAAAAATAATGCTCCCATGTGTTGCAAATCTGGATTTCAATAATAAAACTGAGCTTTATTACTACGTGAGTGATGCAGGGTGCCACGGCCCCGGCTAATGTTCACTCATTCCTTTACTGTCACCTCAATTTCTGGTGAATATATCGCTGTGACTCCACAAAACTGCCTGGCTTACCACCATTAAACTAACCTGATCACCAAAGTCGCCTACAATTGGCTATTTCCGATGGCTGAAAAATGTAGTTAACGAATATGTGGCAGAGGTGCATACGTCACGGGTTGTCATGGCAACCAGCTGAGCCAGAGCAAAACAAAGTTGTGGAGAGCGTGGCACCTGGCACCCCATGGCAACCCCCACGCCCACCACCCTCACGCCCACCTCCCGACGCTCAACCCCACGATCACCTACCCACTCAAGGTGAGTCCCACGCTCCTCTTCCTGCTCCACCCTAGGCACACCTTACATCCACACACCTTTCATTCTACCACCCCTCCCCACACACCCTATACCATAACACACACCTCCTTCCCCCATACACACCCTAACTACCCACACACACCCCCTCCTTCCCCACCGACACCCCCTCCTTCCCACCACACATTACAACCCCCTTCCCCCACACACCCTACTACCACACACACACCACCCTCCTTCCCCCACACAACACACCTTCCTTCCCCCCACACACACCCTCCTTCCCCCCCCACACACACCCTCCTTCCTCCCCCCCCCACACACACCCTCCTTCCCCCCCACACACACACCCTCCTTCCCCCCACACACACACCCTCCTTCCCCCCCCACCACACCCTCCTTCCCCCCACACACACCCTCCTTCCCCCACCCACCCCACACACACCCTCCTTCCCCACACGCACACACCCTCTTCCCCCCCCACCACACACACCCTCCTTCCCCCCCACACACACCCTCCTTCCCCCCACCACACACCCTCCTTCCCCCCACACACACACCCTCCTTCCACACACACGCACACCCTCCTTCCACACAACACACACCCTCCTTCCACACACACACACACCCTCCTTCCACACACACGCACACCCCTCCTTCCACACACACGCACACCCTCCTTCCACACACACGCACACCCTCCTTCCACACACACGCCACACCCTCCTTCCACACACACACACACACCCTCCTTCCACACACACACACACACCCTCCTTCCCACACCACACACACCCCTCCTTCCACACACACACACACACACCACCCTCCTTCCACACACACACACACCACACACCCTCCTTCCACACACACACACACACCCTCCTTCCACACACACCACACACCCTCCTTCCACACACACACACACCCTCCTTCCACACACACACACACCCTCCTTCCAACACACACCACACACCCTCCTTCCACACACACACACACCCTCCTTCCACACACACACACACACAACCCTCCTTCCACACACACACACACACCTCCTTCCACACACACACACACCCTCCTTCCACACACACACACACACACACACACACACACACCACACACACACACAACTTGGACCCACTTGGACCCACATGGGGGCCAAGATACATGGAGGGCTAAGATGATGGAGGTGGTACGGAAAACTTCATGTGTCAACACGTAAGGGACACTACAAGAGAGAGAGGAGAGGATGAACCAGCAAGGCTGGACTTAGTATTCACCTTGAGTAGTGCAGATATCGAGGACATCACATATGAAAGACCCCTTGGGGCCACAGAGTAGTCAGTAAGTGGAATAGTTTGGGAAGCGATGTAGTGGAGGCAGGATCCATACATAGCTTTAAGCAGAGGTATGATAAAGCTCACGGCTCAGGGAGAGTGACCTAGTAGCGATCAGTGAAGAGGCGGGGCCAGGAGCTCGGACTCGACCCCCTCAACCTCAACTAGGTGAGTACAACTGAGTACACACACACACACACACACACACACACACATCCTCCTTCCACACACACACACACCCTCCTTCCACACACACACACACACACCCTCCTTCCACACACACACACACAAACACACACACACACACAAACACACACACACACCACACACACACAAACACACACCCTCCTTCCACACACACAAACACACACCCCCCTTCCACACCACACCACACACACACACACACCTCCTTCCACACACACACACCACACACCCTCCTCCCCACACCACACACCCTCCTTCCCCCACACCACCACCACCCCACTCACACCCCACACCCACACACCCTCCTTCCACACACACACACACCCCCCTTTCCACACACACCCCACACCCTCTTTCCACAACACCCCACCACCCTTCCACACACACACACACACACACCCCCCCACACACACACACACACCACACACCACACACACACACACACACCCCCCCACACACACACACACCATCCCACCAACCCCCCACCCCCACACACCACACACCCTTACTCCCCCCGTAGGCCTGGATGGCAAAGCTCTCGCTTCACACACGGAGGACCCGGGTTCATTCCCCGCGGGGTGGAAACATTTCGATGCGTTTCCTTACACCTGTTGCCCTGTTCACCTAGCAGCAAATAGGTACCTGGGTGTTAGTCGACTGATGTGGGTCGCATCCTGGGGGACAAGATTAAGGATCCCAATGGAAGTAAGACAGTCCTCGATGACGCACTGACTATCTTGGGTTATCCTGGGTGGCTAACCCTCCGGGGTTAAAAAACTCGAACGAAATCTTATAACACACACATCCTCCTTCCTCCCCACACACCCTCCTACCACACACCCACCCTCCTTCCCCACGCCCATTCTTCCGCCCCAAGTCTCTCCGCCCACCTTCCCACCTTTACTTCCTCGGTAGAGGAAAGGTAAAGTAATGATCAAATTCCCTTTTATCTAGAGTCTTTCTCCAGCGTCAAGGTTCATCTTGGAAATTGGTTTACTAGATTTCAAGGCTGTCGATTACATGAGGTTCATTATTACTGCAGCTCACTTCTACACCACCAGTCAAGGATATTTTGATCCCTAAAATTTGGATTAAACGCTGCATATAAATGGACAGACACCTCGCTGCCTGCGAGGTGTCTTGGTCTTAAGTCATTGTGAACACTCAGCACAGCCTGGACCTCCTGGGACAACACTGTGAACACTCACCACAGCCTGGACCTCACTGGGACCCAAAATTGTGAACATCGCACAGCCTGGACCTCACTGGCACAACACTGTCAACACTCAGCACAGCCTGGACCTCACTGGGACAACATTGTGAACACTCGGCACAGCCTGGACCTCACTGGGACAACATTGTGAACACTCAGCACAGCCTGGACCTCACTGGCACAACACTGTGAACACTCAGCACAGCCTGGACCTCCTGGGACAACACTGTGAACACTCAGCACAGCCTGGACCTCACTGGGACAACATTGTGAACACTCAGCACAGCCTGGACCTCACTGGCACAACACTGTCAACACTCAGCACAGCCTGGACCTCCTGGGACAACACTGTGAACACTCAGCACAGCCTGGACCTCACTGGGACAACATTGTGAACACTCAGCACAGCCTGGACCTCACTGGGACAACATTGTGAACACTCGGCACAGCCTGGACCTCACTGGGACAACATTGTGAACACTCACCACAGCCTGGACCTCACTGGGACAACATTGTGAACACTCGGCACAGCCTGGACCTCACTGGGACAACATTGTGAACACTCGGCACAGCCTGGACCTCACTGGGACAGCATGGGACAACATTGTGAACACTCAGCACAGCCTGGACCTCACTGGGACAACATTGACAGTCCAGCAAATTTCAAGGTAAGATTGTTAAGGCAGAGATGCACATAAGTACAATTATACATAGTAATATAAGAGTCAATTACCTAGGACAAGCCAAAAATAAAAAGTTAAACAGAGCGACTTATTTCCACTGGTGTCCAAGTATCAGTACCACTTCCTCGGGTAATGTTATCCTTACACCCAGCCATAACAACGACAGCGGCCTCTGATACTCGCGTTGTGTTAGGTGAGCTAGGAAGGTTTCCTACAAATAGCCATTTATAGTGAGTGACATCTCACTGTGTCGTCCCAGTGACATGTTTAATAACAAAGTACCGTCCTAGGTCCTGGACACGTACCTGTTTCCACAGTGGTTTCCACGGTGGTTTCCACGGTGGTTTCCACGGTGGTTTCCACGGCAGTAAAAACTGCACGAGTTTCTCCACTAAGACAACTGATGTTTATTTTTATTAAATGCAGAAAAACAATTATTTATATTTATCCAGTTTTTTGATGCTTTCACATTTATCCACCTGACCCTTGAAGGGATTAATATGTAATGAAAGAGTCCTTCATATTAATGGATATTGACTACCACGTCAGTAGTAATGTCAGTAAGCGGTGAACAACATTGCTGTGTGTCAGAAGTAATGTCAGTAAGTGGTGAACAACATTGCTGTGTGTCAGCAGTAATGTCAGTAAGCTGTGAACAACATTGCTGTGTGTCAGAAGTAATGTCAGTAAGCTGTGAACAACATTGCTGTGTGTCAGAAGTAATGTCAGTAAGTGGTGAACAACATTGCTGTGTGTCAGCAGTAATGTCAGTAAGCTGTGAACAACATTGCTGTGTGTCAGAAGTAATGTCAGTAAGCTGTGAACAACATTGCTGTGTGTCAGAAGTAATGTCAGTAAGTGGTGAACAACATTGCTGTGTGTCAGAAGTAATGTCAGTAAGTGGTGAACAACATTGCTGTGTGTCAGAAGTAATGTCAGTAAGTGGTGAACAACATTGCTGTGTGTCAGAAGTAATGTCAGTAAGTGGTGAACAACATTGCTGTGTGTCAGAAGTAATGTCAGTAAGTGGTGAACAACATTGCTGTGTGTCAGAAGTAATGTCAGTAAGTGGTGAACAACATTGCTGTGTGTCAGAAGTAATGTCAGTAAGTGGTGAACAACATTGTTGTGTGTCAGAAGTAATGTCAGTAAGTGGTGAACAACACTCCTGTGTGTCAGCAGTAATGTCAGTAAGCGGTGAACAACATTGCTGTGTGTCAGAAGTAATGTCAGTAAGCGGTGAACAATATTGCTGTGTGTCAGAAGTAATGTCAGTAAGTGGTGAATAATATTGCTGTGTGTCAGAAGTAATGTCAGTAAGTGGTGAACAACACTCCTGTGTGTCAGAAGTAATGTCAGTAAGTGGTGAACAACACTCCTGTGTGTCAGCAGTAATGTCGGTGAGCACTGAACACTGTGTCAACAAGGTCAAAAAGCACTGAACACTTGTGTATCAAGAGAAAGGTCAAGGAGCACTGAATCTGGAGTTCAATCCTAGTGTACCACATAGTGCCAACTAGGGTGCCCCCTACAGTGCCACACTGGAGTGTTTCCTGGGGTGCCATCTGGAGTAGCACCATGAAGTGTTTCCTGGGATATCTAGAGTGCCATCCTGGAGTATTTCCTAGGATGTCACCTAGAGTGCCATCCTAGAGTGTTTCCTGGGGTGCCATCTAGAGAGCCATACTGGAGTGTTTCCTGGGGAGCCATCTAGAGAGCCATAATGGAGTGTTTCTTGGGGCGCCAGAGTGCTACCCTATAGTGCCACCTATAGTGCCACCCTGGGGTGCCAATGCATTTTAATCTATTTTGCCTTCCAGCTGAGTAATTAAACTATGCAATAGTATTGAAAAATATAAGTTATTATTGGCAGCGTCTCCCCAGTGTTGGCAGCGTCTCCCCAGTGTTGGCAGTGTCTCCCCAGTGTTGGCAGCGTCTCCCCAGTGTTGGCAGCGTCTCCCCAGTGTTGGCAGCGTCTCCCCAGTGTTGGCAGCGTCTCCCCAGTGTTGGCAGCGTCTCCCCAGTGTTGGCAGCGTCTCCCCAGTGTTGGCAGCGTCTCCCCAGTGTTGGCAGCGTCTCCCCAGTGTTGGCAGCGTCTCCCCAGTGTTGGCAGCGTCTCCCCAGTGTTGGCAGTCTCTCCCCAGTGTTGGCAGTCTCTCCCTAGTGATGGCAGCGTCTCCCCAGTGATGGCAGTGTCTCCCCAGTGATGGCAGTGTCTCCCCAGTGATGGCAGTGTCTCCCCAGTGATGGCAGTGTCTCCCCAGTGATGGCAGTGTCTCCCCAGTGATGGCAGTGTCTCCCCAGTGTCAGCAGTCTCTCCAGTGTCGGCAGTGTCTCCCCAGTGATGGCAGTCTCTCCCCCAGTGTTGGCAGTCTCTCCCCAGTGTCGGCAGTCTCTCCCCAGTGCTGGCAGTCTCTCCCCAGTGCTGGCAGTGTCTCCCCAGTGTCGGCAGTGTCTCCCCATTGTTGGCAGTGTCTTCCCAGTGTTGGCAGTCTCTCCCCAATGTTGGCAGTGTCTCCCCAATGTTGGCAGTGTCTCCCCAATGTTGGCAGTACTTCCCCAATGTTGGCAGTGTCTCCCCAGTGTTAGTAGTGTCTCCCCAGTGTTGGCAGTGTCTCGCCAGTGCTGGTAGTGGCTCACCAGTGTTGGTAGTGGCTCACCAGTGTTGGTAGTGGCTCACCAGTGTTGGTAGTGTCTCCCCAGTGTTGGCAATCTCTCCCCAATGTTGGCAGTCTCTCCCCAGTGTTGGCAGTCTCTCCCCAGTGTTGGCAGTCTCTCCCCAGTGATGGCAGTCTCTCCCCAGTGTTGGTAGTGTCTCCACAGTGTTGGTAGTGTCTCGCCAGTGCTAGCAGTGTTTCGCCAGCGCTAGCAGTGTCTCGCCAGTGCTAGCAGTCTCTCCCCATGGTCAGTAGGGTTGCTACAGTGCTCCTCAGTTCATGTCTTGTTGCTGTTACTAGTGAACCTCACCTGCGACGTCTTCAAAACTTTCCTCTCACCTTCAGCACTATACAAATCTCCATTCTGATGCTTCATATTGTTCCAGACTATGGAGTATACCTTCTCTAGGCTGAGGGACTGACCACCTCAGAAACGTAAAAGTTGATGGACCGATCACACCTTTATATCGCCACTACTGCTGTCTTCAAAATTATTTTCCTTTATTTGGCAGAAGAAGCGTAAGATGTACGCGAAACACTTCAACATACAAGATAAACAACTGTTGTGGAGGTGACTTACTCATCTAAGTTAGGCAGGGTTAAGATAGGCTGGGTTAGGTTAGTTTACCTTAGCTTATAGCTGTGTGTGTGTGTGTATATATATATATATATATATATATATATATATATATATATATATATATATATATATATATATATATATATATATATATATATATATGCAGTTTTCAACTTCAGTGGGACTAATAGACTGAGAAAATTAACTTTTTATCCAATTATAAAGCTCATTGGGATTTGTTTTTCGTGTTTTGTGCAATATATGAATCATAATTATGTTTACTGTGACTAATGAGATTCTTTCCTCTGCGCAACACAAGGTTTTCTGCGCAGTTGACTACTCTTTTGTCACTTGATGCGTCACTTTCGTGCGTGTCACTTGATGCGTCACTTTCGTGCGTGTCACTTGATGCGTCACTTTCGTGCGTGTCACTTGATGCGTCACTTTCGTGCGTGTCACTTGATGCGTCACTTTCGTGCGTGTCACTTGATGCGTCACTTTCGTGCGTGTCACTTGATGCGTAACTTTCGTGCGTGTCACTTGATGCGTAACTTTCGTGCGTGTCACTTGATGCGTAACTTTCGTGCGTGTCACTTGATGCGTAACTTTCGTGTGTGTCACTTGATGCGTAACTTTCGTGCGTGTCACTTGATGCGTAACTTTCGTGCGTGTCACTTGATGCGTAACATTCGTGCGTGTCACTTGATGCGTAACTTTCGTGCGTGTCACTTGATGCGTAACTTTCGTGCGTGTCACTTGATGCGTAACTTTCGTGCGTGTCACTTGATGCGTAACTTTCGTGCGTGTCCCTTGATGCGTAACTTTCGTGCGTGTCACTTGATGCGTAACTTTCGTGCGTGTCACTTGATGCGTAACTTTCGTGCGTGTCACTTGATGCGTAACTTTCGTGCGTGTCACTTGATGCGCAACTTTCGTGCGTGTAACTTGATGCGTAACTTTCGTGCGTGTAACTTGATGCGTAACTTTCGTGCGTGTCACTTGATGCGTCACTTTCGTGCGTGTCACTTGATGCGTAACTTTCGTGCGTGTCACTTGATGCGTCACTTTCGTGCGTGTCACTTGATGCGTAACTTTCGTGCGTGTCACTTGATGCGTAACTTTCGTGCGTGTCACTTGATATGCCAGTTTCGTGTCTGTGTGAATCAGGTGTTCCTCTGGTTATTGCCTGCGTCAATCAGGCGTTCCTCTGGTTGTTGCCTGCGTCAATCAGGTGTTCCTCTGGTTGCTGCCTGCGTCAATCAGGTGTTCCTCTGGTTGCTGCCTGCGTCAATCAGGTGTTCCTCTGGTTGCTGCCTGCGTCAATCAGGTGTTCCTCTGGTTGCTGCCTGCGTCAATCAGGTGTTCCTCTGGTTGCTGCCTGCGTCAATCAGGTGTTCCTCTGGTTGCTGCCTGCGTCAATCAGGTGTTCCTCTGGTTGCTGCCTGCGTCAATCAGGTGTTCCTCTGGTTGCTGCCTGCGTCAATCAGGTGTTCCTCTGGTTGCTGCCTGCGTCAATCAGGTGTTCCTCTGGTTGATGCCTGCGTCAATCAGGTGTTCCTCTGGTTGCTGCCTGCGTCAATCAGGTGTTCCTCTGGTTGTTGCCTGCGTCAATCAGGTGTTCCTCTGGTTGTTGCCTGCGTCAATCAGGTGTTCCTCTGGTTGTTGCCTGCGCCAATCAGGTGTTCCTCTGGTTGTTGCCTGCGTCAATCAGGTGTTCCTCTGGTTGTTGCCTGCGTCAATCAGGTGCTCTTGTGGTTGTTGCCTCCGTCAATCAGGTGCTCCTGTGGTTGCCCGCGTCAATCAGGTGCTCCAGTAGTTGTTGCCCGCGTCAATCAGGTGCTCCTGAGGTTGTTGCCCTCGTCAATCAGGTGCTCCTGTGGTTGTTGCCCGCGTCAATCAGGTGCTCCTGTGGTTGTTGCCCGCGTCAATCAGGTGCTCCTGTGGTTGTTGCCCGCGTCAATCAGGTGCTTCTATGGTTGTTGCCCGCGTCAATCAGGTGCTCCTGTGGTTATTGCCCGCGTCAATCAGGTGCTCCTGTGGTTATTGCCTGCGTCAATCAGGTGCTCCTGTGGTTATTGCCTGCGTCAATCAGGTGCTCCTGTAGTTGCCTGCGTCAATCAGGTGTTCCTGTGGTTGTTGCCTGCGTCAATCAGGTGCTCCTGTGGTTGCCTGCGTCAATCAGGTGTTCCTGTGGTTGTTGCCTGTGTCAATCAGGTGCTCCTGTGGTTGTTGCCTGCGTCAATCAGGTGTTCCTCTGGTTGCCTACGTCAATCAGGTGCTCCTGTGGTTGTTGCCCGCGTCAATCACGTGCTCCTGTGGTTGTTGCCTGCGTCAATCACGTGCTTCTGTGGTTGTTGCCTGCGTCAATCAGGTGTTCCTGTGGTTGTTGCCTGCGTCAATCAGGTGTTCCTGTGGTTGTTGCCTGCGTCAATCAGGTGTTCCTGTGGTTGCCTGCGTCAATCAGGTGTTCCTGTGGTTGTTGCCCGCGTCAATCAGGTGTTCCTGTGGTTGTTGCCCGCGTCAATCAGGTGTTCCTGTGGTTGTTGCCCGCGTCAATCAGGTGTTCCTGTGGTTGTTGCCCGCGTCAATCAGGTGTTCCTCTGGTTGTTTCCTGCGTCAATCAGGTGTTCCTGTGGTTGTTGCCCGCGTCAATCAGGTGTTCCTGTGGTTGTTGCCAGCGTCAATCAGGTGTTCCTGTGGTTGTTGCCCGCGTCAATCAGGTGCTCCTGTGGTTGTTGCCCGCGTCAATCAGGTGTTCCTGTGGTTGTTGCCTGCGTCAATCACGTGCTCCTGTGGTTGTTGCCCGCGTCAATCACGTGCTCCTGTGGTTGTTGCCTGCGTCAATCACGTGCTCCTGTGGTTGTTGCCTGCGTCAATCAGGTGTTCCTGTGGTTGTTGCCTGCGTCAATCAGTTGTTCCTGTGGTTGTCTGCGTCAATCAGGTGCTCCTGTGGTTGCCTGCGTCAATCAGGTGCTCCTGTGGTTGTTTCCCGCGTCAATCAGGTGTTCCTGTGGTTGTTGCCTGCGTCAATCAGGTGTTCCTGTGGTTGTTGCCTGCGTCAATCAGTTGTTCCTGTGGTTGTTGCCTGCGTCAATCAGGTGCTCCTGTGGTTGTTGCCTGCGTCAATCAGGTGCTCCTGTGGTTGTTTCCCGCGTCAATCAGGTGTTCCTGTGGTTGTTGCCTGCGTCAATCAGGTGTTTCTGTGGTTGTTGCCTGCGTCAATCAGGTGTTCCTGTGGTTGTTGCCTGCGTCAATCAGGTGTTCCTGTGGTTGTTGCCTGCGTCAATCAGGTGCTCCTGTGGTTGTTGCCCGCGTCAATCAGGTGCTCCTGTGGTTGTTGCCTGCGTCAATCAGGTGTTCCTGTGGTTGTTGCCCGCGTCAATCAGGTGTTCCTGTGGTTGTTGCCCGCGTCAATCAGGTGTTCCTGTGGTTGTTGCCTGCGTCAATCAGGTGTTCCTGTGGTTGTTGCCTGCGTCAATCAGGTGTTCCTGTGGTTGTTGCCCGCGTCAATCAGGTGTTCCTGTGGTTGTTGCCTGCGTCAATCAGGTGCTCCTGTGGTTGTTGCCCGCGTCAATCAGGTGTTCCTGTGGTTGTTGCCCGCGTCAATCAGGTGTTCCTGTGGTTGTTGCCTGCGTCAATCAGGTGCTCCTGTGGTTGTTGCCCGCGTCAATCAGGTGTTCCTGTGGTTGTTGCCTGCGTCAATCACGTGCTCCTGTGGTTGTTGCCTGCGTCAATCACGTGCTCCTGTGGTTGTTGCCTGCGTCAATCACGTGCTCCTGTGGTTGTTTCCTGCGTCAATCAGGTGTTCCTGTGGTTGTTGCCCGCGTCAATCAGGTGTTCCTGTGGTTGTTGCCCGCGTCAATCAGGTGTTCCTGTGGTTGTTGCCTGCGTCAATCACGTGCTCCTGTGGTTGTTGCCTGCGTCAATCAGGTGTTCCTGTGGTTGTTGCCTGCGTCAATCAGGTGTTCCTGTGGTTGTTGCCGCGTCAATCAGGTGTTCCTGTGGTTGTTGCCTGCGTCAATCAGGTGTTCCTGTGGTTGTTGCCTGCGTCAATCAGGTGTTCCTGTGGTTGTTGCCCGCGTCAATCAGGTGTTCCTGTGGTTGTTGCCTGCGTCAAGCAGGTGCTCCTGTGGTTGTTGCCCGCGTCAATCAGGTGTTTCTGTGGTTGTTACCCGCGTCAATCACGTGTTCCTGTGGTTGTTGCCCGCGTCAATCACGTGTTCCTGTGGTTGTTGCCCGCGTCAATCAGGTGTTCCTGTGGTTGTTGCCCGCGTCAATCAGGTGTTCCTGTGGTTGTTGCCTGCGTCAATCACGTGTTCCTGTGGTTGTTGCCTGCGTCAATCAGGTGTTCCTGTGGTTGTTGCCTGCGTCAATCACGTGTTCCTGTGGTTGTTGCCCGCGTCAATCACGTGTTCCTGTGGTTGTTGCCCGCGTCAATCACGTGTTCCTGTGGTTGTTGCCTGCGTCAATCAGGTGTTCCTGTGGTTGTTGCCTGCGTCAATCACGTGTTCCTGTGGTTGTTGCCCGCGTCAATCACGTGTTCCTGTGGTTGTTGCCCGCGTCAATCAGGTGTTCCTGTGGTTGTTGCCCGCGTCAATCAGGTGTTCCTGTGGTTGTTGCCTGCGTCAATCACGTGTTCCTGTGGTTGTTGTCTGCGTCAATCAGGTGTTCCTGTGGTTGTTGCCTGCGTCAATCACGTGTTCCTGTGGTTGTTGCCCGCGTCAATCACGTGCTCCTGTGGTGACTCCTAGCTGGGTGACTCTTCTTAAGCCGGCATCGTCCCGTGGTTAACACACTGGACTCCGAGTTTTAGAACTCGCCTACAATGGGTTCGATTCCCACCCGTTCCGTGGTTTGACTGCAGTTGTGTTATAACGATTTCGTGAGTCATACTGAGTGTGAGGAGTGCTCTGACAAGGTCTGTCACTGGAGAATTTTTCTCCCACCCGGGAGGCCACCGCCGGGTCACCATCTGGAAAAGACCCGGACCGGGACACGTACCGGAGAATCATCAAGTTCAAGACTCACGAGCAGGAGAAACATTTTTGCATTGATTGTGAGGACACATCACCGCAGTGACTGTCAGGACACATCACCGCAGTGACTGTCAGGACACATCACCGCAGTGACTGTCAGGACACATCACCGCAGTGACTGTCGGGACACATCACCGCAGTGACTGTCGGGACACATCACCGCAGTGACTGTCAGGACACATCACCGCAGTGACTGTCAGGACACATCACCGCAGTGACTGTCAGGACACATCACCGCAGTGACTGTCGGGACACATCACCGCAGTGACTGTCGGGACACATCACCGCAGTGACTGTCAGGACACATCACCGCAGTGACTGTCAGGACGCATCGCCGCAGTGGCTGTGAGGAGTGTGTGTGTGTGTGTGTGTGTGTGTGTGTGTGTGTGTGTGTGAAAGTAAGAGTGAAAGACTGCCGTCTCATGTACGACTTCTTGACAGAATCGAGAACAGAGCAAGGCGACTCATCCCTCGCCTGGACCCAGCCTAGACAGATCTGTCATCTGTAATTTCAACAGAACCTTCAACACCGGGTGGATGCAGTTGGCCTTACTGTTATATACAAGACTAATGTTGTTGAGGTAACACACTTGGCTCCACTTCGTAGACAGCAAGAAGATAGCTCTTATACAACAAGACGGGCAGCAAACAGCAACTACACTCTGCTTGTACCCATCTCCAGAACATCACTTCATCTGAGAGATTCATTCCTAGAATGACTCGAGTCTGGAACATTTTCATACAGCAAAATAACATCGGTAATATAAAGTCAATTGACCAAATGAAATCATTTTCCACAGATGACTATAACTTCATCCAATCCCTATTCGTATGTCTCATAATATTAAAAAAGACTTAAATGAGCTAATATAGGGTGCAGCTCCTAGCTAGTGGAAATGAGTGTGTGTGTGTGTGTGTGTGTGTGTGTGTGTGTGTGTGTGTGTGTGTGGTGTGTGTGTGTGTGTGTGTGGTGGGAGATGGTATGTGGTTGTGTGAGAGAGAGAGAGAGAGAAATCACATATATATGGTTGAAAGGGTCGAGTCATAGTTCCTGTCCCTGTCTCTCAGCTTGCTGGGTACCAGACTCGCTCCCTCCTGGCCTCCTCCTTGACATCCCTGCGAGACGTACCTGTTCCCTGCCTCTCAAACAGCCTCTCCCTCTCTACCCAATCAATTCCTCTGAGAATTTTGTATTACCTAATCAGTGTCGTTAGATTCAATTTACTTAGCTTTTCCTAGTGGTTCATCCCCCATAGTTCTAGAACTAGTCTCGATGCATGCCTGTGCACTTACTCCAATTTCTCTCTTCCTCCTCAGGTGTGAGTTTCATGCTGGAGGTGCATACTCCATGATGAGCCTGACGTACGTCGCATAAAGGGCCCGTAATGCTTCTCTGTTGAGATTCCTCCAGAGAACTTAGATTTGCCAGGCGAGCACTGACTGCAGAGGTTATTCGGTTGGTGTGAGTCCTGATGACATGCTAGGCGCTGTGCTTATTTCCAGGTCTTTCTCTTTGTGTGAGGTCTGCAGCCTCTGTCCTTAAAGTCTTTACTCTTGTCGATTCATGCTTCGTAACCCTGCATTTGACCAATCCTGTGGTTTGTCCAGATCTATTTGCAGTTTGTATTCTTCGCATCAGTTTATCATTAGCGAACAGATATATATCTGACTCGATCTCATCTGATACATCGTTCATATTAACCAGACACAGCACTGGTCCTAATACAGATCCTACAGGTACCCTGCTTGTAACTTATCTCAATCTGATACCTCTATCTTAATAATCACATTTTGTTTCCTTCTCCTAATGTACTCCTTGAAACAGCGGAGAACATTCTCTAATGCCTGCCTGCACCTCCAGCTGTTGCCCCAGTCTTGTGCGTAGCACAGTATCAAATGTTTTCTTGCAATCGTAGAAACTGCAATTCACTCAACCCCCCCCTCTCTCCAGTTACTTTGCTACGGAATCCCAACAGGTTTGTAAGGCAAGATACACCATCTCCAAAACCGTGCTGATTATTGATGATTAAGGCACTTCTCTCCAAGTGCTTCAACACACTCTTCTATCTTTTCCAACACCATACAAGGTATGTTAATAGTGATACTGGCCTTTATAATTCAACGCTTCTGCGCGTCTCCTCTCTTAAAGTTACTTCACGTGATATCTTCCACATGTCTGGCAAATATCCAGTGTCCAATGACTTGTTGATCTTATTGGCTCGGACAATGTTTCTGCTTCCATTTGCAGAATCCAGGGAAACATCATGTCCGCTCCGCTGCCTTTGATGTATCAAGCTGCACCAGAAAAACTTTTTACCTCTTTCCCTGTTGTGTTAATGGTGTCACCAACCTTTATCCTCACCTTTGCATATTTATTTATGTATAATATTTCCACTTCTCTTTTCTCGTCTGTCTTTCGCTTCCTATAGCTAATCCACACTTACACTTTTCTTTTTATGCCTATCTGCATGTGTGTGTGTGTGTTTGAAGTTGAAACGGGGGACTGTGTGGAGTGGGGGGAGGGGGTTAGACAGTACCTCTAGGGTAGACAAAACAAAGACTGCACCGGGAGGCAGTGCATTCAATCCAAGGTATGGGAGGGTACCTGAACACCTCTTTTCCTTGAAGATTCACCCCACATTTAACACCTTGTCTAGTGACCTGAACCTCTCACACCTCACAGTATAACCTGGTCTAGTCACCTGAACCTCTCTCTCACCTCACAGTATAGCCTAGTGTAGTCGCCTGAACCTCTCGCACATCACAATAGCCTGGTCTGGTCACCTGAACCTCTCCCTCACCTCACAGTAAAACCTATCACTGGCGCTGCCAGCCAAAAATGGATAGATTGGAGCGAGGGGACGGCGGTGCCAGAGTATTCAAAGGCTCCCGGGATAAGGGACCAACACTCAAAAACAAAGAGAGACTGTGTGATATTGGTGTTGAAGGTAAGTCTGTTGCTGCAGGGGTCCTGACGGAGGCTGTCTGCTGGTGCAGGGGTCCTGACGGAAGGAGGCTGTCTGCTGGTGCAGGGGTCCTGACGGAGGGAGGCTGTCTGCTGCTGCAGGTGTCCTGACGGAGGGAGGCTGTCTGCTGGTGCAGGGGTCCTGACGGAGGGAGGCTGTCTGCTGCTGCAGGGGTCCTGACGGAGGGAGGCTGTCTGCTGGTGCAGGGGTCCTGATGGAGGGAGGCTTTCTGCTGGTGCAGGGGTCCTGACGGAGGGAGGCTGTCTGCTGGTGCAGGGGTCCTGACGGAGGGAGGCTGTCTGCTGGTGCAGGGGTCCTGACGGAGGGAGGCTGTCTGCTGGTGCAGGGGTCCTGACGGAGGGAGGCTGTCTGCTGGTGCAGGGGTCCTGACGGAGGGAGGCTGTCTGCTGGTGCAGGGGTCCTGACGGAGGGAGGCTGTCTGCTGGTGCAGGGGTCCTGACGGAGGAGGCTGTCTGCTGCTGCAGGGGTCCTGACGGAGGGAGGCTGTCTGCTGCTGCAGGGGTCCTGACGGAGGGAGGCTGTCTGCTGGTGCAGGGGTGAACATTAAAATGGTATAAAATACCGACAGATTGTTAGGTAAGACACAAATGCAACAGTTAGGTATCTTTATTTCGAAACGTTTCGCCTACACAGTAGGCTTCTTCAGTCGAGTACAGAAAAGTTGATAGAAGCAGAAGATACTTGAAGACGATGTAATCAGTCCATCACCCTTAAAGTTTTGAGGTGGTCAGTCCCTCAGTCTGGAGAAGAGCATTGTTCCGTTGTCTGAAACAATATGAAGTTGAAGTGACTCGACTGTACTCGACTGAAGAAGCCTACTGTGTAGGCGAAACGTTTCGAAATAAAGATACCTAACTGTTGCATTTGTGTCTTACCTAACAATCTGTCGGTATTTTATACCATTTTAATGTTCATTCTGTCAGACACTGCAACACAAGGGTATCTTGGTACAGACCATCAACTTCGACAACCTCTACTAGTGAGAACGGCTGGGTTTGAGAGGGACCTGCCCTCCCAAAGCAACCTACGTCTCACCTCCTCGCACTATATAAGGCCCCATTCTGTCACTTCAACTTCATATTGTTTCAGACAACGGAACAATGCTCTTCTCTTGACTGAGGGACTGACCACCTCAAAACTTTAAGGGTGATGGACTGATTACATCGTCTTCAAGTATCTTCTGCTTCTATCAACTTTTCTGTACTCGACTGAAGAAGCCTACTGTGTAGGCTGTCTGCTGCTGCAGGGGTCCTGATGGAGGGAGGCTGTCTGCTGCTGCAGGGGTCCTGACGGAGGGAGGCTGTCTGCTGCTGCAGGGGTCCTGACGGGGGAGGCTGTCTGCTGCTGCAGGGGTCCTGACGGAGGGAGGCTGTCTGCTGCTGCAGGGGTCCTGACGGGGGAGGCTGTCTGCTGCTGCAGGGGTCCTGACGGAGGGAGGCTGTCTGCTGCTGCAGGGGTCCTGACGGAGGGAGGCTGTCTGCTGTGCAGGGGTCCTGACGGAGGGAGGCTGTCTGCTGTGCAGGGGTCCTGACGGAGGGAGGCTGTCTGCTGTGCAGGGGTCCTGACGGAGGGAGGCTGTCTGCTGTGCAGGGGTCCTGACGGAGGGAGGCTGTCTGCTGGTGCAGGGGTCCTGCGGAGGAGGCTGTCTGCTGCTGCAGGGGTCCTGACGGAGGGAGGCTGTCTGCTGCTGCAGGGGTCCTGACGGAGGGAGGCTGTCTGCTGCTGCAGGGGTCCTGACGGAGGGAGGCTGTCTGCTGCTGCAGGGGTCCTGACGGAGGGAGGCTGTCTGCTGCTGCAGGGGTCCTGACGGAGGGAGGCTGTCTGCTGCTGCAGGGGTCCTGACGGAGGGAGGCTGTCTGCTGCTGCAGGGGTCCTGACGGAGGGAGGCTGTCTGCTGCTGCAGGGGTCCTGACGGAGGGAGGCTGTCTGCTGCTGCAGGGGTCCTGACGGAGGGAGGCTGTCTGCTGCTGCAGGGGTCCTGACGGAGGGAGGCTGTCTGCTGCTGCAGGGGTCCTGACGGAGGGAGGCTGTCTGCTGCTGCAGGGGTCCTGACGGAGGGAGGCTGTCTGCTGCTGCAGGGGTCCTGACGGAGGGAGGCTGTCTGCTGCTGCAGGGGTCCTGACGGAGGGAGGCTGTCTGCTGCTGCAGGGGTCCTGACGGAGGGAGGCTGTCTGCTGCTGCAGGGGTCCTGACGGAGGGAGGCTGTCTGCTGCTGCAGGGGTCCTGACGGAGGGAGGCTGTCTGCTGCTGCAGGGGTCCTGACGGAGGGAGGCTGTCTGCTGCTGCAGGGGTCCTGACGGAGGGAGGCTGTCTGCTGCTGCAGGGGTCCTGACGGAGGGAGGCTGTCTGCTGCTGCAGGGGTCCTGACGGAGGGAGGCTGTCTGCTGCTGCAGGGGTCCTGACGGAGGGAGGCTGTCTGCTGCTGCAGGGGTCCTGACGGAGGGAGGCTGTCTGCTGCTGCAGGGGTCCTGACGGAGGGAGGCTGTCTGCTGCTGCAGGGGTCCTGACGGAGGGAGGCTGTCTGCTGCTGCAGGGGTCCTGACGGAGGGAGGCTGTCTGCTGCTGCAGGGGTCCTGACGGAGGGAGGCTGTCTGCTGCTGCAGGGGTCCTGACGGAGGGAGGCTGTCTGCTGCTGCAGGGGTCCTGACGGAGGGAGGCTGTCTGCTGCTGCAGGGGTCCTGACGGAGGGAGGCTGTCTGCTGCTGCAGGGGTCCTGACGGAGGGAGGCTGTCTGCTGCTGCAGGGGTCCTGACGGAGGGAGGCTGTCTGCTGCTGCAGGGGTCCTGACGGAGGGAGGCTGTCTGCTGCTGCAGGGGTCCTGACGGAGGGAGGCTGTCTGCTGCTGCAGGGGTCCTGACGGAGGGAGGCTGTCTGCTGCTGCAGGGGTCCTGACGGAGGGAGGCTGTCTGCTGCTGCAGGGGTCCTGACGGAGGGAGGCTGTCTGCTGCTGCAGGGGTCCTGACGGAGGGAGGCTGTCTGCTGCTGCAGGGGTCCTGACGGAGGGAGGCTGTCTGCTGCTGCAGGGGTCCTGACGGAGGGAGGCTGTCTGCTGCTGCAGGGGTCCTGACGGAGGGAGGCTGTCTGCTGCTGCAGGGGTCCTGACGGAGGGAGGCTGTCTGCTGCTGCAGGGGTCCTGACGGAGGGAGGCTGTCTGCTGCTGCAGGGGTCCTGACGGAGGGAGGCTGTCTGCTGCTGCAGGGGTCCTGACGGAGGGAGGCTGTCTGCTGCTGCAGGGGTCCTGACGGAGGGAGGCTGTCTGCTGCTGCAGGGGTCCTGACGGAGGGAGGCTGTCTGCTGCTGCAGGGGTCCTGACGGAGGGAGGCTGTCTGCTGCTGCAGGGGTCCTGACGGAGGGAGGCTGTCTGCTGCTGCAGGGGTCCTGACGGAGGGAGGCTGTCTGCTGCTGCAGGGGTCCTGACGGAGGGAGGCTGTCTGCTGCTGCAGGGGTCCTGACGGAGGGAGGCTGTCTGCTGCTGCAGGGGTCCTGACGGAGGGAGGCTGTCTGCTGCTGCAGGGGTCCTGACGGAGGGAGGCTGTCTGCTGCTGCAGGGGTCCTGACGGAGGGAGGCTGTCTGCTGCTGCAGGGGTCCTGACGGAGGGAGGCTGTCTGCTGCTGCAGGGGTCCTGACGGAGGGAGGCTGTCTGCTGCTGCAGGGGTCCTGACGGAGGGAGGCTGTCTGCTGCTGCAGGGGTCCTGACGGAGGGAGGCTGTCTGCTGCTGCAGGGGTCCTGACGGAGGGAGGCTGTCTGCTGCTGCAGGGGTCCTGACGGAGGGAGGCTGTCTGCTGCTGCAGGGGTCCTGACGGAGGGAGGCTGTCTGCTGCTGCAGGGTCCTGACGGAGGGAGGCTGTCTGCTGCTGCAGGGGTCCTGACGGAGGGAGGCTGTCTGCTGCTGCAGGGGTCCTGACGGAGGGAGGCTGTCTGCTGCTGCAGGGGTCCTGACGGAGGGAGGCTGTCTGCTGCTGCAGGGGTCCTGACGGAGGGAGGCTGTCTGCTGCTGCAGGGGTCCTGACGGAGGGAGGCTGTCTGCTGCTGCAGGGGTCCTGACGGAGGGAGGCTGTCTGCTGCTGCAGGGGTCCTGACGGAGGGAGGCTGTCTGCTGCTGCAGGGGTCCTGACGGAGGGAGGCTGTCTGCTGCTGCAGGGGTCCTGACGGAGGGAGGCTGTCTGCTGCTGCAGGGGTCCTGACGGAGGGAGGCTGTCTGCTGCTGCAGGGGTCCTGACGGAGGGAGGCTGTCTGCTGCTGCAGGGGTACTGACGGAGGGAGGCTGTCTGCTGCTGCAGGGGTACTGACGGAGGCTGTCTGCTGCTGCAGGGGTACTGACGGAGGCTGTCTGCTGCTGCAGGGGTACTGACGGAGGGAGGCTGTCTGCTGCTGCAGGGGTACTGACGGAGGCTGTCTGCTGCTGCAGGGGTACTGACGGAGGCTGTCTGCTGCTGCAGGGGTACTGACGGAGGCTGTCTGCTGCTGCAGGGGTACTGACGGAGGCTGTCTGCTGCTGCAGGGGTACTGACGGAGGCTGTCTGCTGCTGCAGGGGTACTGACGGAGGCTGTCTGCTGCTGCAGGGGTACTGACGGAGGCAGGAGTAACAGTCTTGTATATGGGACGCGGGAGGCAAACATGAGAGTATAAAAGGGCGAGAGTCAGATGTGATGTGATAATACAATGAAAAAGAAAACATACCGGAAAATGAACAAAGACATTATAGTTTATTCCAAGGACCTCGCTGAGAGAGAGGGAGAAAAAGAGGGAGAGAGGGAAAAAGAGGGAGAGAGGGGGATAGAGAGAGAGAGAGAGAGACAGACAGAGACAGACAGACAGAGACAGAGAGAGAGAGAGAGAGAGAGAGAGAGAGAGAGAGAGAGAGAGAGAGGAAATATATTTTCTGTTCACAATAAAAAAGAGAAAAGCGGAAATCAACAACTACAGACCAGTGTCACTCCTTTTAATAACTGGCATGATATCTGAGACAGTCTCAAGACAGATGACAGTTTCTCGACTACCACTCGCTTCTTTGTGACCTTCAATGTGGCTTCAATTAATTAATTAATAATTCATGTTAAGTGCTAAACCCATGTGGGTCATTCAGCGTAAGTCGTCGTGGAGGCTTGATCCTCCGTCTTCTAAGCGCCAGACGGACGCGCTTCCTATTTGTACCCACCTATATCGGTAATGTGGCTTCAGAAAAGGTCACTCGTGCTCATCTGCTGTTAAACCTCTCCACTAAGTGACACCAGTCACTGGATGAATCCGGAGTCAGCTGTGTGGTAGCACTGGAGATTGCTGGTACTTTCGCCGGGTATGGCACTAGGGACTTTTGGCAAAGCTGCAATCACTTGGAGTCGCCGATTTAACAACATGCCTCCGCAGTGATCACCTTCCAGGTAGATCTCTAAGTGTGGTTCTCAACGGGACAGAGTCAGCTAGACATCCTGCTGGTGAAAGTGTTACACAGGGAAGTGTACTTGTGCCGTTGTTATGGAATGTCAACTTAAATAACCTCCTTCATTGCATCCCAGAATTCCATGCATATTCAGACGACTGTACATCAATCAACATCTTATGGCTATATCAGCCTGGGGAAAGCAATGCTGAAAAAAACACAAATGATAATGGTCTCTAGGTAGCATGATCATAATTCTGGAGCAGTGGTAAGAATAAATAAGTGTTGGTACCAGGGAACAAAGCTGATATCCTCCGAGTGAAGTTTGACTCCCAATGATCATCAAAATCCTCGTTGTAAATCTTGCAAACAAAGTGGCCAGGAAGCTTACAGCACTTGTATGTTTTCCCACCTACTCAACAATAGAGGTTGCAAGATTCTGTATGAGGCACAAGTATGTTCACACCTTGAGTATGTCCCACTTTTTTAGATTATCTACCCTCCACCTCTCCCCGGGACCCAGCCTGGGCAGATCTGTCATCTTAGCAGAGCCTTCAATACAGGACGGATTTAGGTGGCCTTACTGTTATGTCATTACTGTCAAACTACTACACCTGGCTCCACTCCGAGGCTAGTGAGAAGCGAGCTTCTACACAATAAGACGGGCAGCAAACGGCAACTACTCTGTTTGCTGCTAAGATCGTTTATTCCTAAGATGATTCGAGTCTGGTACATGTTCGTACAACATAATGACGTCAACGAAATAAAGTTAATTGACTAAATAAAATTGCTGGCCCACAAATAGCTCTAACTTCATCCTGGTCCTTATTTCTGTCTCATATCAATATGAAAGGGTTCTAATTAGTTAGTATAGGTAACAGCAGTGAGATTGTAAATAAAGTTAGGAACCTTAACCTAACTTTGAAAAACCACGTGTAAGAGAGAGAGAGGGAGAGAGAGAGGGGGGAGAGAGAGGGGGGGAGAGGGGGGAGAGAGGGGGGGAGAGAGGGGAGAGAGGGAGGGGGAGGAGGGGAGAGAGAGAGGGGGAGAGGGGGAGAGGGAGGGGAGAGAGGGAGATGGGGGGAGAGAGGGGAGAGGGGAGAGGAGAGGGGAGAGAGAGAGGGGGGAGAGAGAGGGGAGAGGAGAGAGAGGGGAGAGAGAGGGGAGAGAGAGAGAGGGGGAGAGAGAGAGGGGGGAGAGGAGAGGGGGGAGAGAGAGAGAGGGGAGAGAGGAGGGGGAGAGAGAGGGGGGGAGAGAGAGAGAGGGGAGAGAGAGAGGGGGAGAGAGGGGAGAGAGAGAGAGGAGAGAGGTGGAGAGAGAGGAGGGGAGAGAGAGGGTAGAGAGGGTGAGGAGAGAGGGATGGAGGAGAGAGAGAGGGAGGAGTAGGGGTTGTTTGGTTTTGTGAGGAGTGTGTGTGGGGATTGAGTGTTTAGTTGGTGGAGGAGGGTTGTTTGAGTAGGGAGGTTTAGAGTAGGGATTTTGGTGGAGGTGTGAAGCGAGGAGAGGAGGTTGATTGTAGGTTGTTTTGAAGTAGGGGAAGGGGATAGGGGGAGAAGAGTAGGGGGGATATGAGAGAGTAGAGGTATGAGGGGGAGGAGGCGAAATCTCGGAATCTAAACGGGTTGAGGGATCGTAGCAGCAGGCGTTGTATCGATCAGGCTTGTTGTTACTAGGAGATGGAGCTCGTTTGCTGCCTTTCCTTGATTTGAGTTCGCTTTGACTCTACTTTTATTCGTCATGTTATCTAGGCGACTCTCTTGGGTAATGTTACTTTCGCTTCTTGATGTCATTTTACTGTTGGTTCGTCTCCCCTTTTGCGGTGCTCATGGCTTCCCTTGACTTCTTGTCACTGTTGTCGATTTCTCAGTGGTACTTTCTCTTTTCATTTCCTCGTGATTTTTACTCGTCTTGAATTTAGATCTCTCGTCTTTGTTGGATCTCTCTAATCATGTTTCTTTACTGTTTGTCCTCTCCCTTTTTCCTGCTTGTTTCTCTCTTTTTTTCTCTCTCTTTTTAACTCATCCGCTTTCCATTTTGGCCCACTCTTTTTCGATGTCGTTTGCTTTTGGTTGCAGGTTGTTTACTGCTCGTGGCTATCAGGCCTCTTCTTGCACTGCTGCCTCTTTTAATATGCCTCCATCCTCCTACTGTGCACATTCCTTGTACTCCTTTTCAGTTTTTTCCTCTCGCTCTTCGCTTGTACATCCATGCTCTATGCTGCCCCAGACTCGTCTTTAAAGCTCTCCTTCGTGCTCATTCACCTAAAATATCCCTTCAAATCTAATGGCACATAATTAAACCTGTGGCCCAAACCATCACTTCCTTGTATGCGAAGTTAGCTCCTATTCACACTACCTCGGCTGTTTTGTCCAGAAAGGGCTTTGCCCTGAGTTTCTAGACCAAGTGAATGTCCACATGTGATGGCTGGACTACTGTCCTGCGAAACCCTTGTTATGTTCAGCTTTTATGCCCTCGAAAGTGTCTTCACGACACTGCAGATACCAAAACAACGAGGTATAGAATCCTCATGCAAAACATGGATACAGGAAATAGGAAACTGGCCAACCCTTTGCTAAACACTAAACATATTCTTAATCTCCAACACGAACACAATCCTCACCGACAGTATGTGACGAAGCCTTCAGATCAACTTTCGTTTGGCTTTTGTTGCAGAGAGGTTGTTACTGCTAAGTACAAGATTTGGAGAAGGTATAAAAGGCATTCCACTATCTGTAACAGTAACTTCCAGAGGCACATCTGTTGGCAAATGAATGGAACTTCAAAATTGGGCCATCTCTAAATGGGAGGCTGACCTGTGGCCTGTCAATCTCACGGTATATGATATTGTTTTTGGACCATCACTCGCTTCTTTGTGACAGTCATTATGACATCAGAAAAGGTCGCTTTGATTGCTGATCTGTTGTTAAACCTCTCTGCTATGTGGCACCAGTCACTGGATGAATCCAAGATCAGCTTTGTAATAGCACTGGACATTGCCGACACTTTCCACCAAGAACCGCACCAGGAACTCTTAGCAAAACTGCAAGCATTAGGCTCCTGCGCTATTCCTCCACTCACTTGGTGCCAGTGTTCCACAGGGAAGTATGCATAAGCCATTGTTATGGAATGTCTACTAAAATGACCTTCACATAATCCCAGAATCCCATGCCTCTACAGATGACTGCAAAATGACATTTACTTATCCAAGAGAGGAAATGCCAGTTGCTTACAGCATTATCAACCTGAGGAAAACGATGACAAGTTACATTTGCTTCTGAAAAAAAAAATTATGGACTCTAGGCACTATGGGAGTAATTCTGGAGCAGGGGTAAGAATGAATGGATGAATAGGAGAGTGCTGGAACCCGGGGATGAGCTCTCATCCTTGGGGTGAAATTTTATTCCCTACTCTTTACAAAGACCCACGTGGTATATCGTGCAAGCAAGGCATCCAAGAAGCTGACAGAACTAAGGCGTATGTCGTATCATACGACAGAGGCTGCAAAACTGTTCAAGCACAAGTGCACTCAAGCCTTGAGTATGCTCCACTGTTTTGGACTGCCTAACCCCCCCCCCCCCAACTCATCTGCGACTTCTGGACGGAATAGAGAACCGAGCAAGACGACTCATCTCTCGCTTGGACCCAGTCTGGATTAATCTATCATTTCAACAAATCCTTCAACACTGGAGAGATGTGGATACTGTTGTAGTTATTTACAAGGGCAATGTTGGCAAAGTAACAACACTTGGCTCCACTTCGAGGACAGCGAGAAGTGAGCTTCTGCACAATAAGACGAGCAATAAACTGCAGCTACACTCTAGATGTACCCTTCTCATGAACATTATTTCATCTGAGATCATTCATTCCTTGAATGACTCGTGTCTGGAACATGTTCGTACAGCATATTTACATCGATGACCAAATGAAAGCGTCGGTCCACAGATAGCTCCAACTTCATCCTTTTTCCCTATTTGTGTTAATAGCAATAACAAGGCTTCCATGAGCGGTGGTAGTCAACAGCTCTTAGATTGTAAATATAGGCAGGAACTTGTAATCTAATCCTGTAACAACCCTTGTGTGAATTAAAGAGAGGAGAAAGGAAGAGGGAGACTGACTGTACGGGTTATCTGATTAAGACCCGTGTCAGGAAACACTGTTGTTTCCTGACGAACAAACCACTACCAGAGAGAGAGGTTGGAGGAGGGAGGAGCAGAGGCAACCTTGGCAGTTATTAGTGTGAGGAAGGTAGTAAACATCCCAGGGCAGACAAACTACCACTACTACTAGTGTTTACTGTTACTGCCACTGCTGCTGCTGTGATGCTTCTGCTGTTGATGCTACTTCTACTTCTGTTGCTGCTGCCGTTGCTGCTGCTGTTGATGCTGCTGCTGCTCGGCTCCCGCCTGACACTACACTTTCCCTTGACACGAGACAAAGCTTCTCCAAATCGATGGCTCAGAGGAAATACACGACCTACGAGACTCTCCTTAGCGGACAGCAGTGCACGAGCAGGCACTTAATTAAATGTAATGAAAGAGGAAATGAATTTAGGTAATCAGTTAGGTGGATGGAAACAGAGTAAAAATAAGAAGACACTCCTCAAGTTACTAATCATTAAGACCCATTAATTTCATTTGAACGTTATAATATCGCCAGTGTTATTGCCTGGATGTATCTTGATTTAAGGTGAAGAATGTTTTTAAAGAGGATAAGCAAGACTGGGTCTGGTCTCCTGCCCTCGGAGGCAGCTTCAATTTACCAACGTTGAGAAAGTAAAGTAGGAAGTTCCTTGTCATCCTGGGAGAAGTTAAGGAGTTTCCTACGGAAAAATGCTGCCAGTCAGGGTAAAAAAAAATGAATTGCTTCTTAGCTCTTTTTTTGCGGTGAACTGGACGAAGCAGAATTATTTTCTCCACAAGTTGTTTTTGGTTAATGCTGTAAACGAATATTTGGGTTTGTGGAAAGTCACCTGCCAGTAGATATAACTGGCAGATTGGCAGGTGGTCCAGCTGGTTCTTCACACGTATCTATAACTGTCAACTGAGTGGAGTGAGAGTTGTGGTTGTGGTGACGGCCGATCAAGGCTGAGTGATACACAGTAAAGAATAAAATGGAAGAAATTTTGTGAAGCAGCGTCATGGGAGCAGTGATCCACCTGCAGAGTGAAGGCTACCAGTAACCCCTCAGCTGGCTTAAATTTCATGGCTTATGTCAGGTGGCTTAAATTTCATGGCTTATGTCAGGTGGTTTAACTTATGGTTTATGTCAAGTGTCCCAAGATGTTGATGAATTCTAAAATCTGGACACGTTGATTGTGGATCTGACCAGTTCATCAGAAAGAACTACGGACAAGTTTCTTAACAATATTGCACGTACGAGCGCCTCCGAGCACCTCTGAGTACTTACTAGCCTCTACGATTATCCACGAGCACTTCCGAGCACCATCGTGTCATCTTGCCGGCCAAAGTTTATTAATTCGAAGTCAGAATGGAAGGAAAACGAAAACAAACTTGGAGACGAAGGGAAGGATACATCAATTGTCCGTCACACCTGGAGAAAATCCACAGGTGGTAAAAAATTATCTTCTAAATAAAAACTTAACTCCTGACAGTGCTCTAGTTTGATCAATACTTTATAACAAACACTTACGGACATAATGAAAATATCTTAGGATCTGACTGCTTCAGAAGTATTATCATTATAAAGTCAGTGGCCACTTTATTAGGTACATCTTGCATCATACAGTTGCTACAGATTTGTCAGCTGCTAATCCATGCTGTGAATCTCCCGTTCCACCACATATCAAAGGATTACGCCAGATTTTGACCCTATTATCTGCATGTCCCAGCAGAAATCTCGAATTCGTCAGACCAGGCTACGTTTTCCCAATCTTCAAACGTTTAGTGTTGGTGAGCCTGTGTCCATTGTAACCTCAGTTTCCTGTTCTTTCCAAACAGTAAGTGGAACCCAATGTGGTCTTCTGTTGCTGTATGCGATTCACTTCAAGGTCTGACGTGTACCCTCAGAGATGTGCTTCTGCATACCACTTTTGTAACGTATGGTTATTTACGTTACTGTCAGCTTGAACGAGTCTGGCCATTCTTTTCAGATTTCTATCATTATCAAGGTGTTTTTGGCCACAGAACTGACGCTCACTGGATGCTGTGTGTTTTTCGCACCATTCTCTGTAAACTCTAGAGACTGTTGTGCATGAAAATCTCGGATCAGCAATTTCTGAGATGCTCAAACAACGCTCTCTGGCACCAACAATCATTCCACAAAGTCACTTAGATCATGATCTATTTCCTCTCCATTCTGATGTTCGGTCTGAAAAACAATTAAACTTCTAGACTGTGTGTGAATGTTGTAAAGCGATGAGGTGCTGCCACTTGATTGGCTAATTAAATATCTGCATTTAACGAGCAGTGGATATAACTGGTACACCTAATAAAGTGGCCAATGAGTGTATATAGGGAGAGACGCTAAACCCACAGTGGTCATGCAGCGCCTGGGGAATGGGAGGCAATCAGGTTAGATCCAAGGCGAGGATAAATTCCTTTCCTTGAATCAAGAACCTCTCACCAGCATGAAGGAACTTCCTTTAAGGAAGATAACAGCTGGTGTGTCTTCCACAAGACAAAAATATTTCTACACATTAATGATAAAACAGCATATACAAACAACATATACAAACACAGACAGGCATTGCAGAGATTGCATCCCATGTTGAATATTTATTATAAAAAGGGAACCCACCTCTTTGATGCACCTGATCACCAGTTTTAGCACAGATGAATAAAAGAGCTTAACACTGCATTTAACAAAATCCACTTCAATACAAATTTTTTTAACACTTCGGATACAAGTTCGTGTGAGTAGTCAGATGACAATGTTATTCTTGTCTTTGCTGGTAGTGGTGCTAAGTACGGTATTAACTATGACTTTCTCGTACATAGCTAAGTCAGGAGCTCTCCGCCTGGTAAAAATTGCACTTGCATACACAGAAAAATTTTCGCCTGAGGAAAATATTTTTATAGAATTTCTCCCTTAGAGGCAAAACATGGTATGTAGCACAAAACTGTGACATCAATGGTAGTCTCTGGGCGAGCCATGTAAGAATAATTTTCATGATTGTTTCACCATCTTGTGTTAAAATTTCATGCTGTGATTAGAGGCAGCATCAAAGAATTAATGCAAAACATTTTGTCCAGGACTAATTATTTTTCCTGTTGTCTAAGTAGTTTTAAAAGAGCAGCATCGCCCAGGTAAGTGACTACTGAAGGAACTTTACTTTGACACATACACAGCTCTCATCTGCACAGGTAAAGGTCACCTCCATGAAGAAGCAGATACTGTATAAGAATCTTTGTTTATCCTCACATTTTAGAGACGAGCAATACAGTTATCGTCGTACAGCAAACACAAATGCCAGATTCATTTGAAATTTTCAGAATAGTGTCTTGTTATTAATACGGACAAGTGGGTTGTATTTGTGATAGACACACATCTCACCATTATATTAACGCCATCAGCTTTCACCTTTCAAAGATGTGATTTTTCTCTTTCCCTTCGTTTACTGGATGGTGCGCAACTAATTAATTAACAGGAGAGAAAAAATAATAGAAGGCAGGAAAATCCTATTCGGAGGCAACTGATGCATTCGTCCGTATGACTAGCCCAGCCAAGAAGGTCTTAGACTCCTTTCCTAGTTTACAGTGCACAGAATGACAATAGCCATGTATGACACGACTCTTGTCAGTGGGAACCATGAGTAGAAAAGTTGCACCGAGTGTAGAGTCTCAGCTGCAGGTTGAGGCGCCAGGATGATAGGGCAGGTGCACTACTGTCAGGTGGGTGTCACCTGTGATCACAAGAGGATGCCTGAGCTACAGGTGCTCCAAACATACACTTACAAGCACTTAACAGTTACAACTGTCACACAGTAAATATACACCAACGTTCCAGAAGAAATTTTATTAACAAAAACTTAGAGGTTTAAGTTTTCATCATTTGTATTATTTTTGATGACGTTAGGAGTCTTGTCTACAAATTATTCATGTACACAGAGACGTTCTTCAATTTTTAGCAACCAGAATGTCAATTTGGCATTTTAAACATTTACATGTTTATTTTGTTTAGGTCATAACAAGACAGCGGCCTCCTTGTCATCAGAGCTTAACGTTCACGTGACACTTACGTGAAAAAATGTTGCCTTTGTCCAGCACTTCTACAGTAATCTGATCATTTCCTTGTGCAGAATAATCAAGGTTATTTATTCTTTTATCTGCCAGCTTAGTATTTGATCCCGTTGTTATTCAGTTTATGTGCGTCTCGGGCGAAAGATTTACTATGATATCCTACTCTAGGTCCTTGTTTTACTGAGGATCTTACGACTTGTTTCTGTCTTAAAGGTAGTTATTGGATTCCTATTTCCTCATCCCATGTTCACAACTATGCATTTACCTAAATTTAATTTTAGTAGTCATGTCATTTGTTGGACCAACCTTGTCGCTTGATCAAGTCTTCCCATAATTACAATCGTCTGTTCTTATTAACTTTTACATTGCATCATCTGTAGAAAAAACGTCTTGTATGACTGTTTCACCAAGTTGGTCATTTACATATTTTATGTTTGCAAGACCTAAATCTTGTGTTACCCCCCCCCTCCCCAGTGTTACCCCCTTCCCCAGTGTTACCCCCCTCCCCAGTGTTACCCCCCCTCCCCAGTGTTACCCCCCTTCCCCAGTGTTAACCCCCCTTCCCCAGTGTTACCCCCCTTCCCCAGTGTTACCCCCCTCCCCTGTTACCCCCCTCCCCAGTGTTACCCCCCCCTCCCCAGTGTTAACCCCCCCTCCCCAGTGTTACCCCCCCCCTTCCCCAGTGTTAACCCCTTCCCCAGTGTTACCCCCCCCTTCCCCAGTGTTACCCCCCCCCTCCCCCAGTGTTACCCCCCTCCCCAAGTGTTACCCCCCCCTTCCCGTGTTACCCCCCTCCCAGTGTTACCCCCCCCTTCCCCAGTGTTACCCCCCCCCCCCTTCCCCAGTGTTACCCCCCCTTACTTCCCCATTGTTACTTCTCTCCAACATCTCTTATTATATCGCTTATATCTGTCAGGTTAGTGTTATTTTATTAATAAAACACTAAAATCGATTGGTTAATCAACACTTTAAAAGTCATTTAATAGGAACGTTACACTGTTGTTATCAACTTGATACTGTCGTTATCAGTTCACTGTCATATTACTGAAATCATAATCACAAAGCACGTCAACCAATTCAGAGTAATTGTTTTTCTTTCCCAATTCATCCCATAATTCGTGTCATTTCTCATGCGTATCAGTATACAGACGAGAGGGCAAATATTGCTACTGGGTTAACTTGATTAAGATAAGGTTTTTCTTAGATTTCAACCCGGAGGGTTAGCGATCCAAGATAACCTAATAAAGTCCGTGTGTCACCGGAGACTCATTTCCACTGCGGTCATTCCATCTTCTTTGCTCAGGTTGTGACCCACACCAGTCACAGGTACCTACATTACTGCTAGGTTAATAGGGGCAGCAGGTGTAAGGAAACCTGTCCAACGCTTCACCAGTGTTGGGGTCGATCCCCGGACTTCAGTGTATGAACTGAGCATAGTATCAACTAAGCACCTTAAGGGAAGAACTTCCTCCTAACCTTCACTGGCTGATACTTTTCATGACGACCTGTGACATGCAGAGTATGTTACCACATACTGTGACTTATGGTCACGTTCTCCTTGTTCTTAAAAGTAAATCATTCTCCTAGTATCGTCTTTTCAATTATTTGTGGACACAGTATTAACGAATCGTAGTTTTACAATCATCTTTGCAAAACCCTTTACATTTCACATGTTTTCTTTTTAAATTTTCCCCACAGAAAAAAAAAAAACAGCATTTTTTTTAAAATACAATATATTACCATTTCGGTCAAGTACAGTTGATCAATTGTTCTTTAGTCTTATAGTGTCCGTATAAAGTCCACTATAACACTATATATTATCAATATTGCGAACACCATACTAAGAGTGATTCCATATCTAAAATATTTATTTTTTCCATCTTTATTTTTAGACAAACTTCATGGAACTTCCAGTATAGACGCTGAAACAGCTTCTTAACTTACAATAAAACTTTCGTTGAAACCAGAATATTTTCATAAAGAAAATCCTCAAATTTGTTTTCCCCTCTTAAGTCAGAATGAGCGACTTAGTGTTCCTTAGATACATGTTTTACCATTCTACTATCCCGCAATAAATCAAGGTGCCTTGATGCCAGTGAAGAGCTCTTGATCCAAGGAATTTGACCTATAATCCAATCCTTGAACTTATCCTAATCTTCTCTTATTCCTCCAGGCATTGTACAATTCCAACGGGTTTAGCTCTCCCCTCATGAATGCAATAATAATAATAATGACAACCCATCCCCCCCAGGTATTTATTGTTAGAGGCAACGAGTGTAAGAAGACTCGCCCATACGTCGCGCCCTGCGACTGCACTGAGACACACACAAACATGTGGGATATAAGACGGATTGAAAACTGGGATTTTGAGGGGATTGATTAGGAAACGAGTTCATGATACGGTGTTTCGTACTGACTTCACTTTCCCTCTTCTCTAATCCCTATAGAGTAAAATCAGGTTTTGGTGAATGAATTATATATATATATATAATATATATTTTAATATTGTGTGTTGTGTGTGTGTGTGTGTGTGTTTTATTATGACTGTCTCCGGTGATGAATCACACCTCGACCTACTACTGCAAGACTTCAATGTAAGTACCGGAGCTTGAGAATTTATGAAAGATTGTATTGTGAGAATGTTATCACTTTACTACTTGAGTATTTGCATTATTGATATAAAAGTGTTAACTCTACATTTATCTAAATTTATATTTGAGAAATAATTATTTTCGAGTCATGTAGAGAGACTGGGGAAACTTGGTTCCTAGAAATGCCAAAATTAAGCCAATCCTAGAGTTGAAAGAATTTATGATCGAAAATACCTTGAAAGATTTTGAGAGATGGCAGGTGAGTATCTGATTTAGTAATGATCTGACTAAAATTTCTGTAGCGAGTATGAAGGCATCTCTGTCTTCTGTTGACATCAGAATCTTTTATTAACGTCATCTTAAATTTGCTGCAAAATCATAAAACTTTCAGTTTGTAGAATGGCTTGGATTTTAATCGGCAATTCTACCAGAATTACTCATATTGAAGCACCAGTAACTTCCCTTACCAATCAGAAAATTAAAATTATAGGGTTAGTTTTCAAAAGTCTTTTCAACATTGCAGCTCCAATACTCGTGTTACTTGATTATATAAAATAATTGTCAAGTAGAGGCTAGTGAGTGGAGTTGGTACAACAGTGTTGGAAGCTTCGGAAGATGGTATCATTCACCAGCTGTCTTTCTACTCTGGAAAAATAGAAGCAGCACCAACAGGCAGCTGTCATGATCACTGAAACACTTCCAGGTCTACCTCTCATCCTCGCCACCAATGATAAAAGTCCACCATAATCACAATCTGCTGACCTTCATAAATAGCATGAAGAACAAGAATATCCAGCTGATACATTAAACATTCCCTCTACAGCTACATATTTTAATAATGCACAGCTTTAGAAAAAAACAATACTTCTCATGCTCTCGCTCTAAATGTTAAAATTTGGTTAAGCATCAGGTGCATTTTAATAATGTGTAGTGAGAAGAAAAAAAATCTTCATTTTCTCCAGTAGAGTATTTTTAAGTTGGAAAATTTGCTTCTGTTAGCATTGTCTTGGGCCTTTCTTCATACTCTTGTCCACTGTCTTCCCTTGATGTAATTCATTGAAGAATAACACTTGATTGTGCGTGTTTAGTATGTTCACCTCCTGTCTAGCATTTTCATCTGTGATGGGTAATAGAGAGGAATAAGCTCTCATTACCTTAATATTTATACCAGTTGTGGCTTCCTTCTCTAAAGATGACTGCTGTGCGGTTCCAATTTTATCAGTGTTTCGGCTGCGGGCGGCACTGCTTGCGCCAAGTAATATAAATATTATTGACCGCTCTCCCAAACCATCACAAGTCCTCTTATCTTTTCCACCTGATTCCATGTATGTACAGAGACTCGGAGCCATCTAGTGGTGGCACGCAGTATTAGATGATCTGGTGACTATTAGGGTACTATGGCAAGACTTGTCACAGTAGGCTGTATGTAATATGTAAAGTAAAAGGACACAAGTGCAATTAATGTGACATTTTATTGTGGCAACGTTTCGCTCTCCAGGAGCTTTTTCAAGCCGTTACAAACACTACATGGATACAGAGGGTATATATAGGCTCCGAGTCAGGTGTAACACTAGTGGTAGTAGTAGTAGTAGTAGTAGTAATATAAGTAGTAGTAGTAATACAATATGGTAGAACAATCAACTTGCACATGAGTAAAAGGATATAAAAGCTATTACTTGGGTAGCATAAAAATACGTTAGACAAATATTTCTGTCGGTGGTTGGATCTGAGAATGTCTGTTTCAGTGTTCCATCTCTGTTGTGTTCTTGTGTAGCAGAAACTGTGACCACAGGATTTACTGTTTTGGGGAGGATTTTTGCTAATACTTTAGAGATGATAAAGTTACCTTTATTTTTGCACTTGTGTTCTTTTACTTTACATATTGTCGGTAATTCTACCAATATTAATACACAGGAGTAGGCTGGCTAGCTGACGTGATTACTCGCATGTAGTAACTGTTTCAGATTCAGATTTAAAGAGGGTGAACCGGTAAGCCAGCTGAAGGCCTCGGTCAAATGATCAAAAGCTCCAGCTCTGAGTCATTATATGACTAAGACCCGCGTCAGGAAACATTTGTCATGTTTCCTGACAAACCTTACCTAACCTAACCTTCAGACTTATTCTTGCCAGCAGTTAGTTGGTATCTCAGTGTGACCTCCGGTTCCCTCGTGTATCTGTCGTAATCATTATTCTCCCATGTTGAAACGCTTATACATTTGTAAATAGTGTACATAGTGAGCCGGTGAAAGGTAGAATTGTGTTTAATTTCTTTTCCTTACTGGTTGTTGCTTACAGCAACATGGTACTGCAGGCTTGCAGTGCAAGTACTGGACTTAATGAAACCTGGCGAAGTACAGAACCTGGAAAGCAACAGAACCTGGAAAGCAACAGAACCTGGAAAGCAACAGAACCTGACAAGCAACAGAACCTGACAAGCAACAGAACCTGACAAGCAACAGAATCTAGCAAGGAGCAAAACTTGGCAAGGAACTTAGCAAGGAGTAGAACTTAGCAAGGAGCAGAACCCGGCAAGGAGCAGAGCCCGGCAAGGAGCAGAACCTGGTGAGATGCGTCAGTAGTAACATATTCCAGAATTTTATCCAGAGTTGCAACTCGCTCTCAGAGGCTCAAAATTTTTGCATACAGTTCTTAGGCGGTGTTAGAGTGGGTCACGACTTAGTTCAAAAATTAACAGAAATCCCCATCAGGTGAAGGAGCGTAGTGGAGCCATGTGGAGGACTAGGCAAGTGGAGGCATGTGGAAGACGAGGGAAGATAACTTTGAGGAGGGAGTGGGAGACGAGGACAAGATATTTAAAAGAGCAGGGATAAGGAGAGGGTGCAAAAATCAAGAAAATATAATTATGTAAAAAATAAATAAAAAATATTATATTTATTAATAATATATTTATTATAATATTAAAAATATATTTTTTTTATTATCACATGGCCGATTCCCCCCAAGGCAGGGGGGCCGAAAAAGAAAAAAATTTCACCAAAATTACTCCATCATGTCTTGCCAGAAGAGTGTTTACACTACGTTTTTAAACTGCAACATTAAACCCCCTTAGGTGCAGGGACTGTATTCCCCTCTCCGGACTCAATCCCGGCCCGCCGGTTTCCCCGAACCCTTCTAAAAGTATTTGCTCCACTCCCAAAAGCACGTCAAGTATTTAAAAACCATTTGTCTCCATTCACTCCTATCAAACACGTATGCAGCCTCCCGGAATCCAAGCCCCCGCACACAAAAAATCCTTTTCCCCCTCCCCCCAACCTTTCCCAGGCCGACCCCTACCCCGCCTTCCTTCCCTACAGACTGATTTCACTTTGAAAATCATTCGTTTCGCTCCATTCCTCTACATGTCCGAACCACCTCAACAACCCTTCCCCAGCCCCTGGACACAGTTTTTTGGGAATCCCGCACCTCCTCCTAACTTCCAATACGAATTTTTTTGCTTATATTCACACCCCCATTGCCCCCAGAATGACATCTCCAGGCTCCAGCCTTCTCCCCCCGCAAAATTCATCCCCCCCGCTTCACCCCAATTTTGAGGTTGGTAAAAAATACTTATACTTCCCCCCTTTGCCTCCAAAAACAAAATTCTTTTCTCCACAGATCCTAAGTGCACCACTCACTCTTTTCCCTCATCAATTCTAGATTCACCTCATTTCATACGCCCTTTTCCAAATCCAAATCCCACAAAGACCCTTTACCCTTTATCTAAATCTGTTCATATATGTTTCACTGTAAACACCTGGTCCACACACCCCCTACCTTTCCTAAAGCCTCCTTGTTCATCTGCTATCCTATTCTCCGTCTTACTCTTAATTCTTTCAATTATAACTCTACCATACACTTTACCAGGTACACTCAACGACTTATCCCCTATAATTTTTGCACTCTCTTTTATCCCCTTTTGCCTTTATACAAAGGAACTATGCATGCTCTTGCCAATCCCTAGGTCCCTTTTACCCTCTTCCATACATTTATTAAATAATTGCACCAACCACTCCCAAAAAACTAATATCCCCACCGCTTTTAACATTTCTATCTTTTATCCCATCAATCCCGGCGGGCCTTACCCCCTTTCATTTTGCCTACTGCCCTCACAAACTTCCCCCACACTCACAAACTGGCTCTTCCTCACTCCTACAAGATGTTATTCCCCCTTGCCCTGAAACACGAATACAGCTTCCCTATCTTCATCAACATTTAACAATTCTTCAAAATATTCCCTCCATCTTCCCAATACCTCTAACTCTCCATTTAATAATTTCCCCTCTCCTATTTTTAACTGACAAATCCTTTTGTTCTCTAGGCTTTCTTAACTTGTTAATCTCACTCCAAAACTTTTTCTTATTTTCAACAAAATTTGTTGATAACCATCTCACCCACTCTCTCATTTGCTCTCTTTTTACATTGCTTCACCACTCTCTTAACCTCTCTCTTTTTCTCCATATACTCTTCCCTCCTTGCATCACTTTACTTTGTAAAAACTTCTCATATGCTAACTTTTTCTCCCTTACTACTCTTTACATCATCATTCACCAATCGCTCCTCTTCCCTCCTGCACCCACTTTCCTGTAACCACAAACTTCTGCTGAACACTCTAACACTACATTTTTAATCCTACCCCATACCTCTTCGACCCCATTGCCTATGCTTTTCATTTGCCCATCTTCCTCCAATAGTGTTTATATTCTTACCCTAACTGCCTCCTCTTTAGTTTATAAACCTTCACCTCTCTCTTTCCCCGATGCTTCTATTTCTCCTTGTATCCCCTCTACCTTTTACTCTCAGTGTAGCTACAACTAGAAAGTGATCTGATTATCTGTGGCCCCTCTATAAACATGTACATCCTGAAGTCTACTCAGCAGTATTTTATCTACCAATACATAATCCAACAAACTACTGTCATTTCGCCCTACATCATATCTTGTATACTTATTTATCCTCTTTTTCTTAAAATATGTATTACCTATAACTAAACCCCTTTCTACACAAAGTTCAATCAAAGGGCTCCCATTATCATTTACACCTGGCACCCCAAACTTACCTACCACACCCTCTCTAAAAGTTTCTCCTACTTTAGCATTCAGGTCCCCTATAAAATTTATATTATTCATTATATTACTGTATATACAGATCATATACTTTGTTGCTTCATTACGAAAATGAAAATCTTTTCAGCAACTGTACGTTAATACAGTGGTTCTACTGGACGTTAATACAGTGGTTCTACTGGACGTTAATACAGTGGTTCTACTGGACGTTAACACAGTGATTCTACTGGACGTTAATACAGTGGTTCTACTGGACGTTAACACAGTGGTTCTACTGGACGTTAACACAGTGGTTCTACTGGACGTTAACACAGTGGTTCTACTGGACGTTAACACAGTGGTTCTACTGGACGTTAACACAGTGGTTCTACTGGACGTTAATACAGTGGTTCTACTGGACGTTAACACAGTGGTTCTACTGGACGTTAACACAGTGGTTCTACTGGACGTTTAATACAGTGGTTCTACTGGACGTTAACACAGTGGTTCTACTGGACGTTAATACAGTGGTTCTACTGGACGTTAATACAGTGGTTCTACTGGACGTTAATACAGTGGTTCTACTGGACGTTAATACAGTGGTTCTACTGGACGTTAATACAGTGGTTCTACTGGACGTTAATACGTGGTTCTACTGGACGTTTTAAAACAGTGGTTCTACTGGACGTTAATACAAGGGTTCTACTGGACGTTAATACAAGGGTTCTACTGTATGTTAATACAAGGGTTCTATGTTAATACAAGGGTTCTACTGTATGTTAATACAAGGGTTCTACTGCATGTTAATACAAGGGTTCTACTGCATGTTCCACTAAATATAAATTCAGAAAATCTAAAAAAAAAAAAAAAATTTACTTACAAGAGTATCAAGCTTTACCTCACCTGCGGCAGGTGAGAGACAAGGCTAGAGCAGACGGTGAGGGGAGGCGAAAAAGCGAGGGGAGGCGAAAGAGGGGGCAGGCGAAGAGCGAGGCAGGCGAAGAGCGAGGCAGGCGAAGAGCGAGGCAGGCGAAGAGCGAGGCAGGCGAAGAGCGAGGCAGGCGAAGAGCGAGGGAGGCGAAGAGCGAGGGAGGTGAAGAGAGAGGGAGGTGAAGAGGGGAGGGAGGTGAAGAGTGGGGGGAGGTTTAAGAGTGAGGGAGGTGAGGAGAGAGGGGGTGAAAGGGGGAGGGAGGTGAGGAGAGAGGGAGGTGAGGAGAGAGGGAGGTGAGGAGAGAGGGAGGTGAGGAGAGAGGGAGGTGAGGAGAGAGGGAGGTGAGGAGAGAGGGAGGTGAGGAAGAGGGAGGTGAGGAGAGAGGGGGGTGAGGAGAGAGGGAGGTGAGGAGAGAGGGAGGTGAGGAGGAGGCAAGTGAAGAGTAAGGCAAGTGAAGAGTGAGGCAGGTGAAGAGGCAGGTGAAGAGTGAGGCAGGTGAAGAGTGAGGCAGGTGAAGAGTGAGGGAGGTGAAGAGAGGGGAAATGAAGAGCGGACAATTTAGGAAGAACGGCTGGACTCTTCTGCACACTAAAGCTCATTCTCGTCCTGCTCATCCGTGAAGCTGGAGGAGTGTGTAGGAGGCAGGAGTTGGAGTGTATAGGAGGTAAGAATTGTAGGAGTGTAGGAGGCAGTTGTACGAGTGTGTAGGAGGCAGCAGTTGTACGAGTGTACGAGGCAGCAGTTGTACGAGTGTGTAGGAGGCAGCAGTTGTACGAGTGTGTAGGAGGCAGCAGTTGTACGAGTGTGTAGGAGGCAGCAGTTGTACGAGTGTGTAGGAGGCAGCAGTTGTACGAGTGTGTAGGAGGCAGCAGTTGTACGAGTGTGAGAGGCAGCAGTTGTACGAGTGTGTAGGAGGCAGCAGTTGTACGAGTGTGTAGGAGGCAGCAGTTGTACGAGTGTGTAGGAGGCAGCAGTTGTACGAGTGTGTAGGAGGCAGCAGTTGTACGAGTGTGTAGGAGGCAGCAGTTGTACGAGTGTGTAGGAGGCAGCAGTTGTACGAGTGTGTAGGAGGCAGCAGTGTACGAGTGTGTAGGAGGCAGCAGTTGTACGAGTGTGTAGGAGGCAGCATTGTACGAGTGTGTAGGAGGCAGCAGTTGTACGAGTGTGTAGGAGGCAGCAGTTGTACGAGTGTGTAGGAGGCAGCAGTTGTACGAGTGTGTAGGAGGCAGCAGTTGTACGAGTGTGTAGGAGCAGCAGTTGTACGAGTGTGTAGGAGGCAGCAGTTGTACGAGTGTGTAGGAGGCAGCAGTTGTACGAGTTGTAGGAGGCAGCAGTTGTACGAGTGTGTAGGAGGCAGCAGTTGTACGAGTGTGTAGGAGGCAGCAGTTGTACGAGTGTGTAGGAGGCAGCAGTTGTACGAGTGTGTAGGAGGCAGCAGTTGTAGAGTGTGTAGGAGGCAGCAGTTGTACGAGTGTGTAGGGGGCAGCAGTTGTACGAGTGTGTAGGAGGCAGCAGTTGTACGAGTGTGTAGGAGGCAGCAGTTGTACGAGTGTGTAGGAGGCAGCAGTTGTACGAGTGTGTAGGAGGCAGCAGTTGTACGAGTGTGTAGGAGGCAGCAGTTGTACGAGTGGTAGGAGGCAGCAGTTGTACGAGTGTGTAGGAGGCAGCAGTTGTACGAGTGTGTAGGAGGCAGCAGTTGTACGAGTGTGTAGGAGGCAGCAGTTGTACGAGTGTGTAGGAGGCAGCAGTTGTACGAGTGTGTAGGAGGCAGCAGTTGTACGAGTGTGTAGGGGGCAGCAGTTGTACGAGTGTGTAGGAGGCAGCAGTTGTACGAGTGTGTAGGAGGCAGCAGTTGTACGAGTGTGTAGGAGGCAGCAGTTGTACGAGTGTGTAGGAGGCAGCAGTTGTACGAGTGTGTAGGAGGCAGCAGTTGTACGAGTGTGTAGGAGGCAGCAGTTGTACGAGTGTGTAGGAGGCAGCAGTTGTACGAGTGTGTAGGAGCAGCAGTTGTACGAGTGTGTAGAGGCAGCAGTTGTACGAGTGTGTAGGAGGCAGCAGTTGTACGAGTGTGTAGGAGGCAGCAGTTGTACGAGTGTGTAGGAGGCAGCAGTTGTACGAGTGTGTAGGAGGCAGCAGTTGTACGAGTGTGTAGGAGGCAGCAGTTGTACGAGTGTGTACGAGGCAGCAGTTGTACGAGTGTGTACGAGGCAGCAGTTGTACGAGTGTGTAGGAGGCAGCAGTTGTACGAGTGGTAGGAGGCAGCAGTTGTACGAGTGTGTAGGAGGCAGCAGTTGTACGAGTGTGTAGGAGGCAGCAGTTGTACGAGTGTGTAGGAGGCAGCAGTTGTACGAGTGTGTAGGAGGCAGCAGTTGTACGAGTGTGTAGGAGGCAGCAGTGTACGAGTGTGTAGGAGGCAGCAGTTGTACGAGTGTGTAGGAGGCAGCAGTTGTACGAGTGTGTAGGAGGCAGCAGTTGTACGAGTGTGTAGGAGGCAGCAGTTGTACGAGTGTGTAGGAGGCAGCAGTTGTACGAGTGTGTAGGAGGCAGCAGTTGTACGAGTGTGTAGCAGGCAGCAGTTGTACGAGTGTGTAGGAGGCAGCAGTTGTACGAGTGTGTAGCAGGCAGCAGTGTGACGAGTGTGTAGCAGGCAGCAGTTGTACGAGTGTGTAGCAGGCAGCAGTTGTACGAGTGTGTAGCAGGCAGCAGTTGTGACGAGTGTGTAGCAGGCAGCAGTTGTACGAGTGTGTAGCAGGCAGCAGTTGTACGAGTGTGTAGCAGGCAGCAGTTGTACGAGTGTGTAGCAGGCAGCAGTTGTACGAGTGTGTAGCAGGCAGCAGTTGTACGAGTGTGTAGCAGGCAGCAGTTGTACGAGTGTGTAGCAGGCAGCAGTTGTACGAGTGGTAGCAGGCAGCAGTTGTACGAGTGTAGCAGGCAGCAGTTGTACGAGTGTAGCAGGCAGCAGTTGTACGAGTGTAGCAGGCAGCAGTTGTACGAGTGTAGCAGGCAGCAGTTGTACGAGTGTAGCAGGCAGCAGTTGTACGAGTGTAGCAGGCAGCAGTTGTACGAGTGTAGCAGGCAGCAGTTGTACGAGTGTAGCAGGCAGCAGTTGTACGAGTGTAGCAGGCAAGAGTTGTATCAGGCAGAAAAGAAGAACTGGAGGTAGAATTGGCATTGAGTGCAGAGGAAAAGAAGAAAGAGTAGGAAGAGAAAGAGAAGGAAGGAGAAAGAGAAGGAAAGAGAGGATTATTATAATCAAGGGGAAGCGTTAAGCCCGTAGGATTGTACAGCGCCTGTGAGGGGATGGAAGGTATTCAGGCTTAATTCAGGGAACTGGAGCACAGATCCAATTCCCTAGATCAAGAGCCCCTCACCAGCGTTAAGGGACCTTCCTTGAGGGAAGGAGGAGAAAGAGGAGGAAGGAGGAGAAAAGAAGAGGAAGGAGAAAGGAAGAGGAAGGAGAAAGAAGAGGAAGGAGAAAGAAGAGGAAGGAGAAAGAAGAGGAAGGAGAAAAGAGGAGAAAGGAGGAGAGGAGGAAGGAGAAGGAGGAGGAAGGAGGAGGAGGAGGAAGGAGGAGGAGGAGAAAGGAAGAGGAGGAAAAAGAAGAGGAAGGAGGAAAAAGAAGAGGAAGGAGGAAAAAGAAGAGGAAGGAGGAAAAAGAAGAGGAAGGAGGAAAAAGAGGAGGAAGGAGGAGAAAGAGGAGGAAAAAACAAGAATATGAGGAAGGATGAATACTTACGAGCACCATAAAAATTAGTGAAGTTTCATATAAATCCGCTTCTCAGGCTGCAATATATTCATATAAATCCGTTGCTAAGGCAGGAATATACTCATACAAATCCGCTGTTCACGCAGTATTATACTCGTACAAATCCGCTGCTAAGGCGGTATTATATTAATTTCAATCTGCTACTAAGGCAGTAATATACTCATACAAATCCGCTCTCAGGTAGTATTATAATCATATAAATCCGCTGCTAAGGCAGTATATTCATATAAATCCGCTGCTTAGGCAGTATTATATTCATATAAATTAAGGTAAACATGGCATGAAGACAGATTGGCCAGACCACAAAATTTGCACATTAAAACTCAACAAAATGGCAGTCGCAAACCTTCAAAATGGTATCTTTTGTTATAGTTATGTAGTCAGGGAATGTTTGTATACTTGAATATGTATGCACGCATAAATACATATGTACATGCCTACATGCATGCCTACATGTCGGTTCTCTGAACCATTCATCTACAAATGCCTACATGTATACATACATTCATGCATACACACCTTACTCACTGGATGAATTTTCTTGTATTCGATCATTGTATTGTTCAAGTAAGGAAATAACCTACAATTTAAAGAGCAAACGTAGACAAGATTTCGATCCATGTTGGTCCATTACAACGTTCAGATCGACCGAAACATCGTCTAAGGTCTATCTCCGAACTAGGAATTGGTTGTCTTCTTTCACACCATGTATGGTGGCTTAGTCTATATTTCTCATAGTCTATATTATTTATAAAGGTAGAATTACAGAGAAAATCTTAAGTAAAAGGACATAGATGTAACTAATGTAATATTTGACTCAAGAAATCGTAATGACACGATTGCAAACAAACCATACCCCCGGCCGGGATTGAACCCGTGGTCATAGTCTCAAAACTCAGCCCGTCGCGTTAGCCACTAGACCAGCTAGCCACAATAAGATTCATCCAACTAGGTATATTTCTACACCATACGAAGGTTAGCACAGGCACCACTGTGACCACAAATGCAAAGTTTCTACAGACGAATCTCCAGCTAGCGTGGCCGTGACGAACTCTAGCTCTATGACCGCGGGTTCAATCCCGGCCGGGGGTATGGTTTGTTTGCAATCGTGTCATTACGATTTCTTGAGTCATGTTGACGGCAGTGAAGGGACTTGAGCTAGAGTTCGTCACGGCCACGTTAGCTGGAGATTCGTCTGTAAAAACTTGCATTTGTGGTCACAGTGGTGCCTGTGCTAACCTTCCTATGGTGTAGAAATATACCTAGTTGGATGAATCTTATTGTGGCTAGCTGGTCTAGTGGCTAACGCGACGGGCTGGAGTTTTGAGACTATGACCGCGGGTTCAATCCCGGCCGGGGGTATGGTTTAATGTAATATTTTATTGTAGCAACGTTTCGCTCGCCAGGAGCTTCAACAAGCTGTTACAAAGAATACAGTGACACAGGGTATATATAGGTATCAGGCGAGGTGAAAGAGTATAAACGCTGCAGTGGGCCTACTGACCAATGTAATAGGTAGTAGTAGCTCTTCGTGCTATGTGATGGTAGGATCTGTTATCTTGAGTACAATTTTTTGCTAATATTTCAGATATGACGAAGTTGCCTAAATTTTGTTTAATAGTGTGTGAAACAGCGATTAAAAATGATTCAAGGCATTTACATCTTCGGAAGTTTGCTTCTATGATCATTAGGCGGGCGTCACTGAATCTCATTAAATGATTGGAAGAGTTTCTATGCTGGACACATGCGTTGTTGAAGTTGTCGCTTTTGAATGCATTGTGTTCACTGAGACGTGTTTGTAAAATAGGTTCTGTTTCACCGACGTATACCTTGTCACAGCCTCTGCAAGGGATTGTGTAAACGCCTGCATTAACCAGTTCAAAGTTCTTCACTTTAGTCCTGGTCAGGTTTTTTATGGATATGCTGGTTGCAATGGTGACTAGTGTTGGCTTGTGCAAATACTTTGGAGAAGTTCAAGGCAACTTGGCTATTGTGAAGGACTATGACTTGTGTGCTTGTGTAGGTAAGGCAGGAGAATGATGAGGAAAAAAAAAACAATACAAATTCTAGACAAAGCAGCATTGACGAGTGAATATGCTGCGAGTACTGGGATATGGGCACACCCATATCTAGACCAACAACTTCTTTCCCTAACAGAAGAATGATTCTGTTCCACTCCCTTCTCTGCAACTGAAACTAACCCTCCATCCATTTAACAATGTACACACCAATTGAAAGTCAAACCCCTTTTCTTTCTCACATATAGTCATGGAAAATAAACCTAGGACACCATAAACCGGAACAGATGGAATATAAAACAAAAACTCTTCATCATACTTTTATACACACAAAACTGAAATAATAACTAATATTTCCCACAGGATATCAAGTAAGGTGGAAACGAGATGAGGAGGTGTGGTAACGTTGATAAGAAATCAGGAGACTAGTTAGCTTGTTCAATCAATGCCAGAAGACCCATAGTAGTAGTAGAAGGGTATTTACATCCCATCAAATAGTAGGAGACTAAGACAGGAATGATAATATAAAGTAAGGGTTGTCACCATAGTGGATATGTTATGGATACAAGATAGAGAGGTGATGAACTGATCAAATATTCACATTATGTGCATCTAATGTAGGTGAAATAGACTGCGAGAGGTCTCTAGGCCTTGTGAAAAACAAGTCAATAGTGGTGAAGGAAAAGTAGGTTAGGGACAGACCCAAGAATTCAAAATAAGAATATGTGCGGGGATGTGAGAATTCCTGTGTGACGTGCGACTTTAAATGAAGGAAAGTCAATTAAAGAGATGGAGTACTAAAGTCAATGTGTGGAGAACAATGAGGAGAACTTTATACGCAGAAGAGGAGGCAACACAAAATGACTGCCTATGGCTTAACCAAAGATACAGAAAGGGAAAAAGAAAGTGAAAGCATGGAAAGAAATATAGAAAGCAAAGGACGGAATAAAACAAAAGAGCCAGAAGCAAAAATTCAAGAGTGAGAAGTTGAAATGCAATCTGAGAATGACAAGGCTGGATAAGACAAATCTGAACCAAAGCTGCTCAACGGCTGCATCAGGAGAAAGATGACAGTAAAGACCATGTATTAAGACTGGAGGATTGAGGAGAGTTCACAAGAAATGACAAGTCTGTGAGAAAGGTGTATCATGAAGTACTGGATACCAAAGTACATAACAGAGAAAATTAGGTAAAGAAACGTTTGAGTGGCCTGGATATATCAAAGGGAGTGGGACACAAGCCACTATAGTTTCTGGGAAACGGTAAAGAGGCACTGTCCAAACAGCTGTCTAGAATCTACAGTAAATCAATGGATATGGGGGAAATTGCCATAGTGGAACTACATCTAGTGTTCCAGATATTTAAAAAAGAAAAATAGACAGGAAGCATGTCACTACAGGCCAATATCATTGACTAATAACAAACAAGCGAGAAAACTTGAAAACTAAAGTAAATATGTTTGTATAACTACAGAAATTTATTTGGCGCGCGCGCGCGCGCGCACACACACACACACACACACACACACACACACACACACACACACACACACACACACACACACACACACACACACACACACCTGGAGGGGGCTTCCGAAGTCAACGCCCTCGTGACTCGGTCTCTGACTAGGCCTCGCGGTGGATCAGGGCCTGTTACTGCTGACCGCACATAAACCGACGTACGAACCACAGCCCGGCTGATTATGTACTAATTTTAGGTGCCTGTCCAGCGCCTTCTTGAAAAAAGCCAGGGTCTATAGGTAATCCCCCCTTATGTATACTAGGTGGCAGTTGAATAGTCTTGGGTCCTTGACACTATGCGTTGTCCTAGCGTACTCGTGGCGTCCCTGCTTTTCAATGGGGGATGTTACATCTCCTGCCGAGTCTTTGCTTTCGTAGGGAGTGATTTTCGTGTGCAAATTTGGGGCTAGTTCCTCTAGGACTTTGCAAGTGTATATTATCATATATCTTTCTCGCCTGCATTCCAGGGAATACAAATCAAGGGAATTCAACCACTTCCAGTAATTTAGGTACTTTATAGTAATTATGCGTACCGTGAAAGTTCTCTGTACATTCTCCAGGTCTACAATTCTGCCTGCCTTGAAAGGGGGCCGTTAGTGTACAACAATATTCCAGCATAGCGATTTTAAGAATAATCCTGGGCGTGGCATCCCTAGTTTTGAAGGCTCTCATTACCCATCCTATCATTTTCCTAGCAGATGTGATAGATACATTGTTGTGATCTTTGAAAGTGTGAGCCTCTGACATTATCACTCCCAGGTCCTTCACATTAGTTTTTCGCTCTGTTGTGTGGTTGGAATTTGTTTTATACTCCGATACAGTTGGAATTTCCTTGAGTTTTCCATACAGGAGTAATTGAAATTTCTCTTCACTGAACTTTACATTGTTTTCTGCGACCCATTTCAAGATTTAGTTGATGTCCGCTTGGAATCCTGCACAGTGTCTTCGATTGATGACACTGTTTTCCAAATTTAGATGTCATCCGCAAAGGAAGACACGGTACTGTGGCTAACATCGGATATGAGGATGAGGAATAGATGGAGGGCAAGTAGTGCGCCGTGCGGAACAGCTTTCCATTGTAGCCACCTTAGACTTTACTCGTTTACTAGTACTCTCTTTGTTGTATTTGTTAGGAAGTTAAAGATCCAGATACCAACTTTTCTTGTCATTCCTTTATCACCGATTTTGTGCGCTATTACTCCATGGTCGCACTTGTCAAAGGCTTTTGCAAAGGCTGTGTATACTACATTTGCATTTTCTATGCCCTCCAGAGTATCCTTGTCATAGTGGTCCAGTGGCTGAGACAGGCAGGAGCAGCCTGTTCTACACCCAGGTTGCCCTGGGTTATGTAACTCATGGGTTTCTTAGTGGGTGGCGATCTTGCTCTTAGAACCCTTTCAAAGATTTTTATGATATGGAACGTTGGTACTGTCTGCAATTCTTTGCAATTGCTTTACTGCCACCTTCGTAAAGTAGGGCTATGTCTGTTGTTTTTAGAGACTGTGGGATGACCCCTGTGTCCATGCTCCCTCTCCATAGAATGCTGAAGACATGTGAAAGGAGCTTCTTGCAGTTCTTAGTGAAGAGGGAGTTCCACGACTCGGATCCTGGGGCACAGTGCATAGGCATGTCATTTATTTTTCTCGAAGTCTTGTGGTGTTAGGATAGTATCAAAGATTTTTTATTTGATCAGATTTTGAGTCTCGGTTATTTATCACACGGAAATGTAATGCCTGCGATACTGTTTTCAGTATGTAAATGAGATACTAAAAAGAGTCAGATTTATCCCTATCTGCTGATTTATAACTAAGGAAAACAAAGATGTATGAAGTCTAAGAAAGGCTACAAAAGGACCTGAATAAGTTTAAGGACTGATCAGGGAAGGGGCTATTAAAACTGAACCCCAGTAAATGAAAGGTTTTGAAAACTGGGAGAGAAGACTTGAAAGTCAGAGGCTGCAAAGATTACCCAAGGAGGAAGACCTAGGGATGAGCATAGTGCTGAGAAAATAGTCTGTGACGCATATTATCTGAGTGACCTCAGCAAAGAATCTCGTTTGGATATACTAAGATTAACTTTCGGAAATCTCAAGAATAATTGAAAATCTTCTTGTGTATCAGATCCATATGGGAGTATGTATCACCAGCGTGGAACCCTCATAAATAAAGTATATGAAGAAAGTGCAAAGATTTACAACTAACCCACTCCCAGAGTTAGAAGAAATATACTATGAAGAGTCATTATAGAAAGGAAAAACCAGGAGAGGAATAACAGTGACATAAAATACGCAGAGTAGTTGACAGAGTGAAAGGTTATAGACCGAGAAACGGGGAAACAGGTACACAGATAATAAGACAGGTGTAACATTTAGGCATCTTTATTCCGAAACGTTTCACCTACACACTAAGCTGCTTCTGTTGGATACAGAGGAGGCAGCAGGAGAAGATGTAAGGACGATGCAATCAGTCCATCACCCTCCGCAAGACGTAGTTTTGAGGTGGTCAGTCCCACACCCTGGATAAAAGTTCTTCAACGTCTAAAAGAACGTGAAGCTGAAACAAAATGGAGACATACACTGTCAAAGTGAGGCGCAGAAAATCCTGACGACAGGAGAGGCTGGGCCCACTAGTTCAGTGAGAAAGTAATAATTGAGAGGCATTGTAGCAAACCTACTTGGTAGATCCCTCGAAATCCAACCTTTCTCACTCGTCAGACAGACAGACACAGACACAGACAGACACAGACACAGACACAGTGACGACATGGAGGACAGGAGGTCAGGGGGAGGAACATGATAACGGGACATATAAAACTGCGTTGGAATAACAAGGTGGACAGAGACAGGATGTTCAGGAGGGGACACAGAAATAAGGCCACATTGGAAGTTGAGCACAAATGAGTAGAGGAGATATTAGGAAGCTATTTACACAGTTATAAGGCAGTGGAATAGCCTAGAAAATGACCTAGTGGAGGCAGGAACCATACACAGTTTTAAGACGAGGTTTGATAAAGCTCATGGAGCGGGGAGAGAGAGGGCCCAGTAGCAACCGGTGAAGAGGCGGGGCCAGGACTAAGATTCGACACACCTGCAACCACACAATAGTGAGTACACAATAGGTGAGTACACACACACACACACACTTGGCTTGGCTGTGTGGTCTCCATTAATGATAATGATTTGATCACTATTAAAATAATTAGGCCCGCGCCTGAGCATGTCTGAGAGCGCCCGCGCGCCCCTCTCCTGACATTATTGATTGTGACTGAAACAGCACTCTGAACCCCCCCCCCCTTCTTGGCTGTTCTGAGTGCCACCACCTGCTAGTGATGAGTGCCACCACCTAATTATCATGAGTGCCACTACCTGATAGTTGTCATGAGTGCCACCACCTGCTAGTTATGAGTGCCACCATCTGCTAGTTATCATGAGTGCCACCATCTGCTAGTTATCATGAGTGCCACCATCTGCTAGTTATCATGAGTGCCACCATCTGCTAGTTATGAGTGCCACCATCTGCTAGTTATCATGAGTGCCACCAGGTGAATAGCATACACGCAAGAAAATGAAGAAAAATCAAACAAACAAACTCAATTAATAAAATAAAATTACTGAAGAATGGAGTAACAACACTGGAAGAAATAACTTTAAAAAATGCAGGAAGTCATGACAAAAAAAAGTAAGAAAGGAATGAAGGAAATGAAGGAATAATATAGGAAATGAAAGAAGAAAACAAGAGACTTGATAGAAGTTGGGGAACACCGAGAAAAATGAGTTGAGAAACATACTGAGGGTGGGGAAGACTTGACAGTGAGAGTGGGGGAACTAGACGAGGAGGGTGGGGGAAACTAGACAAGGAGGGTGGGGGGAACTAGACAAGGGTGGGGGGAACTAGACAAGGGTGGGGGGAACTAGACAAGGGGGTGGGGGAACTAGACAGGAGGGGGTGGGGGAACTAGACGAGGAGGGTGGGGGAACTAGACAAGGAGGGTGGGGGAACTAGACAAGGAGGGTGGGGGAACTAGACAGGGTGGGGGGGAACTAGACAAGGAGGGTGGGGGGAACTAGACGAGGAGGGTGGGGGGAACTAGACGAGGAGGGTGGGGGGAACTAGACGAGGAGGGTGGGGGAACTAGACAAGGAGGGTGGGGGGAACTAGACAAGGAGGGTGGGGGGAAACTAGACAAGGAGGGTGGGGGAACTAGACAAGGAGGGTGGGGGGAACTAGACAAGGAGGGTGGGGGAAACTAGACAGGAGGGTGGGGGAACTAGACAAGGAGGGTGGGGGAACTAGACAAGGAGGGGGGGGGAACTAGACAAGGAGGGTGGGGGGAACTAGAAACAAGGAGGGTGGGGGAAAATAGAAAAAGGAGGGTGGGGGAGGAGAACTAGACAAGGAGGGTGGGGGGGAACTAGACAAGGGGGGGGGGAAACTAGACAAGGAGGGTGGGGGGAAATAGACAAGGAGGGTGGGGGAACTAGACAAGGGGGGGGGGAAACTAGACAAGGAGGGTGGGGGAAGAACTAGACAAGGAGGGTGGGGGGAACTAGACAAGGAGGGTGGGGGGAACTAGACAAGGAGGGTGGGGGGAACTAGACAAGGAGGGTGGGGGGAACTAGACAAGGAGGTGGGGGGAACTAGACAAGGAGGGTGGGGGGAACTAGACAGGAGGGTGGGGGGGAACTAGACAAGGAGGGTGGGGGAACTAGACAAGGGTGGGGGAACTAGACAAGGAGGGTGGGGGAACTAGACAAGGAGGGTGGGGAAACTAGACAAGGAGGGTGGGGGAAACTAGACAAGGAGGGTGGGGGAAACTTAGACAAGGAGGTGGGGGAAACTTTGACAAGGAGGGTGGGGAAACTAGACAAGCAGGGTGGGGAAACTAGACAAGCAGGATGGGGGAACTAGACAAGCAGGATTTGGGGGAACTAGACAAGCAGGATGGGGGAACTAGACAAGCAGGATGGGGGAACTAGACAAGCAGGATGGGGGAACTAGACAATGCAGGATGGGGGAACTAGACAAAGCAGGATGGGGGAACTAGACAAGCAGGGATGGGGGAACTAGACATGCAGGATGGGGGAAATAGACATGCAGGATGGGGGAACTAGACATGCAGGATGGGGGAACTAGACAAGCAGGATGGGGGAACTAGACACGCAGGATGGGGGAACTAGACACGCAGGATGGGGAACTAGACACGCAGGATGGGGGAACTAGACACGCAGGATGGGGGAACTAGACACGCAGGATGGGGGAACTAGACACGCAGGATGGGGGAACTAGACACGCAGGATGGGGGAACTAGACACGCAGGATGGGGGAACTAGACATGCAGGATGGGGGAATAGACATGCAGGATGGGGGAAACTAGACATGCAGGATGGGGAAACTAGACATGCAGGATGGGGGAACTAGACATGCAGGATGGGGGAACTAGACATGCAGGATGGGGGAACTAGACATGCAGGATGGGGGAACTAGACAAGCAGGATGGGGGAACTAGACAAGCAGGATGGGGGAACTAGACAAGCAGGATGGGGGAACTAGACAAGCAGGATGGGGGAACTAGACAAGCAGGATGGGGGGAAATAGACAAGCAGGATGGGGGAACTAGACAAGCAGGATGGGGGAACTAGACAAGCAGGATGGGGGAAGTAGACATGCAGGATGGGGGAACTAGACAAGCAGGATGGGGGAACTAGACAAGCAGGATGGGGAACTAGACAAGCAGGATGGGGGAACTAGACAAGCAGGATGGGGGAACTAGACAAGCAGGATGGGGGAACTAGACAAGCAGTATGGGGGAACTAGACAAGCAGGATGGGGGAACTAGACAAGCAGGATGGGGGAACTAGACAAGCAGGATGGGGGAATATGGAGGTCAAATAAGTCGTTTAAGAAAAGTATATTAGAAATTAGGGATAAACTGTGGAGCAATTTTTGGAATAATGAGCGTGGAGTTTGACGGGGGGAGGGGGAAGTCCTTAGGAAGTGAGGGTGAAGCTTGGTGGGGGAGGGGAAGAACTTAGGAAAGTGAGGGTGAAGCTTGGTGGGGGGGAGGGGGAAGTAACTTAGGAAAGTGAGGGTGAAGCTTGGTGGGGGGAGGGGGAAGAACTTAGGAAAGTGAGGGTGAAGCTTGGGTGGGGGAGGGGGAAGTACTTAGGAAAGTGAGGGTGAAGCTTGGTGGGGGGGAGGGGGAAGAACTTAGGAAAGTGAGGGTGAAGCTTGGTGGGGGGGAGGGGAAGAACTTAGGAAAGTGAGGGTGAAGCTTGGTGGGGGAGGGGAAGTCCTTAGGAAAGTGAGGGTGAAGCTTGGTGGGGGGAGGGGGAAGAACTTAGGAAAGTGAGGGTGAAGCTTGGTGGGGGGGAGGGGAAGAACTTAGGAAAGTGAGGGTGAAGCTTGGTGGGGGGAGGGGGAAGAACTTAGGAAAGTGAGGGTGAAGCTTGGTGGGAGGGAAGGGGGAAGTAACTTAGGAAAGTGAGGGTGAAGCTTGGTGGGGGGAGGGAGAATCTTAGGAAAGTGAGGGTGAAGCTTGGTGGGGGGAGGGGGAAGAACTTAGGAAAGTGAGGGTGAAGCTTGGTGGGGGGAGGGGGAAGAACTTAGGAAAGTGAGGGTGAAGCTTGGTGGGGGAGGAGGAAAGAACTTAGGAAAGTGAGGGTGAAGCTTGGTGGGGGGAGGGGAAGAACTTAGGAAAGTGAGGGTGAAGCTTGGTGGGGGAGGGGAAGAACTTAGGAAAGTGAGGGTGAAGCTTGGTGGGGGGAGGGGAAGAACTTAGGAAAGTGAGGGTGAAGCTTGGTGGGGGGAGGGGAAAGAACTTTGGAAAGTGGGGTGAAGCTTGGTGGGGGGAGGGGAAGAACTTTGGAAAGTGGGGTGAAGCTTGGTGGGGGGAGGGGGAAGAACTTTGGAAAGTGGGGTGAAGCTTGGTGGGGGGAGGGGAAGAACTTTGGAAAGATGAAGATAGATTAAGGTGACAATATGCAAGAAGATAAAGATAACGAAGAACAACAGAAACAGATATATTAAAAATAAAAAAAGCTGATAATTAGGTAAGGATGAGTTTTCACAAGCTGCTCCCCCGTATAGGTACATTATTATTATAATCAAAAAAAAGCGCTAAACCACAAGGGCTATACAGAGAGTATACGTACATGATAGTCAATATTTCCAGACCTTTATTTAGCCGGTACATTGTTTGGTATCAACAGCCAATGTTGTAATTGTATCTGATCACCTTCAGCCGAGTTTTTCCAGCTACCACCATCACAGCTACTATCACTACTACCACCATCGCCACACCTACCACCACCACCATCGCCACAGCTACCATCACAAGCCGCCACAACCACCATCGCCACAGCTACCCCCTCAGCTACCATCGCCACAGCTACCATCACAACCGCCACAACCACCATCGCCACAGCTACCACCATCAGCTACCATCGCCACAGCTATCACAACCTCACAACTACCACATCACAGCTACCATCACAACCACTACACAATTACCACCATCATCACAACTACCACCATCGCCACAGCTACCACCATCGCCACAGCTACAACCAACATTACGAAAAAAAATAATAAAAATGAGATTATGTACATTTAACTTAATTTTTCTCACTATCACAATTTTATTACCTAAATTTCACGATCACCACTACCAACTAGCAATACCATACTATATTATCACAACCATCCCCTACTACGTATACTACACCAACACTACCTACCATCGCAACCACTATTACGCTAAACCATCATAATCACCACTTATAAACATAAAAACCGATATTATATACCCTCACTAACACACTGTTTTACCATCACTAACAACTACTTATACATCACAAATACCAAATTTATACCATCACTAACACCACTTGTTATACCATCACTAACAGCACTAATACCGTCACTAAACAGCATTAACCATCACTAAAACCACTGTATACCATCACTAACACACATATACCGTCACTAACCCCATTTAAAACCATACTAACCCCAAACAGCATTAATACTATCACTAACAACATTTATTATACCGTCACTACCACCGCCACTTATACCATCACTACCACTACTTATACCATTACTAACACCACTTCTTATAACATCATTACCACCACCACTTATACCATCACTAACATTACTACCACCATTTCTTATACCGTCACTACCACCACTTATACCATCACTACCACCACCACTTATACCATCACTACCACCATTTCTTATACCATCACTAACACCATTAGTTATACCATCACTATTTTTATATAGGGTCCTCAGAAAAAACCGCCATAATTATTCGATACATTTTATCTTTTATCTAATATACAGCTAGGCTGTAATAACACTAATACTCTGTGCTCGTTAAAAGATAAGTTTTGATTGGCTACCCGCGCTGGAAGCTGCCTGCTCGCCTGTGTGATTGCTGGCGCACCTGGTAAGTCGGCAGAAGTCACCTGATGTTTTATCTGCCAGACCGACCGACAATCCCCCTCCCCCCCCTCTCTCTTTCTCTCGCGCAGCTACTCGCTGAAGCAGCATCGCCTCTTTATCTGGGATAACGCTGTTCTCAGTTCGTGTTACTTAAACTCTTATGGTAGTATGTCTCTGTTGGTGAGCTGAACATCTAACTCTGTTCGCCGAGAATTAGAGTTAGTGATTTCTGACTATCTGATTTCTGACTTTATTTAAGTTGTGTCGTGCGACACTGTTTCAGGTCTCGAGTTATCCTCTGAGACCTACCTTGTTCTGGCATAGTCGAGGATTGGACATTGCTGAACTCAGTTTCAGTAATAAGGGAGTTTTTTGCCTTCCGTGAAGGAGCTAACAATTATCCTTCGTTAAGGTCATTTGTTTTGGTCTCATACTTTAAAATGCTTGACGTTGTGCAGTTCACGGCTACTTCCTGCATTATTATTGTTTAGTATGTTGTCGTCCTACCGTTCTAGCAAGCTGCTATATTGCCTATTTATGGGTCAGAAGATAGCTTATTTAGGAACGATTCTCAGTCACATTCTATGTAGAATGTAACCGAACACACACACACACACACACACACACACACACACACACACACAATTACTCTTTACTGTTATTACAGTAACGTACCAGAAAATACAGTTCGAGTACTGTAATTAAAGTGCTGATAGCACCATCTAAATTTCATATACAGACTAAGTCGAATAAGGATAATCTATAATACTGAAGCTATACGCCAAGATCTGTGTACGAGTGTATCTCAAAATTATTAAGTTTACGTTTATTGTAAATTTTTCACCACCCAGATACCTTCTTGTTATTAAAGTTCTCAGATTATAAATGGTTGGTGTTTATTCATCCAGTTGTAAACCCGTAGCACTACTGAGAAGTCTGATATGACAGAGTATCGCTGGACTAGAATTATAACAAACTGTTACATAACCAGGAACACGCTAGATGCTAGAGCGAGACCAATAAGCTGGTTGAACTAGTATTCTCTGGAGATTTATAAGCTAATTGATGTCGCATTTAACATATCACCACTACTACTACTTATACCATCACCACTACCACTACTTATACCATCACCACTACCACTACTTATACCATCACCACTACCACTACTTATACCATCACCACTACCACTACTTATACCATCACTACTACCACTACTTACACCATCACTACTACCACTACTTACACCATCACTACTACCACTACTTACACCATCACTACTACCACTACTTACACCATCACTACTACCACTACTTACACCATCACTAAAATACCACTACTTACACCATCACTACTACCACTACTTACACCATCACTACTACCACTACTTACACCATCACTACTACTTATACCATCACACCACTAATTCCACCACCACCACTACTTATATCATCACTAAAATCGCTACTTATTCCATCACCACTACCATCACTTATACAATCATTAGCACTACTTACACCACTCTATATATCACTACCACTACTTTGACAATCACTACCGCTACTTACACCATTACCACTACTACTTGTACCATTTCCACCACTTATAGTATCACAACTACTTATACCATCCCCACCATTACTTACATCACTTCGTTACACCATCACCATCCTTATACTAACGTTATGATACGTTTATAATTTTTTTCCAACAAGTCGGCCGTCTCCCACCGAGGCAGGGTGACCCAAAAAGAAAATCCCCAAAACGAAAATACTTTTCATCATTCAATATTTTCACCTCACTCATACATAATCACAGTTTTTGCAGAGGCGCCCAAATACAACAGTTTAGAGCATATATAAAATATACAACATATCCCTCCAAACTGCCAATATCCCAAACCCCTCCTTTGAAGTGCAGGCATTGAAGTGCAGGCAGGTTATATATATAACCGGTTTCCCTGAATCTCTTCACTAAATATTACCCTACTCACACTCCAACAGCTCGTAAGATCCCGAAAGCCATTCGTCTCCATTCACTCCTATCTAACACGCCCACACATCTTGCTGGAAGTCCAAGCCCCTCGCCCACAAAACCTCCTTTACCCCCTCCCTCCAACAATTTCTATGACGACCCCTACCCCGCCTTCCTTCTCTTACAGATTTATACGCTCTCCCAGTCATTCTACTTTGATCCATTCTCTAAATGACTAAACCATCTCAACAACCCCTAAATGTTTTCGAGAAACATGCATCTTAGATTTTATTTAAAAAATAAAAAAACTCACTACAACTAAGACATTAAACACTGTCTCACCACAACTGCCACTTTGGAACTGGTTTTAAATTATCACCAAAACTATCAAAACCGATGCTATCACCACCATTACCACCTTCCATCAAAATCAGTGACCACTACCAACATTAGTACCATCACAATGGCCACTACCACCATCACAATGGCCACTACCACCACCACCACAATGACCTACAACACCACAATGACCACTACAACCACCACAATGACCACTACAACCACCACAATGACCACTACAACCACCACAATGACCACTACAACCACCACAATGGCCACTACCACCACCACAATGGCCACTACCACCATCACAATGGCCACTACCACCATCACAATGGCCACTACCACCATCACAATGGCCACTACCACCATCACAATGGCCCCTACCACCCACAATGACCACTACCACCATCACAATGACCACTACCACCATCACAATGGCCACTACCACCATCAAACGTAAGGACTACAACTCGTCAGCAGGTCAACGCCATCGTGACTACTAGCATAAACTTACAATTGTTGCAACCTCTGCAATTAGTGTGTTTGCACATATGCCTCACTAATAACACAGGCTGTCCCGAGGTGTCTTAACCCTGGGTGGTTCCTGCTGACTAGCAACCACCCAGGGTAAGGATAATTACCATAGGGAAGCCTCTTAACACTAGCAACAACTCAGGGTGAGAAAAATTACCATGGGTCACCCTCTGAACAGCATAACCACCCAGGATAACTACCATGGGTCACCCTCTGAACAGTATCTACCACCCAGGATAACTACCATGAGTCACCCTCTGAAAAGTATCTACCACCCAGGATAACTACCATGGGCCACCCTCTGAACACTAACAACCATTGAATAACTACCATGGGTCACTCTTTGAACCCCAATCAACCACCCAGGATAACTACCCTAGGTCTCTATTTGAACATTAACCACCACCCAGGATAATTACCATGACTCACCGTCTGAACACAATTACCCAGGATAACTACCATAGGTCACCATTTGAACACTAACAACCACCCAGGATAACTACCATGAGGCAGCCTCATCCATGTGCCCACCCGGCTCACCGTTCATGAACGCCTGGATGGCGCCTCTCTCTCTCTCTCTCTCTCTCTCTCTCTCTCTCACTTTTACACAAACTCTGTGGGATTGTTTTTTGCCAAGTTATGCTACTCTTCAACTCTCCCCTCGCACTGGTTTCCGCAAGTGACTTACGGACGAAACAAATTAAGAAAAGGTCAGTAGAGTGTGGGATAACGCCTTCACTTGCGACCACCCCGAACAGAATCAATACCACAGCAGTCTTCTGACTCCCCAAGTTGGTATTCCACGTTTTTTGTGGGTGCCTGCACAGCGTGTCCGCCGCACACGATACCTCCCTTACCTGCAGTCAAACCTGCGGCACCACACAGGAGGTATCACCGCTCGTGAACTTACCTGTCAAGAGCTGACGAGAGGAGAGATTCCTGGGTAAACAAAGATCACTGTAAGGAGCGACACAAGCGACAACCTTGCAACACGACTCTCACCGACAGAC
>NC_069412.1:9764158-9829158 GCF_026875155.1 Cherax quadricarinatus | reverse complement strand
CACTACATATCTCCTGTGAGCTGTTTTTCCGTCAACCATGTCAACAGCAACTTTTTCATTAACAGAGGTCCACTGCTTAGAAAATACTGTAACGCCCTTTGGTGGTGCTATAGCCTTTATAGGCACCTTCTGCTTTAGTACTGTACTATATGTAGAGGGGGTACACTTGTACTCAACTTGGTAAGACCTCAACCCTCGTGCCTAGTCTGTGCTTATTAATCATTTCTTGCTTTAATTCCAAGCAAATCATCCTCTTTTTCTTCTCGGTACTATCCATTGCACTTGCTTTCTTAGGACCCATGGTCAAAAGAAAGAAATTTGGCGAATTAACTGCACAAAACGTAAGGAAATCACGAGAATTCCTTGCACCGCGAGAATAGCTCGGTAACCACACGGGCACTGGTGACAATTGTTTTGATTGACACTGCTATCTGGTGGTGATGTTGTCAAACTAAATTATACGCAGTACGTACATACATGTACTATTATTATTATTATAATTATTACTGTACTATTACGCATTATTATATTATATATTATTATTATATTATTTTATTATTATATACTATTACATTATTATTACAATATACGTAATTATTATAATGTATTATCATTATTATTAGTACGTAAGTATAATAATAACAATAATAATAATAATAATAATAATTATTATTATTATTATTATTATTATTATTATTATTATTATTATTATTATTATTATTATTATTATTATTATTATTATTAATTTAGGGACCTGGAGCACAGATCAAATTCCCTAGATCAAGAGCCCCTCACCACATACGTACGTGCTACTACTACTACTACTACTACTACAATAATAATAATAATAATAATAATAATAATAATAATAATAATAATAATCATTATTATTATAATAATAATACAATATAATAGTAATAATAATAATAACAACAGTAAGGAGAAACTTCAAAAGGCTGCCAGTAGTTGGCGCCACCATCAGCAAAACATTGGTAACTATTACCAGTACACATTTCACCTGTCTAGACTTAAGTAGTCTTAAGTAGGCATTTCTGCCCGAAATGCCACGGCATGATAGTGGCTTTCTTTGCTCCAATCATATTATGATATGTAAAAACACACTGTAACCTTTGCAGATATATATATATATATATATATATATATATATATATATATATATAATATATATATATATATATATATATATATATATATATATAATATATATATATATATAATATATATATATATATAATATATATATATATATATATATATATTATATATATATATATATATATATATATATATATTATACTATATATATATATATATATATATATATTATATACTATATATTATATATATATTAATATATATATATATTTTTTTTTATTATCACACTGGCCGATTCCCACCAAGGCAGGGTGGCCCGAAAAACAAAAAACTTTCACCATCATTCACTCCATCACTGTCTTGCCAGACGGGTGCTTAACACTACAGTTTTTAAACTGCAACATTAACACCCCTCCTTCAGAGTGCAGGCACTGTACTTCCCATCTCAGGACTCAAGTCCGGCCTGTCCGGTTTCCCTGAAACCCCTTCATAAATGTTACTTTGCTCACACTCCAAACAGCACGTCAAGTATTAAAAACCATTTGTCCTCCATTCATCCTATCAAACACGCTCACGCATGCCTACTGGAAGTCCAAGCCATCGCACACAAAACCTCCTTTACCCCCTCTCTCCAACCTTTCCTAGGCCGACCCCTACCCCGCCTTCCTTCCACTACAGACTGATACACTTTGAAGTCACTCTGTTTCACTCCATTCTCTCTACATGTCCAAACCACTCAACAACCCTTCCTCAGCCCTCTGGACAACAGTTTTGGTAATCCCGCACCTCCTCCTAACTTCCAAACTACGAATTCTTTGCATTATATTCACACCACACATTGCCCTCAGACATGACATCTCCACTGCCTCCAGCCTTGTCCTCGCTGCAACATTCATCACCCATGCTTCACACCCATATAAGAGCGTTGGTAAAACTATACTCTCATACATTCCCCTCTTTGCCTCCAAGGACAAAGTTCTTTGTCTCCACAGACTCCTAAGTGCACCACTCACCCTTTTCCCCTCATCAATTCTATGATTCACCTCATCTTTCATCGACCCATCCGCTGACACGTCCACTCCCAAATATCTGAATACATTCACCTCCTCCATACTCTCTCCCTCCAATCTGATATCCAATCTTTCATCACCTAATCTTTTTGTTATCCTCATAACCTTACTCTTTCCTGTATTCACTTTTAATTTTCTTCTTTTGCACACCCTACCAAATTCATCCACCAATCTCTGCAACTTCTCTTCAGAATCTCCCAAGAGCAGAGTGTCATCAGTAAAGAGCTACTGTGACAACTCCCACTTTATGTGTGATTCTTTATCTTTTAACTCCACGCCTCTTGCCAAGACCCTCGCATTTACTTCTCTTACAACCCCTTCTATAAATATATTAAACAACCACGGTGACATCACACATCCTTGTCTAAGGCCTACTTTTACTGGGAAATAATTCCCCTCTTTCCTGCATACTCTAACATGAGCCTCACTATCCTGGTAAAAACTCTTCACTGCTTTCAGTAACTTACCTCCTACACCACACACCTGCAACATCTGCCACATTGCCCCCCTATCCACCCTGTCATACGCCTTTTCCAAATCCATAAATGCCACAAAGACCTCTTTAGCCTTATCTAAATACTGTTCACTTATATGTTTCACTGTAAACACCTGGTCCACACACCCCCTACCTTTCCTAAAGCCTCCTTGTTCATCTGCTATCCTATTCTCCGCCTTACTCTTGATTCTTTCAATAATAACTCTACCATACATTTTACCAGGTATACTCAACAGACTTATCCCCCTATAATTTTTGCACTCTCTTTTGTCCCCTTTGCCTTTATACAAAGGAACTATGCATGCTCTCTCCCCTCAAGGAAGGTTCCTTGATGTTGGTGAGGGGCTCTTGATTTAGGGAATTGGATCTGTGCTCCAGTTCCCCGAATTAAGCCTGAATGCCTTCCACATCCCCCCCCAGGCGCTGAATAATCCTCCGAGTTTAGCGCTTCCCCTTGATTATAATAATAATAATATGCATGCTCTCTGCCAATCCCTAGGTACCTTACCCTCTTCCATACATTTATTAAATAATTGCACCAACCACTCCAAAACTATATCCCCACCTGCTTTTAACATTTCTGTCTTTATCCCATCAATCCCGGCTGCCTTACCCCCTTTCATTTTACCTACTGCCTCACGAACTTCCCCCACACTCACAACTGGCTCTTCCTCACTCCTACAAGATGTTATTCCTCCTTGCCCTATACACGAAATCACAGCTTCCCTATCTTCATCAACATTTAACAATTCCTCAAAATATTCCCTCCATCTTCCCAATACCTCTAACTCTCCATTTAATAACTCTCCTCTCCTATTTTTAACTGAAAAATCCATTTGTTCTCTAGGCTTCCTTAACTTGTTAATCTCACTCCAAAACTTTCTCTTATTTTCAACAAAATTTGTTGATAACATCTCACCCACTCTCTCATTTGCTCTCTTTTTACATTGCTTATATAATATATATATATATATATATATATATATATATATATATATATATATATATATTATATATATATATTATCGTGCCGAATAGGGAAAATTGATCAATAAGTAAGAACTCGTTTAAATTTAAAATGAAGTTCTTTCTAAGATTTTCTCTTATAACATATATTTTTTTAATTTATGTTAATGTAAAAATTAATAATTTCGTACCAAAAGAAATTTAGAAAAACTTACCTAACCTTATTATAACAAGGGCAATTTAATTTAGCCTAATACTACTAAATATATTTTAGATAAGTTTACAATAATTTAATAACAAACAAATACAATGTAATATATCTTTTCGTTAAGTTCAGAATGATTTTGAAAACACAAATTTTCGCTTGCCTTGTTCGGTAAGAAGAGCATTGGTATTTAAGCCAAAATCCCAAGTTTTACTTATTCGGCACAATCCATATTTCTCAGGAACTATGGAGAGATGTTATCCGGCCCCATCGCCTTTGAGGTACCTAGCTTGCTTAGCAGCCTCTTCACTTCTTTCTCGGTTGTATGTATTGTGTCTAACACTTGATGGTGTACCCCACCTCTCTGTCTTTCTGGGGTCCCTTCTGTCTCCTCTGTGAACACTTCTTTGAATCTCATATTGAGCTCCTCACATACTTCTTGGTCGTTTCTTGTGACTTCCCTCCTTCCTTCCTCAGCCTGATTACCTGGTCCTTGACTGTTGTTTTCTTCCTGATGTGGCTGTACAACAACTTCGGGTCAGATTTGGTTTTCGCTGCTGTCATTTTCATATTGTCGTTGGGCCTCCCTTCTTACCTGTGCATATTCATTTCTGGCTCTACTACTGCTTTCCTTATTCACCTGGGTCCTTGCCTTCTATACTTCTTCCATTCTCTAGCACACTTGGTTTTGGCCTCTCTACACCTTTGGATGAACCAAGTGCTTGTCCTGGCTTTCTCGCTATTCCTGTTACCCTTGAGCACAACCTCTGATCAGCTTCCTTTCATATCGTTGTCACATATTCCATCATCTCGTTTACTGACTTCCCTGCCAGTTCTCTGTCCCACTGAACCCTGTGCAGGAAATTCCTCATGCCTGTGTAGTACCCTCTTTTGTAGTCTGGCTTCATTCATCCTGCCCTTCCTGCTTCCCTCTCCACTTGTAACGATATATATTCAAAGCTCAGAACCACATGATCACTGTCCCCGAGGGCTCTTTCATACGTGATGTCCTCAGTATCTGCACTACTCAAGGTGAATACTAGGTCCAGTCTTGCTGGCTCATCCTCTCCTCTCTCTCTCTGGCAGTGTCCCTTACATGTTGATACATGAGGTTTTCCAGTACCACCTCCAAAATCTGGCTCCAGGTTCTCCCAGTCGATTTTCTTGTGATTGAAGTCACCCATAATTAGCAGCTTAGCCCTGCTCGCATGAGCCCTTCTGGACACTTGAGCCAGTGTGTCAACTATCGCTCTATTATTCTCATCATACTCTTGCCTTGGCCTCCTGCTGTTCTGTGGAGGGTTACTCATCACACTCTACTCACGGTGTGTGTGTGTGTGTGTGTGTGTGTGTGTGTGTGTGTGTGTGTGTGTGTGTGTGTGTGTGTGTGTGTGTGTGTGTGTGTGTGTGTGTGTACTCACCTAGTTGTGGTTGCAGGGGTTGATTCACAGCTTCTGGCCTCGCCTCTTCACTGTGTATGTACTCACCTATTTGTGGTTGCAGGGGTCGATTCATAGCTCCTGGTCCCGCCTCTTCACTGAGTGCTACTAGATCCTCTCTCTCCCTGCTCCATGAGCTTTATCATACCTCATCTTAAAGCTATGTATGGTTCCTGCCCACTACCTCACTTGCTAGGCTATTCCACTTCCTGACTACTCTATGACTGAAGAAATACTTCAACTTCTAATTATGACCCCTTATTTCTGTGTCCCCTCTCTGGAACATCCTGTCTCTGTGCACCTTTTCTATTCCACGCAGTATTTTGTATGTTGCTATCATGTCTCCCCTAACCCTCCTGTCCTCCAGTGTCGTCAGGCCGATTTCCCTTAACCTTTCTTCATAGGACATTCCCTTTAGCTCTGGAACTAACCTTGTCGCACAACCATTGAACTTTCTCTAATTTCTTGAAGTGCTTGATCAAGTGTGGGTTCCAAACAGGTGCTGCATACTCCAGTATGGGCCTGACGTACACGGTGTACAGTGTCTTGAACGATTCCTTACTTAGGTATCGGAATGCTGTTCTCAGGTTTGCCAGGCACCCATGTGCTGCAGCAGTTATCTGGTTGATGTGTGCTTCCGGAAACGTGCTCGAGGTTTGCAGTCTTTGGCCACCTAGCCTATACTCCGTCTGCGGTCTTCTGTGCCCTTCCCCGATCTTCATGACTTTGCATTTGGCGGGGTTAAATTCGAGAAGCCAGTTGCTGGACGAGGTGTCCAGTCTGTCCAGGTCTCTTCGAAGTCCTACCTGATCCTCATCTGATTTGATTCTCCTCATTAACTTCACATCATCTGCGAACAAGGACACTTCTGAGTCTAACCCTTCCATCACGTCATTCACATATACCAAAAACAGCACTGGTCCTAGGACCGACCCCTGTGAGACCCCGCTCATCACAGGTGCCTACTGTGATACCTCATCACGAACCATGACTCGTTGTTGCCTCCCTGTCAGGTATTCTCTGATCCTTTGCAGTGCCCTTCCTGTTATATGCGTCTGATCCTTTAGCTTCTGCACTAATCTCCTGTGAGGAACTGTGTCAAAGGCCTTCTTGCAGTCCAAGAAGATGCAATCAACCCACCCCTCTCTCTCGTGTCTTACTTCCCTTACTTTGTCATAAAACTCCAGAAGGTTTGTGACACAGGATTTGCCTTCCATAAATCCGTGCTGGTTGTCGTTTATAATCTTGTTCTGTTCAAGGTGCTCCACCACTCTCCTCCTATAATCTTCTCCATGACCTTGCATACTATACACGTCAGTGACACTGGTCTATAGTTTAGTGCCTCTTTTCTGTCTCCTTTTTTAAAAACTACATTTGCCATCTTCCATACCTCAGGTAGTTGCCCAGTTTCAAGGGATGTGTTGAAGATTGTGGTTAATGGCACACACAGCATATCTGCTCCCTCTCTAAGGACCCACGGGGAGATGTTGTCTGGTCCCATTGCCTTTGAGGTATCAATGTTCCTTAGCAGCTTCTTCACCTCCTCCTCAATTGTATGTATGTCATCCAACACTTGTTGGTATATTCCTTGCTGGTGTCCCCCTCTGTTCTGTCCTCCCAGAGTCCTTCCTGTCTCCATTGTAAATACTTCCTTAAATCTCATGTTGAGCTCCTCACATACCTCTTGATTGTTTCTTGTGAGTTCCCCACCTTCTTTCCTCAGCCTGATCACCTGGTCTTTGACTGTTGTCTTCCTCCTAATACAGCGGTTTCGGGTCAGACTGGACTTTCGATGCTATGTCGTTTTCGTACTGTCGCTGGGCCTCCCTCCTTACCTGTGCATACTCATTTCTGGCTCTTCGACTAATCTCTTTACTTTCCTGGATCCTTTGCCTCCTAAAGGGGGATTACCAACAGACCCCTGGCAGTCTTCAAGCTGGCACTGGACAAGCACCTAAAGTCGGTTCCTGATCAGCCGGGCTGCGGCTCGTACGTTGGTTTGCGTGCAGCCAGCAGCAACAGCCTGGTTGATCAGGCTCTGATCCACCAGGAGGCCTGGTCACAGACCGGGCCGCGGGGGCGTTGACCCCCGGAACTCTCTCCAGGTAAACCCCAGGTATACCTTTTCCAGTCTCTGGTGCATTACTTTTTGCCTCCCTACACCTTCGGGAAAACCAAGGACTCGCTTTGGTCTTCCCATTATTTCTATTGCACTTGGGAGCAAACCTTTCCTCTGCCTCCTTGCATTTTGTTGTTACATATTCCATCATCTCGTTTACTGACTTTCCTACCAGTTCTCTGTTCCACTGAACCTCCTGCAAGAATTTCCTCATACCTGTTTAGTCCCCCCTTTTATAGTTTGGCTTTTTCCATTCAATTCGTGTTACCTTATCCACTTGTAACTCTACTATATATTCAAAACTCAGAACCACGTGATCACGTGCTCCAAGGGGCCTCTCGTAAGTGATGTTCTCAATGTCTGAACTGCTCAGGGTGAACACAAGGTCCAGCCTTGCTGGTTCATCCTCCCCTCTCGCTCTGGTAGTGTCCCTGACATGTTAATGTATGAGGTTTTCCAGTACCACATCCATCATCTTGGCTCTCCATGTTTGTGTGTGTGTGTGTGTGCATGTGTATGTGTGTGTGTGTGTGTGTGTGTTTGTGTTTGTGTTTGTGTTTGTGTGTGTGTGTCTGTGTGTGTGTGTGTGTGTGTGTGTGTGTGTGTGTGTATGTGTGTGTGTGTACTCACCTAGTTGTACTCACCTAGTTGAGGTTGCGGGAGTCGAGTCCGAGCTCCTGGCCCCGCCTCTTCACTGATCGCTACTAGGTCACTCTCCCTGAGCCGTGAGCTTTATCATACCTCTGCTTAAAGCTATGTATGGATCCTGCCTCCACTACATCGCTTCCCAAACTATTCCACTTACTGACTACTCTGTGGCTGAAGAAATACTTCCTAACATCCCTGTGATTCATCTGTGTCTTCAGCTTCCAACTGTGTCCCCTTTGTTACTGTGTCCAATCTCTGGAACATCCTGTCTTTGTCCACCTTGTCAATTCCTCTCAGTATTTTGTATGTCGTTATCATGTCCCCCCTATCTCTCCTGTCCTCCAGTGTCGTCAGGTTGATTTCCCTTAACCTCTCCTCGTAGGACATACCTCTTAGCTCTGGGACTAGTCTTGTTGCAAACTTTGCACTTTCTCTAGTTTCTTCACGTGCTTGGCTAGGTGTGGGTTCCAACTGGTGCCGCATACTCCAATATGGGCCTAACGTACACGGTGTACAGGGTCCTGAATGATTCCTTATTAAGATGTCGGAATGCTGTTCTGAGGTTTGCTAGGCGCCCATATGCTGCAGCAGTTATTTGGTTGATGTGCGCTTCAGGAGATGTGCCTGGTGTTATACTCACCCCAAGATCTTTTTCCTTGAGTGAGGTTTGTAGTCTCTGACCCCCTAGACTGTACTCCGTCTGCGGCCTTCTTTGCCCTTCCCCAATCTTCATGACTTTGCACTTGGTGGGATTGAACTCCAGGAGCCAATTGCTGGACCAGGTCTGCAGCTGTCCAGATCCCTTTGTAGTTCTGCCTGGTCTTCGATCGAGTGAATTCTTCTCATCAACTTCACGTCATCTGCAAACAGGGACCCCTCAGAGTCTATTCCTTCCGTCATGTCGTTCACAAATACCAGAAACAGCACTGGTCCTAGGACTGACCCCTGCGGGACCCCGCTGGTCACAGGTACCCACTCTGACACCTCGCCACGTACCATGACTCGCTGCTGTCTTCCTGACAAGTATTCCTGATCCATTTGTAGTGCCTTCCCTGTTATCCCTGCTTGGTCCTCCAGTTTTTGCACAATCTCTTGTGTGGAACTGTGTCAAACGCCTTCTTGCAGTCCAAAGAAATGCAATCCACCCACCCCTCTCTCTCTTGTCTTACTGCTGTCACCATGTTATAGAACTCCAGTAGGTTTGTGACACAGGATTTCCCGTCCCTGAAACCATGTTGGCTGCTGTTGATGAGATCGTTCCTTTCTAGGTGTTCCACCACTCTTCTCCTGATAATTTTGTGTGTGTGTGTGTGTGTGTGTACTCACCTAGTTGTACTCACCTAGTTGAGGTTGCAGGGGTCGATTCCAAGCTCCTGGCCCCGCCTCTTCACTGGTCGCTACTAGGTCACTCTCCCTGAACCATGAGCTTTATCGTACCTCTGCTTAAAGCTATGTATGGATCCTGCCTCCACTACATAGCTTCCTAAACTGTTCCACTTCCTGACTACTCTGTGGCTGAAGAAATACTTCCTAACATCCCTGTGATTCATCTGTGTCTTCAGCTTCCAACTGTGTCCCCGTGTTGCTGTGTCCAGTCTCTGGAACATCCTGTCTTTGTCCACCTTGTAAATTCCTCTCATTATTTTGTAAGTCGTTATCATGTCCCCCCTATCTCTCCTGTCCTCCAGTGTCGTCAGGTTGATTTCCCTTAACCTCTCCTCGTAGGACATACCTCTTAGCTCTGGGACTAGTCTTGTTGCAAACCTATGCACTTTCTCTAGTTTCTTTACATGCTTGGCTAGGTGTGGGTTCCAAGTTGGTGCCGCATACTCCAATATGGGCCTAACGTACACTGTGTACAGGGTCCTGAACGATTCCTTATTAAGATGTCGGAATGCTGTTCTGAGGTTTGCCAGGCGCCCATATGCTGCAGCAGTTGTTTGGTTGATGTGCGCTTCAGGAGATGTGACTGGTGTTATACTCACCCCAAGATCTTTTTCCTTGAGTGAGGTTTGTAGTCTCTGGCCCCCAAGACTGTACTCCGTCTGCGGTCTTCTTTGCCCTTCCCCAATCTTCATGACTTTGCACTTGGTGGGATTGAACTCCAGGAGCCAATTGCTGGACCAGGTCTGCAGCCTGTCCAGATCCCTTTGTAGTTCTGCCTGGTCTTCGATCGAATGAATTCTTCTCATCAACTCCACGTCATCTGCAAACAGGGACACCTCGGAGTTTATTCCTTCCGTCATGTCGTTCACAAATACCAGAAACAGCACTGGTCCTAGGACTGACCCCTGCGGGACCCCGCTGGTCACAGGTGCCCACTCTGACACCTCGCCACGTACCATTACTCGCTGCTGTCTTCCTGACAAGTATTCCTTGATCCATTGTAGTGCCTTCCCTGTTATCCCTGCTTGGTCCTCCAGTTTTTGCACTAATCTCTTGTGTGGTACTGTGTCAAACGCCTTCTTGCAGTCCAAGAAGATGCAATCTACCCACCCCTCTCTCTCTTGTCTTACTGCTGTCACTTTGTCATAGAACTCCAGTAGGTTTGTGACACAGGATTTCCCGTCCCTGAAACCATGTTGGCTGCTGTTGATGAGATCATTCCTTTCTAGGTGTTCCACCACTGTTCTCCTGACAATCTTCTCCATGACTTTGCATACTATACATGTCAGTGACACTGGTCTGTAGTTTAATGCTTCATGTCTGTCTCCTTTTTTAAAGATTGGGACTACATTTGCTGTCTTCCATGCCTCAGGCAATCTCCCTGTTTCGATAGATGCATTGAATATTGTTGTTAGGTGTACACATAGCGCTTCTGCTCCCTCTCTCAGGACCCATGGAGAGATGTTATCTGGCCCCATTGCCTTTGAGGTATCTAGCTCACTCAGAAGCCTCTTCACTTCTTCCTCGGTTGTGTGTACTGTGTCCAGCACCTGGTGGTGTGCCCCACCTTTCCGTCTTTCTGGAGCCTCTTCTGTCTCCTCTGTGAACACTTCTTTGAATCTCTTGTTGAGTTCCTCACATAGTTCACGGTCATTTCTTGTTGTCTCTCGTCTTTCCATCCTTAGCCTGATTACCTGGTCCTTGACTGTTGTTTTCCTCCTGATGTGGCTGTAAAACAGCTTCGGGTCAGATTTGGCTTTCGCTGCTATGTCGTTTTCATATTGTCGTTGGGCCTCCCTTCTTACCTGTGCATATTCGTTTCTGGCTCTACGACTGCTCTCCTTATTCTCCTGGGTCCTTTGCCTTCTATATTTCTTCCATTCTCTAGCACACTTGGTTTTTGCCTCCTTGCACCTTTGGGTGAACCATGGGCTCATCCTGGCTTTTTCATTATTCCTGTTTCCCTTGGGTACAAACCTCTCCTCAGCTTCCTTGCACATTGTTGCTACATTTTCCATCATCTCATTAACTGGCTTCCCTGCCAGTTCTCTGTCCCACTGAACCTTGTTCAGGAAGTTCCTCATTCCCGTGTAGTCCCCTTTCTTGTAGTTTGGTTTCATTTGTCCTGGCCTTCCTGCTTCCTCCTCCACTTGTAGCTCTACTGTGTATTCGAAGCTCAAAACCACATGATCGCTGGCCCCAAGGGGTCTTTCGCATGTGATGTCTTCAATATCTGCACTACTCAAGGTGAATACTAAGTCCAGTCTTGCTGGTTCATCCTCTCCTCTCTCTCTTGTAGTGTCCCTTACGTGTTGGTACATAAAGTTTTCCAGTACCACCTCCATCATCTTAGCCCTCTATGTATCTTGGCCCCCATGTGGCTCCAAGTTCTCCCAGTCGATCTCCTTGTGGTTAAAGTCACCCATGATCAGGAGCTTTGCCCTGCATGCATGAGCTCTTCTGGCCACTGCAGCCAGTGTGTCAACCATCGCTCTATTGCTCTCGTCATACTCTTGCCCTGGCCTCCTGCTGTTCTGTGGTGGGTTATACATCACTGCAATTACCACCTTTGGACCTTCAGAGTGAAGCGTTCCCGCTATGTGATCACTTTCTTCTTCGCTGTCTCCGCTGTGTGTGTGTGTGTGTGTGTGTGTGTGTGTGTGTGTGTGTGTGTACTCATCTAGTTGTGGTTGCAGGGGTCGAGTCATAGCTCCTGGCCCCGCCTCTTCACTGGTTGCTACTGGGTCACTCTCCCTGAACCGTGAGCTTTATCATACCTCTGCTAAAGCTATGTATGGTTCGTGCCTCCACTACATCGCTTCACAAACTATTCCACTTCCTGACTACTCTGTGGCTGAAGAAATACTTCCTAACATCCCTTTGATTCATCTGTGTCTTCAACTTCCAACTGTGTCCCCTTGTTGTTGTGTCCCATCTCTGGAACATCCTGTCTTTGCCCACGTTGTCAATTCCTCTCAGTATTTTATGTGTCGTTATCATGTACCCCCATCTCTCCTGTCCTCCAGTGTCGCCAGGTCGTGTATGTTGTGTGTGTGTGTGTGTGTGTGTGTGTGTGTGTGTGTGTGTGTGTGTGCTTAAAGCACTGGCTGTCTCCCACCGAGGTAGTGTGACCCAAAAGAGAAAAAACACTTTCACCATTACTCATTTCATCACCGTTGGCCAAAGGCACGTCGATATTACAGCTCAAATGACCTTCCAGACTGTAATATCCCTCAACCCTCCTTCAGAGTACAGGCACCGAGGCCCTGTAACTCCAGGACTCAAGTCCAGCTAACCTGTTTCCTTGAATCCTGTCATAAATATTATCTTTCTCACACTTCAGTAGTTTGTCAAGTCATAAAATCTACCCGATTCCACTCATATCTAATATGCTCAGTCACGTCTGTTGGATGTCTAAGCCCCTCGCATACAAAACTTCCTTTACCCCCTCCTTTCTACCTTGACATGAACAACTCCTAGGAACAAGCGTATGATACGCTCCCGAAAAATGGCACTTTATGAAAAAAACTTCATGTAAAGTGAAAATATATGGGAAAAAATTTTTTGATCCAGAGATCTCCAAGTCTGACGAATAACTTTTTTTTTAAATTCTGCTAAGTAAAAAAAATTCAGTTCATGCTTCCTTACATTCAGGTTGCGGAGGTGACTGACATGGAAGTGTGGAGAGAGAGTTGATGTGGACCTACTGGACCATGGAAGTGTGGAGAGAGAGTTGATGTGGACCTACTGGACCATGGAAGTGTGGAGAGAGAGTTGATGTGGACCTACTGGACCATGGAAGTGTGGAGAGGAGAGTTGATGTGGACCTACTGGACCATGGAAGTGTGGAGAGAGAGTTGATGTGGACCTACTGGACCATGGAAGTGTGGAGAGAGAGTTGATGTGGACCTACTGGACCATGGAAGTGTGGAGAGAGAGTTGATGTGGACCTACTGGACCATGGAAGTGTGGAGAGAGAGTTGATGTGGACCTACTGGACCATGGAAGTGTGGAGAGAGAGTTGATGTGGACCTACTGGACCATGGAAGTGTGGAGAGAGAGTTGATGTGGACCTACTGGACCATGGAAGTGTGGAGAGAGAGTTGATGTGGACCTACTGGACCATGGAAGTGTGGAGAGAGAGTTGATGTGGACCTACTGGACCATGGAAGTGTGGAGAGAGAGTTGATGTGGACCTACTGGACCATGGAAGTGTGGAGAGAGAGTTGATGTGGACCTACTGGACCAAGTAGCATGCATCTAGATTGAAGCATCAGCTGTGTTGTTTAAATTGGAAATATTTTAGTACTGAATTTGGTCTTTGTACTTGTGAATCTCCCAGTTTTATAAATATTTTTTATTGCAGTGGACTTTCTTAAAAAAAATTTAAAATAACCTTTCTTGATGAAAATTTTAAATTAGAACTGAAAAAAAAACGAAAATTTATAAATAAAAAAACTCGCGTCTTTATAGCGTTTTCAATTTTCACGAGTTCAATGAGCCTTAAATAATGTACAAGTTCTTGGTTGAACCGTCAGCTACACTGCTCTCCTTCCACCTATTTTTTTTTTGTAACTTCTGAACGCCTTATATAATGGGATTCAAATTTTCAACTTAGTCAACTATTATTCACTGATGGTTAATGGAACATTTTGCATAGACCATTCCCAAAACTGCTGTCCATGAGATAAATTTACAAAGCGCCTTCTGACCGGCTTGAAAACTTCAACACTTGTATGTCCAACTCAGAGGAAAGTTGACATTGTTAGTGGTGATTGTAAGTGGCACTTCTTGCACCTTTAATATCGAACTGGTATAGTAATATTTTGTATTATATAACTGGATTATGATTTCCTGATGCCATACTCTAAGAAAACGTCCCCTCATTTCTCCTGTTGCTACCTTTGCAACATTGCACAGCTCCTGATGACGCACTGAGAACTGTGAACTGTGAAAGTACTTGAGCTGAAGATCCCCCCCCCCGCCCAGTGGCTTCTCTCGCATTGTTAAGATCGCCCTGCTATTGTTTGCATACTGCAGATATATAATTGTAAAAGTGAGAGAGGGGGTTTACTTATACCGACACAACTGCTGCTACTCTACTACCCCCGCTACTGTTACTATTCACTGGATGGTCCATAATCAAATGGTTGTCCTGAGTAATTCGTGACCAAATGACAGATTTTAAGTGGACAAAGTCAGGCCTTGAGCGCTGTTTGGTTGAATCCTATAGCTGTAAAGTGAGTCACCAACCAGTTTTTAAAGAAATGCATTTTTTTTGCACCTATAATTTCAGGTGGCAGTCTGTTCCACTGTTCTATAATTTTACCAAAATTTTACTTATATTTGTGTTGTTCCTCTTGTCTTGGAGTTTTATGCTTTTGTTTCAATGATCATAGAGTGAGCTATATTTGTTATATTTCTACTACCGTAAAAGTTTTCATTCCCCTAACAAAAAGAAAAATAACAACAGCAAGAACAACAGCATCAACAACACAACAATAACAACAACAACAACAACAACAACAATAACAACGATAACAATAATAATTATACTACTATTACTACTGCAAATATTATTATTATTATTATTATTATTATTATTATTATTATTATTATTATTATTATTATTATTATTTTTATTATTATTATTATTATTATTTTCATTTCTTTCTTTAATAAAGGCACAATAAATGGAGGAGGGTGACCAGGCAGAACACACCGGGTAGGTTTAGGGTTCTGAGTCTTTCATCACAAGACTAGTTTTTAATGAAGCTACGAGCGTCGTTGATATATTTTCTCCCCCCCCCCCTCCAGGACTGTTGGCGGGACGGTATGAGGAGGGACGGTATGAGGAGGGACGGGATGGGAAAAGGAAGGGATGAGGAAGGGAAGGTATGAGGAAGGAAGGGATGAGGAAGGAAGGGATGAGGAAGGAAGGGATGAGAAGGGAAGGGATGAGGAGGGAAGGGATGAGGAAAGGATGGGATGAGGAAGGAATGGATGAGGAAGGAAGGGATGAGGAGGAAAGGTATGAGGAGGGAAGGGATGAGGAGGGAAGGGATGAGGAGGGAAGGTATGAAGAGGGACAAGATGAGGAAAGGAAGGGATGAGGAAGGGAAGGTATGAAGAGGGACAAGATGAGGAAAGGAAGGGATGAGGAAGGGAAGGTATGAGGAAGGAAGGGATGAGGAAGGAAGGGATGAGGAAGGAAGGATGAGAAGGGAAGGGATGAGGAGGGGAAGGGATGAGGAAAGGATGGGATGAGGAAGGAATGGATGAGGAAGGAAGGGATGAGGAGGAAAGGTATGAGGAGGGAAGGGATGAGGAGGGAAGGGATGAGGAGGGAAGGTATGAAGAGGACAAGATGAGGAAAGGAAGGGATGAGGAAGGGAAGGTATGAAGAGGGACAAGATGAGGAAAGGAAGGGATGAGGAAGGGAAGGTATGAGGAAGGAAGGGATGAGGAAGAAGGGATGAGGAAGGAAGGATGAGAAGGGAAGGGATGAGGAGGGAAGGGATGAGGAAAGGATGGGATGAGGAAGGAATGGATGAGGAAGGAAGGGATGAGGAGGAAAGGTATGAGGAGGAAGGGATGAGGAGGGAAGGGATGAGGAGGGAAGGTATGAAGAGGGACAAGATGAGGAAAGGAAGGGATGAGGAAGGGAAGGTATGAGGAAGGAAGGGATGAGGAAGGAAGGGATGAGGAAGGAAGGGATGAGAAGGGAAGGGATGAGGAGGGAAAGGGATGAGGAAAGGATGGGATGAGGAAGGAATGGATGAGGAAGGAAGGGATGAGGAGGAAAGGTATGAGGAGGGAAGGGATGAGGAGGGAAGGGATGAGGAGGGAAGGTATGAAGAGGGACAAGATGAGGAAAGGAAGGGATGAGGAAGGGAAGGTATGAGGAAGGAAGGGATGAGGAAGGAAGGGATGAGGAAGGAAGGGATGAGAAGGGAAGGGATGAGGAGGGAAGGGATGAGGAAAGGATGGGATGAGGAAGGAATGGATGAGGAAGGAAGGGATGAGGAGGAAAGGTATGAGGAGGGAAGGGATGAGGAGGGAAGGGATGAGGAGGGAAGGTATGAAGAGGGACAAGATGAGGAAAGGAAGGGATGAGGAAGGGAAGGTATGAGGAAGGAAGGGATGAGGAAGGAAGGGATGAGGAAGGAAGGGATGAGAAGGGAAGGGATGAGGAGGGAAGGGATGAGGAAAGGAAGGGATGAGGAAGGAATGGATGAGGAAGGAAGGGATGAGGAGGGAAGGTATGAGGAGGGAAGGGATGAGGAGGGAAGGGATGAGGAAGGGAAGGGATGAGGAGGGAAGGGATGAGGGAGGGAAGGGATGAGGAAAGGAAGGGATGAGGAAGGGAAGTTATGAGGAAGGGAAGGGATGAGGAGGGAAGGGAAGAGAAGGGAAGGGATGAGGAGAGAAGGGATGAGAAAAGGAAGGGATGAGAAAGGGAAGGTATGAGGAAGGAAGGATGAGGAAGGAAGGGATGAGGAAGGAAGGGATGAGAAGGGAAGGGATGAGGAGGGAAGGGATGAGGAAAGGAAGGGATGAGGAAGGAATGGATGAGGAAGGAAGGGATGAGGAGGGAAGGTATGAGGAGGGAAGGGATGAGGAGGGAAGGGATGAGGAAGGGAAGGGATGAGGAGGGAAGGGATGAGGAGGGAAGGGATGAGGAAAGGAAGGGATGAGGAAGGGAAGTTATGAGGAAGGGAAGGGATGAGGAGGGAAGGGAAGAGAAGGGAAGGGATGAGGAGAGAAGGGATGAGAAAAGGAAGGGATGAGAAAGGGAAGGTATGAGGAAGGAAGGGATGAGGAAGGGAAGTTATGAGGAAGGAAGGGATGAGGAAGGAAGGGATGAGGAAGGAAGGGATGAGAAGGGAAGGGATGAGGAGTGAAGGGATGAGGAAAGGAAGGGATCAGGAAGGAAGGTATGAGGAAGGAAGGGATGAGGAAGGAAGGGATGAGGAAGGAAGGGATGAGAAGGGAAGGGATGAGGAAAGGAAGGGATGAGGAAGGAATGGATGAGGAAGGAAGGGATGAGGAGGGAAGGTATGAGGAGGGAAGGGATGAGGAGGGAAGGGATGAAGAAGGGAAGGATGAAGAAGGGAAGGGATGAGGAGGGGAAGGGATGAGGAGGGAAGGGATGAGGAGGGAAGGGATGAGGAAAGGAAGGGATGAGAAAGGGAAGGTATGAGGAAGGGAAGGGATGAGGAGGGAAGGGATGAGAAAAGGAAGGGATGAGAAAGGGAAGGTATGAGGAAGGGAAGGGATGAGGAGGGAAGGGATGAGAAGGGAAGGGATGAGGAAAGGAAGGAATGAGAAAGGGAAGGTATGAGGAAGGGAAGGGATGAGGAGAGAAGGGATGAGAAGGGAAGGGATGAGGAAAGGAAGGGATGAGGAAGGAAGGGATGAGGAAGGAAGGGATGAGGAGGGAAGGGATGAGGAAGGAAGGGATGAGGAAGGAATGAATGAGGAGGGAAGGGATGAGGAAAGGAAGGGATGAGAAAGGGAAGGTATTAGGAAGGAAGGGATGAGGAGGGAAGGGATGAGGAAGGGAAGGGATGAGGAAGGGGAGGGGTGAGGAAGGAAGGGATGAGGAAGGGAAAGGATGAGGAAGGGAATGAAGGCCAAAGAGGGCAAAACGTAGCGAGAACGGTAAAATGACCGAAGGAGAGAGAGAGGGAGAGAGAGAGAAGGAGAGAGGAGAGAGAGAGAGAGAAAGGAGAGAGAGAGAGAGAGAGGAGGAGAGAGGAGGAGAGAGAGAGAGAGAGAGAGAGAGAGAGAGATAGAGAGGAGAGAGAGAAAGAGAGAGAGAGAGAGAGAGAGAGAGAGAGAGAGAGAGAGAGAGAGAGAGAGAGAGAGAGAGAGAGAGAGAGAGAGAGAGGAGAGAGAGAGAGAGAGAGAGAGAGAGACAGAGACAGAGAGAGACAGAGACAGAGACAGAGAGAGAGACAGAGGTGAAACAAGCTTTTATGCCACAAGACGGGCAGAAAGCAGCAACTTCACTCTGGCTGTACCCTTCTCCAGAACTTCACTCCATCTGAGATCATACATACCCACGATGACTCGAGTATGGAACACATTAGTACAGCATAATGATGTCAATGAGATAAAGTCAGTTGATCAAATGAAAATGCTGGCTCACAGATGGCTCCAACTTCATCCTGTTCCCTACTTGTATGTCTCATAACAATAAAAATGCTTTCAAATGAGCTGATGTAGGTAACAGCTCTTAGCTTGCCAATAAAGTTAGGAATCCTTAACCTGTAAATAGCATGTCAATAAAGCTAGGGATCCTTAACCTTGTCAAACCCTGTGTAAAAAAAAAAAAAAAAAAGGGAGAGAGAGAGAGAGGATAGGGAAAAGAATTCGGATGAGAGAGAATAAGATGGCAAGAGAGGAAAGAAGATGAGAGAAGGAGGGGAAGAGGGAATTAAGTGAAGGAGAAGAGGGAATTAAGTGAAGGAGAAGATGAAGACAAGTAAGAAGTTAGACAGAGAATATGGAAGAGAAAATTAGATGAGAGAAAAGTAGAGGAAGAGGAGAGAAAAGAGGTGAGGAGGAGAAAAGATTTTCTTGGGAGTGAGAAATGAGACATTTGGCGAGGGATACAACACTCTCAGGAGGTGAGAGAGACTGAACTATCACGAAAATTGAGAGACGAGAGAGAGAGGAGAGAGGGGAGAGAGAGGAGAGAGAGAGAGAGAGAGATTGTTTCCCTTAGCTCCTGGCACCGCCACTAAACTTCTTGTCAGATTCACTCTCTCCTAGCCTCGTGAGCCATGTCGTACGTGGTCTTTAAAACTTTGTCTGGAAGCTGCCTCCACTGCTTCGTAATCGAGGTCATTCCACTTCCTAACAACCTTGAACATCCTGTCAGGTTTCATTATCTTTCATGTATCCAGTTCCATCACAGGTTGTTTTACCCCTTCCCCAGCTGTGTTTTCTGTCTCGAGTACTTGCCAGTGTACTCTCTCTCTCCCTGGGCTTCCTGGCACTGCCTCTTTAAAACGTTTGTTCAACATTTTCGCTTTTCGTGAGCATTTCGATGTGTAGAGTGTTACACAGCTCTACAACAAGAAATGTTGGGCTGTAATGCACCACTTTATGGTACATTACATTGGAATACGATTCACTAATTATTGCCAACAGTAACAGCCTGGTTTATCAAGCCTTGATACACCGGGAGGAATTCTTCGGTCGATACACCTGGTCTTTTAATGTCGTATTCCTTCTGATGCGGCTGTTGTGTAGTGTTGGTTCAGACTCGGCCATTGCTCTTATTTATTTCGTTTTCTATAATGTTTCCATGCTTTTGTGCTTCTCTATTTTGCCTCTTTGTATCTCTGGCTTAGCCAAGGCTCTGTGTGTCTTTGATATTTCTCCTTCTTCTGGATATGAGCCTCTCCCCTGCATCAAGGCATTTTCCAACCACGACTCCATCATCTTATCCTCTTACTTTCCTTTCTGTTCCCTTTGTCATTGCGCTGCATGAAGTTCCCTCTCATAAACTCTGGCTTCTCACTCACTCCACCTGTAGTTCTTCTCTCTAGTTTTATTTTCATAAGGTATTAGACGTTCAGTATTGTATAGTCACTAGCGTCCAGGTGGCTCTCATACTTTACTTCTCATATGTCATACTTATGGTAAATGTTAGGTCAGTCATGCTGGTTCATCTCCTCTACCCTCTCTCTCTCTCTCTCTCTCTCTCTCTCTCATTGTCATATCCGTAACATGCTGATACATACAGTTTTCCCTGATCACCTCCATCAACATAGTTCTCCATGTTCTGGCCTCCGATGTGGGTCTTAGTTCTCCCATTCTAGTTGGTTATGACTGACATCACCCATGATAAGAAACTTTGCTTGATCACTATGTGCACTCCTTGCTACTTCTGTTCAGGAGTCCACCAGTAGTATGTTGTTATCTTTATATGCCTGTCTCAATCTTTTAATGTTAAGTAGTGTGTTGTATATCACTGTAGTTACTAATTTAGGTCAACTAACTTTAATTGAGCCCATTGTAGTCGCTTATCAATGTTTGTTTATCCCTCTTATCACTTTCAAACTTAACTGATTGCTGATTAGTAGTGCTATTCATCTTCCGCTCTTGTTTCTCCTTACTTTTACGCTTGACATCCCACTGGGAATATGACATCTGATGTTTCTATCAGCTTTGTCTCTGTGATGACTATGATATCTGAGCTTACCTCTACTATTCTTTTTTTCAACTTATCATTCTTTTTTGATACTCCATCTACATTTCGAAACCACACTCCAAACTTTCTTTCCTCTTATCATACTCTGGTTTGTATGTGTGTACTCATCTAACTGTACTTTCCTAATTGTGGTTGCAAGGGTCAAGTATAGGTTTTTTTTCCACCTCTCTGGCCACTACTGGGTTCACTCTCCTAGCTGCATGAGTCCTGTCATACTTATTCTTAATGCTATGTATGGACTCTGTTTCTACCACTTTGCTGTCTAGGGCGGTCTACTTCCTGACCACTCTAATGCGAAGTATTTCCTAACATCTTTGTGACTCATCCGCTCCCTTGTCCACCTGTCGGTTCCTCTCAGTATTTATATGTTGTAACTATATCAGATGATGTGAGGTCCTTCTCAACCCTAATGTCGTTACGTTTACCTCCTTGAGACTCTTTTCATAGTTCATACCCCTCGGCTTTTGGACTTGTCTCATTATTGCAATCTTTGCACTTTTTCAGCTTCTTGATATGCTTTATTAGATGCGGGTTACATACTGGTGCTACATACTCTAAGATGGGTCTGACATATGTCGTTTATAGGGTCGTTAATGCTTCCTTGTTGAGATTCCTGAAAGCTACCCTTCAATTTTCCAGTTTTGCTTTTGCTGCAGAGGTTGGTTATTTGTGTGACGTGTGCCTCAGGCGAAATGCTTGCGACTGTGCACACCCCGAGGTCCTTCTCCAGGAAGGTTTGTGGTCTTTGTTCGCCGAACCTGTACACTGTTTCCGGTTATCTTTGCATTTCTCCGATTTTCATAACTTTGCATTGTTGTGGATAAATTCTAATAGCGACTTGTCCGCATCCATTTGTAGTCTTTCCAGGTCTACTACTACGTATATTTCCTCATTAGTTTCTCACTGTCTGCGAACAGTTGATAGCGCAATCATCTCACGTACTGAGTGTCTGTGGTTCGATCCCAGGCACGGGTGGAAATATTGGGTATGTTACCTTATACCTGCTGTCCCTGTTCACCTAGCAGTAGGTAGGTACCTTGGTGTTAGTCGAATTTTGTGGGTTGCATTCTAGGAAATAAGATTAAAGGACCCCAAGGAAATAAGACAGGCCTCGATGACGCACTGACTTAACCGGCTCTTTGACTAATCTCCTTATTTTCCTAAATCCTTTATGTTCTATTCTTTTTCTATTCTCTAGCACACTTAGTTTTGGCCTCTCTGCACCTTTGGGTGAACCAAGGGCTCGTTCTGGTATTCCCATTATTTCTGTTGCCCTTGGGTACGAACCTCTTCTGTGCTTTCTTGCATTTTGCTATCACGTATTCCATCATTTCATTTACTGATTTTCTCTCCAATTCTCTCTCCCATTCAATCTCATGAAAGAAATTTCTTATGCATGTGTAGTCCCCTCTTCTGTAGTTTGGCTTCTCTTATTCTACTCATCCTGCTTCCCTCTAAACTTGTAACTCTTCTAAGTATTCTCAGCTCAGGATCACGTGATCACTTGCTCTGAGGGGCCTTTCATATGTGATGTCCTCAATGTCTGAACTACTCAAGATGAATAAGAGGTTCAGTCTTGCTGGTTCATCCTCTCTTCTCTCTCTCTCTCTCTCTCTCTCTCTCTCTCTCTCTCTCTCTCTCTCTCTGACAGTGTCCCCTAGCATATTGGTACATGAGGCTTTCCAGTACCACCTTCATCATCTTAAACCTCCACGTTTCTAGTCTCCAATGTACTCACCTAATTGTGGTTGCAGGGGTCGAGACTCAGCTCCTGGCCACGCCTCTTCACTGATCGCTACTAGGTCCTCTCTCTCTCTGCTTGCTGAGTTTTGTCATACCTCGTCTTTAAGCTATGTATGGTTCCTTCCTCCACTACATCACTTGCTAGGCTATTCCACTTCCTGACGACTCTGTGACTGAAGAAGTACTTCCTAACATGCCTGTGACTCGTCTGAGACTTTAGCCTCCAATTGTGACCCCTTGTTTCTGTGTCCCCTCTCTGGAACATCTTGTCTCTGTCCACCTTGTCTATTCCACGCATGATTTTGTATGTTGTTATCATGTCTCCCCTGACCCTCCTGTCCTACAGTGTCGTCAGTCCGATTTCCCTTAACCTTTCTTCGTAGGACATTCCCCTGAGCTCCGGAATTATCCTTGTTGCAAACCTTTGTACTTTCTCTAATTTCTTGACGTTCTTGACCAGGAGTGGGTTCCAAACCAGTGCTGCATACTCCAGTATGGGCCTGACGTACACAGTGTACAGTGTCTTGAACGATTCCTTACTAAGGTATCGGAACGCTATTCTCAGGTTTGCCAGCGCCCATATGCTGCAACAGTTATCTGGTTGATGTGTGCCTCCTGAGACGTGCTCGGTGTTATGGTCACCTCAAGATCTTTCTCCTTTGAGCGAGGTTTGCAGTCTTTGGCCACCTAGCCTATACTCTGTCTGCGGTCTTCTTTGCCCTTCCCCAATCTTCATGACTTTGCATTTGGGAGGGTTGAATTTGAGAAGCCAGTTGGTGGGCCAAGTGTCCAGCCTGTCCAGGTCTCTTTGTAGTCTTGCCTGATCCTCATCCGAGTTAATCCTTCTCATTAGCTTCACATCATCTGCGAACAAGGACACTTCAGAATCTATCCCTTCCACCATGGCATTCACATATATCAAAAATAGCACTGGTCCTAGGACTGACCCCTGTGGGACCCCGCTCGTCACAGGCGCCCACTATGATACCTCATCACGTGCCATGACCCGTTGTTGCCTCCCTGTCAGGTATTTTCTGATGTTGCTCCTGGTGATTGAAATCACCCACAATTAGTAACTATGCCCTGCTCATGTGAGACCTCCTATCTACCTCAGCTTGTGTATCACCAATTGTTCATCATATTCTTGTCGTGGTCTCCTGCTATTCTGTGGTGGGTTATACAATCACCATCTTGGGATCCCCAGTCTGACGTCTTCTTACTATGTAGTGCCTTGTTTTCATTTTGTCTCCTCCTTCATACTCCTCAAAACTCCATTGGTTTCTGATGAGCAGTGTAACTCCTTCACCCCTCTATTGTATGTGTGTGTGTATGTACTCACCTAATTCGAGTTGCAGAGGTCGAGACTTAGCTCCTAGTCCCGTTTCTTCACTGAACGCTACTAGGTCCTCTCTCTCCCTGCTTCATGAGCTTTATCATACCTCGTTTTAAAGCTATGTATGGTACCTGCCTCCACTACATCGCTCGCCAGACTGTTCCACGTCCTGAACACTCTATAGCTGAAGAACTACTTCCTAACATCCCTGTGACTCATCTGAGTCTTCAGCTTCCAAGAGTGACCCCTTATTTCTGTGTCCCCTCTCTGGAACATATTGTCTCTGTCCACCTTGTCTATTCCACGCAGTATTTTGTATGTCGTGTTGTGTGTGTGTGTGTTGTGTGTGTGTGTGTGTGTGTGTGTGTGTGTGTGTGTGTGTGTGTGTGTGTGTGTTGTGTGTGTGTGTGTTTGTGTGTGTGTCTGTCTGTGTCTGTGTGTATGTGTGGAGAGCCGGGTGGTAGACAGGAGCCAGCTAGACCGGGATACACTAAGTATGGCGTCTCAGTGTCTATTGGACCTCACTCGTCCAGCAGCCAGGCACCACGCTAGCACGCATCATTAACATTGGTCCATACCAACAGTCTCACACATGTGATCGAAGTTGCTTCAGGCAGTATTTTGCTAGAAGGAGAAACTAGTGTTTATGTAACTGACTATTTCAGTGTAGAAGATGAGGAAAAGGGAAGGTTGGACTTTTGGTCCTGGGTTGTAACTTGGGTCCAACTGAAGTGAAAAAAAGGCTTCAGAATGTTAATATTTAAATCCCTGTACGGAGTCTGTTTCAACTATGTTATCTTAACAATCATTCTGTATCTATGAACATTTCATGTTAGTTTTTAATATTCCTATTGCTTGTTGAAGAGTTAATGATCCCTTCTCACATGCCAGTTAAATACTCTGTTTCAAATCTACTCTTTCAATGCTACCATGTATTCTGCAACTTATTATCATTTATTTTCTCCAGTCTTCAGTAGACAATAACTCTTGCAACTGCAATAACACGATTGCCAACCAGTCACTTTTCATGATTTGTTTGCAGTCATATTACAACGACTTTGTAAGTCATGACGATAACTTTAAAGAGTTTTGAGCTAGAGTTTGCCACAGTCATGCTGGTGTGGGACTCGTCTGTAAAAAACTGTATTTGAGTCACAGTAGTGGTCCATGCTAACCTCCCTATGATGTAGAAAAATATTCTTCTTAGCTTCTTTCTTCTGAGCTTCTTTCTTCAGAGCTTCTTTCTTCTGAGCTTCTTTCTTCTGAGCTTCTTTCTTCTTAGCTTTTTTCTTCTGAGCTTCTTTCTTCTTAGCTTCTTTCTTCTGAGCTTCTTTCTTCTGAGCTTCTTTCTTCAGAGCTTCTTTCTTCTGAGCTTCTTTCTTCTGAGCTTCTTTCTTCTAAGCTTCTTCTGAGCTTCTTTCTTCTGAGCTTCTTTCTTCTGACCTTCTTTCTTCTGAGCTTCTTTCTTCTGAGCTTCTTTCTTCTGAGCTTCTTTCTTCTGAGCTTCTTTCTTTTGAGCTTCTTTCTTCAGAGCTTCTTTCTTCAAAGCTTCTTTATTCTGAGCTTCTTTCTTCAGAGCTTCTTTCTTCTTAACTTCTTTCTTCGGAGCTTCTTTCTTCTTAACTTCTTTCTTCAGAGCTTCTTTCTTCTGAGCTTCTTTCTTCTGAGCTTCTTTCTTCTGAGCTTCTTTCTTCAGAGCTTCTTTCTTTTTAACTTCTTTCTTCGGAGCTTCTTTCTTCTTAGCTTCTTTCTTCAGAGCTTCTTTCTTCTGAGCTTCTTTCTTCTGAGCTTCTTTCTTCTGAGCTTCTTTCTTCAGAGCTTCTTTCTTCTTAACTTCTTTCTTCAGAGCTTCTTTCTTCTGAGCTTTCTCCAGAGCTTCTTTCTTCTGAGCTTCATTCTTCTGAGCTTCTTTCTTCAGAGCTTCTTTCTTCTGAGCTTCTTTCTTCAGAGCTTCTTTCTTCTGAGCTTCTTTCTTCTGTGCTTCTTTCTTCAGAGCTTCTTTCTTTTTAACTTCTTTCTTCGGAGCTTCTTTCTTCTGAGCTTCTTTCTTCTGAGCTTCTTTCTTCTGAGCTTCTTTCTTCTGAGCTTCTTTCTTCTGAGCTTCTTCTGAGCTTCTTTCTTCTGAGCTTCTTTCTTCTGAGCTTCTTTCTTCTGAGCTTCTTTCTTCAGAGTTTCTTTCTTCTGAGCTTCTTTCTTCTTAACTTCTTTCTTCGGAGCTTCTTTCTTCTTAACTTCTTTCTTCAGAGCTTCTTTCTTTTGAGCTTCTTTCTTCTGAGCTTCTTCCTTCTGAGCTTCTTCTTCTGAGCTTCTTTCTTCTGAGCTTCTTTCTTCAGAGCTTCTTTCTTCTGAGCTTCTTTCTTCTGAGCTTCTTTCTTCAGAGCTTCTTTCTTCTTAACTTCTTTCTTCGGAGCTTCTTTCTTCAGAGCTTCTTTCTTCTGAGCTTCTTTCTTCTGAGCTTCTTTCTTCAGAGCTTCTTTCTTCTTAACTTCTTTCTTCAGAGCTTCTTTCTTCTGAGCTTTCTCCAGAGCTTCTTCCTTCTGAGCTTCTTTCTTCTGAGCTTCTTTCTTCAGAGCTTCTTTCTTCTGAGCTTCTTTCTTCAGAGCTTCCTTCTTCTGAGCTTCTTTCTTCTGTGCTTCTTTCTTCAGAGCTTCTTTCTTTTTAACTTCTTTCTTCGGAGCTTCTTTCTTCTGAGCTTCTTTCTTCTGAGCTTCTTTCTTCTGAGCTTCTTTCTTCTGAGCTTCTTTCTTCTGAGCTTCTTTCTTCTGAGCTTCTTTCTTCGGAGTTTCTTTCTTCTGAGCTTCTTTCTTCTTAACTTCTTTCTTCGGAGCTTCTTTCTTAACTTCTTTCTTCAGAGCTTCTTTCTTTTGAGCTTCTTTCTTCTGAGCTTCTTCCTTCTGAGCTTCTTCTTCTGAGCTTCTTTCTTCTGAGCTTCTTTCTTCAGAGCTTCTTTCTTCTGAGCTTCTTTCTTCTGAGCTTCTTTCTTCAGAGCTTCTTTCTTCTTAACTTTTTTCTTCGGAGCTTCTATCTTCTGAGCTTCTTTCTTCAGAGCTTCTTTCTTCAGAGCTTCTTTCTTCAGAGCTTCTTTCTTCAGAGCTTCTTTCTTCAGAGCTTCTTTCTTCAGAGCTTCTTTCTTCTGAGCTTCTTTCTTCAGAGCTTCTTTCTTCAGAGCTTCTTTCTTCTGAGCTTCTTTCTTCTGAGCTTCTTTCTTCAGAGCTTCTTTCTTCTTAACTTCTTTCTTCGGAGCTTCTTTCTTCAGAGCTTCTTTCTTCAGAGCTTCTTTCTTCAGAGCTTTCTTCAGAGCTTCTTTCTTCTGAGCTTCTTTCTTCAGAGCTTCTTTCTTCAGAGCTTCTTTCTTCAGAGCTTCTTTCTTCAGAGCTTTCTTCAGAGCTTCTTTCTTCTGAGCTTCTTTCTTCAGAGCTTCTTTCTTCAGAGCTTCTTTCTTCAGAGCTTCTTTCTTCAGAGCTTCTTTCTTCTGAGCTTCTTTCTTCTGAGCTTCTTTCTTCTGAGCTTCTTTCTTCTGAGCTTCTTTCTTCAGAGCTTCTTTTTTCAGAGCTTCTTTCTTCAGAGCTTCTTTCTTCAGAACTTCTTTCTTCTGAGCTTCTTTCTTCTGAGCTTCTTTCTTCAGAGCTTCTTTCTTCAGAGCTTCTTTCTTCAGAGCTTCTTTTTCAGAGCTTCTTTCTTCAGAGTTTCTTTCTTCTGAGCTTCTTTCTTCAGAGTTTCTTTCTTCTGAGCTTCTTTCTTCTTAACTTCTTTCTTCGGAGCTTCTTTCATCTTAACTTCTTTCTTCAGAGCTTCTTTCTTTTGAGCTTCTTTCTTCTGAGCTTTTTCCTTCTGAGCTTCTTCTTCTGAGCTTCTTTCTTCAGAGCTTCTTTCTTCAGAGCTTCTTTCTTCAGAGCTTCTTTCTTCTGAGCTTCTTTCTTCTGAGCTTCTTTCTTCAGAGCTTCTTTCTTCAGAGCTTTTTTCTTCAGAGCTTCTTCTTTTAGAGCTTCTTTCTTCTGAGCTTCTTCTTCAGAGCTTCTTTCTTCAGAGCTTCTTTCTTCTGAGCTTCTTTCTTCTGAGTTTCTTTCTTCAGAGCTTCTTTCTTCAGAGCTTCTTTCTTCAGAGCTTCTTTCTTCAGAGCTTCTTTCTTCTGAGCTTCTTTCTTCTGAGCTTCTTTCTTCTGAGCTTCTTTCATCTTAACTTCTTTCTTCAGAGCTTCTTTCTTTTGAGCTTCTTTCTTCTGAGCTTTTTCCTTCTGAGCTTCTTCTTCTGAGCTTCTTTCTTCAGAGCTTCTTTCTTCAGAGCTTCTTTCTTCAGAGCTTCTTTCTTCTGAGCTTCTTTCTTTAGAGCTTCTTTATTCAGAGCTTCTTTCTTCAGAGTTTTTTTCTTCAGAGCTTCTTTCTTCAGAGCTTCTTTCTTCAGAGCTTCTTTCTTCAGAGCTTCTTTCTTCGGAGCTTCTTTCTTCAGAGCTTCTTTCTTCCCGAGCTTCTTTCTTCAGAGCTTCTTTCTTCAGAGCTTCTTTCTTCAGAGCTTCTTTCTTCGGAGCTTCTTTCTTCAGAGCTTCTTTCTTCAGAGCTTCTTTCTTCAGAGCTTCTTTCTTCAGAGCTTCTTTCTTCAGAGCTTCTTTCTTCAGAGCTTCTTTCTTCAGAGCTTCTTTCTTCAGAGCTTCTTTCTTCGGAGCTTCTTTCTTCAGAGCTTCTTTCTTCAGAGCTTCTTTCTTCAGAGCTTCTTTCTTCAGAGCTTCTTTCTTCAGAGCTTCTTTCTTCAGAGCTTCTTTCTTCAGAGCTTCTTTCTTCAGAGCTTCTTTCTTCGGAGCTTCTTTCTTCAGAGCTTCTTTCTTCAGAGCTTCTTTCTTCAGAGCTTCTTTTCTTCAGAGCTTCTTCTTCAGAGCTTCTTTCTTCAGAGCTTCTTTCTTCAGAGCTTCTTCTTCAGAGCTTCTTTCTTCAGAGCTTCTTTCTTCAGAGCTTCTTTCTTCAGAGCTTCTTTCTTCTGAGCTTCTTTCTTTAGAGCTTCTTTATTCAGAGCTTCTTTCTTCAGAGTTTTTTTCTTCAGAGCTTCTTTCTTCAGAGCTTCTTTCTTCAGAGCTTCTTTCTTCAGAGCTTCTTTCTTCAGAGCTTCTTTCTTCAGAGCTTCTTTCTTCAGAGCTTCTTTCTTCAGAGCTTCTTTCTTCAGAGCTTCTTTCTTCGGAGCTTCTTTCTTCAGAGCTTCTTTCTTCAGAGCTTCTTTCTTCAGAGCTTCTTTCTTCAGAGCTTCTTTCTTCAGAGCTTCTTTCTTCAGAGCTTCTTTCTTCAGAGCTTCTTTCTTCAGAGCTTCTTTCTTCAGAGCTTCTTTCTTCAGAGCTTCTTTCTTCAGAGCTTCTTTCTTCAGAGCTTCTTTCTTCAGAGCTTCGTTCTTCAGAGCTTCTTTCTTCAGAGCTTCTTTCTTCAGAGCTTCTTTCTTCAGAGCTTCTTTCTTCAGAGCTTCTTTCTTCAGAGCTTCTTTCTTCAGAGCTTCTTTCTTCAGAGCTCAGCCACAAGTCAGGATACACTCAAACATTTTATTCATGTTTGGCTTCGTGTTTCACCAAGTGAGATCTTCATGCAGTTGTTGTTTACACAAGAAAGGGAGAAACATGTGATGAAAATTTTATTTGGCATACATTCTTGTCCTGACTTCAGTATTCTATGCTTTTTATGCCACTGTTTGTGCGCTTCAACAAACAGCTTTGGGGCTTTTGTTGTTTTTAAAAAGTTTCTGTAAACTTACCTTTGTCACATTCCACAGATAGTGTTCAGTCTCCATTATCCATCTCCCAGCTTCATGCTTTTGCCATCGATTGTATTAATCATCATCATCATTCCTCAGTGTTTCCATTCTCGAAGTCTTTCCAGATCATCTTTTAGCTTTCTTCAACTCTTATTCGGTTAATTTCTTGTTCATTATTTTGAGATCACTTGTTCTTAACCTTTTTATTATTATTATTATTATTATTATTATTATTATTATTATTATTATTATTATTATATATATATATATATATATTTTATATATATATATATATATATATATATATATATATATATATATATATATATATATATATATATATGTCGTGCCGAATAGGCAGAACTTGCGATCTTGGCTTAAATAGCAACGTTCATCTTGCCATATAGGACAAGCGAAAATTTGTGTATGCAATAATTTCGCCAAAATCATTCTGAACCTAACGAAAAAAATATATTTCACTGTGTTTGTTTAGTATTAAATTACTGTAAACAAATCTAAAATATATTTAGTTGGGTTAGGCTAAACTAAATTGTTCTTGTTATAATAAGGTTAGGTAAGTTTTCTAAGATTCTTTTGGTGCAAAATTATAAATTTTTACATCAACATTAATGAAAAAATATCTCTTTAAACATATAAAAGAAGATTTCAGAAAGGACTTAATTTTAAATGAGTTCTTGCTAATTGACCAGTTTTACATATTCGGCACGACATATATATATATAAAATGGGACCCATAGCCTCGGAGAAGTTGATAAAAAGACTTTGAGGAAAAATATTTGGATTTCTTCCTGAAGCTTTTTGAATATTCCTCTTTCTCTACTACTCCATCTTTTGTTTTACAAGGTTTAAAAGATACATAGATTGTGCATAGGTGGTATATACATTATTTGAGGCTTGAGGGATACATCACAAGTACATTTTGCTATGTGTTTGTGAAACTCTTCATTATAAAAATCTCATCCGCATCTCAGAGGTGGGACGCCAACCCAGGATACAGCAGGCATTACCCCTCTGAACTGCAGCACTGCGTCGCTGGAACAGAAAACTAGCCCCCCTGGGATCTCAGGTTTCTCTATTGAGTCTTTTGCATACCTCATTAAGGAACTCAGATGTGTTCTTTCCCCATGGGCCAAGGGTCTCCGAGCCTATGCAAGCAAACATATAATTATGGGCAAGTTCACCATATTTTCTAGACTTCTGGGACTCCCTGAAGCAGGCAGCTGCCCCTATTTCCTCCCTGGTGTATTGAGGATAGGTATCATCCAGTATGGATGCACATCTGTAGTCCCACACCAACTGCTTGTTATTTGTCACTTGAAGGGTAATACCATCAGGACGCTTTTGATTACCATCAGATCTGCATAGTTAGGGTGGCTCCCTTATTGCTGGGAATCCAGCTGTTGCAATGCTTCTCTTGAAGTTGTTAACCTCTTCATGCCTTGCCATTTTTCGCTTGGATCTACAGTAAACAAGACCATGGTACTCGAATCGACATGCCGATTCACTGCCACTGATACACCCGAGATCGGGGAGAATAGGGCGGCAAGGCGATGGGCAACTCCAATACGGATGGTCTGTGGATCGAAGTGTGTGCCAGGGGAGGAGTTATAGACAGCCAGCAGCGAATCCCCTGCTTGAGAATCTCTCACTGTCTGCAGACAGGCTGTTCCTTTCCTGACTCACTCTGAAGCATTTTTGATGCTATATTCTCCGCTACTGGGCCATCCCATTGTGATTGTAGTTGTTGGAGGAAGCAGGTCTGGTTACAAAACCTATTACATTATCCCACAGCCTGGCTCCGTCACTAAACTATAATTTATATCACCACCATTAAAAATCCTGTTGTTTGCCTCAACTCACTGTAAGACTTTGTTGATTTCTAAATGCATTTTTTGTGTTTTATACCTAAGCTACTTTCATATTTATTTCCGTATTTCCACAAAGGTTGGTATGAAGCTGTGATAGGTGTTTTTATATATGAAAATCCGAATTAGTTCAGGTGCTCGGATAGTTTCTAGGTGTACTAAATTTTGTACTTCGCTAAGAGAAGATTTTTTTGGGTTTACAACATCACGTTGTGCTTTGTCAGTGAATTTAATATCTCCTACTCTACTTTTCTCGTTGTACATTCTGACCTCATTTTATGGGTAATCACTCCATCATCGCTTTCTACAAATGCCTTCGCAGAGTCCGCCTAGGCTGCATTTGCAATTCTAAGTTCACGTTGACCTCGGTGTGTCTACCTACCTGGAGTCTACCTGGAGGGTGCTCCGGGCGATCAACGCCCCTGCGGCCCTGTCTATGACCAGGCCGCGGGGATCAACGCCCCCGCGGCCGGATCTGTGACGAGGCCTCGTGGTGGCTCAGAACCTGATCAACCAGGCTGTTACTGTTGGCCGCACGCAAACCAACGTACGAACCACAGCCCTGCTGATCAGGTACTGACTTTAGGTATCTCTCCAGTTCCCTTTTGAAGACAGCCAGGAGTCTATTAGTAATCCCCCTTATGTATGCTGGGAGGCAGTTGAACAGGTTTGAGCCCCCACACTCGTTATGTTATCTCTTAGTGTACTCACGGCGCCCCTGCTTTTCATTGGTAGTATGTTGCACCGCTAGTCCCTCTAGGATTTTCCATGTGTAAATTATGATATATCTTTTTCGCTTACTTTCTAAGGAGTACAGGTCAAGGGACTTCAGACGGTCCCAGTAATTGAGGTGCTTGACTGTATTTAAACATACGATGAAATTTCTCTGTATATTCTCCAGATCTGCAGTTTCATCTGCCTTGAAAGGTCGTTAGTGTACAGCAGTATTCTAGCCTAGAGGGAACAAGTGATTTAAAGAAAATCATCATTGGCTTGGCATCCCTTGTTTTGAAGCTTCTCATTATCCATCCTATCATTTTCCTAGCAGATGTGATAAAGACGTTGTTATGTTCTTATAAAGTGAGATTCTCTGACATTATCACTCCCAAGTCCTTCGCATTAGTTTTCTGTTCTGTGTGGTTAGAATTTATTTTATACTCTGAACTAGCTTTTATTTCCTCAAGCTTTCCATAGCAGAGTAACGGAAATTTATCTTCACTGAACTTCATATTGTTTTCTGTGGTTTTTATCCGCTTATAGAGTTGCAGTGTCCTTAGTGGATGACACTTTCATGTAGATTCTAGTATCATCAGCAAATGAAGACAGTGCTGTGGTTTACATCTCTGTTTCTGTTATAAATGAGGATGAGGAAAAGGATGGCTGCGAGTACTTTACCTTGTGGAACAGAGTTTCTTTACAGTAGCCGCCTCTGAATTAACTCTGTTTACTATTACTGTTTGCGTTGTATCGGTTAAAGCTCCATCTACCCAGTTCCAGTTATTCCATTATCACGCATTTTGCTTGCAAAATGATACCATGACTGCACTTGTCGAAGGCTTTTGCGAAGTCTGTGTTTACTACATATGCATTCTGTTTGTCCTTCAGTGCATCCAGGACCATATCCTAGTGGTCCAGTAGTTGTCAGAGGCAGGAGTAAAATTCTCTACACCCATGCTGGCCTGGGTTATGCAAATGTTGGGTATTCCAGTGGTTGGCGATCTTGATTCTTAGAACTCTTTCAAAGATTTTTGTGATGTGGATATTAATGTTATCGATCTATTTGTTGTCTCTCCAAATCGTTTTATGATGTACGATGTTAGCTGCAGTTCTATAATTTTTTGTCTTTGCTCTATTGCCTCCTTTGTGAAAAAGAACTATGCACATTTTAGGGCCTCTGGAATTTCACCGAGATATAAGCTCTTTCATTAAAGAGTACTAAGTGCTTTTGCCAGTGGTATTTTGCGTTTCTTTATAAATAAAGAGTTCCAGGAATCAGAGCCAAGTGCTGCCTGCGAGAGCTTCTTGTTTATCGGTTTCGCGAATTCTGAAGAGTTTGAGCATTGACTCAGTCTCAGCTCATGGCCCAGCCTCTCAGCTGGGAGCTCTTTTGTGCACTCTCTTCTGGCTTCTTAAGCCCTATCATACCTATTCTTAAAGCTGTGTATGGATAATGTCCAAAAACTTCCTGATCACTCTGAGTCTGAAGATATGTTACGTTACATCCATGAGACTCATCAGTGTCTTGAGCTTTATCTGTGTCCTCGTACCTATTTCCCGCGTCTCGAACAGTCTGTCCCTATCCATGCTATCAGTTCCTCTAAGTATTTTGTACATCGTTACCAGGTCACCCCTCGTCCTTCTGTCCTCTAATATCATGATGTGTTCAGCACTATGCTACCCCAAGAGCTTGAGTCAAATTTGCAGCTTTTGTTCCCCGAGTCTCTACTCCTCTTCCACAGTTCTATCTATGTTCTATCTTAGGTTTCATAAATTTGCTGCGGTGAAATTTCAATAGCCACTTGTCAATCTGAATTGCTGCTCGTCCAGGTCCTCTTGTAGGCTCTCCTTGTTGTCTTTTCTTCGTAATTTCATCATTAGTGTGTGTGTGTGTACTCACCTAATTGTACTCACCTAATTGTGATTGTAGGGGGATTCATATCTCCTTGCCCCGCCTCTTCACTGGTCGTTACTAGGTCCTCTCTCTCTCTCTGCTCCATGAGCTTTATCATACCTCATCTTAAAACTATGTATAGATCCTGCTTCCACTACGTCACTTTCCAGACTATTCCACTTCCTGACTCATCTGAGTCTTCAACTTCCAATTGTGACTCCTTGTTACTGTGTCCATCTCTGGAAGATACTGTCTTTGTCTTCCATGTGAATTCCTCGCAGTATTTTATATGTCGTTATCATGTCCTCCCTATCCCTCCTGTCCTCCAGTGTCGTCAGGCCGATTTCCCTTAACTTTTCATCGTAGGGCATTCCCCTTAGCTCCGTGACTAGTCTTGCTGCAAACCTTTGCACTTTTTTCTAATTTTTTGATGCGCTTGACCAGGTGTGGGTTCCAAACTGGTGCTGCATACTCCAATATTGGCCGGACGGACATGGTGTACAGTGTCTTGAACGATTCCTTACTGAGGTATCAGAACGCTATTCTTAGGACTGCCAGGCGCCCATATGCTGCAACAGGTATCTAGTTAATGAGCGACTCAGTAGATGTGCCCGGTATTATACTCACTCCAAGATCTTTTTCTTTGAGTGAAATTTGCAGTCTTTGACCACCTAGACTATACTCTCTCTGTGGTCTTGCTTGCCCTTCTCCTATCTTCATAATTTTGCGTTTGGCGTGGGTAAATTCAAGGAGCCAGCTACTGCACCACGTTTGTAGCCTGCCCAGGTCTCTTTGTAGTCCTTCCTGATCCGCATTCGATTTTATTCTCCTCATTAACTTCACATCGTCTGCATATAGGGACACTTCTGAGTCTGTCCCTTCCGTCATGTCATTCACATATGCTAAAAATAGCACAGGTCCTTGGAGTGACCCCTGTGGAACCCCACTCATCACAGGCACCCACTCTGATACCTCGTCACGTACCATGACTCGTTGTTACCTCCCTGTCAGACATTCTCTGATCCATTGCAGTGCCTTTTCTGCTATGTGTGCCTGATCCTTTAGCCTTTGCACTAACCTTTTGTGAGGAACTGTGCCGAAGGCCTTCTTGCAGTCCAAGAAAATGATGCAATCTATCCACCCCTCTCTCTTTCCTCTCTTATTTCCGCTACCTTGTCACAAAACTCCAGTAGATTTGTCAAACAGAATTTTTCTTCCCTGAAACCGTGCTGGTTGTCTTTTATAAGCGTGTTTCTTTCTAGGTGCTCCACCACTCTCCTCCTGATAATCTTCTCCATGACCTTGCATACTATACATGTGAGTGACACATGTCTGTAGCTTAATGTCTCGTTTCTGTCTTCTTAAAAATTTGGATTCAATGGATATGTTGAAGATTCAATGGATATGTTGAAAATTTTTGTTTATGGCACACACAGCATCTCTGCTCCCTCTCTAAGGTCCCTTGGATAGATATTGTCCGGTCCCACCACCTTTGAGGTAACAAGTTCACATAGCAGCTTCTTCACCTCCTCGGTTATGTGTATTTCATCCAGCACTTGGTGTATCCCTTGTTGGTGTTACTCCTTATTCTGACTTCCCAGAGTCCTTCCTGTCGCCACTGTAAATACATCTTTAAATCCCATGTTGAGCTCCTCACATACTTCTTGGTTGCTTCTTGTGAACTCCCCTCCTTCCTTCCTCAGCCTGATTACCTGGCCCTTTACTGTTGGTTTCCTCCTGATGTGGCTGTACTACAGCTTCAGGTCAGAATTGACTTTCGATGCTGTGTCATTTTCGTATCGTCGCTGTGCCTCCCTTTTCATCTGTGCATATTAGTTTTTGGCTCTTCGACTAATCTCTTTATTTTCCTGGGTCTTTTCTTCTGTACTTTTTCCATTCTCTAGCACACTTAGTTTTTGCCTCCCTACACTTTTAGGTGATCCAAGGGCTCGTTCTGGTATTCCCATCATTTCTGTTACCCTTGGGAACAAACCTCCCCTCTGCCTCCTTGCATTTTCATGTCACGTATACTGATTTTCCTGCCAATTCTTTTTCTCACTGAACGTCTTGCAAGAAGTTCCTCATGCCTGTGTAGTCCTCCCTTTTGTAGTCTGCCTTCTCCCGTCCTATTCCTGCTACCCTCTCCACTTGTAGCTCAACTATGTATTCAGAGCACAGAACCACATAATCACTAGCTCCAAGGGGCCTTTTCGTTCATGATATCCTCGATGCCCTAACTACGTCTAACATTGCTTTGTTGCTCTCTTCGTATTCTTCTCTTGGCCTCCTGTAGTTCTGTGGTGGGTTGTACATCACTGCAGTTACCACCTTATGGCCCCAGACTGAATTGTTCCTACTATGTAGTCCCTGTCGTCCATTCCATCCATTCCTCCAATTTCCTCAAATTCCCACCGGTTTTAGCTGGAGACTTCAATATCAACCTTGGCCTACCACATGATCAGACTGTAACTGATTTCATCAACAATATGAACAACACACTTCTCATACCAACAATAACTAAACCAACCAGGCTGACTGAGACAAATGCAACCATAATAGACCCCATATGGACCAATATACTAGCCCCCCTTAAATCAGGGATAATCACAGACAGCACTACTGACCACTACCCAACCTTCCACTCGAATACAACAAAGTTTCATTTAGACTCCATGACGAGGCCTCAATAAGGAATTTCACAGCAGACCTAGAGACTGTTGACTGGCCTACAGAATTCTCCAATGCCAATGGTATTGACGATTGGACAGACATTTTTCTTAACAAAATACTTAGACTATGACAACAAACATTGTCCTATAAAAACGAAACAGATCACGAATAAACGGCTTGGTTGCCCATGGCTAACCAGCAGCATTCTGAAATCCATTGATAAGAAACACCAATATGAAAGCAATATAGACAGGGCTTAATACACAAAGATATTCTTAAACAATATTCAACAGTTCTCACCAAATTAATAAAGAAAGCCAAACAACTTTACTACTCCAGCAGATTCACTAACACAAGAGGAGATATAAAAAAGACCTGGAAAACACTTTCCCAGATTCAGGGGACCCACAAACTGAAAAAACCCAAGAATATTGTTCTAACTAAACCTCATGAAACATCACTGCATCCCACTGATACAGCTAACAAGATAAACGACTTCTTCTCAAACATAGGATCTAATCTCGCCAGTAAAATCCCACGTACCAATGCCCATGCCAGGGACTACCTAGATGGGAATTTCACAAATTCCTTCTGTCTTGTACCAACTGAGCCCACGGAAGTCACCGCGATCATAAAGTCACTTAAAAATAACTCGGGGAATCTGTCTCACGTCCCACCATTATTGTACAAGCGAGCGGCCCATGTCCTTTCGCATGCTATTACATTACCTTTTAACAAGTCACTAGAAACTAGCACTTTCCCGACACTACTCAAGACAGCAAGGGTTACACCAATACATAAAGGTGGTGACCCTACAGACGTAAACAACTATAGGCCAATATCAAACTTACCATTGTTATCCAAAATCTTCGAGAAACTCGTGCACAGGAGACTATATTCATTTATAACGTCACAAAACATACTCAACCCCTGCCAATTTGGAGTCAGGAAAAATAAAAGCACTAATGATGCAATTATAAAAATGCTAGACCTGCTTTAGACAGCATTGGAAAATAAGGAATATCCGCTAGGAATTTTTATTGACCTAAGAAAAGCGTGTGACACAGTAGACCACGGCATCCTACTCCACAAACTTGACCACTATGGTATAAGAGGCCATGCACTTGCATATTTCAAATCCTACCTTTCTAATAGGTATCAGTATGTCACCATTAAAAACACAGCCTCATCAATACGGCCACTTGATACTGGAGTTCCGCAGGGAAGTGTCCTTGGACCCCTGCTCTTCCTCATTTACATCAATGATCTTCCAAACATATCCCAACACCTGAAACCCATTCTCTTTGCTGACGACATGACTTATGTCATCTGCCACCCAAATCTTGCCACCCTCAACATCATTGTTAACGAGGAGCTGCTCAAAATATCGACTTGGATGACAGCCAATAAACTTAATCTTAACACTGGCAAAACCTACTATATTATGTTTGGGAGCAGAGCAGGTGCTGTGCAACTTAACATTAAGATCGACAACACTCCAATTGCCAAACATAATGAGGGCAAATTTCTTGGCCTATACTCGACAACAACCTAAATTTCAGCACCCATATTCAACACATAACAAAAAAAGTATCCAAAACGGTGGGGATCCTCTCCAAGATACGATAATAAGTGCCGCAAACTGCCCTTCTCACACTATACCATTCACTTATATATCCATACCTCACCTATGCTATCTGTGCTTGGGGTTCAACTGCAGCAACACACTTAAAGCCAATAATAACCCAACAAAAAGCCGCAGTAAGAATAATCACTAAATCCCATCCCTGTCAACACACCCCCCCCCCACTCTTCATAGATCTAAACTTACTCCCTGTTCAGAACATCCACACTTACTACTGTGCAATCTATATCTACAGGACCTTAAATTCCAATATTGATCTTGACCTAAAACGCTTTCTTGATAGTTGTGACAGGATCCACAGGCATAACACCAGACACAAACATCTCTATGACATTCCCCGTGTTCGACTAAACCTTTACAAAAATTCAATGTATTTCAAAGGACCTAAAATCTGGAACACCCTACCTGAAAACTCTAGAACTGCAGACACATTCATCACTTTCAAAACTACAGTTAGAAAACATCTTATCTCCCTGATCTACCCCGACAACTAACTACATGATAACCACCTGGTGGTTCACAATTACACTCACCCACTGACTATAAACCCAGAAATACTAATCTTAATCTTAAATAATAAATCCTAACTAGTCATAAGTTTGCCTATGATACTCCAATATAGACACCTTGTATTGTGCCAAAACAAAAGCCTTCACATTGCTAAACTCACAAATTATGATGTAGTCACTTAGACTTAATACCATAATCTGTAAGGATTTAATGTTAAGAATTAATCTAAATCTGCTCGAAATGCCTAGCCATGCTAGGTGTCCTAGTGGCCCCCTCTGTAATTAGTATGTTATAACATGTAAACCACACAATACCCAAAACCTGTAAACCCCACATTGTAACCCTTATAGAGAAGAAACTTGAATTGAATTGAATTGAATTGAATCTTTCCTCAGGATCTGATATCCGGGAGGAAAGATTGCATCTGTTATCATCCTGTTGAGTTTCGTTTCTGTGAGTGCTATTATGTCTGGGGATGTCTCCTTGATTCTTTCATGCCACTCCTCACATTTATTTGTTATTACATCTGCATTTGTGTACCAAACCTTCATGTTCTTTTCTAAAACTACGGATGGGGGGGATGTGCACTGAGGTTGGGGAAGTGGGAGACCTGATGAGGAACTATGGGAGGGTTGCTGTGAAGGTGGAGTTTGTAATGAGATGGGTAGGGACATTGGGTATGGCATGGGGTTTTGGGTTAGAATGTTTGGTTGCATTGGGGCTGTTAGGGTTGGGGGGCTTCTTTAGTTGGTTGTGAGGGAGGTTGTATTTGATCTTCCTCCTGAGTCTGGGTTCTCTTGTCCATCTCCATCTTTTCCTCTCTTTCCTCTTATCATCTTTGTACCCTCTCTTTCATGTCTGCCTTTCTTCTCGTGTTCTGTCATGGCTGAGGTACACCCTTCAGTACGCCGACATGTCCCTTAATCATGCTTTCTCCTGCAGGATCCTGTTTCGAGCTGAATCTGCCTTGAAAATCACTTTGAATGGCCGGTTTCTTCCTCTTGCAAACCCCCATATTCTCAAAAAATTTGCCAGCTTGGTCATGTCTTCTATTGTTTTCATGATGATTTCAATCACTTTTTTCTCCCCTTGTCTTCTTGTTTTGTAAGTTTCCCCTTCAACTTCCTGGAGCCCATAGACTAAGATTGATCTCTCCCTATCATTCTCCCACTGCATATCCTATGTATCCTCTGATTCGATTTAGTTGCCTCCATTGCAGCTTTCCTTTCTTCAATCTCCTCACTATTTGTTGTGGTCTGTAATTTTCCCCTCTCAGCTCTTTCATTTTCTACAGTCCCCTCGATTGTTCTTGATGTACTCCTCTTTTTTTTCTCAGGTGCCACAATGGTCTAATAGGGCCTCTGCATACAGTTTCACTCCTTCATTCCCTACAGTCCCCTCATTTGTGACTGAGGTAGCAGTTTCTGATGTCATGCCCACATTGTGCTTTAGTTCTTCAGGCTGTTTCAGATTTTTCAGCTCCTCTTTTAATCTCTGTCTCTTAGTCTCTGCTGCTGTGACTTGCATCTTCCACTTCCTGCTCTCTGCAGCTATGCTCTCTGTTTTCATGCTAAGCTCTTCTAGCTTCTTTCCCTACTCATGTTCCCTTTTCATGAGCTCTGCTACCCAATCTTCCTTCCCAAACTCATTCTACAGTCCCCTGGTTTTCCGTTCTGCTCTGCAACCCATTTTTTTTTGTTACCACAGAATCGAAACCATACTTATTTTTGTGTGGGTGTTTGTAATGTGTGTTTGAGTGTGTGTGTGTGTGTGTGTGTGTGTGTGTGTGTGTGTGTGTGTGTGTGTGTGTGTGTGTGTTGTGTGTGTGTGTGGTGTGTGTGTTGTGTCTTTTATTTACCACTTTGTCTTAGACGCATGTTGATTAGATATTAGGCCTGTTGTATGTGTGTGTGGGGGGGAGGGAGGGAGAGGGGGGATGTGGGAGACAGTGGCAAAATAGAAGAGAGGTGGGGAGGGGGTATATGGGAAACGAGAGGGAAAGGGAGAGAGAGAAAGAGGGAGAGGAGGGGGGAGAAAAAGGAGGAGAGTGAGAGAGAGAGGGAGGGATCAGGGAAGGGAGTGGGTAAGAAGTGGGGAGAGGGAGTGGGGGAGATAGTGTGCATTTGTCTGTGTGTGGGAATGTGTGTGATCTATGTGTACTCACCTAATTGTGATTGCAGGGGTCGAGACTCAGCTCCTCGTCCCGCCTCTTCACTGATCGCTACTAGGTCCCCTCTCCCTGCTCCAGGAGCTTTATCATACCTCGTCTTAAAGATATGTATGGTACCTGTCTCCACTACATCACTTGCTAGACAATTCCACTTTTTGACAATTTTATGACTGAAGAAATACTTCCTAACATCCCTTTGACTCATCTGAGTCTTCAACTTCCAATTGTGACCCCATGTTTCTGTGTCCCATCTCTGGAACATCCTGTCTCTGTCCACCTTATCTATTCCACGCAGTATTTTGTATGCCGTTATCATGTCTCCCCTAACCCTCATGTCCTTCAGTGTCGTCAGGCCGATTTCTCTCAACCTTTCTTCGTAGGACATTCCCCTTAGCTCTGGAAACTAGCCTTGTTGCAAACCTTTGCACTTTCTCTAATTTCTTGACGTGCTTGACCCGGTGTGGGTTCCAAACTGGTGCTGCATACTCCAGTATGGGCCTGACGTGCACGGTGTACAGCGTCTTGAACGATTCCTTACTAAGTTATTGGAACGATATTCTCAGGGTTGCCAGGCGCAACATATGCTGCAGCAGTTATCAGGTTGATGTGTGCTTCTGGAGACGTGCTCGGTGTTATACTCACCCCAAGATATTTCTCTTTTCAGCGAAGTTTGCAGTCTTTGACTACCTAGCCTATACTCTGTCTGCGGTCTTCTTTGCCCTTCCCCGATCTTCATGACTTTGCATTTAGCGGGGTTAAATTTGAGTAGCCAGTTGCTGGACCAGGTGTCCAGCCTGTCCAGGTCACTTTGTAGTCCTGCCTGATCCTCATCTGATTTGATTCTCCTCATTAGCTTCACATCGTCTGCAAACAGGAACACTTCTGAGTCTATCCTTTCCATCATGTCATTCACATATACCAAGAACAGCACTGGTCCTAGGACTGAACCCTGTGGGACCCCACTCGTCACGGCGCCACTGTGATACCTCATCACGTGCCATGACTCGTTGTTGCCTCCCTGTCAAGTATTCTATGATCCATTGCAGTGCCCTTCCTGTTATACGTGCCTGACTCTCTAGCTTTTACAGTAATCTTCTGTGGGGAACTGTGTTGAAGGCCTTCTTGCAATCCATGAAAATGCAGTCAACCCACCCCTCTCTCTCGTGTCTTACTTCTGTTATTTTGTCATAAAACTCCAGTAGGTTTGTGACACAGGATTTTCCTTCCATGAATCAGTGCTGGTTGTCGTTTATAATCTTGTTCCGTTCCAGGTGCTCTACGACTCTCCTCATGACTTTGCATTCTATACATGTCAGTGACACTGGTTTATAGTTTAGTGCCTTGTTTCTGTCTCCTTTCTTAAAAATGCTGACTACATTTGCCGTCTTCCATACCTCAGGTAGTGGCCCAGTTTCAAAGGATGTGTTGAAAATTGTGTTTAGTGGCACATACAACATCTCTGTTCCTTCTCTAAGGACCCACGGGGAGATGTTGTCCAGTCCCATCCCCTTTGAGGTATCATGGTCTTTTAGTAGCTTCTTCACCTCCTCCTCGGTTGTGTGTATGCCATCCAACACGTGTTGGTATAGTCCTTGTTGGGGTCCCCCTCTGTGCTGTCTTCCCAGAGTCCTTCCTGTCTCCACTGTTAATGCTTCTTTAAATCTTGTGTTGAGGTCCTCACATTCGTCTTGATTGTTTCTTGTGAGTTCCCCACCTTCTTTCTTCAGCTTGATCACCTGGTCTTTGACTGTTGTCTTCCTCTTAATGTGGCTATACAGCAGTTTCGGATCAGACTTGAATTTCGATGCTGGGCCTCCCAAATATATGTGAATACTCGTTTCTGGCTCTTCGACTACTCTCCTTATTTTCCTGGGTCCTTTGCCTTCTGTACTTTTTCCATTCTCTAATGCACTTGGTTTTTGCCTCCCTACACCTTCGGGTAAACCAAGGGCTCGTTCGGGTCTTCCCATTATTTTTGTTGCTCTTGGAAACAAACCTTTCCTCTGCCTCCTTGCATTTTGTTGTTATGTATTCCATCATTTCGTTTACTGTCTTTCCTACCAATTCTCTGTCCCACTAAACCCCCTGCAGGAAGTTTCTCATACCTGTGTAGTCCCCCCTTTTATAGTTTAGCTTTTCCTATTCAACTCCTGTTACCCTCTCCACTTGTAACTCCACTGTGTATTCAAAGCTCAGAACCATGTGATTACTAGCTCCAAGGGGCCTCTCATAAGTGATGTCCTCAACGTCTGAACTGATCAGGGTGAACACGGGGTCCAATCTCGCTGGTTCATCCTCCCCTCTCTCTCTCTGGTAGTGTCCCTAACATGTCGATTCATGAGGTTTTCCAGTACCACATCCATCATCTTGGCTTTCCATGTTTCAAGAGTGGATGTGAACGTGTGTGTGCGGAACTATGTGAGTGTGGGTTCATTAAGTGTGTGATAAGTAGTGGGTGGGATTGTGTGTTGTGGTGTATGAGTGTGTATGTGGAGTTTGCGTGTGACACGTGGTTTTACATGCTCCTCTGACCTGACCTACAACCACCTGCTAGTTTATGTCTTCTATGCCTATCCTTCCTCCTAGTCTAATAGACACCTGTCTGCTCGCCCTGTTCTGCTATAAATTATCAGTTGTTATTCGTTATTGAGTACTTGATAGCCTATTCTTTATCGTACTAGAAGAGTTGGACCGTTCACAAACAGCTTGGCGGTTAATTCAAACTCACACCCGACTCCCCAATAATCACGCATAGGTGAGATGCTTGCAATACAGCCTGTAGCAGCCTGTAGCAGCCTGTAGTAGCCTGTAGCAGCCTGTAGCAGCCTGTAGTAGCCTGTAGCAGCCTGTAGCAGCCTGTAGCAGCCTGTAGATTGTCCAACTCGTTGTGATGTCCTGGCGTATATCCACCTCCGTTTCTTCTCAATATATAATACAATCTATTCACTGTACGTCATTCTCTGGTCACACATTTATTTCACATTATTATGTTTCTTGGGTGACACATGTGGCAACGTCGCCTGCACCACACTAGTCCTGCCGTGTGTGTACTCACCTAGTTGTACTCACCTAGCTGTGGTTGTAGGGGTCGATTCACAGCTCCTGGCCCCGCTTCTTCACTGGCCGCTACTAGGTCACTCTTTCTGCTCCATGAGCTTCATCATACCTCTTCTTAAAGTTATGTACGGATCCTGCCTCCACTACATCACTTCCCAGACTATTCCAATTCCTGACAACTCTGTGACTGAAAAAATGCTTCACAACGTCCCTGTGATTCATCTGAGTCTTCAACTGTGTGTGTGTGTGTGTGTGTGTGTGTGTGTATGTGTGTGTGAATGATAATGAGACACCAGCTAATCAGGAATATGGCAGGAATTTTCCGGGTTCCTTTACTTTCCTCCGAGGTGCGCTCAAAGTGACTCTGGTAATTATAGGTAAATACATCGCTGCAGTCTCTGCATAAATCAGGAAGTAGGTCACTTTTTCCTGGCACCAGGCAAATTATTACGGCATTAGGTGCATTAACCAGACACTAGATAAATTACCCACGTACTAGAAGTGGTTGATGGTACAATGTTATTCATTTGTAAGCAGAGTCACTCACTTCCTTCAATAAATAGACGAGAAGTAGGAAAATTTCGGTTGGCAGATTAAATAATTCAGAGACTAAAATAAAATAAAACACATGTGCAACACTTGGGTATCTTTATTATGGATACATGTGGCCAACCAGTGACTTCATCAATCCAACACTGAAAATAAACGATGGAAGACATTTTGGGGCAATCTAAGGTGATCAGTCCCTCTTCCATGCTAGGTGTTCAGTCCATCAGCCTTGACAAATCAGGACTAAAGATGTGAACAACCCATATCAGGATGTGGGGACTGATCCCCCTCCAACTACTCCAGAAATCAAGCTCTTATATTGAATTTATGAAGCCAGTGGTTGGTGATACATCTCTACGATAAAGATTCCCAAGTGTTGCATATATGTTTTATCCATCTAATAATTATATTATTTCAGAGCTATGTAAAGTAGATATGTTTCCGTCGCTGCATGATGTGAGGAAATTATCCCTGTATGGGATAACCTCAGCCCCATGTACGTCAGTGCACATGATTGCAATAGTGTGGAAAGCTGTATAAGTTTGCAATACAGTTAAATACTCGCATTAAAGGTTTGAAGGTAATCAGGTGAGACCTTCACGAGTTGTACAGAAACCAATATCCAAATTTCTTCAGTAACTATAGGAAACTACTGTTGGACAAACACAGCCAAAATCTGATTCAAACTTTCCATTAAGAAACTCGAGTTCTGAAGCTAAACTGAAGAAGCATTCTCTTTTTATCTCAGAGACTAATATCCTAAAATAAACAAGCACATTAAGCTTGAAGCCTCTCAGAAGTTGTGAACGGCTGAAATTTGCCAAATACGAGACTCATAAATGATGAGTCATAAGCAGTGATTTGATTTCCCCAATTTTCTTCAAAAATGAAAATTCGGACTACAAAGGCCAAAATCAATCAAAACTTTTCTCTGTGTAAGACTGACCAGCTTTTAAACATGTACATAAGTAAGACAGTAAGTAATAGGAAGGTAATTGTGTAAGTTTATATTTAAGCTTTGTGTATATAACCTACAATTTTTAACAATGGTCTTCAGGGTAGACATATGTTATAGGTATATTTAACCTAGGTATATTTAACCTGGGATAACCCATTCATGTACAACACTGTGATTTATTTCTGATCAGATGAGAAATTCTACAATTATTTCACAGAAACTAATCTGATTACAATTATCACACGATAACTTGCACAACTTAACATCAAGAGATTGTTTCTTCTGGGGAAGACACATCAGACTTAAAAGTTAAAAGCTGACCAGAAGATGCATTTTCCAGTTATTGTAGAGAATTCAACAAAGTTTGCAACTACACAACTTATACCCAAGAAACGTTTCATCTGTTTCATACAACGTTTAAGTCATTAACGACTGATACTGTTCATAATTATATTGCTTTAACCATAGGAAAGCGCTGTACCTAAATATATATAAAACAATAACCTATCTAAAATAAACTTAATATAAGAGATTATTATAATAAAAAAGAAGCGCTAAACTTACAAGGGCCATACAGCACTATAAGAGATAATTACAATATTAAGATTATTAGTCTTTGTGCACAGGACGTAAGATGTCACCCAGTGTCATTAAAAAGTTATTATGTAACTACTGCAGAAATTATGGCAACATTTGTGATATTGTGATGTTATGTATATTGCATGTTAGATTAATGTTATGTTAGGGTGTTATGTGTGAGGCGGATGTGAACTCACTGACCGAGGTCAGTGAGTCACCAGCAGTATCCAGGTGTCAACAACCCTAACATGAACATGACGGTGTTTACACCTGTTAACCCAGGTTGTTTGGCTTTCCTAATTATCAGTTCTGTTCATGGGTATTGTAGTGCTTTTCACTTCTTATCAGTGACGTGTCTCGATCACTAAACGAAGTTGCCATGTAGTTCTTTCATTTCTGTAGAATGACTAAGTATCGATCCACAAATTTACTTGGATGCTGATCTTTGAGGACGGTAGTTGTTGGCTCTGAAAGATTGTGTTGCTGTGCCTCGATTGTCTGCACTGTCTAGTTCCGTCTTGAAGTGTGACATGGTGTGGAAAGTGCTGTTGTCTTGATCAGGCTGCCATTACTCTGGCTACTATCCGCTGCCATCCGTTCCTCTTCTAAAGAGTCATACCTAGTGTGGAGTGTTCACGCTTCTCTGCTGGTGAGACAGGTAAGTGTCTGTTTCCTTGTGGGACTTCCTTCTCAAACTGTGATGTTTTGTGGGTTATTGAATGGACTGCCTGTAAATAGAGCAGTGATACTAACCTTTAATATAATTATTCACCAGTTTTATCTGATTGTGTAGTCACCTTGGTGGCATGTTTATTAACCTGTTCATTGGCACTTGTATGAATCATTCACTACACTCGTGAGTATCTGAGTGTCAACGTTTAAATAACCTTTAAATGGTTTGTTTGCAATCGTGTCATTACGACTTCGTGAGTCAGAGTTGGGTGTAAATTTATGACAATGAAATTAAAGATATATATAACCCTTCTCTTCTTGGACATTAAATAAATATTTATTTACCAGTTAATCTTCCTGGACCTATTGAATTTTTGTTAACTTTGCAGGTTTACCTTGGTGTTAGATTTTTTTTCGTTAACGCCATTATTACTTCGAGTATACGACAGTCGTTATGGTAATTAATGTTACTCATTCCAGCGGCCTAAGTAATTACCAGGGACGTATTAGTTTTATAGCGCCTGTGAAACAGGCGTACAGACCTAATCCAAGCAAATGGGAGATAAGGTCAGTTCCTTGGATCCAGAGCCCCTTACCAGCATCAAGGCAAAATAATGGAATAATATAAAATAATACTATGGAAATAAGTGGTATAAAATACCGACACAATGGAAAAATAAACACATAAGCAATATAATGTGATCCTTTACTGGGGCGAAGCGTTATCAGTAAAGGATCTTACCTTACCTAGGTGAAAGGTACGTGAGTATTTATAGGATGGAGTCAGGTGGAGAATGCTGGGTAGGTTGGATCTGATAAGGACCTGCACGGCACTGGCGGGTGCGTATGTAGATATGTTGGATAACGATGAAGAAGTTTCTTGGCAAGGTGTTCAGCTATGTTATAGAAGCCGTTGATCTGGTTGAAGTTGTTGGATATACAGATAAATGATTCCAGGATTCTTCGGTATTGAGTGTTGTCTTCCCTGTAGTTGATTAAATGGTTGTGTGAATTTCAGTGTTGAACACAGGCATTCCTTGGATCGTCAGATCTGCCTACGTACTGGTGTTCTGAAATGTGTTTGGAGGTCTCCAGATGTTTCGCCCACGTATTTGCTGCAGTCATTACAAGGGATTATGTATACCCCTGCAGAGGATTGAAGTTTGTCCTATCTGTTACTGCTAATGTCCTTGATGGTGGTGGATGCGGAGGTAGATACTTGGAATGAGGTATTGGAAAAGATGTTGGAAACGTGTTTGGAAATGGAGTTGGTATGGAGGACTATGTATCTCTTCTCGGCAGTGTCTTCTCTGGGTGTGTTGAAGATGTTTAATGCCCGCCGTCTGCAGTCTCTGATGAAGTGCCGAGGACAGTGGAGTTTAGAAAATACTTGTTCAATAAAAGATCATTCTTCCTCAAGGAACTCACTACTGCAGATTCTGAGTGCACGTAGGAAAAAGTCTACAATTACACCACGTTTAGTTTTGGTGTCGTGGTGAGAGTGGAAGTGCAGAAGTTCGTGTTAATTGGCAGGTTTTCGATAGACTTTAAAACGAAGTTCATGGTCAGCTTTGCAGAGAAGAACATCGAGGAAAGGAAGAGTGTTGTTGACTTCTTCTTCAAGTGTGAACTGGATTGAGGGCTAAACCTGGTTGAGCTTGTCTTGGAGAGCTTGAACGTTGAAGCGTCTGGGAGTTATGTTGAGAATGTCGATTAGCCAAGGACTCGAACTCATGTGGGTTAGAGCTTCATGTGATTTTCGGTCACCATGGGGCGGGCCAAAACGACATGGGTTCGAGTCCTCGGCTAGTCGCAGTGTTAATGTATATATATATATATATATATATAAAATTTATATATATATATATATATATATATATATATATATATATATTTGTTATATCGATATAGATTTTACACTGCTTAACAGTTCGAAAACGAGCATATTGTTTTTAGTGTTAAGTGAATACTAGTGTCAGATGGAATGAGTAGATTTTGATTTTTAGATTTTGGCGTTGATACGGTAGCGCAAGATCATATGTATACACGAAAGACCTAGGAACTAGGTCCCCAAAATAGGTTTACAGGGGTACACCTGGATTATCTACAGCTCACAAGCTAATTTAATAAATTTGCTTAATATATCTGGCATTTTACTTTATTTAATAAGACATCTTTGCATATCACATTATACTATGTATCTCTATATTCCTCAATAATTGGTGAATTAAACATTTAGGGTCCACTTATTGAGGAATATAGAGAAAATATAATAACCTACGTGACGGATTACATTAAGTGTTAAGTAAACAGTATTAATTGTATTAATTGTTAAGTGTACATTAGAATCTAGTGTATTGTATTAAGTTTTAACTCAGTACTAGTGTCTGGTGGTGTATATTAACTCAGTACTAATGTCTGGTGGTGTATATTAACTCAGTACTAGTGTCTGGTGGTGTATATTAACTCAGTACTAGTGTCTGGTGGTGTATATTAACTCAGTACTAGTGTCTGGTGGTGTATATTAACTCAGTACTAGTGTCTGGTGGTGTATATTAACTCAGTACTAGTGTCTGGTGGTGTATATTAACTCAGTACTAGTGTCTGGTGGTGCAGGTTGAGTTCTAAATAAAAATAGTCTTTGGTTAAATGAACAGTAGAGTTTGGTATAGTGTGTTGAGAGAGCAGTAGAGTCCCTTGGGAGGAACTCTCATTATGACAACATGCAGTCATCTTGAAAGTATAGTCTCATTTAGGGAGAGAGAGAGAGAAGAGAGAGAGAGAGGAGAGAGGAGGAGAGAAGAGAGAGAGAGAGAGAGAGAGAGAGAGAGAGAGAGAGGGGGACAGAGAGATGAGAGAGAATATTGACAAAGAGACAGACAGACAAAGAAATACAGACAACAGTGGCCCAGAGGAGGCTGTTTCTTTAATGGAAGTCTTAAGACCCACCAAACAATGCCAGCTGCAACTGTCAGAAAAAATTTTTTTTTGTAAAAACTATTTCTAAAGCTATTTTCTGAATTACAGTAACCTCCCTTATAAATCTCCTCCGCATAATGCGATTTTTGGCAAATGGCCTTGAAAAAGTACAACAAAATTAGAATAATGCGTGAAAAGGCCCTTACAGTACGTGCTGTTTAGTTCGAGCTGCACATTTTTAATCATATTCACCAAAAAAGAAAAAACAAAACAGTAAATGGAGTAACTTTATAAAGGAGGTCACTGTATTCTCAGTCACATTTTATAACTCGCTTTATATTCTTACTAACCGATTAAAGAAAAGATCTCTCACCTTACTGAATTAAAATCCCTCGCCTAACAGTGTCAAAGGTGGGCAAATGGTGGAGGAATGGAGGAGAATAGTGGAGGAATGGTGGAGAAATAGTGGAGGAATGGAGGAGAAATAGTGGAGGAATGGAGGAGAAATAGCAGAGGAATGGAGGAGAAATAGTGGAGGAATGGAGGAAAAATAGTGGAGGAATGGAGGAGATATAGTGGAGGAATGGAGGAGAAATAATGGAGGAATGGAGGAGATATAGTGGAGGAATGGAGGAGAAATAGTGGAAGAATGGAGGAGAAATAGTAGAGGAATGGAGGAGAAATAGTGGAGGAATGGAGGAGAAATAGTGGAGGAATGGAGGAGAATAGTGGAGGAATGGAGGAGAAATAGTGGAGGAATGGAGGAGAAATAGTGGAAGAATGGAGGAGAAATAGTAGAGGAATGGAGGAGAAATAGTGGAAGAATGGAGGAGAAATAGTGGAGGAATGGAGGAGAAATAGTGGAGGAATGGAGGAAAAATAGTGGAGGAATGGAGGAGAAATAGTGGAGGAATGGAGGAGATATAGTGGAGGAATGGAGGAGAAATAGTGGAAGAATGGAGGAGAAATATTAGAGGAATGGAGGAGAAATAGTGGAGGAATGGAGGAGAAATAGTGGAGGAATGGAGGAGAAATAGTGGAGGAATGGAGGAGAAATAGTGGAGGAATGGTGGAGAAATAGTGGAGGAATGGAGGAGAAATAGTGGAGGAATGGAGGAGATATAGTGGAGGAATGGAAGAGAAATAGTGAAAGAATGGAGGAGAAATAGTAGAGGAATGGAGAGAAATAGTGGAGGAATGGAGGAAAAATAGTGGAGGAATGGTGGAGAAATAGTGGAGGAATGGTGGAGAAATAGTGAGGAATGGAGGAGAAATAGTGGAGGAATGGAGGAGAAATAGTGGAGGAATGGAGGAAAAATAGTGAGGAATGGTGGAGAAATAGTGGAGGAATGGTGGAGAAATAGTGGGGAATGGAGGAGAAATAGTGGAGGAATGGAGGAGAAATAGTGGAAGAATGGAGGAGAAATAGTGGAGGAATGGAGGAGAAATATGTGAGGAATGGAGGAAAATAGTGGAGGAATGGTGGAGAAATAGTGGAGGAATGGTGGAGAAATAGTGGAGGAATGGAGGAGAAATAGTGGAGGAATGGAGGAGAAATAGTGGAGGAATGGGGAGAAATAGTGGAAGAATGGAGGAGAAATAGTGGAGGAATGGAGGAGAAATAGTGGAGGAATGGAGGAAAAATAGTGGAGGAATGGTGGAGAAATAGTGGAGGAATGGTGGAGAAATAGTGGAGGAATGGAGGAGAAATAGTGGAGGAATGGAGGAGAAATATGGAGGAAATGGAGGAGAAATAGTAGAGGAATGGTGGAGAATAGTGGAGGAATGGAGGAGAAATAGTGGAGGAATGGAGGAGAAATAGTGGAGGAATGGAGGAGAATAGTGGAGGAATAGAGAAGAAATAGTGGAGGAATGGAGGAGAAATAGTGTAGGAATGGTGGAGAAATAGTGGAGGAATGGATGGGAAGTAGTGGAGGAATGGTGGAGAAACAGCGGAGGAATGGAGGGGAAGTAGTGGAGGAATGGTGGAGAAACAGCGGAGGAATGGACGGGAAATAGTGGAGGAATGGAGGAGAAATAGTGGAGGAATGGAGGAGAAATAATGGAAGAATGGAGGGAAATAGTGGAGGAATGGAGGAGAAATAGTGGAGGAATGGAGGAGAAATAGTGGAGGAATGGAGGAGAAATAGTGGAGGAATGGAGGAGAAATAGTGGAGGAATGGTGGAGAATAGTGGAGGAATGGAGTGGAAAATAGTGGAGGAATGGAGGAGAAATAGTGGAGGAGAAATTAGTGGAGGAATGGAGGAGAATTAGTGGAGGAATGGAGGAGAAATAGTGGAGGAATGGAGGAGAAATAGTGGAAGATGGAGGAGAAATAGTGGAGGAATAGAGGAGAAATAGTGGAGGAATGGAGGAGAAATAGTGGAGGATGGAGGAGAAATAGTGGAGGAATGGAGGAGAAATAGTGGGGAATGGAGGAGAAATAGTGGAGGAATGGAGGTGAAATAGTGGAGGAATGGAGGAGAAATAGTGGAGGAATGGAGGGAATATAGTGGAGGAATAGAGGAGAAATAGTGGAGGAATGGAGAAGAAATAGTGGAGGAATGGAGGGAAATAGTGGAGGAATGGAGGAGAAATAGTGGAGGAATGGAGGAGAAATAGTGAGGAATGGAGGAGAATAGTGGAGGAATGGAGGAGAAATAGTGGGGAATGGAGGAGAAATAGTGGAGGAATGGAGAGAAATAGTGGATGAATGGTGGAGAAATAGTGGAGGAATGGTGGAGAAATAGTGGAGGAATGGTGGAGAAATAGTGGAGGAATGGTGGAGAAACAGTGCAGGAATGGAGGGGAAATAGTGAAAGAATGGTGGAGAAATAGTGGAGGAATGGTGGAGAAATAGTGGAGGAATGGTGGAGAAATAGTGGAGGAATGGTGGAGAAATAGTGGAGGAATTGGTGGAGAAACAGTGGAGGAATGGTGGAGAATAGTGGAGGAATGGAGGAGAAATAGTGGAGGAATGGAGGAGAAATAGTGGAGGAATGGAGGAGAAATAGTGGAGGAATGGAGGAGAAATAGTGGAGGAATGGAGGAGAAATAGTGGAGGAATGGAGGAGAAATAGTGGAGGAATGGAGAAATAGTGGAGGAATGGAGGAGAAATAGTGGAGGAATGGAGGAGGATTGGTGGAGAAACAGTGGAGGAATGGAGGGGAAATAGTGGAGAAATAGTGGAGGAACGGTGGAGAAATAGTGGAGGAATGGTGGAGAAATAGTGGAGGAATGGTGGAGAAATAGTGGAGGAATGGTGGAGAAATAGTGGAGGAATGGTGGAGAAACAGTGGAGGAATGGAGGGGAAATAGTGGAGGAATGGTGGAGAAATAGTGGAGGAATGGAGGAGAAATAGTGGAGGAATGGAGGAGAAATAGTGGAGGAATGGAGGAGAAATAGTGGAGGAATGGAGGGGAAATAGTGGAGGAATGGAGGAAAATAGTGGAGAAACAGTGGAGGAATGGAGGGGAAATAGTGCAGGAATGTGGAGAAATAGTGGAGGAATGGTGGAGAAATAGTGGAGGAATGGTGGAGAAATAGTGGAGGAATGGTGGAAAAAACAGTGGAGGAATGGAAGGGAAATAGTGGAGGAATGGAGGAGAAATAGTGGAGGAATGGTGGAGAAATAGTGGAGGAATGGTGGAGAAATAGTGGAGGAATGGTGGAGAAATAGTGGAGGAATGGTGGAGAAATAGTGAGGAATGGTGGAGAATAGTGGAGGATGGTGGAGAAATAGTGGAGGATGGTGGAGAAATAGTGGAGGAATGGAGGAGAAATGTGGAGGAATGGTGGAGAAATAGTGGAGGAATGGTGGAGAAATAGTGGAGGAATGGAGGAGAAATAGTGGAGGAATGGAGGAGAAATAGTGGAGGAATGGAGGAGAAATAGTGGAGGAATGGAGGATAAAGGGAAAAAATGTTCTGACCTAGAAGATAAAATGTTCAATTAATGAAGTATAAAACTAGAATGAACTACTAGAACTAGTGATCTAGAACTAGAGTGATCTAGATCTAGAGTGATCTAGAACTAGAGTGATCTAGAACTAGAGTGATCTAGAACTAGAGTGATCTAGATCTAGAGTGATCTAGAACTAGAGTGATCTAGATCTAGAGTGATCTAGAACTAGAGTGATCTAGAACTAGAGTGATCTAGATCTAGAGTGATCTAGAACTAGAGTGATCTAGAACTGAGTGATCTAGAACTAAGGGGTGATCTAGATCTGGGGTGATTTTAGAATAGAGTGATCTAGAAATAGAGTGATTTTTGATCTAGAGTGAAATTTGAATAGAGTGATTAGATCTAGATTTTCTAGAAATAGAGTGATTTTTAGAAAACCCAGAGGGGATCTAGAAAATTTGAGTGATCTAGAAAATAGAGGGGATCTAGTCTAGAGTGATTCTAGAACTTGGTGATCTAGAAAAAAGGGTGATCTAGAACTAGAGGTTTATCTAGAAAATAGGTGATCTAGAACTAGGTGATCTAGTTTTAGAGGATCTAGAACTTTGAGTGATTAGGGTCTAGAGTGATCTAGAACTAGGGGTGATCTAGAATAGAGGGATCTGAACTAGAGTGATCAGAAAATAGAGTAATCTACTTTACGGTAAAAAATACAAAGTTCTAATTTAAAACCTCAGATGTGAAAAGGACAAGGGTAGATTGATATTTGGGCAGAGGAAAACATAAAAGACAGATAAACAAAAAGTTGAAAAGGAAAGGGAGCACACAATTTAAAAAGGTGAACAACCTTTTTAAAAAGGTGAACACACAGAAAGGTAAAAAACACAATTTAAACGGGAAACACACAATCCAAAAACGGGTGAACACCAGTCAAACAGGTAAACAACACAAAACAAAAAAAGGTAAAAAACACAATTTAAAAAAGGTAAACCCCAATGATGAAGGGGTAAAGTAATTTCAGAACCCCCAAAAAAATCAAAAAGAAAGGGGGTTTCGCCTCCAGCAAACTTACCGTCACATTCCCTAGCATAAACAAAATAAATGGACCCGATCTTTGTTTTAAAATTTAATTATAATCTGATTCAGGCGCTGCCCAGAAATGTCTGCGGGGTTCCAGTAATGTTGCAGTGGTTTCCAGTAAAAATGTCTGCCAGTGGTTTCCAAAAAATGTCGAGTGGTCCATAAAGTCTTCGTGGTCCGTAATGTTGAGGGTATAAATGGTCTCTGGTCATTAAAAGTCTGCAGTGGCCAGTAAATGTTTTTGAGGGCCAGTTAAAAGCTGCGTGGCCCAAAAAAAGCTGATTCCATAAATTTTGCCCGTGCAGTAAACTGCAGTGCCCAAAAAGTCTCATTTCCGAAAAGCCCTTTCAAAAAGTCCATTCCCAGTAAACGCGTGGCCTGTAAATGACGCATTCCAAAAATGTCGCAGTTCCTAAAATTTCCCATGCCATAAATTTCCTGGCCAAAAAATTTCCCCAGGGGTATAAATTATTCATTTAAAAGTCGCGTGGCCAGTAAATGTCTGGAGTGGCCCAGTAAATGTCTGCAGTGGCCAAAAAATGTCTGCAGGGGTCAGTAAAATCTGCAGTGGCCCAGTAAAGTTGCGTGGCCCAGTAAATTGCGTGGCCCAGAAAAAGTCTGCAGTGGTCGTAAAGTTGCAGGGTCCAGAAAAATGTTCAGTGGTCCAAAAAAGTCTGCGGGGTCCAGTAAAAGTTCAGGGTCAGAAAATGTTGCAGGGCCAGTAATGTCTGCAGTGGTCCTAAATGTTCAGTGGTCCGTAAATTTCTGCAGTGGTCCGAAAATTTGTTTCAGGGCCCAATAAATGCAGGGGTCCAGTAAGTTGCGTGGTCCAGAAAAAGTCTGCAGTGGTCCAGTAAATGTCTGCAGTGGCCCGTAAATGCTGGTGGCCCAAGTAATTTGCAGTGGTCCAGAAAATGTCTGCTTGGTCCAGTAAATGTCTGCAGTGGTCCGAAAAATTGTCTGCAGTGGCCCAGTAAATGTCTGCAGTGGCCAAATAATTCTGCATGGTCCGTAATGTTGCAGGGGCCTAAATGTCTGCAGTGGTCAGAAAAGTTGCGTGGTCCGTAAATGTTGCAGTGGCCCAGTAAAGTCTCGTGGTCCAAAAATGTCTGCATGGTTTCCTAAATGTCTGCAGTGGCCCAAGAAAATGTCTCAGGGCCCTTTAAAATGTCTGAGTGGTCCGTTTTGTTGCAGTGGTCCAGAAAAATGTCTCGGGTCCAAAAATGTCTGCAGTGGCCCCAGAATTTGTCTGCAGTGGTCCAGTAAAGTCTGGTGGCCCAGAAAATGTCTGCAGGGTCCAGTAAATTTGTCTCAGTGGCGGAAAAATTCTCAGTGGTCCAAAAAAAATGTCTGCGTGGCCCAGTAAATGTTTTGCATGGCCCAGTAAATGTCTGCAGTGGTCCAGTAAATGTCTGCAGTGGTCCAGTAAATGTCTGCAGTGGTCCAGTAAATGTCTGCAGTGGTCCAGTAAATGTCTGCAGTGGTCCAGTAAATGTCTGCAGTGGCCCGTAAATGTCTGCAGTGGTCCAGTAAATGTCTGCAGTGGTCCAGTAAATGTCTGCAGTGGTCCAGTAAATGTCTGCAGTGGTCCAGTAAATGTCTGCAGTGGTCCAGTAAATGTCTGCAGTGGCCCCAGTAAAATTTTGCAGTGGCCGTAAAGTTTTGGTGGCCCAAAAATGTCTGCAGTGGTCCAGTAAATGTCTGCAGTGGTCCAATAAAGTATGCAGTGGCCCGAAATGTCTGCGTGGTCCAGTAAATGTTGCAGGGGTTTTTAAAGGGTAAATTTTGCAGGGCCCGTAAATGTCTGCAGTGGCCCCATTAAATGTCTGCAGTGGTCCATTTAAATGTCTGCAGTGGTCAAAAATGTCTGCATGGCCCAGTAATGTCTGCAGGGGTCCAGAAAAAGTTGCAGTGGTCCAAAGTAAAGTTGCAGTGGCCCGAAAATTTTGAGTGGTCCAGTAAATTTTCCCCCAGTGGCCCAGAAAAATGTCTGAAAGGGCCCCGTAAAAGTTGCAGTGGTCCAGAAAAGTCTGCAGTGGTAGTAAAATGTCTGCAGGGGTTTTCCCAATAAATGTCTGCAGTGGCCCAGTAAATTTGCAGGGGGCCAGAAAATGTTCCCATGGTCCATAAATGTCGCAGTTCCAGAAAAATGTTGCAGTGGTCCAAAAAATTTTACGTGGCCCAAATAAATGTCTGCAGTGGCCCAGTAAAATGCTGCGTGGTCGGGTAAATGTCTCAGTGGTCCGTAAATGTCTGAAAGGGGTCCGAAATGTCGCGTGGTCCGTAAATGTCTGGTGGTCCAGTAAATGTCTGCAGTGGCCCCTAATGTTGCAGTGGCCCAGTAAATGTCTGCGGGCCCAGTAAATGTCTGGTGGTCCCAGTAAATGTCTGCGTGGCCAGAAAATGTCTGCGGGCCCAGTAATGTCTGCAGTGGTCAAAATGTCTGCAGTGGTCCGTAAATGTCGCAGTGGCCGTAAATGTCTGCAGTGGTCCGTAAATGTTTAAAAGCGGTCCAGTAATTGTCTGCAGTGGTTTCCAGTAATTTGCGTGGTCATAAATGTCTGCAGTGGTCCAGTTGTCTGCAGTGGTCCAGAAATGTCTGCAGGGTCCAGTAAAAGTCTGCAGTGGTCCCCGGGGTTTAAGTCTGCGTGGTCCGAAAAGTCTCGTGGCCAGTAAAATGTTGATGGTCCAGTAATTGCCCTGAAAAATGGTCCGAAATGTCTGCGGGGGTCCAGTAAAATGTCTGCAGTGGCCCCGAAAATGTCTGCAGTGGCCCAGTAAATGTCTGCAGTGGTCCATTTAAATGCCCTGCGTGGTCTTTAAATGTCTGCAGTGGTCCAGAAAAAATGTTGCAGGGCCAGTAAATGTTGCGTGGCCCAAAAATGTCTGCAGTGGTAAAATAATGTCTGCAGTGGCCGTAAATGTCTGCAGTGGTCCAGTAAATGTCTGCAGTGGTCCAATAAATGTCTGCAGTGGTCCAGTAAATGTCTGCAGTGGTCCAGTAAATGTCTGCAGTGGTCCAGTAAATGTCTGCAGTGGTCCAGTAAATGTCTGCAGCGGTCCAGTAAATGTCTGCAGTGGTCCAGTAAATGTCTGCAGTGGTCCAGTAAATGTCTGCAGTGGTCCAGTAAATGTCTGCAGTGGTCCAGTAAATTCTGCAGTGGCCCAGTAAATGCTGCAGGGTCCAGTAAATGTTCAGTGGTCCAAATAAATGTCTGCAGTGGTCCGTAAATGTCTGCAGTGGTCCGTAAAATTTTTGCGGGTCCAGTAATTTGTCTGCAGGGTCCAGTAAATGTCTGCAGTGGTCCCAGTAAATGTCTGCAGTGGTCCAGTAAATGTCTGCAGTGGTCCAGTAAATGTTCAGCGGTCCAGTAAATGTCTGCAGTGGTCCAGTAAATGTCTGCAGTGGCCCAAGTAATTTGTCTGCGTGGTCCAGTAAATGTCTGCAGTGGCCCGAAAATTTGCCCCGTGGTTCCAGTAAATTTTTGCGTGGGCCAAAAATGTCTGCAGGGGTCAGTAAATGTCTGCAGTGGTCAAAAATGTCTGCAGGGTCAGTAAATGTTTGCAGGGTCCGTAAATGTTTGCAGTGGTCCGTAAAGTTGCAGGGTCCAGTAAATGTCTGCAGTGGCCCAGTAAATGTCTAGGGGTCCAGAAAATGTCTGCGTGGCCCAGTAAATGTTGCATGGCCCAGTAAATGTTGCGGGTCCGTAAATGTTGCAGTGGTCATAAATGTTGCAGTGGCCCGTAAATGTCTGCGTGGTCCGTAATGTTAGTGGCCCAGTAAATGTCGAGTGGTCCATAAATGTCTGCAGTGGTCCTTAAATGTCTGCGTGGTCCGTAAATGTGCGTGGTCCAGTAAATGTTGCAGTGGCCCCAGAAATGCTGCAGGGTCCGTAATGTTGCAGTGGTCCGTAATGTCTGCAGTGGCCCAGTAAAGTTCTGCAGTGGTCCTTAAATGTTGCAGTGGCCCAGTAAGTCTGCAGTGGTCCAATTTTTTGCAGGGGCCAGTAAATGTCTGAGTGGTCAAAAATGTTGCGTGGTCCGAAATGTTGCGTGGTCCAATAATGTCTGCATTTTAAAATGACTGTTGGTAAAAAGTTGTGAGAGTTATTGCTAAATTCCTTTTTTTTTATTATATTTTTTTTATACGTAAAGTAAAAAACTTTAACCTTTGGTTTTCTTTATGACTCTTGGATTTTTTTTGTAAAAAAAATTGTTGGAATTTTTGTTTCTGAATTTTTATTTTTTATTTTTTCGAAGGGTTATTACTATGATCTTTCCAAGTATCCAGAAAAAACAAAAATTTTATTTATATATATTATTATATATATATATTATATATATATATATAATTTTTATATAATTTTTTTTTTTTTTCAAAAGTCGGCCGTCTCCCCCGAGGCCCAGGGTGCCCCAAAAAAAGAAAAAAAAATCCCCAAAAAAAAGAAAATACTTTATCTCATTAACCTTTCACAACTCACACTTATCACTGCTTTTCAGGGTTTGTCAAAATAAAAACTTTTTTGAGCATACACATATAAGATACAAAATATCCCTCCAAATGCCAATATCCCAAACCCCCCTTTTTGTGAGGCATTGTTTTTCCCATTTCCGGACTCAAGTCCGACTATTGAAAAAAACCCGGTTTTCCCCTGAATCCCTTACTTAATATTTTCCCCCCTCAACACCCAACAGATCGTCAGGGCCCAAGTATCTTGTCCCATTCATCCCATTAAAACGCTCTGCACGTTGTGGAAATCCAAGCCCTCGCCCCCCAAAACCTCCCTTTTCCCCCTCTTTCCAACCCTTTTGGGAGACCCCTACCCCCCTTTCTTTTCCCCCATAGTTTATAGCTTTCCTGTCATTTATTTGTCCATTCTCTCTATGACCCAAAACCCCCTCAACAACCCCCCTTCGCCCTTGACTATGTTTTTTTAACCACACCTTTCCTAATTTCAATATATTATATTTTTATATATATTTATATATAATATTTTTATTATAATATTTATTATAATATAAAAATAATTTTTATATATTTAAAAATATATAATTATAAAAAAATAAAGGGAGGGGTAAGAGGAAAGTGGGGGAAAAGCGGGTATAACACAGAGGGGGGGTGTCTTCGTATCGAAAAGCCCAAAGGGGAACCCTACGCAGAAGGCGCGAAAACTAGGTAGGTTTAATTTCTGTGTAAATTTGGGTAAAGTTTTTAACGTTATAACAGTTAATTTAAAGTTTAAACAGTTTTTTTTTTAACATTATTTTAAAAGTTGTTTTAAAGTTATAACAGTTAGTTTTAAGTTATAAAAAGTTAATTTTAAGTTAAACAGTTGTTTTAAACGTTATAACAGTTTTTTTAAAGTTTTAAAGTTTTTTTTAACGTTTATAACAGTTAATTTTAACGTTTTAAAAGTTAGTTTTAACGTTATAACAGTTAGTTTTAAAAGTTATAAAGTTAATTTTAAAGTTTTAAAAGTTTTTTTAACGTTTTTAAAATGTTTAAGTTTATCAGTTAGTTTTTTAAAGTTATAAAGTTAGTTTTAACGTTTTACAGTTATTTTTTAACGTTATAAAGTTAAATTTTAAGTTATAAAGTTGTTTTTAACGTTATAACAGTTAGTTTTAACGTTATAACAGTTATTTTAAGTTTTAAGTTGTTTTAACGTTAAACGTTAGTTTTAACGTTATAACGGTTTCCGAAAAAATAAACCAAAACGTTTTTCATAAAATTTTAAAAAGTTAATATAAACCGTTTAAGTTAATTTAAAGGTTTAAAAGTTTTTTGTATTCTTGGAAACCAAAATTTATTTTACCGGATATAAATTTTTTTTTAGGAGTAAATATTTTGCTAACAGGGGTTTTTTTAAGTAAAAATGAAAAATTTTAACAATTGTTTAAATTTATTCAGTTTATTTTTTCTTTTACCGTTCTAAATTTTTAAACTTTTTTTGGTTATTAAGTATTTTAAGTTTTTAAGGCTTGGGTGAATTATTTCCCAAAAAAAAATTTATTCTGTGATTATTTTTTTGGGCACCGGGGGGGATTTTGACTGTTTTTTATTGCAAGTTTTGGGATGTATTTTGGGGTTTTTGTTTTTTTCGGTGTTACGTTCTGATTTTACCGGGTTGGGGGGGGGGTATGGTTACATTATTTTTCCAAATAGGACTCTTATTCGGTGGAGACGGGGGTATTATGTGGGGCAGACGGGAAGTTCAGGGGTGGTTGGGGCTGTGGCTGGGAAAATTTAAGGTTGCCGTTTGGTTTTTATTTTTTTTTTAAGGTGAGAGATGAAACTTGGGGACTGGGAAAATTTTTTGGGGGGAAGGCTTTAGGGGGGAGTTTGGGGTTCCGGAAATGGGTTCCCACGGGAAAACATTATGCAGTAATGATCTTGGTGGGGGGAAAGTCGTTGGGAGTTTGGAGTTTAAATTGGGAGCAGAAGCGGGGTGTTGGGAAAAACTTGGGGGAATTCTTTGAGTGTCAATTAAGTTATGATGCAGCAAAGTCGGGGGTCTCGATTTTTTTTAATTTTAAGATTTCCTTCCGGGGAGGTTTGGTTGCAAGAGTGTGTAATTCTTGGCGTTTGGGCATTTGGTTGTGGGTAGATCTGTGATTTTTATTTTTGGTGTCCTTCTTTTTGCAGTTTTGGAGGAGTATAACCTTTCCTTCAAGAACAGTTCTTAGGGGTGGGTAAATTTTTAGCAATTCCGTCTGGAGTCGATTGGGGGGAATCGCTCTGGCTCTATGTTCTGGATAAATGTGGAAAGTTAGGGTCTGGGGGCCTTTAGTGGTGTCTGAGATGCCTGGAGATTCCCGGGGGGGGGCCCCCGTTCACGGAGCGGGCAGTTTAAATTTTTATTGGAGTCAACGGTGGCCCAGCTATTTCGATCTTCAATGAGTCGTTTCAAGTCGGCGTTTGTAAAGACGTGATCAAGTTTCTTTGCTGCCTCCAGGGATTATCTCTGCTGTAACATTATTTGCTACATTTTTTTTCATTTCGTATATCTTAAACTGAAATTATCAATCAACCAAATGTTTGGGGCTGGAGTTGGAAGATTTTCGAGACAGTAATAAATTTTCAATAGCTGTTCTTTGAACCGGTTGGGAAGCTGCATCTGGCTGATATATACAACCACAATGACTAGGTTTTGGTTCTCAGTCTTTATCCCATGCTTACAGATATCCCAAGAATATAATTTGCAAAATTCTGCTTTCAGCTAGCTAGATTTTGCAGGGGCTGAGTTTTCAATTTATGCAATTTGTGAGTCTATATTAGGGTTTGTAGCTGGATTAGCACTAGGGCTGGAAGCTGAGCGAGGTGATGCTCTGGTTACATGTATTTTTTGTAGTGGGTCTCTATTTATTTCCGCGTCATCTGCTGTAATAAGGGCATTTTGAACGTTGTTATATTTTGCTCCTTTTTCACATTCCAGCTCTGCAGGAGTCGCGATTTGAGTTTGACTGCTCCTTTTTCCTTTAACAGTCCTTTCCCATGTTCTATATATCTTGGGTAGACTACCCAAGAGAGCCCTTGTCCAAGACCCCATATTCTAGTTTACAGATCCAGAAGCACTTCTCTAACTTAATGCCATTAATGGAATAAGTGTTTCCTCTTGCACAAGAGACATGGTGTTTTGAAAAACATAGGCTACATGTAATCCGTGATTTTTTTCCCACGGACCTCTCTACATGTCTCACAGGTATTCCTGCATACTATCCTGTTAACCATCTGGGTAGCCCAGGAAACCTGATTGGCACTTAAGTGTACCTTACATTTGACAACTATATAACCCTGGTTCATGTGAACGTATTTCCCTAGAAGTTGATTCTGAAAACTACTGTTCTACGAGATGAAGGGGAGCGGCAGAGGGAGGTGCAAGGGCAGTGAGGTGGTGGTTGTGGAGGGATGAGCAGTAGTTGAGGGGTGTTAGTTTGTGGAATGCTATGACTTAACCTATAAGAGCCCTATTGTCAGCTAGGAAGACTTTCTACAGGACTGAACCTAAAGAAACGCTGGCCAGGAAAAATGTACTGGAGTTTACCATATAATGAAAATTTGGTCTGCCTTCGTGAAGCACTAAAAAGTTCAATATAAACCTTACTTTCAAAAATACTGGGACAGTGAAACAGAGGTTGATTAAAAACACATCTCTAATAATTTGGGGGGGGAGGGTGTTCACAAGGTCCCATGCACTCTCTGCCCTCTCTCATATACTAGTCAGACAGGTAAACCTCTAGAAACCTAATTGTCCCAACACCAGTACTCAATCAGGACAGGCCAGACGTCGAATGCCATCTTTAACCATGTCAGTTCTTGTAAACATCCACCGGAGTGGGCTGCTGTGCAGATCATTGTATCCAACTGTTCCGTCATGGAAAGAAACATAATTGAGCCCTCTTGAAACATGATAGGAATGCCATATATAATTCAAATTATGGACTGTACAAACTCAATAGCAATTTAGTGGAGTCTAATGTGCACAGCCTTATACAACAATGTGATACAAAAGCAGAGGATTACTCATTATGCCAGGGTGGTCTTGTGATGTTCTGGTGACGTTCGACCAGAGTCTGCGCACTTAACATAATGGTACGCCCATTGTGAACATCGATATAATATATAACATCATTAAGTCCGTCTTGAAGTCGTGAACGTTGGCACAATGTATAACACGCTTAGCTACTACCGCATAAAGGTATTGTAAGGTTACAAGTACACAGGGCCAAGCGATTGCAATCACTGACTGCAGTTTGATAGACATAACATTGTAATAAGGAAGTAGGCATGGGGATTCATTCAGGTATCGGTGCGCGTGTGTAGATATCCTAGGATAGCCCAGAAAGAGGCAAACAGAATGACCTATTGAGGTTCTAACCAGTCTAGATACAGTAGTACAAAGATACACATAAATAATTGCAACATGGTGATTGCAATTGGTTTAGTGGTTTACAGTATTAGGCTGTTAGTGGTGTTAAAAGAAAAATCAGGAATTGTCTAGTTATTATCGTAAAGAATAATCGGAATACTAGAGAGATTGATAAATAATACAGCCATATTAACCGACGCTGAGAATAGTGGTTAGCAGCACTTAAGAGCATATGCTGAGACCCTCCTGAGTATTTCTGGAATATTGTAGAAGGCCCTGAGAAATGAGGCACTGTCAGCTGACAAATGAGTGCATTCATCCCTTTTAATTTATTAATTAGAGGGTTGTACATAATTGCTACATTCTGTATGTGTATTATCTACTATTGTAATGTAATTCCTTATGTCACATGATATGTTCTCAGTGATCAGAAGCTGATTAGAAGCTTAGGGCTGGCTATTAAACCTACGTCCTGGTATCCGCAAACCTGGAGGCCCAGCCTACTCGACTCCATATTGGGTGGGACGTGGGGGCATGTGGGTGTGTTTGCCATTCAGCCGTAGCTCTCGCATTCTGAGAAAGTTGCTGACAGGAGTCACTCACGATGCTGTCCTCTGAGAAAACTTCCCCTCATTTCTGCAACACTGCACAGCTCCTGATGACGCACTGAGAAGTATGCAAGCACTTGAGCTAAAGATTTCTACCCCGTGTAGCTTCTCTTGCATTAATAAGATCGCCTGTCTGCTATTGTTTGCGTATAGAAATATATGCAATTAGATCACAGGTGATATCACAATATGCAGAATAACCACTGTGAAAAAATAATGAAATTCCAAGTGTTTTTGTGATTTCTCACATTATCAAGGAACTATAAAAATAAAAGATTAACAGTAACGCTTATAAAGTCGAGGTGGCCGCGAAGTGTAATCTCGTCCTCATGTGCCTTTCTGTTAATCTTTGATTTTTACAGTTCCATGATAAAGTGAGAAATCACGAAAGCGTTAGGAATTTCATTATTTTTTCACTGTGGCTATTCTGCATATAATATATATATATATATATATATATATATATATATATATATATATATATATATATATATATAATATATATATATATTGTGCCGAATAGGTAAAACCGGTCAATAAGCAAGAACTCATTTAAAATTAAGACATTTCTAAAATTTTCTCTTATACATTTAAAGATATATATTTTTCATTTATGTTAATATAAAATTTAATGATTTTGTACCATAAGACCCTTAGGAAACTTACCTAACCTTATTATAACAAGCGCAATTTAATTTAGCCTAATCCAACTAAATATATTTTTTAAAAGTTTACAATAATTTAATAATAAACAAACACAATGAAATATATATTTTTTTCGTTAGGTTCAGAATGTTTTTGCAAAATTATTGCATACACAAATTTTCGCTTGCCCTGT
>NC_069412.1:9736658-9756658 GCF_026875155.1 Cherax quadricarinatus | reverse complement strand
GTTATTCTGGCACTTGGTGGAGGTACTTGTCCAATTTTCACTTGAAGAACTCTACACTTGTCCAACCAGTGTTTTTGATATCTTCTGGCAAGATGATGAACAATCTGAAACCGTGGATGTTGATACAATGATATCTTGTTGTGCACACGGCATCCCTGCCTTTCACTGGGTTTGTTTTACACTTCTCATATATCTCATTTCAGTATTTTGTTATGGTAGTAAGTAGATTTGGGACACGGCCCACAAATATTTTCCATGTATATTATCATGTACCTCTCTTACTCTTGCTCTCCAGTGAGTACATATTTGGACTGCGAGACTTTCCCATTAATTTAAATGCTTTATTGGCTCTGTGCGGGCCGTAAATTATATATGTATCTGTTTCAGATCTGATATTTCCTCCGCCTTGAACGGGGCCGTCAACACTGAACAAATGCCCTAAACTAAAGAACACAAGCGATATAAACACTGTCACCACTGGCACAATTTTCCTACTTTTGAAGGTTCTTACTATCCACTCCGTCAGTTTCCTGGCTGTCGTGACATGATTAGTCCCAGGTCTTTCACGTATTCCTTTCGTTCTGTTTAATAATTCTCTTGGGTATTGTGTATTGTGACTTCCTTATTCTTTTCATACCTAAGCAGCTGGAATTTATTACCGCTGATAACACTGGGACAGGTAACCTCGAATTTTTATTTAGCAACGTTGTCATACCTGAGGCATTTGTTGATGAGTTGAGTGCCAGCATCAGAGGCCAGCACTGAGGCCAGCACTGAGGCCAGCACTGAGGCCAGCACTGAGGCCAGCACTGAGGCCAGCATCAGAGGCCAGCACTGAGGCCAGCATCAGAGGCCAGCACTGAGGCCAGCACTGAGGCCAGCACTGAGGCCAGCACTGAGGCCAGCACTGAGGCCAGCACTGAGGCCAGCACTGAGGCCAGCACTGAGGCCAGCACTGAGGCCAGCACTGAGGCCAGCACTGATGGCTAGCACTGAGCTAGCACTGAGGCCAGCACTGAGGCCAGCACTGAGGCCAGCACTGAGGCCAGCACTGAGGCCAGCAACTGAGGCCAGCACTGAGGCCAGCACTGAGGCCAGCACTGAGGCCAGCACTGAGGCCAGCACTGAGGCCAGCACTGAGGCCAGCATCAGAGGCCAGCACTGAGGCCAGCACTGAGGCCAGCACTGAGGCCAGCACTGAGGCCAGCATCAGAGGCCAGCATCAGAGGCCAGCACTGAGGCCAGCACTGAGGCCAGCACTGAGGCCAGCACCGAGGCCAGCATCAGAGGCCAGCATCAGAGGCCAGCATCAGAGGCCAGCATCAGAGGACAGCATCAGAGGACAGCATCAGAGGACAGCACTGAGGCCAGCATCAGAGGCCAGCACTGAGGCCAGCATCAGAGGCCAGCACTTAGGCCAGCATCAGAATACAGCACTGTGAATAACTTCCGGTCTTTCAACTTACAAGCCAAGACTCAGTAACCTGAACAGATACTGAGGGTTCGTCGTTCCACCTTGACCTTATTCATCTCTTTGGTATTCCGTCAAGATGTATTACTAATTCTCTTTTCTCTTCCTGTACTGGTATATCTGCACTTGTACTGATGCTTGAGGTATGTAACTAGGCCAAAAGTAGTAAAGAATTATCAGCATAAACAGGTGACGCGTCTATTACTGGCAGGGTTTTCATCAGAACATTCACAGTTTCAGACGTAACATTCATCTGCTGCTCTTCATCCGAGAACTGTGCTCGGCATGCAGAAACGTTGCGGGATCACCACCTGGAGAATGATTCTGGCGAGGATGAAACCATCTGCACTTATTCTAGAGAAAAACTTGTAGCTCCATTTGTCTTGTTTAATCTTGATGTGTTGCCTCATGCTACCAGCATGAATCCCTTTACAGACAATTATTACCACATGATGTGCTGTACAGGAGTGATTGGTACTCTCCTGAATTGTTTACCGATGTGACTGAATACAGTTTTAATTTAGAAGAGCCTATCCTAAAAGTTCGTCAATTGAGTGTTGATACTCAACTGGCGAACGTTCGAGGGACTTCGAATCTGCTTGAATCTCCAACCAGTTATCACGTTGACTCAAGAACCGAACATTACTGGTAGATGAGAGATCCCCTTGAATATAAGGATGCCAATAATATCAAATCTCAGAAGGGTCAGTGGTGAGGGTCGTATTCACCTTTTCTGACGTGCATTTCCATCTGACTCTAAGATTTATGCGGAGAGCGTATGTAATTAACAAAAATGAGGAAAAAGGTGCAAGAGTCGCTAGATCTGGCTACAGCTAACCTTAAAGCTACAAAAAGATTGGTAAATTTTGTTATGATTGCAGGCTGATCAAGAACACTAAATCAATTACCGAGTCTTTCATAAAGTAATAAAGAGAGCTTACTGTTCCAGACGTAAACATTAAAATACCAGTCAAGTTTTGCCCTCTTATTTATTTTCATAAATCAGAGTCAAAAGGTCCAATTAGAAGGTTAAAAAAAAACAACTCAATTTAAATTTGACTAAAATAGAAACGAATTAGTTAATATAAAAGCATGACGTGAGACAAGACACAGGTTAACAGAGCAGAGCCAAGCGTCAACATGGCCACTGAAGGAAACAATCACAACACCGTCTCTGGCTGAAACAGTTCACATAAACAACACTTGTGTTCATCCTGGATCATTGAGAGATCACGACTGAATGAAAGCTGCATATGAATACAAGATTATTTTGCCCGGATTATTAACCAGGAGGGTAAGTAACCCCGGATAACTCAATAATGTCCGTGCGTCATCTGGGACTGTCTGCCTTATTTCCATTGGGGTTATTTAAACTTCTCCCCCAGGGTGAGATAAACATCAGCTGACTAACACCCAGGTACCTACTTCATCCTAGGTGAACAGGGGCAGCAATGTTTCCCTGGTACGGATGAAACCTTGTGCATGTTTCACCCGTGCCGGGAAGCGATCTCAGCTCCCTGTCTTTATACCCATGTTACGCCTTCCAATCACCACAAATATGTCTTTAATCTATATACAAAGAAAACCGGTTACAGGCAACCTTGTTGAAAAGTTGTTATGGGGCTGAAGAGAGAACGTGTTGGTACACTTGTAACCACAATTACAGGTCATCTTACGACCCGCGTCAGGAAACACTTGTCTTCCTTCCTGGCGAATCTTACCTAACCTAACTACAGTAATAACGGAGGGAAGAGCCTTCCATTACGTTTAGTTACTATGAATGACATAATAAAAAAATAATAGATACGTACAACCTATTCAAAAAATTGTTCGAAATAAATCGAAGGTTTAAATATACAAAAGCTTGGTTGTGTGTTCCAGATTTTTACTTAAGACTAACTGTAGGAAGAAGATGGAGCAGAAGCCAAGCCTGACTGTTACTTATTGACGGAACTAGCCAAGAGAAAGCAAGTGTATATACACCGAGTAGTGTACATTTCTCAGTGTATATACACAGAATTTACTTCAATCCATATCTTAGATAGTGAAGTATTCTTGACTGGTGGTGAACAGGTGAAATGCAGTCTTAAAGACCATTGTGTAGTCGATAGGTTATAACCCTAATAAAACAAGCACGAAAAGGACTGATGACCCACCACCATGCCGCCAGAGTAGCTTGGAGAACACTACAGCAGCAACCTCAGTTACGTCAGTTTCTGTGACCAACTACCTAATTGTTACGGTTAACTAAATTTATATAAAAAATGTACGTATAAATTCTTGTTATCAAGTTGAGTATCACACGAAATTAGGATTATTACTTGAAGAATAATACTTATAATTATCTAAATTAGAAAAAGCAATTATAAATTGTAGCTATTAAGTGGGTATAAATATACTTGAAAAGCCACGAACTAATCACATATGGGATTTCAGAATGACGACCATAGAAAAGTGTCACATTAGATTTTTATGGTGTAACGTCTCTCAGTAATGAACCACTGTCGATGAATAAACAGAAAGGTGGCTCGAACTGCGGTCCCGAGATTGACAGGCCCAACACGTTACCACTGAGCTCAGCTCAACTTTAGTTAATAAAGTATTTTTGACAGATGGTGAACAGGTTACATGCAGCCTTAATGACTCTCGTTTAGTAGATAGGCTTGAAGCCCCATTACCTAACCATATAACCAAGAATGTTAGAGGCTGAATTCGTTATAGGTACACAACGTGTAATGTACCATCCGCTACAACCCCCACCTAACATCCCTCTTTCACACAAACCCTAAACATTCGTTAATTTATGCATGACATTACCTCTTCTAACCTGAGGATTTAACACCTTGAAACAGTAAAATAATCTCGCAGGATTTATCCTTGGAAATGATATTTCTATTTTAAATCGATATTTCTCTGTTAAATTGATATTTCTCTGTTAAATTGATATTTCTCTTATCATTGTTCGTAAGAACCTGCATCTATTATTTCTACAGGAAATGATAAAACAAACAAAATTACTGGGTAAGTAAAATAAAAATCATTCGCTTCTTTCTGACAAAAAAAGAATACCTGCAAGTCGCATATGTTATTCCATTCTGGTGGGCATACAGCGAGAGTGAATATATTGTTTTGTTCTTGCATATATTCACTAGGAGTGAGTTTATCTTGTTTTATGACTGTGTACATTCACTAAGAGTGTTTATATTGCACCATGCTTGTGTACATACAGTACACTGAGACTGAAAATATTGTTCCACGCTGGTGTGCATTTACCGAGATTGAATGTATTGTTCCATACTGGAATATTAACAGAAAACATAATAGGTTGATTAATTTTCGTGCCAGCAGACACACACACGACACCACTGCTAATATGCATTTAATAGCGACGCTCAATAAATGTCCTTTTATCAGTTCTTGAGAGAGAGAGAGAGAGAGATGTAAAATGAAAAGTATTTCCTCTAGTAACAGACAAAAATATGTCCTCTAGTAAGAGACAAAAATATGTCCTCTAGTAAGAGACAAAACTATGTCCTCTAGTAAGAGACAAAAATATGTCCTCTAGTATGAGACAAAAATATGTCCTCTAGTAAGAGACAAAAATATGTCTTCTAGTAAGAGACAAAACTATGTCTTCTAGTAAGAGACAAAAATATGTCCTCTAGTATGAGACAAAAATATGTCCTCTAGTAAGAGACAAAAATATGTCCTCTAGTATGAGACAAAAATATGTCCTCTAGTATGAGACAAAAATCAACGTCTTTCAGTTGTAAACATACAAGTATTACAAATTTTCTTTCTTTATCCTCGCAAACTTACTGAGAAAATCACCTCCTTTGTCTTAGAATCCCCGTGTTTACATTTGCACTGAAACACAATTTATATTCGTGTTTTTAAAGTTATTGCAAAGAGCGTGTTATTTTTCCTCTGTTGAAGAGTCGGCAGACATGCCTACCACCTCCCTCAATTCTTACTTAATTATTTATACATTAGCCATATGAAATATATGTTCTGTTGGTAGTATGGACATTGTAGTGTGTTAGAAAAGATTTTATTTTTTCCCCGAGTTGAGCAGAGACCATATATCGCCTTTACTCTCAGTTTATTTGCCTCCCTCTCCCCGGCATCCCACAAACCCGGGATGCAACACACAACTCTGCCTTGTCTACTGAACTTTATGCTGAATCTGGAGGCGTTTTCCCTGAGATTAAATTATTTTTCTTTTATATTTTTGTTCGCTTCCTTTCACTCGTAGATCATTTCATATTACAAAATTTATGCCTGTGTCATTACAATTAATACAATGAACTGATTCACAATGAGAGATCTGTGTGCGGATAAAATAATAAATAATTAACTCTCACTGTAATTTGTACCATTAATTATATGACCGTGAAACTTTCTTGTTATCAGTAAGGACATGTATAAAACATGTCCAGAAAGGTGAAATATAAAATACACTGCCAGAGGAAAAAATTAACGTTTTATCCTCTTCTGAAATCAAGTCAGTTGTTTTAAGTTAATTTTGGACAGCTAATCGCGAATCTCAGCTTGTTTAGTTTCTATCACATAAATCAATAATTTGCCTACTGAAGTCTACCCCGTTCCCCGTGGCCTGGTGGCTAAAGCTCTCGCTTCACAAGGTGAGTGTCCGGGTTCGATTCCCGGCGAAGGGTGGAAACATTGGGCGTGTCTCCTTACACCTGTTGTCTATGTTCACCCATCAGTAAAATGGGTACCCAGGTGTTAGTCGACTGGTGTGGGTCGCATTCTGGGTCAAGGGAAGTTTTCATTGTATTTATGGATTTAAAAAAGGCATTTGATAGAGTGGATAGGGAAGCAATGTGGCAGATGTTGCAAATGTATGGAATAGGTACTAAATTACTAAATGCTGTAAAGAGTTTTTATGAGGATAGTGAGGTTCAGGTTAGGGTGTGTATGAGAGATGGAGTAAAAGTAGGTCTTAGACAGGGATGTGTAATATCACCATGGTTGGTTAACATATTTATTGATAGGGCTGTAAAAGAAGTAAATGTTAAGGTGTTGGGGAGAGGGATGGGATTAAATTATGGGAATTCAAACACAAAATGGGAGTTGACACAGTTATTTATTGCTGATGATACTGTGCTTTTGGGAGCTTCTAAAGAAAATTTGCAAAGGTTAGTGGACGAGTTTGAGAGGGTGTGTAAAGGTAGAAAGTTGAAAGTGAACATACATAACAGTAAGGTGATGAGGGTATCAAACGATTTAGATAAAGAAAAATTTGATAACACATTGAAGGGAGGGTATATGGAAGAAGTGATTGTGTTCAGATATTTGGGAGTTGACTTGTCAGCGGATGGGTTTATAAAGGATGAGGATAATCATAGAATAGATGAAGGAAAAAAGATGAGTGGTGCGTTGAGGTATCTGTAAAGACAAAAAATATTATCCATGGAGGAAAAGAAGGGAATGTAAGAGACTATGGGTGTGATGCATGGGTTGTTAATGCTACAACAGGGAGGAGGCTGGAAGCAGTCGAAATGTCGTGTATAAGGGCAATGTGTGGTGTAAATATTATACAGAGAATTCGTAGTGTGAAAATTAGGAGGAGGTGTGGAGTTACTAAAAGTATTAGTCAAAGGGCTAAAGAGGGGTTCTTGATGTAATTTAGCCATTTAGAGAGAATGGAACAAAGTAGAATGACCTGGAGAGCGTATAAATCTGGAGGGGAAGGAAGGAGGCCTAAGGGTTGTCCTCGAAAAGGTTGGAGGGAGGGGAATAAAGGAGGTTTTGTGGGCGAATGGCTTGGACTTCTAGCAAGCGTGCATAAGCATGTTAGATAGGAGTGAATGGAGACGAATGGTTTTGGGGACCTGACGATTTGTTGGAGTGGAGTGTGAGCAGGATAATATTTTGTGAAGGGATTCAGGGAAACCGATTAGCCGGACTTGAGTCCTGGAAATGTGAAGTACAATGCCTGTACTTTAAAGGAGGGGCTTGGGATATTGACAGTTTGGAGGAACATCTAAACAGTCGTATCTGAGCTTCTCTTCTCTGTCACTGGCCACGGTTGCCCTTGGCCAGTGACACCTACGCTACTCTGAGACCTCTCTTCCTGCTTTGGTTGATCCCTTGCAACATTGCACAGCTCCTGATGACGCACTGAGAAGTGTGAAAGTACTTGAGCTAAAGATTTCCACCCTCCGTTGCTTTTCCTGCATGCATATATATATATATATATATATATAATATATATATATATATATATATATATATATATATATTATATATATATATATATATATATATATATGCAAAACAACCACTCTGAAAGAATAGAGAAATTCAAGCGCTTTCGTGACTACTCACATTATCAAGGAACTATGAAAGTAAAGCATCCAAGGAAGCTATATAAGGGGTCTGGTCGGCACCTCACTATCAGATCCCACAACGGTTTAAACACGTGACGCGCGGCGAGCCAACTTGGAAAGGTCCTTGGCACAACTCACCCACAAACTATTCTACCCAAGAAATAAGAAATTTTAAAGATTATTTGTCCAGTGTATTATTAAATTCTTCCCAAATTCTATTAATTATAAATGGATCTAATTTATGTAAACCAAAGGAAATATTCATATTATGTCAAAACTGCTTTTTATGAAACAAGATTCAATTATATTCCTGTCGACCATGGACTTGCTTGATACTACTTTCTCAACTTTTTGAAAATCAATTGGATGGTTAAAATCTCTTACATGAATAAATAGAGCATTGGAATCTTGTCCAGTTCTAATGCATATTTATGTTGTTTTAATCTTAGTTCGAGATTTTTACCAGTTTGACCGTAATAAACTTTATCGCAAATTTTACAAGGAATCTTATAGACACATCCATCAGCATTTTGGGGGAATTCTTTATCAAAAGTTTTTTACTGTATCGAGATTTTTGAATACAACTTTAATATTAAAAGTCTTAAGAAGAGAAGGCATATCAACCAAGTTTTCATGGTAAGGGAGAACCAACATATTTTTATTTGAATAAGGCTGGTTGCCCTTTTGGATTGTAAAAAGTATTTCTGGCAACTTAAAAGATTTAATCAATTACATTTCTTGGGTATTTTAAATCATTAACCTATTTCATAAATTTTGGATATTTCTCATCTATGAACTCAGGACTACAAATTCGTAAGCTCTCAGAAACATTGATGAGAAAACAGACAGTTTGACTCTATCTTGATGCGAGGAATAATAGTGGACATAGGAAACAGTTTTAGTAGGTTTTCTGTAAATTTTAAATTTGAATTCATTATTACTCTTAATAATTAAAACATCTAGAAAAGGCAATGAGTTATTTTCTTCAAACTCAACAGTAAAGTTTATTGAATGGGCTAAGCTATTTAATTTTCCAAGGAAATGGTGTATATCTACATTTTTGGGCATAAGACACAAAATATCATCAACATATCGAACCTTTAGCTCTTTAGGGGTTTTGGGGGTTAAGTAACCTTGTTTCAAAAAATCCGTATAGGTTACAAAGAACAGGGAAAGGGGGATTTCCCATTGCCAACCAAATTTTTGAGTGTAAAATTTTATTAAATACAAATTTTGCATCAACAATCCAAAGTTTAATAAGTTTAAGAAGTAGGAAGGCAATGGAAAATCATATTAAACGAGTTCCAGATAAGAAATTTAATAAATCATCAACGGGAAACTTTCGTAAACAAGGGAAATAACATCAAAACAAAACCATGTTAAAATCATTTAGGTCAGTAAAAGACTTAATTTATCAACCAAGTCTATGTTGTTTTTAAACTTTTAAAGTTAGAAATTTTCCCAACAAAGGGCTCAAATATCAAAAAGCCATTTGGTAATTTATATGAAACTACCCTAGGGAGCTAATAATTGGCTGACGGATTCCTGGTTTGGGTTTTTATATCCATACCTTGCCATTCCTACTATCATTAAACTTATTAAACTTTGTTTGTTGATGCAAAATTTGTATTAATGATAAATTTTACACTCAAAATTTGGTATGCAAGGGGAAAACCCCTCTTTCACTGTTTTAGTAAACCCAACAGGAATTTTTTGAAACAAGGTTACTTAAAACAACCCCCCTAATAGGCTAAATGGGTTTAGATATGTTGATGATTTTGTGTTTATGCCCAAAAATGTAGATTACACCATTTCCTGGAAAATTTTAAAAAGCTTAGCCCCCTTCAATAACTTTACTGTTGAGTTTGAAGAAAAAAACCATTGCCTTTTCTAGATTTTTAAATTTTTAAGGGGAATAAGAATTCAAATTTTTAAAATTTTCAGAAAACCTATTAATAAGTTCCCAGCCACTATTTTCCCCGCATCAAGATAGATCAAATGTCTGTTTTTCATCAAGTTTCTGAGAGCTTTACGATTTGTATCCGATTCAAGATGAGGAAATATCCAAAATTTATGAAATAGGTATTTATTTTAAAATACCCAAGAAATGAATAGAAAATCTTTTAAAAATGCCAGAAATACTTTTTACAAACCAAAAAAGGGGCAACCACCCATTCAAATAAAAAAAAATGTTGGTTCTCCCCCTTTCCATGAAAACTTGGTGATATGCCCTTTTCTTCTTTAAAACTTTTTTATTAAAGTTTATTCAAAAATCTCGAACAGAAAAAACTTTTTATAAAGAATTCCCCCAAAATGTGATGGAGTGCTATAAGATTCCTTGTAAAATTTGCGATAAAATTTATTACGGTCAAACCCGGAAAAATCTCGAACTAAATTAAAACAACATAAAAAAGCATTAGAACTGGGCAAATTTTCCCAAAGCTCCCCATTTTTTCTGTAAGAGATTTAAACCCCAATTGATTTTTAAAAAGTTAGAAAAAGTTCAACAAGTCAGGTCGACAGGAATATAATTTGAATTTGTTTCAAAAAAAGCATTTTTTTGAAAAATATGAATTTTTCCCTTTTGGGTTTTATTAAATTAGATCCTTTATAATTAATAAAATTTTGGGGAAAAATTTTAATAAACACTGGACAAAAAAATTTTTAAAATTTCTTTTTTCTGGGTAAATAGTTTGTGGGATGATTTTGTGCCAAGCCCTTTTTCCAATTTGGTCGCCGCGCGCACGTTTTAAAACCGTTTGGGATCTGATGTGGGGTCCGACCAGACCCCTTATATAGTTTCCTTGGATGCTTTACTTTCATAGTTCTTGTAATGTGATGTCACGAACCCTTTGGGAATTTTCTATTTTTTCAGAGTGGTTGTTTTGCATATTCTGAAATCACCCGTTTACTGTGTCTTTTTGCATATAATATATATATTATATATATTATATAATATATATATATTATATATTATATATAATATTATATATTATATATATATATATTTTATATATATATTATTTTTTATTATTATCACTTTGGGCCCGTTTCCCCCCAAAGGCAGGGGGGCCCGAAAAAAAAAAATTTTTCACCATCTTTCACTCCATCACTGCTTGCCAAAAGGGTGCTTTACACTACTTTTTTTAAACTGCAACATTAAACCCCCCCTTCAGAGGCGGGAAACTGTACTTATCTCCAGAACTCAAGCCCGGCCCGCCGGTTTCCCAACCCCTTCATAAATTTTTACTTTGCTCACACCCCAACAGCACGTCAAGTATTAAAAAAACCATTTGTCTCCATTCACTCCTATAAAACACGCTCACGCATGTGCGGAAGTCCAAGCCCCTCAAACCCAAAAAACCTTTTTACCCCCTCCCTCCAACCTTTCCTGGCCCGCCCCTACCCCCCTTCCTTCCACTACGACTGATACACTCTTAATCAATTTTCCCTTTCTCTCTACATGTCCGAACCACCTCAAAAACCCCTTCCTCACCCCGGACAACAGTTTTGGTAATCCCGCCCTCCCCAAACTTCCAAAAAAAGAATTCTCTGCATTAAATTCACACCACACTTTCCCCTCAGACATGCCCCTCTCCACTGCTCCAGCCTTCTCCTCGCTGAAACATTCATCACCCATTTCACACCCAATAAAAGCGTTGGAAAACTATACTCTCATACATTCCCCTTTTGCCTCAAGGGCAAAGTTCTTTGTCTCCCCGACTCCTAAGTGCACCACTCACCCTTTTTTCCCCCCCCTCAAATTTTGATTCACCCATCTTTTATAGACCCATCCGCTGACATGTCCACTCCAAATATCTGAATACATTCACCTCCTCCATATCTCTCCCTCCAATCTGGTATCCAATCTTCATCACCAATCTTTTTTTTATCCCATAACCTTTCTCTTTCCTGTATTCACTTTTTTAAATTTCTTTTTTTTTGCACACCCACCAAATTTACCACCAATTCTGCAACTTCTCTTCAAATTCCCCCAAACACAGGTCACACAAAAGCAACTGTGACAACTCCCATTTATGTTGATTCTTTACTCTTAACTCCACGCCTCTTTCCAAGACCCTCGCATTACTTCCTTTAAAACCCCCCCTATAAAAATATTAAAAAAACCCCGGTGACATCACACATCCTTGTCTAAGGGGTAATTTTACTGGGAAAAAATTTCCCCCTTTCCTACATACTTAAATTGAGCCTCACTTCCTCGAAAAATCTTCATCTTTCGTAACCTACCTCCTACACCTACCCTGCAAACTGCCCCATTGCCCCCCTATCCCCCCTGTCATACGCCTTTTCCAAATCCCTAAATGCCCCAAAGACCTCTTTAGCCTTATCTAAATCGTCCCTATATGTTTTTACTGAAACACCTGGCCACACACCCCCTACCTTTCCCCAAAACCTCCTTTTTCATCTGCTATCCTTTTTCCGCTTACTCTTAATTCTTTCAATAATAACTCTCCCCTACCATTACCAGGTAAACTCAACGGGATTTAAACCCCCCAAAAATTTTTTGCACTCTTTTTTTGTCCCCTTTGCCTTTATAAAAAGGGAAAACATGCATGCTCTCTCCCAAATCCCTAGGGTCCCTTTAAACCCTCTTCCAAAACATTTTTTTAAAAAATTTCGCACCAACCACCCCAAAAAACTTTTATCCCCCCCCTGTTTTTAACATTTCAAACTTTACCCCACCCAATCCGGCTCCCTTACCCCCTTTCTTTTTACCCCCTTGCTCACGAACTTCCCCCACACCAAAACGGGCTTTTTCCCCCACTCCTACAAGATGTTATTCCCCCTTCCCCTATACACGAAACCCACAGTTTCCCTTTTTCCATCAACTTTTTAAAAATTTCCCTAAAAATTTTCCCCCCAAACTTCCCAATACCTCTAATTTCCAAATTTTTTAACTCCCTCTCCTTTTTTTAATTTGAAAAATCCATTTGTTCTCTAGGTTTCCCTTTAACTTTTTAATCCTTTTTAAAAAATTTTTTCTTATTTTCAACAAAATTTTTTTTAAAAACCACCCATCTCTCATTTGCCCCTTTTTTAAACATTGTTTTTCAATTTTTAATATTATATATATATATATATATTATTTTATATATTTAAAATATATATATTTATATATATTTTAATATAAAAATTTATATAATATATATATATTTTTATTTTATATATATATAATATATATATATATAATATATTATATATATATATAATGTTTGTGGGTGTGTGTGGGTGTGTGGTTTTCTTTCCTCGCCTTTTTTTTACTCACCTATATGTGGTTGGGGGGTCGTTTCCCAGGGCTCCTGGCCCCGCCTCTTCCTGGTCAAATACTAATTCCTCTTCCCTGTTCCATGAATTTGCCCTTTTCCTTTGTTGGGAAAGGGTTTTTCCAGCTAAGATATAGTTTAAATTGGGGAATATTTAAATGATAAAAGTCGAAAAATGGGTCTACACAGCCCCCCCCTGCGGGGACGAGGTCTTAAATTTGTTGTCATAAACATCTCTCAAGGGGCTTTTAATTTAAATAAAATTTTAAAGGGTAAACAAAAAATTTTCCCCCTAGGGGGGTTTTAAAGTCGAAATTTTTCTTCACTGACTGCTGAAAAAATTTCTTACTTTTTTTGGACCAAAAGTCCGCACCCCCACTCCCACTATAGGTTTGTTAAAAACCCCTTTGCGATCAAGAACTGCGCGGGGCCCCCCGTACTACAAAAAAAATTCAAACCAAAAAATTGCTCTTTTTGTTTTGAGCAAAGGGGGTGTTCTTACCCCTTTCAAACGGGTTTATGGGTTGGGACTTGATAGAAGCTGAAGTGCCCTTGGTGTCCCCCGATTTCCCATTTCCCTAGGAATACGCACACTGGTACACTATGTTCCACAAGAAATTTTTCTTTATTTTTTCACAAAACTTATCACTAAAAGAAGCGGAAACACACTTTTCTTAAAATGGTTTTTTGTGTTTTTTAGATAATTTTTTTCACACAACGCAGGATCAGTGTTTTTTTTGTTCATTATCCTGGCGTCAGTGTTTAATTTTCATTAGAGTCAAAAAATAATTGAAAAACCCCCCAGCCCCGTACAAACCCTCACTGCCCCCCAGACAAAAAAGGAAAAGCCTTTACCTTTTACTTTTTCTTCCCTTTCCAAATTCCCCCATGAAGCAAAGGGAGTCATGCATTTGTTGTCAGGAAAAAACCCCCCAGAACGATGAAAATTGGGAGGGAAAACCCCTTTAAAAAAATGAAAGTTTACAGGGAAAAACCCCTCAAGAACAATGAAAAAATGACAGGGAAATCCCTTTCCCGAAAATGAAAAAATTGGGAAAAAGGAAAAACCCCTCTTTAAAAGATAAAAAATGAGAGGGGGAAACCCCCCAGAACAAGAAATATGACAGGGAAACCCCTCCCAGACAATAAATTTTTACAGGGAAAAAACCCTCCAGAAAAAAAGAAAAAATGAAGGGGAACCCCTCCAGAACCCAAAAAAATATGAAGGAAAACCCCAAACCGAACAATGGAAAAAATAAAAAGAGAAACCTGTCCAGGACAATGAAATATGACAGGGAAACCCGTCCAGAACAATGAAATATGACAGGGGAACCCCCCCAGGAAAAATAAAATTTTGAAAAGGAAAACCCAACCGAACAATGAAATATAAAAAGAGAAAAACCCGTCCCCGAACGATGAAACATGAAAAGGGAAAACCTGTCAACAACAATGAAATTTTTGAGAGGGAAAAACCCTCCAAAAAATGAAGTATGGAACAAGAAAGGAACCCCCTCCAGAACAATTTAAATATGACAGGGAAACCCGTCCGAAAACGAAATATGAAAAAGGGGAAAACCCCTCCAGAACAATGAAATATACAGGGAAACCCGCCCCGAAACCCTGAAATATGACAGGGGAAAACCCCTCCGAACAATGAAAAATGACAGGAAAACCCGGGAAAAAACGATGCAGTTTTGACAGAAAACCCCGTCCGAACAATGAAAAATGACAGGGGAAACCCCAAACCCGAACAATGAAATTTTTGCAGGAAACCCCTCAAGAAAAAAAAGAAGTATGACAGGGAAACCCCTCCAAAAACGATGAAAAATGCAGGGAAAACCCCTCCGAAAAGGGCGGGAAAAAGACAAAGGGGAAAACCCGTCGAGAACAAAAGAAAAATGGCAGGGAAACCCCTCCAGACAATGAAATATGCAGGGAAACCAGTCGACAAAAAGAAAAAATGACAGAGAAACCCGTCAAGAACGATGAAATATACAGGGAAAAACTGTCCAGAACAAAGAAAATTTTTACAGGGAAACTCGTCAAGAACAATGAAAAATTTTTCAGGGGGAAACCCCTATAGAACAAAAGAAAAATGACGGGGGGAAAAAAGTTTTAGAACAATGAAAAATGACAGGGAAAAAACCCCTCCCCAACAATGAAATTTGACAGAAACCCCGAACGATTTAAATATGAGAGATAACCCCTCCAAAAAAGAAAAATACGACAGGAAAACCTGTCCAGAACAATGATTTTAAAATTTCGGCAAATCCGTCCACAACAAAAGAAATTGACAGAAAAAACCCTCATGAAACAAAAAAAAAATGACAGAGAAACCCGTCCAGAAAAAAGAAAAATGGGCAGGAAAAAAACCCTCCAGAGGGAATGAAAAAATGACAGGAAAACCCGCCGAGCAATGAAATTTGACAGGAAAAACCGTTCGAGCAAAAGAAAATAAAAAGGGGAAAAAACGTCCCCCAGCAATGAAAATGGGCAGGGGGGAAAAACCCGGGCCAGAGCAAAAATTATGAGAGGAAAAACCCCTCAGGGGAAAAATGAAATATGGGCAAGGAAACCCGTCCAGAAACGATTTAAAATGGGCAGGGGAAAAACCCCTTTCCCTAACAATGAAAAAATGACAGGGGAAAAACCCTTTCCGAACAATGAAAAATGGACAGGGGAAAACCCCTCCAGAACGATTTAAAAAATGCAGGAAAAATTTTCCCCCATAACAAATGAAATATGACAAGGAAAAACCCCTTAAGAAAAATGAAAAAGACAGGAAAATCTGTCCGAACAAGAAATTTTACAGGGGAAAACCCCAAAACCCAAAAAACAAATAAAGACGGGAAACCACTCCAGAACAAAGAAATAAGACAGAGAAACCCGCCAAGATCGATGAAATATGAAAGGAAAACCCGTCTATAAAATGAAAAATGAAAAGAGAAAAAAAGTCAGAACGATGAGATTGACAGGAAAATCTGTCCAGAACAAACGAAATATGACAGGGAAACCCCGTCCCGAAAAAAAGAAATTGACAGGGAAAACCCCTCCAGAAAAATGAAATATGACAGGGGAAAACCCCTCCAAAAAATGAAATATGACAGGGAAATCCGTCCCGGAAAAATGAAATATGGAAAAGAGAAACCCGTCAGAATAATGAAATATGAAAAGGGAAAACCCGTCCCGAGCATGAAATTTGACACTGAAATCCGTTTTAGAACAACGAAAATTTTACAGGGAAAAAACCCTCCAGAAAAATGAAATATGACAGAAAAAACACATCAAGAAACCCAAAGAAAAAAATAACAGGGAAAAAAAGTCCAAAAACGTGAAAGGGGACAGGGGAAAACTGTCCAGAACAATGAAAAATGACGGGGAAAACCCCTCCAGAAAAGATGAGATATCCAGGGGAAAACCGTTTTCCCAAAAAATGATAATTAAGGGGAAACCCCTCCACAAAAGATGAAGGGATGGGCAGTAAAACCCGTCCCAAAAAAAGGAAAAAAAAGAGAGGGAAACCATTTCCGAAAAACGAAATTTTTACAGGGAAACCCGTCCAAAAAATGAAAAGTTAGAGGGGAAAACCCCTCAAGAAAAAATGAAAAAAATGACAAGGGAAAAAAAGCTTTCCCGAAAAAAAGAAATATGAAAGGAAAAACCCGTTTTAACCAATGAAATATGACGAGAAGCCCCTTTCCCACGATGAATATGACAGGGAAAACCGTCCAAGGAAAAACGAAATGGGACAGTGGAAAACCCCTCCAGAACAATGACCCCATTTCAAGGGGGAAACCCCGTCCCAAAAGAAGAAAAACGAAAAGGAAAAAACCCTCCAAACGAAAGAAATATGGGCAGGGAAAAAAAGTTTAAAAACAATTAAATATGCAGGGGAAAAACCCTTCCGAGAACAATGAAATATGAAAAGGGAAAAACCCCTCCCCAAAAAAATGAAAATATGACAGGGAAACCCCTCCAAAAAATGGGAAAAATGAACAGGGAAAAACCCCTCAAGAAAAGAAAAGAAAATTTTGGGAGGGGAAAAAAATTTTCCAAAAGAATGAAATTTGAAAGGGAAAACTGGGCCAAAAGAATGGAAAATGACGGGGAAACCCCAAACCCAAACCCTTTAAAAAATGGGCAAAGGGGAAAACCCGAAAAAAGGAAAAAAATGAAAAATGACCCGGGGAAAAACCCCCTAAAATAATAAAATATTTAAAAAAAGGGGAAAACCCGGGCCCCGACCGAATTTTAAAAAGAGACAGGGAAAAAAACCCCCGTCCCCTAAAAAATTTAACTTTGGCCGGGGGAAAACCCCTAAGAAAGACGAAATATTAGAATGAAAACCCTTTTTATAACAATGAAAATTTTACCGGGAAAACCCCTCCAGTACAATGAAATTTGACATCGGGAAAACCCCTCCCCCGAACCTTAAATTTTTACAGGGAAACCGCGAAAAAGATGGGAAAAAATTTGGCAGGAAAAAAACCCCTCCAAAAGATTAATTTGACAGGGAAACCCGTTTCCCAAAAAAAAGAAATATGACCGCGAAAAAAAACCCCGGGCCAAAAAACAATGTTAATATTTACAGAAAATCCCCGGACAGGAACTGGTGAAACTTTTAGGGAAAGGATAAACCCCCCAGCCCTGATAAAAATGACAGGGAAACCCCTCCAGAAACGCCCTTTCCCCCCCCCCCCCCCCCCCCTTGGGGAAAAACCCAATTCCGAACAATGAAATATGATTTGTGAAACCCCCTTTACTATTCCCCAGAAAAAAAATTTCCGGGGAAAGTCCGCCTTTTAAAAAGACAGGGAAAACCCCTTTCCAGAAAAATGAAAAATTGGGCAGGGAAAACCCTCCCGAACAATGAAATATGACAGGGAAACCCTCCCCGAAAAATGGAAAATATGAAAAAGGGAAAATCGTTAAAACAATTTTGAAGGGCCTCCCAAAGTGAAAAATTTACAAGGGAAATTCCCGTCCAGAAAAAGAAATTGCAGGGAAACCGTTAAAAAAAATGTATGACAGGGAAACCTTCCCCCAAAAAAAGAAATTTGACAAGGGGAAACCCCTCCAGAAAAAACGGGAAAATACGGGAAAAAACCGTCCAGAAAAAATGAAAATTTGACAGGAAAACCCCTCCAAAACAATGAAAAATGAAAGGGGAAAAACCCCTCCAGAACCAAGAAATATGAAAGGGAAAACCCCTTCCCGAAACCAAAGAAATTGACAGGGAAAAGTCCAAACAATAAAATTTTCAGGGAAACCCGTCCGAACAATGAAATTTTGAAGGAAAAACCCGTCCAAAACCCATTTAAATTGACAGGAAACCGGCCAAACAATGAAAATTGGCCCGGGAAACCCCGTCCGAACAATGAAATTTTTGACGGGGAAAAAAATTTCCCAAAAAAAGAAATAATGACAGGAAAAAAACCCCCAAACCAAATTTAAATTGACAAAGGGAAAACCCCTTTCCAAAAAAATAAAATTGGGCCGGGAAACCTCCAGAAAAATGAAAAAAATACAGGAAAAAACCCTCCCAACAATGAAATATGAAAAGGGAAACCCCCCCAAAAAATAAAAAATGACAGGGGAAACCCCTCCGAACAATGAAAAATGGGCAGGAAAACCCGTCCAAACAAAGAAAAAGACGGGGAAAACCCCCCAAAAAATTTAAATTGACAGGGAAAACCCCTCCCCGAAAATGAATTTTTGACAAAACCCGTCCAAAAAAATGAAAAAGACAGGGAAACCCTCCGAACAATGAAATTGAAGGGAAACCCCTGCAGAAAAATTAAATAAGACCGGGAAAACCCTTCCCGAACAAAGAAAATTTACCCGGAAACCCGTCCCCGAAAATGAAATATGAAGGGAAACCCCCCCGCAGAAAAAATTAAATATGAACCGGGAAAAAAACCCCTCCCGGAAAAAATGAAAAAGACCGGGGAAAACCCCCCAGAAAATGAAAAATGACAGGGGAAACCCCCCCAGAAAAAAATAAAATTGAAAAGAGGGAAAAACCCCCCCGAACAAAAAAATATGGGGGAAAAACCCGGGCCAAACTTTAATATGAAAAGGGAAATTTTCCTCAAAACAATGAAATATGACAGGGAAAACCCGGCCAGAACAATGAAATATGAGAGGAAAAAACCCCTCCGGGAACCCATGAAATGACAGGGAAAAACCGTCCCAAAACAAAGAAAAAATGACAGGGAAACCCGTCCAGAAAAATTTAAAAATGACAAGAAACCCGTCCAAAAAATAAAATGACAGGGAAAACCCCTCCAAAACAAAAGAAAATTTGACAAGGGAAAACCCCTCCCGAAAATTGAAATATGACAAAAAAACCCGCAAAAATTTAAAATGAAAAGGGAAAAACCCTCCAGAACAATGAAAAATTTACAGGAAAAAACCCGTCCCGAACGATGAAATATGACCGGGAAACCCGTCCCAAAAAATGAAATATGACGGGAAACCCGTCCAAACAATTTAAAATTTTGGGCAGGGGAAAAAGTCCAAGGGGGGAAAGAAAATGACAGGGAAACCCCCTCCAAAAAAATGAAAAATTAAAAGGGGGAAAACCCCCCAAAAATTTAAATAGGAAAAGGGGAAACCTCCGAAACAATGAAAATTTTACGGGAAAACCCCCAAGGAAAAATGAAATAAGCAGGGAAACCCCCCCAGAAAAATGAAATTTTACAGGGGGAAAAAAATCCTAACAAAGGGAAAAATGGGCATTGGGAAAAAACCCCCGAAATGGGAAATTTTGACAGAAAACCCCCTCCAAAAACAAAGAAAATTTAAAAAGGGAAAAAAAGTCCCAAACGATGAATTTTTGGGCAGGGGAAAACCGCCAAAAAACAAGAAATATGACAGGGGAAAAAAGTC
>NC_069412.1:9703476-9736158 GCF_026875155.1 Cherax quadricarinatus | reverse complement strand
TTTGGAAGAAATGAAGAGAAAATTAGATGAGAGAAAAGTAGAGGAGAGGAGAGAAAAGAGGTGAGGAGGAGAAAAGATTTTCTTGGGAGTGAGAAATGAGACATTTGGCGAGGGATACATACACTCTCAGGAGGTGAGAGAGACTGAACTATCACGAAAATTGAGAGACGAGAGAGAGAGAGAGAGAGAGAGAGAGAGAGAGAGAGAGAGAGAGAGAGAGAGATTGATTCTTAGCTCCTGGCACAGCCACTAAACTTCTTGTCAGATTCACTCTCTCCTAGCCTCGTGAGCCATGTCGTACGTGGTCTTAAATCTTTGTCTGGAAGCTGCCTCCACTGCTTCGTAATCGAGGTCATTCCACTTCCTAACAACCTTGATACATCCTGTCAGGTTTCATTATCTTTCATGTATCCAGTTCCATCACAGGTTGTTTTACCTCTTCCCCAGCTGTGTTACTGTCTCGAGTACTTGCCAGTGTACTCTCTGTCCCTGGGTTTCCTGGCACTGCCTCTTTAAAACGTTTGTTCAACATTTTCGCTTTTCGTGAGCATTTCGATGTGTAGAGTGTTACACAGCTCTACAACAAGAAATGTTGGTCTGTAATGCACCACTTTATGGTACATTACATTGGAATACGATTCACTAATTATTGCCAACAGTAACAGCCTGGTTTATCAAGCCTTGATACACCGGGAGGAATTCTTCGGTCGATACACCTGGTCTTTTAATGTCGTATTCCTTCTGATGCGGCTGTTGTGTAGTGTTGGTTCAGACTCGGCCATTGCTCTTATTTATTTCGTTTTCTATAATGTTTCCATGCTTTTGTGCTTCTCTATTTTGCCTCTTTGTATCTCTGGCTTAGCCAAGGCTCTGTGTGTCTTTGATATTTCTCCTTCTTCTGGATATGAGCCTCTCCCTGCATCAAGGCATTTTCCAACCACGACTCCATCATCTTATCCTCTACTTTCCTTTCTGTTCCCTTTGTCATTGCGCTGCATGAAGTTCCCTCTCATAAACTCTGGCTTCTCACTCACTCCACCTGTAGTTCTTCTCTCTAGTTTTATTTTCATAAGGTATTAGACGTTCAGTATTGTATAGTCACTAGCGTCCAGGTGGCTCTCATACTTTACTTCTCATATGTCATACTTATGGTAAATGTTAGGTCAGTCATGCTGGTTCATCTCCTCAACTCTCTCTCTCTCTCTCTCTCTCTCTCTCTCTCTCTTGTCATATCCGTAACATGCTGATACATACAGTTTTCCCTGATCACCTCCATCAACATAGTTCTCCATGTTTCTGGCCTCCGATGTGGGTCTTAGTTCTCCCATTCTAGTTGGTTATGACTGACATCACCCATGATAAGAAACTTTGCTTGATCACTATGTGCACTCCTTGCTACTTCTGTTCAGGAGTCCACCAGTAGTATGTTGTTATCTTTATATGCCTGTCTCAATCTTTTACTGTTAAGTAGTGTGTTGTATATCACTGTAGTTACTAATCTAGGTCAACTAACTTTAATTGAGCCCATTGTAGTCGCTTATCAATGTTTGTTTATCCCTCTTATCACTTTCAAACTTAACTGATTGCTGATTAGTAGTGCTATTCATCTTCCGCTCTTGTTTCTCCTTACTTTTACGCTTGACATCGCACTGGGAATATGACATCTGATATTTCTATCAGCTTTGTCTCTGTGATGACTATGATATCTGAGCTTACCTCTACTATTCTTTTTTTCAACTTATCATTCTTTTTTGATACTCCATCTACATTTCGAAACCACACTCCAAACTTTCTTCCTCTTATCATACTCTGGTTTGTATGTGTGTACTCATCTAACTGTACTTTCCTAATTGTGGTTGCAAGGGTCAAGTATAGGTTTTTTTTCCACCTCTCTGGCCACTACTGGGTTCACTCTCCTAGCTGCATGAGTCCTGTCATACTTATTCTTAATGCTATGTATGGACTCTGTTTCTACCACTTTGCTGTCTAGGGCGGTCTACTTCCTGACCACTCTAATGCGAAGTATTTCCTAACATCTTTGTGACTCATCCGCTCCCCTGTCCACCTGTCGGTTCCTCTCAGTATTTATATGTTGTAACTATACCAGATGATGTGAGGTCCTTCTCAACCCTAATGTCGTTACGTTTACCTCCTTGAGACTCTTTTCATAGTTCATACCCCTCGGCTTTTGGACTTGTCTCATTATTGCAAATCTTTGCACTTTTTTCAGCTTCTTGATATGCTTTATTAGATGCGGGTTACATACTGGTGCTACGTACTCTAAGATGGGTCTGACATATGTCGTTTATAGGGTCGTTAATGCTTCCTTGTTGAGATTCCTGAAAGCTACCCTTCAATTTTCCAGTTTTGCTTTTGCTGCAGAGGTTGGTTATTTGTGTGACGTGTGCCTCAGGCGAAATGCTTGCGACTGTGCACACCCCGAGGTCCTTCTCCAGGAAGGTTTGTGGTCTTTGTTCGCCGAACCTGTACACTGTTTCCGGTTGTCTTTGCATTTCTCCGATTTTCATAACTTTGCATTGTTGTGGATAAATTCTAATAGCGACTTGTCCGCATCCATTTGTAGTCTTTCCAGGTCTACTACTACGTATATTTCCTCATTAGTTTCTCACTGTCTGCGAACAGTTGATAGCGCAATCATCTCACGTACTGAGTGTCTGTGGTTCGATCCCAGGCACGGGTGGAAATATTGGGTATGTTACCTTATACCTGCTGTCCCTGTTCACCTAGCAGTAGGTAGGTACCTTGGTGTTAGTCGAATCTTGTGGGTTGCATTCTAGGAAATAAGATTAAAGGACCCCAAGGAAATAAGACAGGCCTCGATGACGCACTGACTTAACTGGGTGAACCAGGGTGGTTAACTCCCTGGTTAAAAATCTGAATAAAATCAGATCTTTTCTTATGTCGTTTACATGCACAACAAACAGTACTGGTCAAGTTACTGACCCTTGTGGAACTCTACTCGTCACTCTCGCCCATTCCGACACCTCCGCCTTGACTGTAACTCGATGTTTCCTTCCTCTTTAGTCTTCCTTGTAATTCCTGCCTGCTCCTCTAACTTCTGTGCCAGTCACTTGTTGGGTACTGAATCGAATGCCTCATTGCAGTTCAAAAGTATGCAGTTCACCCATCGATCTAGTGTGTGGGTGTGTGTGTGTTTTAGTTACCATTTTGTGTGTGTGTACTCACTTATATGTGGTTACAGGGGTTGAGTCACAGCTCCTGGCCCCGCCTCTTCGCTAGTCACTATTAGGTCTCTCTCTTCCAGCTCCATGAGCCCTATCATACTTCTTCTTAAAGTTATGTATGGATCTTGCTTCCTCTACATCATTCTCCAGATTATTCCACTTCCTGATAACTCTAAGGTTAAAAAAAAAATACTTTCTGACATCCCTATGGCTCATCTGAGCTTTTAACTTCCAATTGTGGCCCCTTGTTTCTGTGTCCCCTCTCTGAAACATTCTAGGCCTGTCCACCTTGTCAGTTCCTCTCAGTTTTTAAAACATCGTTATCATGTCCTCCCTATCCTCCTGTCCTCCAGTGTCATCAGGTTGATTTCCGGTAACCTCTCCTCATAAGACATACCCATTAGATCCAAGACTAGTCCTATTGCAAACCTTTGCACTTTAATTTGTTGACGTCTTTGACCGGGTGTGGGTTCATACTGGTGCTGCGTACCCTAAAATAGGTCTGTCGTACACGGTGTACAGAGTCTTTAACGATTCCTTAGTAAGGTGTCGAAAAGCTATTAGTGCCCATATGCTGTGGCAGTTATTTGGCTTATGAGCGCCTCAGGAGATGTGCTCGGTATTATACTCATCCGAAGATCCTTTTCCTTGAGTGAGGTTTGCAGTCTTTGACCCCCCCTACCCTGTATTCTGTCTGCAGTCTTCTTTGACCTTTTCCAGTTTTCATGACTTTGCACTTAGTGAGGTTAAACCCCAGGAGTCAGTTGCTGGACCAGGCTTGCAGCCTGTCCAGATCCCTTTGTAGTCTTACCTGATCCTCATCTGTTTGATTTCTTTGCATTAGCTCCATATCGTCTGCAAACAGGGACACCTCTGAATTTATCCCTTCCGTCATGTCATTCATATATACCAGAAACAGTACCGGCTATAGGACTGACCTCTGTGGAACCCCGCTCATCACAGACGCCCACGCTGACATTTTGTCATGTACCATCACTTGTCGTTCCCTCTCTGTCAGGTATTGTCTCATGCATGGCAGTACCTTTCCTGTTATTCCTGCCTGCTCCTCTAGCTCTTGCACTAATCTTTTGTGTGAAACTGTGTCGAGAGCCTTTTTACAGTCCAAGAAAATGCAATCTACCCACCCCCGCTCTCTTTTGTCTTCTGTCACCTTGTCGTAAAACTCCAGTAGGTTTGTGACAAAGGATTTCCCTTCCCTGAAACCGTGCTGTTATCGTGTATAAAGTCATTCATTTCTAGGTGTCCCACCACTCTTCTCCATGACTTTGCATACTATACATGTCAGTGACACTTGTCTGTAGTTTAATGCTGCCTGTCTGTCTTCTGTCTTAAAAATTGGGGTTACATTGCCTCAGGTAGTTGCCCTGTTTCGATAGATGTGTTGAAGATTGCTGTTAGTGGCACACACAGCATCTCTGCTCTCTCTCTCTCTCAGAACCCACGGAAAGATGTCCGGTCCCACTGCCTGTGAGGTATGTAGTTCACTTAGTAGCCTCTTCATCTCCTCCTCGGTTGTGTATTGTGTCCAGCACTTGCTGGTGTGCCCCTCCATTACGGCTCTCCGGAGTTCTTTCTGTCGCTGCTGAAAATTATTTTATTTTTTATTATCACACTGGCCGATTCCCACCAAGGCAAGGTGGCCCGAAAAAGAAAAACTTTCACCATCATTCACTCCATCACTGTCTTGCCAGAAGGGTGCTTTACACTACAGTTTTTAAACTGCAACATTAACACCCTTCCTTCAGAGTGCAGGCACTGTACTTCCCATCTCCAGGACTCAAGTCCGGCCTGCCGGTTTCTAAAAAAAAAAAAAAGAGAAGAAGCTGCTGAAAATACCTCCTTAAATCTCTTATTGAGCTCTTCACATACTTCTCAGTCATTTCTTGTGATCCCCCCTCCTTCCTTTTTCAGTCTGTTTACCTGGTTCTTGATCTTTGTTTTTCTGCTGATGTGGCTATACAACAACTTTGGGTCAAATTTGGCTTTCGATGCTATGTCATTTTCGTACCGCAGTTGGGCCTCCCTCCTTATCTGTGCATATTTGGTTCCGGCTCTTTGACTAATCTCCTTATTTTCCTAAATCCTTTATGTTCTATTCTTTTTCTATTCTCTAGCACACTTAGTTTTGGCCTCTCTGCACCTTTGGGTGAACCAAGGGCTCGTTCTGGTATTCCCATTATTTCTGTTGCCCTTGGGTACGAACCTCTTCTGCACTTTCTTGCATTTTGCTATCACGTATTCCATCATTTCATTTACTGATTTTCTCTCCAATTCTCTCTCCCATTCAATCTCATGAAAGAAATTTCTTATGCCTGTGTAGTCCCCTCTTCTGTAGTTTGGCTTCTCTTATCCTACTCATCCTGCTTCCCTCTAAACTTGTAACTCTTTTAAGTATTCTCAGCTCAGGATCACGTGATCACTTGCTCTGAGGGGCCTTTCATATGTGATGTCCTCAATGTCTGAACTACTCAAGATGAATAAGAGGTTCAGTCTTGCTGGTTCATCCTCTCTTCTCTCTCTCTCTCTCTCTCTCTCTCTCTCTCTCTCTCTCTCTCTCTGACAGTGTCCCTAGCATATTGGTACATGAGGCTTTCCAGTACCACCTTCATCATCTTAAACCTCCACGTTTCTGGTCTCCAATGTACTCACCTAATTGTGGTTGCAGGGGTCGAGACTCAGCTCCTGGCCACGCCTCTTCACTGATCGCTACTAGGTCCTCTCTCTCTCTGCTTGCTGAGTTTTGTCATACCTCGTCTTTAAGCTATGTATGGTTCCTTCCTCCACTACATCACTTACTAGGCTATTCCACTTCCTGACGACTCTGTGACTGAAGAAGTACTTCCTAACATGCCTGTGACTCGTCTGAGACTTTAGCCTCCAATTGTGACCCCTTGTTTCTGTGTCCCCTCTCTGGAACATCTTGTCTCTGTCCACCTTGTCTATTCCACGCATGATTTTGTATGTTGTTATCATGTCTCCCCTGACCCTCCTGTCCTACAGTGTCGTCAGTCCGATTTCCCTTAACCTTTCTTCGTAGGACATTCCCCTGAGCTCCGGAATTATCCTTGTTGCAAACCTTTGTACTTTCTCTAATTTCTTGACGTTCTTGACCAGGAGTGGGTTCCAAACCAGTGCTGCATACTCCAGTATGGGCCTGACGTACACAGTGTACAGTGTCTTGAACGATTCCTTACTAAGGTATCGGAACGCTATTCTCAGGTTTGCCAGCGCCCATATGCTGCAGCAGTTATCTGGTTGATGTGTGCCTCCTGAGACGTGCTCGGTGTTATGGTCACCCCAAGATCTTTCTCCTTTGAGCGAGGTTTGCAGTCTTTGGCCACCTAGCCTATACTCTGTCTGCGGTCTTCTTTGCCCTTCCCCAATCTTCATGACTTTGCATTTTGGAGGGTTGAATTTGAGAAGCCAGTTGCTGGGCCAAGTGTCCAGCCTGTCCAGGTCTCTTTGTAGTCTTGCCTGATCCTCATCCGATTTAATCCTTCTCATTAGCTTCACATCATCTGCGAACAAGGACACTTCAGAATCTATCCCTTCCACCATGGCATTCACATATATCAAAAATAGCACTGGTCCTAGGACTGACCCCTGTGGGACCCCGCTCGTCACAGGCGCCCACTATGATACCTCATCACGTGCCATGACCCGTTGTTGCCTCCCTGTCAGGTATTTTCTGATGTGGCTCCTGGTGATTGAAATCACCCACAATTAGTAACTATGCCCTGCTCATGTGAGACCTCCTATCTACCTCAGCTTGTGTATCACCAATTGTTCATCATATTCTTGACGTGGTCTCCTGCTATTCTGTGGTGGGTTATACAATCACCATCTTGGGATCCCCAGTCTGACGTCTTCCTACTATGTAGTGCCTTGTTTTCATTTTGTCTCCTCCTTCATACTCCTCAAAACTCCATTGGTTTCTGATGAGCAGTGTAACTCCTTCACCCCTCTATTGTATGTGTGTGTGTATGTACTCACCTAATTCGAGTTGCAGAGGTCGAGACTTAGCTCCTAGTCCCGTCTCTTCACTGAACGCTACTAGGTCCTCTCTCTCCCTGCTTCATGAGCTTTATCATACCTCGTTTTAAAGCTATGTATGGTACCTGCCTCCACTACATCGCTCGCCAGACTGTTCCACGTCCTGAATACTCTATAGCTGAAGAACTACTTCCTAACATCCCTGTGACTCATCTGAGTCTTCAGCTTCCAAGAGTGACCCCTTATTTCTGTGTCCCCTCTCTGGAACATCTTGTCTCTGTCCACCTTGTCTATTCCACGCAGTATTTTGTATGTCGTGTGTGTGTGTGTGTGTGTGTGTGTGTGTGTGTGTGTGTGTGTGTGTGTGTGTGTGTGTGTGTGTGTGTGTGTGTGTGTGTGTGTGTTTGTGTGTGTGTCTGTCTGTGTCTGTGTGTATGTGTGGAGAGCCGGGTGGTAGAGAGGAGCCAGCTAGACCGGGATACACTAAGTATGGCGTCTCAGTGTCTATTGGACCTCACTCGTCCAGCAGCCAGGCACCACGCTAGCACGCATCATTAACATTGGTCCATACCAACAGTCTCACACATGTGATCGAAGTTGCTTCAGGCAGTATTTTGCTAGGAGAAACTAGTGTTTATGTAACTGACTATTTCAGTGTAGAAGATGAGGAAAAGGGAAGGTTGGACTTTTGGTCCTAGGTTGTAACTTGGGTCCAACTGAAGTGAAAAAAAGGCTTCAGAATGTTAATATTTAAATCCCTGTACGGAGTCTGTTTCAACTATGTTATCTTAACAATCATTCTGTATCTATGAACATTTCATGTTAATTTTTAATATTCCTGTTGCTTGTTGAAGAGTTAATGATCCCTTCTCACATGCCAGTTAAATACTCTGTTTCAAATCTACTCTTTCAATGCTACCATGTATTCTGCAACTTAGTATCATTTATTTCTCCAGTCTTCAGTAGACAATAACTCTTGCAACTGCAATAACACGATTGCCAACCAGTCACTTTTCATGATTTGTTTGCAGTCATATTACAACGACTTTGTAAGTCATGACGATAGCTTTAAAGAGTTTTGAGCTAGAGTTGGCCACAGTCATGCTGGTGTGGGACTCGTCTGTAAAAAACTGTATTTGAGTCACAGTAGTGGTCCATGCTAACCTCCCTATGACGTAGAAAAATATTCTTCTTAGCTTCTTTCTTCTGAGCGTCTTTCTTCAGAGCTTCTTTCTTCTGAGCTTCTTTCTTCTGAGCTTCTTTCTTCTTAGCTTCTTTCTTCTGAGCTTCTTTCTTCTTAGCTTCTTTCTTCTGAGCTTCTTTCTTCTGAGCTTCTTTCTTCAGAGCTTCTTTCTTCTGAGCTTCTTTCTTCTGAGCTTCTTTCTTCTGAGCTTCTTCTGAGCTTCTTTCTTCTGAGCTTCTTTCTTCTGAGCTTCTTTCTTCTGAGCTTCTTTCTTCTGAGCTTCTTTCTTCTGAGCTTCTTCCTTCAGAGCTTCTTTCTTCAAAGCTTCTTTCTTCTGAGCTTCTTTCTTCAGAGCTTCTTTCTTCTTAACTTCTTTCTTCGGAGCTTCTTTCTTCTTAACTTCTTTCTTCAAAGTTTCTTTCTTCTGAGCTTCTTTCTTCTGAGCTTCTTTCTTCTGAGCTTTTTTCTTCAGAGCTTCTTTCTTTTTAACTTCTTTTTTCGGAGCTTCTTTCTTCTTAGCTTCTCTCTTCAGAGCTTCTTTCTTCTGAGCTTCTTTCTTCTGAGCTTCTTTCTTCAGAGCTTCTTTCTTCAGAGCTTCTTTCTTCTTAACTTCTTTCTTCAGAGCTTCTTTCTTCTGAGCTTTCTCCAGAGCTTCTTTCTTCTGAGCTTCTTTCTTCTGAGCTTCTTTCTTCAGAGCTTCTTTCTTCAGAGCTTCTTTCTTCTGAGCTTCTTTCTTCTGTGCTTCTTTCTTCAGAACTTCTTTCTTTTTAACTTCTTTCTTCTGAGCTTCTTTCTTCTGAGCTTCTTTCTTCTGAGCTTCTTTCTTCTGAGCTTCTTTCTTCTGAGCTTCTTTCTTATGAGCTTCTTTCTTCAGAGTTTCTTTCTTCTGAGCTTCTTTCTTCTTAACTTCTTTCTTCGGAGCTTCTTTCTTCTTAACTTCATTCTTCTGAGCTTCTTCCTTCTGAGCTTCTTCTTCTGAGCTTCTTTCTTCTGAGCTTCTTTCTTCAGAGCTTCTTTCTTCTGAGCTTCTTTCTTCTGAGCTTCTTTCTTCAGAGCTTCTTTCTTCTTAACTTCTTTCTTCGGAGCTTCTTTCTTCTGAGCTTCTTTCTTCAGAGCTTCTTTCTTCAGAGCTTCTTTCTTCAGAGCTTCTTTCTTCAGAGCTTCTTTCTTCTGAGCTTCTTTCTTCAGAGCTTCTTTCTTCTGAGCTTCTTTCTTCTGAGCTTCTTTCTTCAGAGCTTCTTTCTCAGAGCTTCTTTCTTCAGAGCTTCTTTCTTCTGAGCTTCTTCTTCTGAGCTTCTTTCTTCAGAGCTTCTTTCTTCTTAACTTCTTTTCTTCGGAGCTTCTTTCTTCAGAGCTTCTTTCTTCAGAGCTTCTTTCTTCAGAGCTTTCTTCAGATGCTTCTTTCTCTGAGCTTCTTTCTTCAGAGCTTCTTTCTTCAGAGCTTCTTTCTTCAGAGCTTCTTTCTTCAGAGCTTCTTTCTTCAGAGCTTCTTTCTTCAGAGCTTCTTTCTTCAGAGCTTCTTTCTTCAGAGCTTCTTTCTTCTGAGCTTCTTTCTTCTGAGCTTCTTTTTTCAGAGCTTCTTTCTTCAGAGCTTCTTTCTTCAGAGCTTCTTTCTTCAGAGCTTCTTTCTTCTGAGCTTCTTTCTTCTGAGCTTCTTTCTTCTGAGCTTCTTTCTTCTGAGCTTCTTTCTTCTGAGCTTCTTTTTTCAGAGCTTCTTTCTTCAAGCTCTTTCTTCAGAGCTTCTTTCTTCAGAACTCTTTCTTCTGAGCTTCTTTCTTCTGAGCTTCTTTCTTCAGAGCTTCTTTCTTCAGAGCTTCTTTCTTCAGAGCTTCTTTTTTCAGAGCTTCTTTCTTCAGAGCTTCTTTCTTCTGAGCTTCTTTCTTCAGAGTTTCTTTCTTCTGAGCTTCTTTCTTCTTAACTTCTTTCTTCGGAGCTTCTTTCTTCTTAACTTCTTTCTTCAGAGCTTCTTTCTTTTGAGCTTCTTTCTTCTGAGCTTTTTCCTTCTGAGCTTCTTCTTCTGAGCTTCTTTCTTCAGAGCTTCTTTCTTCAGAGCTTCTTTCTTCAGAGCTTCTTTCTTCAGAGCTTCTTTCTTCAGAGCTTCTTTCTTTTGAGTTTCTTTCTTCTGAGCTTCTTTCTTCAGAGCTTCTTTCTTCAGAGCTTCCTTCTTCAGAGCTTCTTTCTTCAGAGCTTCTTTCTACAGAGCTTCTTTCTTCAGAGCTTCTTTCTTCAGAGCTTCTTTCTTCTGAGCTTCTTTCTTCAGAGCTTCTTTCTTCAGAGCTTCTTCAGAGCTTCTTTCTTCAGAGCTTCTTTCTTCTGAGCTTCTTTCTTCTGAGCTTCTTTCTTCTGAGCTTCTTTTCTCTGAGCTTCTTTCTTCAGAGCTTCTTTTTTCAGAGAGCTTCTTTCTTCAGAGCTTCTTTCTTCCAGAACTTCTTTCTTCTGAGCTTCTTTCTTCAGAGCTTCTTTCTTCAGAGCTTCTTTCTTCAGAGCTTCTTTCTTCAGAGCTTCTTTCTTCAGAGCTTCTTTCTTTTGAGTTTCTTTCTTCTGAGCTTCTTTCTTCAGAGCTTCTTTCTTCAGAGCTTCCTTCTTCAGAGCTTCTTTCTTCAGAGCTTCTTTCTACAGAGCTTCTTTCTTCAGAGCTTCTTTCTTCAGAGCTTCTTTCTTCTGAGCTTCTTTCTTCAGAGCTTCTTTCTTCAGAGCTTCTTCAGAGCTTCTTTCTTCAGAGCTTCTTTCTTCTGAGCTTCTTTCTTCTGAGCTTCTTTCTTCTGAGCTTCTTTCTTCTGAGCTTCTTTCTTCAGAGCTTCTTTTTTCAGAGCTTCTTTCTTCAGAGCTTCTTTCTTCAGAACTTCTTTCTTCTGAGCTTCTTTCTTCTGAGCTTCTTTCTCTGAGCTTTTTCTTCTGAGCTTCTTTCTTCAGAGCTTCTTTTTTCAGAGCTTCTTTCTTCAGAGCTTCTTTCTTCAGAACTTCTTTCTTCTGAGCTTCTTTCTTCTGAGCTTCTTTCTTCAGAGCTTCTTTCTTCAGAGCTTCTTTTTTCAGAGCTTCTTTCTTCAGAGCTTCTTTCTTCTGAGCTTCTTTCTTCAGAGTTCCTTTCTTCAGAGCTTCTTTCGTCTGAGCTTCTTTCTTCAGAGTTTCTTTCTTCAGAGCTTCTTTCTTCAGAGTTTTTTTCTTCAGAGCTTCTTTCTTCAGAGCTTCTTTCTTCAGAGCTTCTTTCTTCTGAGCTTCTTTCTTCTGAGCTTCTTTTTTCAGAGCTTCTTTCTTCAGAGCTTCTTTCTTCAGAACTTCTTTCTTCTGAGCTTCTTTCTTATGAGCTTCTTTCTTCTGAGCTTCTTTCTTCAGAGCTTCTTTCTTCAGAGCTTCTTTTTTCAGAGCTTCTTTCTTCAGAGCTTCTTTCTTCAGAGCTTCTTTCTTCAGAGCTTCTTTCTTCTGAGCTTCTTTCTTCTGAGCTTCTTTTTTCAGAGCTTCTTTCTTCAGAGCTTCTTTCTTCAGAACTTCTTTCTTCTGAGCTTCTTTCTTCAGAGCTTCTTTCTTCAGAGCTTCTTTCTTCAGAGGCTTCTTTCTTCAGAGCTTCTTCTTCAGAGCTTCTTTCTCAGAGCTTCTTTCTTCAGAGCTTCTTTCTTCAGAGCTTCTTTCTTGAGAGCTTCTTTCTTCTGAGCTTCTTTCTTCTGAGCTTCTTTTTTCAGAGCTTCTTTCTTCAGAGCTTCTTTCTTCAGAACTTCTTTCTTCTGAGCTTCTTTCTTCAGAGCTTCTTTCTTCAGAGCTTCTTTCTTCAGAGCTTCTTTCTTCAGAGCTTCTTTCTTCAGAGCTTCTTTCTTCAGAGCTTCTTTCTTCAGAGCTTCTTTCTTCAGAGCTTCTTTCTTCAGAGCTTCTTTCTTCAGAGCTTCCTTCTTCAGAGCTTCTTTCTTCAGAGCTTCTTTCTTCTGAGCTTTTTTCTTCAGAGCTTCTTTCTTCAGAGCTTCTTTCTTCAGAGCTTCTTTTTTCAGAGCTTCTTTCTTCAGAGCTTCTTTCTTCTGAGCTTCTTTCTTCAGAGTTCCTTTCTTCAGAGCTTCTTTCGTCTGAGCTTCTTTCTTCAGAGTTTCTTTCTTCAGAGCTTCTTTCTTCAGAGTTTTTTTCTTCAGAGCTTCTTTCTTCAGAGCTTCTTTCTTCAGAGCTTCTTTCTTCTGAGTCTTTCTCCTGAGCTTCTTTTTCAGAGCTTCTTTCTTCAGAGCTTCTTTCTTCAGAACTTCTTTCTTCGAGCTTCTTTCTTCTGAGCTTCTTTCTTCAGAGCTACTTTCTTCAGACTTTCCTTCTTCAAGCTTCTTTTTCAGAGCTTCTTTCTTCAGAGCTTCTTTCTTCAGAGCTTCTTTCTTCAGAGCTTCTTTCTTCTGAGCTTCTTTCTTCTGAGCTTCTTTTTTCAGAGCTTTTCTTCAGAGCTCTTCTTCAGAACTTCTTTCTTCTGAGCTTCTTTTTCAGAGCTTCTTTCTTCAGAGCTTCTTTCTCAGAGCTTCTTTCTTCAGAGCTTCTTTCTTCAGAGCTTCTTTCTTCAGAGCTTCTTTCTTCAGAGCTTCTTTCTTCAGAGCTTCTTTCTTCAGAGCTTCGTTCTTCAGAGCTTCTTTCTCCTGAGCTTCTTTCTTCATGAGCTTCTTTCTTCTGATGCTTCTTTCTTCTGAGCTTCTTTCTTCTGAGCTTCTCTCCTAGAGCTTCTTTCTTCAAAGCTTCTTTCTTCTGAGCTTCTTTCTTCAGAGCTTCTTTTTTCTTAACTTCTTTCTTCGGAGCTTCTTTCTTCTTAACTTCTTTCTTTAAATTCCCTGAGCTTCTTTCTTCTGAGCTTCTTCTTCTGAGCTTTTTTCTTCAGAGCTTCTTTTTTTAACTTCTTTTTGGAGCTTCTTTCTTCTTAGCTTCTTTCTTCGAGCTTCTTTCTTCTGAGCTTCTTTCTTCTGAGCTTCTTTCTTCAGAGCTTCTTTCTCAGAGCTTCTTTCTTCTTAACTTCTTTCTTCAGAGCTTCTTTCTTCTGAGCTTTCTCCAGAGCTTCTTTCTCAGAGCTTCTTTCTTCTGAGCTTCTTTCTTGAGCTCACTTGAGCTTCTTTCTTCTGAGCTTCTTTCTTCAGAGCTTCTTTCTTCTGAGCTTCTTTCTTCTGAGCTTCTTTCTTCAGAACTTCTTTCTTTTAACTTCTTTCTTCTGAGCTTCTTTCTTCTGAGCTTCTTTCTTGAGCTTCTTTCTTCTGACTTCTTTCTTCTGAGCTTCTTTCTTCTGAGCTTCTTTCTTCTGAGCTTCTTTCTTCATGAGCTTCTTCTTCAGAGTTTCTTTCTTCTGTACTTTCTCTTCTTTTCGAGCTTCTTTCTCTTAACTTCTTGAGCTTCTTCTTACTTGGCTTCTTCTTCTGAGCTTCTTTTCTGATTCTTTCTTCAGAGCTTCTTTCTTCTGAGCTTCTTTCTTCTGACTTCTTTCTTCAGAGCTTCTTCTTCTACTTCTTCTTCGAGCTTCTTTCTTCTGAGCTTCTTTCTTCAGAGCTTCTTTCTTCTGAGCTTCTTTCTTCAGAGCTTCTTTCTTCAGAGCTTCTTTCTTCTGAGCTTCTTTCTTCAGAGCTTCTTTCTTCTGAGCTTCTTTCTTCAGAGCTTCTTTCTTTCGAGCTTCTTTCTTCAGAGCTTCTTTCTTCAGAGCTTCTTTCTTCTGAGCTTCTTTCTTCTGAGCTTCTTCTTCAGAGCTTCTTTCTTCTGAGCTTCTTTCTTCGAGCTTCTTTCTTCAGAGCTTCTTTCTTCAGAGCTTCTTTCTTCAGAGCTTCTTTCTTCTGAGCTTCTTTCTTCATGAGCTTCTTTCTTCAGAGCTTCTTTCTTCAGAGCTTCTTTCTTCAGAGCTTCTTTCTTCAGAGATTCTTTCTTCAGTAGCTTCTTTCTTCAGAGCTTCTTTCTTCGAGCTTCTTCTTCTGAGCTTCTTTCTTCTGAGCTTCTTTCTTCAGAGCTTCTTTCTTCAGAGCTTCTTTCTTCAGAGCTTCTTTCTTCAGAGCTTCTTTCTTCTGAGCTTCTTTCTTCTGAGCTTCTTTCTTCTGAGCTTCTTTCTTCCGAGCTTCTTTCTGAGCTTCTTTTTCAGAGCTTCTTTCTTCAGAGCTTCTTTCTCAGAGCTTCTTTCTTCATGACTTCTTTCTTCTGAGCTTCTTTCTTCTGAGCTTCTTTCTTCAGAGCTTCTTTCTTCAGAGCTTCTTTCTTCAGAGCTTCTTTTTTCAGAGCTTCTTTCTTCAGAGCTTCTTTCTTCTGAGCTTCTTTCTTCAGAGTTTCTTTCTTCTGAGCTTCTTTCTTCTTAACTTCTTTCTTCGGAGCTTCTTTCTTCTTAACTTCTTTCTTCAAGCTTCTTTTTTGAGCTTCTTTCTTCTGAGCTTTTTCTTCTGAGCTTCTTCTTCAGAGCTTCTTTCTTCAGAGCTTCTTTCTTCAGAGCTTCTTTCTTCAGAGCTTCTTTCTTCTCAGAGCTTTTTTCTTCAGAGCTTCTTTCTTCTGAGTTTCTTTCTTCTGAGCTTCTTTCTTCAGAGCTTCTTTCTTCAGAGCTTCTTTCTTCAGAGCTTCTTTCTTCAGAGCTTCTTTCTTCAGAGCTTCTTTCTTCAGACTTCTTTTCTTCAGAGCTTCTTTCTTCTGAGCTTCTCTCTCTTCCAAGCCTCAGAGCTTCTTTCTTCAGAGCTTCTTTCTTCTGAGTTTCTTTCTTCATGAGCTTCTTTCTTCTGAGCTTCTTTCTTCTGAGCTTCTTTCTTCAGAGCTTCTTTTTTCAGAGCTTCTTTCTTCTGAGCTTCTTTCTTCAGACTTCTTTCTTCTGAGCTTCTTTCTTCTGAGCTTCTTTCTTCAGAGACTTTTCTTTCTTTTTTCAGAGCTTCTTTCTTCTCAGAGCTTCTTTCTTCTGAGCTTCTTTCTTCAGAGTTCCTTTCTTCAGAGCTTCTTTCGTCTGAAGCTTCTTTCTTCTGAGTTCTTTCTTCAGAGCTTCTTTCTTCAGAGTTTTTTCTTCAGAGCTTCTTTCTTCAGAGCTCTTTCTTCAGAGCTTCTTTCTTCTGAGCTTCTTTCTTCTGAGCTTCTTTTTTCAGAGCTTCTTTCTTCAGAGCTTCTTTCTTCAGACTTCTTTCTTCTGAGCTTCTTTCTTCATGAGCTTTCTTTTTCTTGAGCTTCTTTCTTCAGAGCTTCTTTCTTCAGAGCTTCTTTTCTTCAGAGCTTCTTTCTTCAGAGCTTCTTTCTTCAGAGCTTCTTTCTTCAGAGCTTCTTTCTTCAGAACTTCTTCTTCTGAGCTTCTTTCTTCAGAGCTTCTTTCTTCAGAGCTTCTTTCTTCAGAGCTTCTTTCTTCAGAGCTTCTTTCTTCAGAGCTTCTTTCTTCGAGCTTCTTTCTCAGAGCTTCTTTCTTCAGAGCTTCTTTCTTCGAGCTTCTTTTCTTCTTGAGCTTCTTTCTTAGAGCTTCTTTCTCAGAGCTTCTTTCTTCAGAACTTCTTTCTTCGAGCTTCTTCTGTGAGCTTCTTTCTTCAGAGCTTCTTTCTTCAGAGCTTCTTTCTTCAGAGCTTCTTTCTTCAAGCTTCTTTCTTCAGAGCTTCTTTCTTCTGAGTTTCTTCTTCAGAGCTTCTTTCTTCAGAGCTTCTTTCTTCAGAGCTTCTTTCTTCTGAGCTTTTTCTTCAGGAGCTTTCTTTCTTCAGAGCTTCTTTCTTCAGAGCTTCTTTCTTCAGAGCTTCTTTCTTCAGAGCTTCTTTTCTTCAGAGCTTCTTTCTTCATGAGCTTCTTTCTTCTGAGTCTTTCTTCGGTTCTTTCGTCAGCGTTCTTTCTTCAGAGTTTCTTTTCTCAGAGCTTCTTTCTTCAGAGTTTTTCTTCAGAGCTTCTTTCTTCAGAGCTTCTTCTTCAGAGCTTTCTTTTTTTCAGAGCTTCTTTTTTCAGAGCTTCTTTCTTCAGAGCTTCTTTCTTCGAAGCTTCTTTCTTCTGAGCTTCTTTCTTCTGAGCTTCTTTCTTCAGAGCTTTCTTTCTTCAGAGCTTCTTTCTTCAGAGCTTCTTTTCTTCAGAGCTTCTTTCTTCAGAGCTTCTTTCTTCGAAGCTTCTTTCTTCAGAGCTTCTTTCTTCTGAGCTTCTTTTCTTCAGAGCTTCTTTTTCAGAGCTTCTTTCTTCAGAGCTTCTTTCTTCGACTTCTTTCTCAGAGCTTCTTTCTTCAGAGCTTCTTTTCAGAGCTTCTTTCTTCAGAGCTTCTTTTTCAGAGCTTCTTTCTTCAGAGCTTCTTTCTTCAGAGCTTCTTTCTTCAGAGCTTCTTTCTTCAGAGCTTCTTTCTTCAGAGCTTCTTTTCAGAGCTTCTTTCTTCTGAGCTTCTTCTTCGACTTCTTTTTCTAGAGCTTCTTTCTTCAGAGCTTCTTCTTTAGAGCTTCTTTCTTCAGCTTCTTTCTTCAGAGCTTCTTTTCTTCAGAGCTTCTTTTCTCAGAGCTTCTTTCTTCAGAGCTTCTTTCTTCAGAGCTTCTTTCTTCAGAGCTTCATTTTCTTCAGAGCTTCTTCTCAGAGCTTCTTTCTTCACGAGCCTTCTTTCTTCAGAGCTTCTTTCTCACGAGCTTCTTTCTTCAGAGCTTCTTTCCTTCGAGCTTCTTTCTTCAGAGATTCTTTCTTCAGAGCTCCAGCACAAGTCAGGTACACTCAAACTTTTTATTCATTGTTTGGCTTCGTGTTTCACAAGTGAGATCTTCATGCAGTTGTTGTTTAACACAAGAAAGGGAGAAAACATGTGATGGAATTTTATTTGGCATTACATTCTTGGTCCCTGACTTCAATCCCACTATTTTGCTTTTTATGCACTGTTTGTGGAGCGCTTCAACAAACAGCTTTGGGGCTTTTTGTTGTTTTTTAAAAAGTTTCTGTAAACTTACCTTTGTCACATTCCACAGATAGTGTTTCAGTCTCCTTATCCATCTCAGCTTCAAGTTTTGCCATCGATTGCATTTATCATCATCATTCCATTTTCCTCAGTGTTCATTCTCGACGTCTCTCCAGATCATCTTTTAGCTTTTCTTCAACTCTTATGCGGTTCATTTCTTGTTCATTATTTTTGAAGATCACTTGTCTATACCCTTGTTATTATTATTATTATATTATTATTATTATTTTTGATTATTATTATTATTTATATATATATATATATTTATATATATATATATTATATTTATATTTATATATATATATATATATTTTTTTATTTATTTATTATATATATTTTATTATTTATTATATTTCATATATTTATATATATATATATATTTAATTTATTATATATATGTCGTGCCCGAATAGGCAGAACTTGCGATCTTGGCTTAATTAGCCAAAGTTCTTCTTGCCATTTAGGTCAATAGCGAAAATCGGTGTATTGCAATATTTCGCAAAATGCATTCTGAACCCTATACGAAAAAAAATATATTTTCACTGTGTTTGTTTAGTTTTAAATTACTGTAAAACAAATCTATAAATATATTTAGTTGGGTTAGGGCTAAAACTAAATTGTTCTGTTATTAATAAGGTTAAGGTAAGTACTTTTCTAAGATTCTTTTGGTGCAAAATTATAAATTTTACATTCAACATTAATGCTTAATATCTTTTAAACATTAAATGAAGATTTCAGAAAGGACTTATTGTTAAATGAGTTCTTGCCTAATGACGGTTTTACATATTCCCGCACGACATTTATATATATAAAATGGGGTCGTCTCATAGCATCGGGAGAAGTTGCATAAAAAGGACTTTGAGGTAAAATATTGGTTTCTTCCTGAAGCTTTTTGAATATTCCTCTTTTCTACTACTCATCTTTGTTTTACAAGGTTTAAAAGATACATAGAATGGCATAGGTGGTATATACAATATTGAGGCTTGAGGGATACATACAAGTACTTTTTGCTATTGTGTTTGTGAAAACTTTCATGTATAAAATTTCCTCATCAGCATCTCTGAGGGGGACGCCAACCCAGGATACAGCAGGCTTTACCCCTCTGAACTGCCCAGACTGCGTCGCTGGAACAGAAATCTAGCCCCCCTGGGTTCTCAGGTTTCTCTATTGAGTCTTTTGCATAACTCATTAAGGAACCTCAGATGTGTTCTTTCCCCTTGGCCACTGGTCTCCGAGCCTATGACAGCAAAACATATAATTATGGGCAGTTCACCATATTTTCTAGACCTCGGGACTCCCTGATGCAGCGCAGCTGCCACTATTTTCCTCCCTGGTGTATTGAGGATGGTATCATTCACAGTATGGATGCCCATATGTAGTCCACACAACTGCTTGTTATTTGTCACTTGAAGGGTATATACCATCAAGGACCGACTTTTGATTACCATCAGATCTGCATAGTAGGGTGGCTCCATTATATGCTGGGAATCCAGCTGTTGCATTGTCTCTTGAAGTTGTTTCCTCTTCATGCCTTGCCATGTTTCGCTTGGATATTACAGTAAAACAAGGGACCTGGTACTCGAATCGACATTCCGTTTCACTCCCACTGTTATATACGAGATCGGGGAGATTAGCGGCGGCATCGGGCGCATGGGCAACTCATTAACGGATGGTATGTGGATCACGAAGTGTGTGCCAGGGGAGGTGTTTTAGACAGACAGCGGCGTTTCCCCTGCATGAGAATCTCGCACTTTCTGGCTGACAGGCTCTGCCGTTCCTGTATCACTCTGAACATTTTTGTTGCTATATTCTCCGCTACATGGGCCATCCTTGTGGGATTGTAGTGTTGGTGGATGAAGGTCTGGTTTTACTACATCCTTTTACTTTATCCTACGCTGGCTCAGTCAATAAATAACCTTTTTATTTTATATTCACCCATTTAAAACACCGGTTGTTTGGCCTAACTCTCTTGTTAGACTTGTGGTTGTCTTAATGCATTTTTTGTGTTTTATACCTAAGCTAAATTCATATTTATATTTCCGTATTGTCATCAAAGGTTGGTATGAGCTGTGGATAGGTGTTTTTTATATGGAAATATCCGAATTAGTTCAGGTGATCGGATAGTTTCTGGTGTACTAAATTTTGTACTTCGCTAAGAGATAGATTTTTTGGGTTTACAAACATCACGTTGTGCTTGTCAGTATTTAAATAATCTCCTACGCTACTTTTCTCGTTGTACATCTGACCTCATTTTATGGGTAATCACTCCATCATCGCTTTCTACAAATGCCTTCGCAGGTCCGCTAGGCTGCAATTGCAATTATAAGTTCAACCTTGACTCGGTGTGTCTACCTACTGGAGTCTACCTGGAGGGGTCGCTCCGGGCGATCAACGGCCCCTGCGGCCCTGTCTATGACAGGCCGCGGGGACTCAACGCCCCCGCGGCCGATCTGTGACGAGGCCTCGTGGTGGCTCAGAACTGATCAACCAGGCTGTTACTGTTGGCCGCACGCAAACCAAACGTACGAACCCACAGCCCTGCTGATCAGGTACTGACTTTAGGTATCTCTCCAGTTCCCTTTTGAAGACAGCCAGGAGCTCTATTAGTTCCCCCTTATGTTTGATGAGGAGGCAGTGGTACAGGTTTGAGGCCCCACATCGTTTGGTTATCTCTTAGTGTACTCACGGCGCCCTGCTTTTCATTCGGTAGTATGTTGCACAGCTAGTCCCTCTAGATTTTCCATTGTAAATTTTGATATATTTTTCGCTTACTTTTTTTCTACAGGAGTACAGGTCATGGGTCCTTCAGACGGTCCAAAGTAATGAGGTGCTAGGGACTGTATTTAACATACGATGAAATTTCTCTGTATATTTAGCCAGATCTGCAGTTTCAACTGCCTTGAAAGGTCGTTAGTGTACAGAGTATTCTAGCCTAGAGGGGAACAAGTGGATTTAAAGAAAATCCATCATTGGTTGGCATACTTGTTTGAAGATTCTCTTTGTTATCCCTCCTATCATTTTTCCTAAGCTGAGTTTATGATAAAGACGTTGTTATGTTCTATAAAGTGACATTCTATGACATTATCACTTCCCAAGTCCTTCGAATTAGTTTTCTGTTCTGTGTGGTTAGAAGTTATTTTATACTCTTGAACTGCTTTATTTCTCATGATTTCCATAGAGAGTAACGAAATTTATCTTCAATGAACTTCATATTGTTTTCTGTGGTTGTTATCCGCTTATAGATGTTTGCAGTGTCCTTAGTGGATGGACACTTTCAGGTTTTTAGGGGATTCTAGTATCACAGCAAATGGAAGACAGTGCTGGGTTTCACCATCTCTGTTTTGTTATAAATGAGGTTGTGGAGAACGGATGGAGGCGAGTACTTTACCTTGTGGAACAGAGTTTCTTTCAGTAGCCGCCTCTAACTAACTCTGTTTACTATTTCTGTTTGCGTTGTATCGGTTAAAGCTCCATCTACCCAGTGCAGTTATTCAATTATTCACGCATTTTGCTCTGCAAAAATGATACCATGGACTGCACTTGTCGAAAGGCTTTTGCGAAGTATGTGTTTACTACATATGCATCTAGGATTGTCCCTTCAGACAACAATGCATCCAGGACCATATCCTAGAGTACAGTAGTTGTCAGAGGCAGGAGTAAATTTCTCTACACCATGCTGGCTGGGTTATGCAATTGTTGGGCTATTCCAGTGGGTGGCGATATTGTTTCTTAGCAACTCTTCTAAAGATTTTGTGATGTGGATTATTAATGTTATCGTTCTATTTGTTGTCTCTCCAAATTCGTTTTTTGATGTACGATGTTAGCTGCAGTTCTATAATCTTTTTGTCTTGCTCCTATTCGCCTCTTTGGTAAAAAGACTATGCTCATTTTAGGGCCTCTGGTATTTCACCGAAGATATAAGCTCTTTCATTAATGAGTACTAAAAAAAACTGCTTTTGCCCAGTGTATTTTGCGTTTCTTTTAAATAATGTGTTCCAGGAATCAGAGCAGTGATGCCTGCGAGAGCTTCTTGTTATCGGTTTCGCGAATTATGAAGTGTTTGAGCATAGACTCAGTCTCTGCTCATGGCCCAAGCCTCTCAGCTGGGAGCTCTTTTGTGCACTCTCTTCTGGTTCTTAAGCCCTATCATACCCGATTCTTTAAGCTGTGTATGGATAATGTCCAAAAAAACTTCTTGATCACTCTGAGTCTGAAGAATATGTTAGTTTCATTCCATGAGGACTCATTCAGTGTCTTGAGCTTTTTCTGTGTCCTCGTACCTATTTCCCGCGTCTCGACAGTCTGTCCCTATCCTGCTTTCAGTTCCTCTAAAAGTATTTTGTAATTGTTACCAGGTCACCCCTCGTCCTTCTGTCCTCTAATATCATGATGTGTTCAGCACTATGCTACAGAGCTTGAGTCAATTTGCAGATTTTGTTCCGTGTCTTCTACTCCTCTTCCAACACGTTCTTCTATGTTTATCTTATGGTTTCATAAATTTGCTGCGGTGAAATTTCAATAGCCTACTTGGTCTTCTGAATTGCTGCTTCGTCCAGGTCCTCTTGTGGGCTTTCCGTGTTGTCTTTTCTTCGTAATTTCCATCATTACGTGTGTTGTGTGTATCACCTAATTGTACCCCTAATTGTGATTGTAGGGGGATTCATATCTCCTTGCCCGCCTCTTCACTGGCTAGTTACTAGGACCTCTCTCTCTTCTCTCTGCTCATGAGCTTTATCATACCTCATCTTATAAAACTATGGATAGATCTGCTTTCCACTACGTCACTTTCCAGACTATTCCACTTCCTGGACTAATCTGGTCTTCAACTTCCAATTGTGACTCCTTGTTACTGTGGTCCATCTCTGGAAGATACTGTCTTTGTCTTCCATGTGGGACTTCCTCGCAGTATTTTGATATGTCGTTATCATGTCCTCCCTATCCACCTACTGTCCTCCAGTGTCGTCAGGCCGATTTCCCTTAACTTTTCATCGTAGGGAATTACCTTAGCTCCGTGAATAGTCTTGCTGCAAACCTGTGCACTTTTTTCGATTTTTTTGATGCGCTTGAACAGGTGTGGGTTCCAATATGGTGCTGCTTACTCCAATATTGGCCCGGACGGACATGGTGACAGTGTCTTGAACGATTCCTTACTGAGGTATCAGAACGCTTTTCTTAGGACCTGCCAGGCGCCCATATGCTGCAAACAGGTTTCTAGTTAATGAGCGACTCTGTAGATGTGCCGGTATTTTTTTTTTTATTATTCTCACTCCAAGATTTTTTCTTTGAGGGAAAATTTGCAGTCTTTGACCACCTAGATTATACCTCTCTCTGTGGTCTTGCGATTGCCCTTCTCATATCTTCATTAATTTTGCGTTTGGGCGGGGGTAAATTCAAGGAGCCAGCTACTGAACAGTTTGTAGGCACTCGCAGGTTCTCTATGTACGTCTTTAATGATTCCGCATTTCGATTTTATTCTCACTCCTCATTAACTTCAATCCGTCTGCAATAGGGACCACTTCTGAGTCTGTCCTTCCGTCATGCATTCACATATGCTAAAAATAGCACAGTCCTGTGGAGTGACCCCTGTGGAAACCCACTCATCACAGGCACCCTTCTTCTGTTACCTCGTCCGTTACCATGACTCGTTGTACCTCCCTGTACAGGACATCTATGATCATTGCAGGTGCCTTTTCTGCTATGTGTGCCTGATCCTTTAGCCTTTGCATCTAACCTTTTGGTGAGGAACTGTGCCGATGGCCCTTCTTGCAGTCCAAGAAAATGATGGCAATCTATCAAACCCCTCTCTCTTTCCTCTCTTATTTCGGCTACCTTGCACAAACTCCAGTAGATTTGTCAAACAGAATTTTTCTTCCCTTGAAACCGTGCTGGTTGTCTTTTATAAGCGTGGTTCTTTCTAGGTGCTACACCAACTCTCCTACTGATAATCTTCTCCCATGACCTTGTTACTTTAAATGTGAGTTGACACATGTCTGTAATTAATGTCTCGTTTCTGTCTTCTTAAAAATTTGGATTCAATGGATATGTTGAAAGATTCAATGGATATGTTGAAAATTTTTGTTTATGCACACACAGCATCTCTGTCCCCTCTCTAAGGTCCCTTGGACTAGATATTGTCCGGTCCCACACCTTTGTGGTCATACAAGTTCACATAGCAGTTCTTCACCCTCCCGGATATGTGTATTTCATTCCAGCCTACATGGTGTATCCCTTGTTGGTGTTTCTCCCTTATTCTGGACTTCCCAGATCCTTCCTGTCGCCACTGTAAATACTTCTTTAAATCATGTTGCAGCTCCTCCACATACTTCTTGGGTTGCTTATGTGAACTCCCCTCCTTCCTTCACTCAGCCTGTTTACCTGGCCCTTTACTGTTGGTTTCCTCCTGCTGTGGCTGTACTACAAGCTTCAGGTCAGAATTGGACTTTCGATGCTGTGTTCATTTTCGTATCGTCGCTGTGCCTCCCTTTTCTTCTGTGCATCTTAGTTTTTGGCTCTTCGACTAATCTCTTTATTTTCCCTGTGTCTTTTCTTCTGTACTTTTTCAATTCTCTAGCAACACTTAGTTTTTGCCTCCCTACACTTTTAGGTGGATTCCAAGGGCTCGTTCTGGTAGTCCCATCATTTCTGTTACCCTTGGAGAACAAACCTCCCCTCTGACCTCCTTCATTTTTCATGTCACGTATACGATTTTCCTGCCAATCTTTTTTCTCACTGACGGTACTTGCATCAGAACGTTCCTCATGCTGTGAGTCCTCCCTTTTGTAGTTGCCTTCTCCGTCCTTTACCTGCCTACCCTCCCTCCACTTGTGCTCAACTATGTATTCAGAGCACAGAACCCAACTTATTCACTAGCTCCAAGGGACTTTTCGTTCATCGATATCCTCGATGCCCTATCTAGTCTAACATTGCTTGTTGCTCTCTTAGTATTCTTCTCTTGGCCTCCTGTGTTCTGTGGTGGGTTGTACATCTCTGCAGTTACCCCTTATGGCCCAGACTGTAATTGTCCTATTGTAGTCCCTGTCGGCCATTCATCCATTCCTCCAATTTCCTCATATTCCCACCTCGGTTTTCGCTGGAGGGACTTCAAATATCAACCTTGGCCTACCAAATGATCAGGACTGGTAACTGATTTCATCAAACACAATATGAACAACACACTTATCTTACCAAACAATAACTAAAACACAACCAGGCTGACGGGACAAATGCAACCATATTAGACCCCATAAGGACAATATCTAGCCCGCCCTTAAATCAGGGATAATCACAGACCAGCACTACTGACATATACCCAACCTTCACTCGAATACAACAAAGTTTCATTTAGACCCAATGACGAGGCCTCAATAAGGTATGTCACAGCAGATCCTAGAGGACTGTGGACTGGGCCTACAAATTCTCAATGCCAATGGTTTTGACGATTGGACAGACATTTTTCTTAACAATATTCTTAGACTATACAACAAAACATTGTCTATATAAACGAATCAGATCCACGAATAAACGGCTGGTTGCCATGGCTACCAGCAGCATTCTGAATCCTTTGATAAGATTCACCAATATTGAAAGCAATATAGACAGGGGCTTAATTCACAAAGATATTCTTAAACAATATTCAACAGTTTTCACCAATGAATAAAGAAAGCCAAACAAACTTCACTACTCCTGCAGATTCACTAAACCCACACGAGGAGTTATCAAAAAAAGACCTGGAAAACACTTTTTTTTTTTCCCAGGGGAAAAAATTTTTTCAAGGGGGGGGACCCACAAACTGAAAATAAACAAGAATATTGTTTCTAACCTAAAACCTCATGATAACATCACTGCATCACACTATACCCGACTAAAAAGTAAAAACGACTTCTTCTCACATAGGATCTAATCTCGCCCACTAAAATCCCACGTACAATGCCATGCCAGGGTCTACCTTGATGGGATTGTTCACAAATTCCTTCTGTCTTGTACAAAGAAGCCCACGAAGTCACCGCGATCATAAAGTCACTTAAAAATAATCGGGACTTGTCTCACGTCACACCTTTATTGTTACAAGCGAGCGGCCCATGTCCTTTAGCATTGCTATTACATTACCTTTTTACAAAGTCAACTAGAAAAATAGCACTTCTCCCGACAAGACTCAAGGGACAGCAAGGGTTACACCAATACAGTAAAGGTGGTGACCCTACAGACGTAAACAACTATAGGCAATATCAAACTTACCATTGTTATCCAAAATCTTCGAGAATCTCGTGCACAGGAGTCTATATACATTTATACGTCACAAACATACTCTAACCCTGCCAATTGGAGTCAGGAAAATAAAAGCACTAATGATGCAAATATAAAAAATGCTAGACCTGCTTTAGACAGCATTGGAAAAATAAAGGAATATACGCTAGGAATTTTTATTGTCCTAAAGAAAAGCGTGTGACACAGTAGACCACGGCATCCTACTCCACAAACTTGACCACTATGGTATAAGAGGGCCATGCACTTGGCAATATTTCAAATCCTAACTTTATATTAGGTTTCTGTATGTCACCATTAAAAAACAGCTCTTAAATTACGGCCACTTGATACTGGAGTTCCGCAGTGGAAGTGTAATTGGACCCCAGCTCTTCCTCATTACACTCAATGATTTCCAACATATACCAACCCTTGAAAACCCATTCTCTTTGCTGACGACATGGACTTATGTCATCTGACCCAAATTTTGCCACCCTCAAACATCATTCTGTTACGAGAGCTGCTCAAAATATCGACTTGGATGGACAGCCAATAAACTTCAAATCTTAACACTGGCAAAACCTACTATATTATGTTTGGGAGCAGGAAGCAGGTGCTGTGCCAACTTTACATTAAGATCCCACCATCACTCAAATTGCCAAACATTAATGAGGGCAAATTTCTTGGCCTATACTCGACAACAATCCTAAATTTCAGCACACATATTCAACACATAACAAAAAATGTATCCAAAACGGTGGGGATCTTCCAAGAGACGATATTAAGTGCCTCGCAAACTGCCCTTCTCAAACTATACCATTACTTATATATCCTTCCTCACCTATGCTATCTCGTGCTTGCGGGTTCAACTGCAGCAAACTCACTTTAATGCCAATAATAACCCAACAAAAAGCCGCAGTAAGAAAAAATACTGAATCCCATCCTGGCAAACACCCCCCCCCCAACTTCTTCATAGATTAAACTTACTCCCTGTTCAGAACATCCACACTTACTACTGTGCAATATATTACTACAGGTCCCTTAAATTCCAATATTGATTTGACCTTAATAACGCTTTCTTGTAGTTGTGACAGGATCCACAGGCATAACACAGAAAAACATCTCTATGACTTCCCGTGTTCGACTAAACCTTTAACAAAAAATTCAATGTATTTCAAAGGCCTAAAATTCTGGAAAACCCTACCTGTGAAAACTCTAGAACTGCAGTCACCAATCATCACTTTCAAATCTACAGTTAGAATACATCTTTTCTCCCTGATCCTCACCCCGACTACTAATCCATGATAACCACCTGGTGGTTCACAATTACCGCTTCACCCAACTGACTATAAAACCCAGAAATAATCAATATTAATCTTATTATAATAAAATACTTACTTGTATAAAGTTTGCTAGATACTCCAATATAGACAACCTTGTTTTGTTGCCAAAACAAAAGCACTTCCACATGCTAAACTCACAAATTTGAGTTGTCATTAGACTTAATACAATACTCTGTAAGGATTTAATGTTAAGAATAATCTAAATCTGCCTCGAAATGCCTAGCCATGCTAGGTGTCCTAGTGGCCCCCTCTGTATTAGTATGTTATAACATGTAAACACACAATACCCAAAAAACTGTAAACCCCACATTGTAACCCTTTTAGAGAAGAAACTTGAATTGATGTGAATTGAATTGAATCTTTCCTCAGGATCTGATATCGGGAGGAAAAGATTGCATCTGTTATTTCATTCCGGTTGAGTTTCGTTTTCTGTGATTGCTATTATGTCTGGGGTTGTCTCTTGATTCTTTCATGCCACTCATCACATTTATTTGTTATTAATCTGCATTTGTGTACCAAAACTCATGTTCTTTTCTAAAAAACTACGGTGGGGGGGATGTGCACGGAGTTGGGGGAAGTGGGAGGGGAACCTGATGATGGAACTATGGGTGGGTTGCTGTGGAAGGTGGAGTTTGTTAATGACGATGGGTAGGGTCAAATGGGTATGGCATGGGGTTTTGGGTTAGATTGGTTGGTTGCATTGGGGCTGTTAGGGTTGGGGAGGCTTCTTTGTGGTTGTGAGGGAGGTTGTATTTATCTTCCTTCTGAGTCTGGGTTCTCTTGTCCATCTCCTTCTTTTCCTCTCTTTCCTCTATCATCTTGGTACCCATCTCTTTCCATGTCTGCCTTTCTTCTCGTGTTCTGTCATGGCTGAGGGACACCCTTCAGTACGCCGACATGCCCTTAATCATGCTTTCTCCTGCAGGATCCTGTTTTCGAGCTGATTCTGCTTGAAAATCACTTTGAATGGCCGGTTCCAACCATCTTCCTCTTGCAAACCCCGTATTCTCAAAAAAATTTGGCCAGCTGGTCAGGTCTCTCTATTGATTATTATGATGATTTATCAAGCACTTTTTTTCTCCCCTTGTCTTCTTTTTTTGTATGTTTCCCTTCAATTCCTGGAGCCCATAGACTAAAGATTGATCTCTCCCTATCATTCTCCCACTGCATATCCTTGTATCCTCTGTTTTTTTTTTTTTTTAATTCGATTTAGTTGCCTCCATTGCAGCTTTCTTTCTTCATCTCCTCACTATTTGTTGTGGTCTGTAATTTTTCCCTCCTAGCTCTTTCATTTTCTACAGTCCCCTCGTTTGTTCTTGATGTACTCCTCTTTTTTTTCTCAGGTGCCCAATGGTCTAATAGGGCCTCTGCATTAAGTTTCACTCCTTCATTCCCTACAGTCCCTATTTGTGACTAAGGTAGCAGTTATGATGTCATGCCCACATTGTTGCTTTAGTTCTTCTGGCTGTTTCAGATTTTTCTGCTCCTCTATGATCTCTTGTTCCGCTTAGCTCTCTGCTGCTGTGACTTGCATCTTCCACTCCTGCTCTCTGCAGCTATGCTCTCTGTTTTCATTGCTAAGCTTTCTAGCTTTCTTTCCCTACTACATGTTCCCTTTTCATGAGCTCTGCTACCCAATCTTCCTTCCCACAAAATCATTCTACAGTCCCCTGGTTTTCCGTTCTGCTCTGCAACCCACCTTTTTTTTTTTGGTACCACAGAATCGAAACCATACTTATTTTTTGTGTGGGTGTTTGTAATGTGTGTTGAGTGTGTGTGTGTGTGTGTGTGTGTGTGTGTGTGTGTGTGTGTGTGTTTGTGTGTGTGTGTTTGTGTGTGTGTGTGCGTGTGTGTGTTTCTTTATTACCTCTTTGTCTTAGACGCATGTTGATTAGATATTAGGCCTGTTGTATGTGTGTGTGGGGGGGAGGGAGGGTGAGGGGGGATGTGGGAGACTGTGCAAAAATTGAAGAGAGGTGGGGAGGGGGTATATCTGGGAAACGAGAGGAAAGAGGAGAGAGAAAGAGGAGAGGTGGGGGGAGAAAAAAGGAGGAGAGTGAGAGAGAGAGGGAGGATCAGGGAAGGGAGTGGGTAAGATGTGGGGAGAGGGAGTGGGGGAGATAGTGTGCATTTGTCTGTGTGTGGGAATGTGTGTGAATCTATGTGTACTCACTAATTGTGATTGCAGGGGTCGAGACTAAGCTCCTCGTCCGCCTCTTCACGTTCGCTACTAGGTCCCCTCTCCTGCACCAGGGCTTTATCATTCCTCGTCTTAAAGGTATGTATGGTACCTGTCTCCACTACATCACTTGCTAGACAATTCCACTTTTTGTCAATTTTATTGACTGAAGAAATACTTCCTAACATCCCTTTGACTCATCTGAGTCTTCAACTTCAATTGTGACCCCATGTTTCTGTGTCCCATCTCTGGAACATCCTGTCTCTGTCCACCTATATCTATTCCACTCAGATTTGTATGCCGTTATAATGTTCTCACCCTAAAACCCTCATGTCCTTCAGTGTCGTCAGGCCGATTTCCTCTCACCTTTCTTCGTAGGACTTCCCTTAGCTCGGAACTTGCATTGTTGCAAACCTTTGCACTTTCTCTAATTTCTTGACGTGCTTGACCGGTGTGGGTTCCAAACTGGTGCTGATACTCAGTATGGGCCTGACGTGCACGGTGTACAGCGTCTTGAACGTATTTCCTTACTAAGTTATTGGATCGATATTCTCAGGGTTGCCAGGCGCAACATATGATGCAGCAGGTAATCAGGTTGATGTGTGCTTCTGGGAGACGTGCTAGGTGTTATAACTCACCCCAAGATATTTCTCTGTTCAGCGAAGTTTGCAGTCTTTGACTACCTAGCCTATAACTCTGTCTACGGTCTTCTTTGCCCTTCCACGAAGCTTCAATGACTTTGCATTTAGAGGGGTTATATTTGAGTAGCCCGTTGCTGGACCAGGTGTCCAGGCCTTTTCCAGTCCACTTTGTTGTCCTGCCTGATCCTCATCTGATTTGATTCTCCTCATTAGCTTCACATCGTCTGCAACACAGAAACACTTCTGAGTCTATCCTTTCCATCCTTGTCATGTCAACATATACCAGAACAGCACTGGTCCTAGGACTGAACCCTGTGGGACCCCATCGTCACGGCGCCACTGTGATACCTCATCACGTGCCATGACTCGTTGTTGCTCCCTGTCAAGTCTTCATGATCCATTGCAGTGCCCTTCACTGTTATACGTGCCTGACTCTGTAGCTTTTACAGTAATCTTTCTGTGGGGAACTGTGTTGAAGGCTTCTTGCAATCATGATAATGCAGTCAACCCACCCCTCTCTCTCGTGTTTACTTCTGTTATTTTGTCATAAAACTCCAGTAGTTTGTGACTACAGGATTTTCCCTTACATGAAATCAGGTGCTGGTTGTCCTTTTATAATCTTGTTCCGTTCAGGTGCTCTACGACTCTCTCATGACTTTGCATTTATACATGTCAGTGGACAATGGGTTTTTATAGTTTTTTAGTGCCTGTTTCTGCTCCTTTCTTAAAAATGCTGACTACATTTGCCGTCTTCATCCCTCAGTGTTGTGGCCCAGTTTTCAAAGGATGTGTTGAAATTGTGTTTATGTGGCACATACAACATCTCTGTTCTCTTTCTCTAAGGACCCACGGGAGATGTGTCCAGTCCCATCCCCTTTGAGGTATCTGGTTCTTTTAGTAGCTTCTTCACCTTCCTCCTCGGTTGTGTGTATGCCATCCAACACGTGTTGGTATAGTCCTTGTTGGGTCACCCCTCTGTGCTGTCTTCACAGAGTCCTTCCTGTCTCCACTGTAATGCTTCTTGAAATCTTGTGTTGAGGTCCTCACATTCGTCTTGATTGTTTCTTGTGAGTTCCCCACCTTCTTTCTTCTGCTTGATCACCTGGTCTTTGACTGTTGTCTTCCTCTTAATGTGGCTATACAGCAGTTTCGGATCAGACTTGAATTTCGATGCTGGGCCTCCCAAATATATGTGAATACTCGTTTCTGGCTCTTCGACTAATCTCCTTATTTTCCTGGGTCCTTTGCCTTCTGTACTTTTTCCAATCTCTAATGCACTTGGTTTTTGCCTCCCTACACCTTCGGGTAAACCAAGGGCTCGTTCGGGTCTTCCCATTATTTTTGTTGCTCTTGGAAACAAACCTTTCCTCTGCTCCTTGCATTTTGTTGTTATGTATTCCATCATTTCGTTACTGTCTTTCCTACCAATTCTCTGTCCCACTAAACCCCCTGCAGAAGTTTCTCATACCTGTGTAGTCCCCCCTTTTATAGTTTAGCTTTTCCTATTCAACTCCTGTTACCCTCTCCACTTGTAACTCCACTGTGTATTCAAAGCTCAGAACCATGTGATTACTAGCTCCAAGGGGCCTCTCATAAGTGATGTCCTCAACGTCTGAACTGATCAGGGTGAACACGGGGTCCAATCTCGCTGGTTCATCCTCCCCTCTCTCTCTGGTAGTGTCCCTAACATGTCGATGCATGAGGTTTTCCAGTACCACATCCATCATCTTGGCTTTCCATGTTTCGAGAGTGGATGTGAACGTGTGTGTGCGGAACTATGTGAGTGTGGGTTCATTAAGTGTGTGATAAGTAGTGGGTGGGATGTGTGTTGTGGTGTATGAGTGTGTGATGGGAGTTTGCGTGTGACACGTGGTTTTACATGCTCCTCTGACCTGACCACAACCACCTGCTAGTTTATGTCTTCTATGCTTATCCTTCCTCCTAGTCTAATAGACACCTGTCTGCTCGCCCTGTTCTGCTATAAATTATCAGTTGTTATTCGTTATTGAGTACTTGATAGCCTATTCTTTATCGTACTAGAAGAGTTGGACCGTTCACAAACAGCTTTGGCGGTTAATTCAAACTCACACCCGACTCCCCAATAATACACGCATAGGTGAGATGCTTGCAATACAGCCTGTAGCAGCCTGTAGCAGCCTGTAGTAGCCTGTAGCAGCCTGTAGCAGCCTGTAGCAGCCTGTAGCAGCCTGTAGCAGCCTGTAGCAGCCTGTAGATTGTCCAACTCGTTGTGATGTCCTGGCGTATATCCACCTCCGTTTCTTCTCAATATATAATACAATTCTATTCACTGTACGTCATTCTCTGGTCACACATTTATTTCACATTATTATGTTTCTTGGGTGACACATGTGGCAACGTCGCCTGCACCACACTAGTCCTGCCGTGTGTGTACTCACCTAGTTGTACTCACCTAGCTGTGGTTGTAGGGGTCGATTCACAGCTCCTGGCCCCGCTTCTTCACTGGCCGCTACTAGGTCACTCTTTCTGCTCCATGAGCTTCATCATACCTCTTCTTAAAGTTATGTACGGATCCTGCCTCCACTACATCGCTCCCCAGACAACTCTGTGACTGAAAAAATGCTTCACAACGTCCCTGTGATTCATCTGAGTCTTCAACTGTGTGTGTGTGTGTGTGTGTGTGTGTGAATGATAATGAGACACCAGCTAATCAGGAATATGGCAGGAATTTTCCGGGTTCCTTTACTTTCCTCCGAGGTGCGCTCAAAGTGACTCTGGTAATTATAGGTAAATACATCGCTGCAGTCTCTGCATAAATCAGGAAGTAGGTCACTTTTTCCTGGCACCAGGCAAATTATTACGGCATTAGGTGCATTAACCAGACACTAGATAAATTACCCACGTACTAGAAGTGGTTGATGGTACCAATGTTATTCATTGTAAGCAGAGTCACTCACTTCCTTCAATAAATAGACGAGAATAGGAAAATTTCGGTTGGCAGATTAAATAATTCAGGGGAAATAAAAAAAATAAAACACATGTGGAACACGGGCTTTTTGG
>NC_069412.1:9679216-9702976 GCF_026875155.1 Cherax quadricarinatus | reverse complement strand
CCAATTCCAACTGTGCCCTCTTTTTTGTCGTGTCCTTCCGGGAAACACCCGCCCTTTTTCTATTTGTCTTTTCCGCGCAGATTTTATATGTCGTTATCAGTCCCCCCCCCCTCCTGTCCCCCAGTGTCGTCGGGCCCGATTTCCCTTAACCTTTTTTGTAGGGACAACCCTTTAGCTCTGGGATTCTTGTTGCAAACCTTACGTTTTTCTCTAATTTCTAGACTTGCTTGCCCAGGTGTGGTTTCCCAAACTGGTTACATCCCTTAGTATGGCCTGAGTAAATGGTGTACAAAGTCTTGAACGATTCCTTACTGAGGTATCGGAACACTATCCTTAGGTTTGCCAGCGCCATACGCTGCAGCAGTTATCTGATTTGTGTGAGCCTCAGGAAATGTGCTCGGTGTTATACTCACCCCCAGATCTTTTTTCCTTGAGTGAGGTTTGCAGTCTTTGGCCACCTAGACTATACTGTGTGTACGGTCTTCTTTGCCCTTCCCCAATCTTGATGACTTTGCATTTGGCGGGGTTAAATTCAAGGAGCCAGTTGCTGGACCAGGCTTGTAGCCTGTCCAGGTCTCTTTGTAGTCCTGCCTGATCCTCGACCGATTTGATTCTCCTCATTAACTTCACATCATCTGCAAACAAGGACACTTCTGAGTCTATCCTTTCCGTTATGTCATTCACATATACCAAAAACAGCACAGGTCCTAGGACTGACCCCTGTGGAACCCGCGCTTGTCACAGGCGCCCACTCTGACACCTCGTCACGTACCATGACTCGTCGTTGCCTCCCTGTCAGGTATTCTCTGATCCATTGTAGTGCCTTTCCTATTATGTGTGCCTTATCCTCTAGCTTATGCAATAACCTCTTGTGAGGAACTGTCGAAGGCCTTCTTGCAGTCCAAGAAAATGTAGTCTATCCACCCCTCTCTCTCTCTTGTCTTACTTCTGTGACCTTGTCAAAAAACTCCAGTAGGTTTGTGACACAGGAGTTTCCTTCCCTGAAACCGTGCTGGTTGTCGATTATACATTGTTTCTTTCCAGGTGCTCCAAACCCCTCTCTGATGATCTCCATGACTTTGCACACTATACACGTTAGTGACACAGGTCTATAGTTTAACGACTCATGTCTGTCTCCTTTCATAAAAAATTGGGACAACACTTGCCATCTTCCAAACCTCAGTGGAGTTCCAGTTCAATGGAAGTGATGAGGAAAATGGTGTATTAGTGGCATCACACAGCGTCTCTCTCCCTCTCTAAGTACCGCCACAGAGAGGATGTTGTGTCTATGACCCACCAACCTTTTGAGTGTCAAGTTGCAGCATAGCAGCTACTGCACCTCCTCCTGGTTCATTGTGTAACGTCATCGCAGCACAATATTTGGTGTATAGCCTCCTGTACTAATTCCTGGATACCCTACCGGTTGATCCACATGTAATAACTTCATTAAAACTAGTGTTGATCTCCTCACATACGCTACGCTGTTGTTTCTTGTGAACTCCCCACCATGCCATCCCAGGCCTGATTACACTGGTCCTTGACTGTTGTTTCCCTCCTAGAAAGTGCTATACAACAGCATCGGGGTCAGACAATGACTTTCGATGGCTATGTCATTATTCATATTGTTCCGCTGAGCCTGCCCTATCAGACCTGTTCAAATTCGTTTTCTCCAGGGTCTCTCGGCAAATCTACTCTTATATTTTCCTGAGTTCTTTGTCTTCTGACCTTTTCATACTCTAGTAAACCTATTTTGCCTCCCTACACCTTTGGGTGAACCAGGATTCGTTCTGGTCTTACCCATTATTCTGTTTCCCCTGGGGACAATCCCTCTCCTTGTCCTCCTTGCATTTTGTTGTCATATAGTCCATATCTTGTACTGGTTGTTCCTGTCAGGTCTCTCTATCCCACTGAATTGTCTGCAGAAGTTCCTCAAGCCTGAGTGGTCTCCCCTTTTGAGTTTGTTTTTTTCCAATCCTATTCCTGCTGCTGCTCTCACTTGAAGCTCAACTATGTAGTCTATTACAACCCAGGATTCCAAATGGCCTGTTACCCCGGGTGTAATGGGAGCAAATAAACACAATAGAAAAAGTTTAGACTTATATTATCCTTCACGCAATTTATAACAGCAATATTACACTAAGTACAGGTGATAAGGTACATAGTGCACTCCACGGTAAGCAAAGCAGAAATAGAAGCCACAAGATTAGCAGACCGTGCTTCAACCAGCTCCAAGAATGTAATGAAAGGGCATACAGTAGAGCGGTACCACATAGACCTCTGCATTGCCAAACCATCTTTCTAGCTGGCTAGAACCTGGGTAACTAGTTGAAGACACGGCCCCATCCATCAACTCTTAGCAACCGGTGTCGCTGGTGGGGGAATAGCCTGTAAATGAGGGTGTGTACATGCGCCGAATAAAGGTTACGTACTCTATTGCAATGCCACAACCCCCACCCCGAGAAAGGCACAGGAATTAGGCTGCCACCATCCCATTGTATACCGTGCCGCCATGGCACAATATAATGGACCGCCTTATACCTCTCCACCATCCAACTCTTAGAAAGAGCTCCGCTTTCTTGTGACCAAAAGCCAAAACCCTAAACTTAGAGTGAGGACAGAAGTCAGACAGGCAAGCATAGTCCAAGATACATGGCGGACTGTATCCCGCATTGCCCCTCACCTAAAAAAAAAATTCCCCACAACCAGGGGATAAAAAAAAGAGTAGCAATGAAAAGGGTTACCACAAATAACATCCTAACCTAAATAAAATATTAAACCTAGATAGAAGAGTCTGCCAACATATTTTCTTTGCCAGTGGCAATTATTAATGGAAATATTGTAGGCTGCAGCCCTTAGCTTCCATCGCAATAGCCTTGTGTTGTGGTTCTTCATGGCTGGAGATATACTTAAGGAACTGTTTCACTGAGACTTGTGACCACCTCGATGTCTGGCCCACATAAACATCGGGAAATGCTCCAAAGGCCAGTACCAGTCGCGAGGCTCCTTAGTCATGGTAGAAGTAAGCCCTAGTGATGTGGCTGTAACTTGGCTGAAAAGTAGCTACATGCGTCAACACGTTGTTCCCGATTTGTAATAGAACTTGCCCCAACCCCAGACCACAAGCATCAACCTTAAATGAAAAAAGATTTTGGAGAGTCCTGGAGACAAGATAATGGGTGCAGTACACAATGAATCTTTTGCTTTATTAAAAGCAGTGTAACAGTCTGAGGTCCAATTAAAGGGAACGTTTTGACTGAGGTAAGAGAGGTAAGGATGTGGCTACAATATCTGATAAATTCTTACAGAATCTTCTTTAAAATCCTATCGAATGCCCTATGAAAACGTTTGAGAAGAGATTTCCCTCATGAGAACTGGATCATCTTTAATAGAAAGAACTGTAGCAATAAGGAGCAAACTTACCACACCTACTTCAGAGCCTAGAAAAGTTGGAAACAGTGGCATGGCCAAAGTGGAATATATAGATAAATAAACTGTTAAATGGTGAACTCTTAAAGGTCTCAAACAGAGCACTTAAATCTAAGTAGGTGTTGCTCCCAAGTATCAGACACCACAAAGCAATATCATCTAGTGTACGCTGCCGTGTCCTTCAATTCCTATTAAATAGCCTGATGGATAAGTTTCTGGAATTAAGAGGTGGGAATTTTTTCCATTCCAAGGGGGTAAACTGTTGTAATGATAAATGTACTCTCCTGGAAATACGAAGGTCAGAGATAATCCTTCGCCTTAAACTTTCAAGGTTACCTGATAGTAGCCTTTAAGGATATCAAATTTTGGACCACAAAAAGGTATCCTTAGCCCACAAAGTCAATTACGTCATCCAGACAGGAAGAAGGGTAAGCATCTGTAATTGTGACCTCGATCACTTAACGGTAGTCTGTACACATACTACACCTCTCATCAGCCTTCTTGCACAAGGTGCACGGGGAAGCCGCAAGGACTAGATGAACTCCTCCAACAAAACCATGCTTTAACAAAAATTACTACTTCCTGCTGCATCAGCCTTTGCTTTTCCAGGATTAGCTCTGTAGGGGAGATTTCATTGGTTTAGAGTTTCCACCAATCTACATCATTATAACCAAACGTACCTTTTTTCGGCACATCCGAAAAAATATTTCGGATGATGACTGTAGAAGCTTAGCAGTTAAGCAATTTTGTTGCATGCATGTTCAGATATCCCTCCATTAATGGGCTAGGATCCTTGAGAGGACAGAAATTGAAAGTTTATATAAAATATCAGAGATAAGTGCAAATGAGACAGAGTCCGTCCTCAGAGGTGATGGACAGAGTCCAATACTGGTACTTTACTGTTGTATGGAATATATTTAATTGATTAATATGTGTAAAGTTGTTTAGTGTGTTTTTGACGTCTTATCAATGGGAGTCAAACCACTTAATTTACATCAGAAAAACTACATACAATCTTGCAAAGGCCCGTAAATCATAGCTTTCAAGGTTGTGGCCATGTATTAGGTTTCCTGCTACCCACACCTTGTCTCCTGGATGGAAGGAGCGGAATTGTGCACTTAGTCAAACCCACTGTTTCATCTTGCATTGAGCTTTCTTTTAGGTTAGCCTTGGCTAACAGACGAGCCACCTGCAACCTAGAGATGACGGGATTGTAGATTTCGAGCCTAACGACTTCTCCCGATCCAACATTGCTTGGACACCCGAAGAGGACGCCTCGTACATTGTTCCCAAAGATCAGCTCAAAAGGACTATACCCTAAGTTAGACTCTTGCACAGTTTAGCTCGTACTTGAGAACAGCAACAAATGTATGATTTCATCCAGATCCATTAGGAAAGTGCATGCAAAAACTTCTCATCATTGTTTTAATGTCGTTGGAATCTTTCCAAGGCGGCCTTGGGACTGAGGTATGATAGCAGTCGGATTGTGTGATTACCCCTAACCTATTTAATAACTTCCCTAAAAGCTTTGCATTGAAGTTAGTACCTGACCACTTGAAAAGTTTTAGGAATGCCGAACAAGTAAATGAATTTTGTTTAAAGCATTTTGAGAATAGGCATTAGGTATTAATACACGCGATGGAATTGCTTTCAGGATATTCCTGGGTTACTTTAATCCATAATCGTAAATAAATATTTGATATCCCAGACTTAGACCTAGGTAAGTGTACCTACACAATCAATAATAAAATCTGCAAAAGGTTCTCCATCACATGTATAGGTTGGAGGTGGCAGGTTTAATGGAATGACCAGGTTTTCCAACTTGCTCGACATTCACGCGAACACCGTAATATGATTCTTTCACAACTTTTCTTAATTTTGGCCAAATAAAATTCTTTGAGATTCTAACAAGGCTTTTGTTAAATCCCTAAAGTGACCTCCTAAATTGTGAACCGTAATATGAGCTATCTTAATATTGAGTGTCTATACCTTTGTTGGAACCACTAGTAACCAGTCATACAATTGTGCCGGACCTCGTTTCACCAATCCAGTCTCATGCAGATCAAATAATCGTTTTTAAAACTTCATACTTGACCGGATGACCAAAGATGATTTACCCATGGCTGCCTCAAAAGCGATTTTTAAAGAAGGTCCTTTCGTTGTTCCTCCCGTTAGGACATTCCCTCGGCAATGGAAACAAGACAATCTGGCAATGCCTGCAACCTGGGACTAGGGAAGGCTTGATCGTGTTAGATCACAATTGATCTACGAGGCATTGTGCCAGTTATTCCTCGTAAAACAAAGAGGCTATGTCCGAGATCGATTCTACCAAGTGATAGGTTCAACATTCTCCTCCAGACAACCCATGGGTTTCCCGAATTTATGGCCAACGACCGTAGAAGAATTAATCCATTTTAGGTTCAGGACACGAACTAACAGTAGTAATGTAATTACCCAGTAAATAACACAGCATCTTTCATGGGGAATCCTTTTGAGTACACCTACAGTCAAGTACCCAGTATGTAAAAAGTATGCAACTGTACCTAAATTTTAATGCAAAGGAACAGAATAAAGTAGCTCTTCCAAATGCTTCCAAACAACAAGGAGAGAATTCAAAGAAGTATTGCCTCAGAAAGGTGAAATGATTCCCTTCCCTCGTCTTACAAGTGATAATATGACCGTATCTCTAAAGGTCTTTACATTTAGGTTGTTTCTGAGTTTTCCTGAAGGGAAATAAGACTCTTGCAAATAAAAAGGGGGCCATACCTTTTTCCGTACATCTATCATGGGACATTTTACTATGAATATTATAGAATTTTCCCAATTTGTTGGGGATTATGTGTGGCAGTTGGGACTTGATGTGACCTACTTTAATAGCACTAAAGTCAGGACGACTAGGCTTGCCCTTTACTCCCTGTTTGACGCGCTCGCACATGGTGTCGTTCCTTGCTGGTTGTCTCTCTGGATACTGATGTCGAGATGCGACCATGAGTAGTTGAGCCTCTCCGCAGGTGGACCAATGGTTTTGAGAAGCTGTGGCTCACCAGGTGACTTAGATTGCTGCCGTAGACGTTCTCCCCTCCCCCCGGCTGGCACTTCATTCTCCGAATGTTGATGATCCTGGCTGAAGCCAGGCGGTTGAAAAAGAGAGGGACGGGGACCGCTCGGACAAGAGCGGTTAGTTTCCGAATGTAAACATCCAACCTGGCAGCCTCCAATGCAGTGGTGGGTAAAAGTCACGATCCTGCAGAAAGACCAACCTCAGGTCCCACAGATTCCAGCAGGTTATCAATCAGAATAAGCTGCACCGCTCCTCAAAGGTAGAGACACCACTTGCTTTAATACCAGCTGTGTAAAAGCATTGTTTGCTGGACACACAAAGTTCCAGCACTAGGGGATTGAACCAAGCTGGCCTGCCTGCTTTTAATTTTAAATGCTTTTCTATATTTGGCTGGGATACATGTAAATTCACCCAACACTGTGGCCACACTACTTGATAATCAGAAAATTCAAGCGTCATTTAATACAGTACGTGGAATTCTTGTGCCTTGCCCAATAATGCTGTAATGAAACCAACGATGCCCCAATGCAGTTTCCGGCCACCTCAAGGCACGAGCATGAATTTTCGAAGCATATCCGAAAAATTGCTCTGGTTCGGCGTCATAGAACCGGAACAAACATGTACTGCTTTCTGTAAACTAAAATTATTTGGCAGAATGCGAAAACTGCCTCCTTTCACATTCCCTATCAAATTCTTTCCTTGCGAATGCTCTCTTTCCCTAGTTTGCTCAAGATTGCTTATTGCCCAGCTCAATTGCCAACGAGCGGTCAGATTCACCCGAGACAACCCAGCTGCACTATACTGTACCGATTTTGCCTCCGTAGGTGTATCATCTTCCTCCTGCGAGAAACATAGTATTTTTGCCCTAGCTCCGTAGAGGGAGGAGTCTGATGTGCCATCTCTTCTTCTATAAGTTTGTCAGCAATCAGTGAACGCGTTGGCATGCATAGAGGTGTCGTGTGTATGTAAATGCCAATGGAACAGCAATTTTGCCAACAACTCTGTAGGACAATTTAGGTAAGGTTATCAAAGTATATGCACACCAACGTCTGACTCTGTCTAGGTGGCATAAGTTATTCGCTATGCACAGTACGATTGCAGAATACCCCAACGTAACACGTTAATTTGGTGCAGAACACGCTTAGGAGCTACAGTACGATTGGCAAGAATACGCAACGAAGCAAATCGTGACTTGCAAAATTCTCCACACCGAACATGCTAGTAACAACTGGACATCGCAAAAATTTGTAAAGCAATGCCAGACAGCAAGCTCACAATGTTCCTGCTAACTAGCTTCAACCTAAGCTCAAGCCGTTCTCTAAGTCCAGCTTCAAGCTCTCGTACAAGGCTCCCATATTACAACCAGCAGGATTCCAAATTGCCTGTTACCTGCCCGGGTGAAAATGGGAGCAAAAAAACACAGTAGAAAAAGTTATAAGACTTAATATTATCCTTTCACCAATATTAAACATGCGAATATGTAACACATGTACAGTGATAAGTATAGTGCACTCACTGTAAGCAAAGCAGCAATAGAAGCCACAAGATAGCATACCTGCTTCAATATACAACCATCTCTAGACAGGGAAATGACCAGGCAGACAGGAGAGAGCGGACCACACATAACCTCTGTCTATTGCCTAAACCATCTTTCTTATTGCTAGAACCTGGTCACAGTTGAACGACGGGGGCCCCATCATCAACTCTTACAACCTGGTCTGCTGGATTGGGGTGAAAGCCTGTAAATGATGTGGTGTAACATGCCCCGATAAAGGTTACGTACTCTTTGCATCCACATAGTCAAACACAGAACCACATGATCATTCTAGCTCCTAGGGGCCTTTCATACATGATATCCTCGATGTCCGAACTACTCAGGTGAATACAATGATCCAGTCTTGCTTGATCTTCCACACCCTCTCTCCTCACCAAATTGTAGGCTGTATAGCGCGCTTGTGGCTTAGCGCTTCTTTTTGGGGGGGGGGATTATAAAAATAAAAATAAACACAACCTATGAGATGACGGAATGCTGTTGTTAGATTTGCTAAGCTCCATATGCTGCACAGTTATTTGGTTGATGTTCGCTCAGAGATGTGCCTTGTGTTTATACTCACCCCAAGACCCTTTACCTTAAGTGAGGTTTGTAGTTTTTGGCCCCATAAAAAAAAAAAGCTGTACTCCGTTTGGGGTCTTCTTTGCTCTTCCCGCAATCTTCATGACTTTGCACTTGGTGGTTTGAATTCCGAGCCACTTGCGGGACCCAGTCCTGCAGACTGTCCAAGATCCCTTATGTAAGTTCTGCCGGTCGTCGGCCGATTGATTCTCATCAACTTCACATCATCTGCAAACAGTAAGGCATCTTCACCTCCTCCTCGGTTGTGTGTATCTCATCCAGCACTTCTTGTTATATCTTTTGTTGATGAACCCCTTTATTCTGACTTCGAAGAATCCTTTCTGCCTCCATTGTAAATACCTCTTTAAATCTCATGTTGAGCTCCTCACATACTTTGTCATTTTTTGTGAGCTCCCCCCCTTCCTCAACCCGATTACCTGGCCCTTGACCGTTGTTTTCCTCCTGATGTGGCTATACAACAGCTTCAGGTCAGACTTCACTTTCGATGCTATCTCGTTATATACTGTTGCTGAGCCTCCCTCCTTATCTGTGCATACTAGTTTCTGGCTCTTGACTAATCTCTTTATTTTCCTGGGTCCTTTGTCTTTTATACCTCTTCCCTTCTCTAGTGTACTTAGTTTTTTCCCTCCCTACGCCTTTGGGTGAACCAAGGGCTCGTTCTGGTCTTCCCATTATTTCTCTTGCCCTTGGGAACAGACTTCTTCTCTGCCTCCTTGCATTTTGTTGTCACATAGTCCATCATGTCTCTTGCTGTTTTTCCTACCAATTTCCCCTTTCCCACTGAACTCCTGCAGGAAGTTCCTCATGCGCTATGTAGTCCCCTCTTCATAGCTTGGGAGTTTCCCAGCCTACTCCTGTTACCCTCTCCACTTGTAACTCTATCATGTATTCAAAGCTCAGAACCATGTGATCACTAGCTCCAAGGGGCCTTTCGTATGTGGTATCCTCGATGTCTGAGCAACTCAAGGTGAATATGAGGTTCAGTCTTGCTGGTTCATTCTCACCTCTCTCTCTCTCTCTCTCTCTCTCTTGGTAGTGTCCTAACATGTTGATGCATGAGGTTTTCTAGTACCACATCCATCATCCACATCCACATCTCAATGTTTCGGGACATCCATGTGGGTCCAGGCTTTCCAAGTCAATCCCCTTGTGATTGAAATCACCCATAACTAGAACTTTGCTCTACCCTTTGTGAGCTCTTTTGGCCACCTCAGCTAGTGTGTCCACCATTGCTCTGTTGCTCTCTTCATATTCTTCTCTTGGCATCCTGCAGTTCTGTGGCAGGTTGTACATCACTGCAATGACTGCCTTATGTCCCCCGGACTGAACTGTACCTACTATGTGGTCCCTTATGCTCATTTCGTCCATTCCTTCCATTTCCTCAAATCCCTATCGGTTTTTAATGAGCAGTGCAACTCCTCCTCCCCCTCTGCTCCCTCTATCTTTCCTCAGGATCTGATATCCGGGTGGAAAGATTGTGTCTGCTATCATCCCGGTGAGTTTTGTTTCTATGAGTGCTATAATGCGTTCATTCTTTCATGCCACTCCTCACATTTATTTGTTATTCCATCTGCATTCATTTACCAACCTTTTAAACTTTCTTAAAACTGTAGTCTGGGGAGATGTTGGGGTTGGGGGGGAGTGGGAGACCTGGTGGGGAACTATAGGGGCTGCTGTGGGGGTGGAGTTTGTGGTTCTGAGAGAAGATGCAGTTGCTCTTCGTCCTGAGTCTGGGTTCTCCTACTCATCTCCGTCTTTGCCTCTCTTTCTTCCTTGCATTTTTATACCCTCTCTTTCAGTTTCTGCCTTTCTCCTTGTGTTCTGTCTTGGTCGAGGTTCACCCTCCGGTAAGTCGGTATGTCCCTTAGTGGTGCTTTCTCCTGCAGGATCCTGTTTCGAGCGTATTCTGCCGTGAAAATCACTTTGACCAGTCGATTTTTTCCTCTTGCGAACCCCCCTATTCTCAGAAAAAATGTTAATTGTCAACTTTTAATTGCTTTTTTCTCCCCCTGTCTTCTTGCTTCATACGTTTCCCCTTCAGCTTCCTGGAGCCATAAAAAAAACACTGACTTCTCCCTTACATCCTCCCACTGCATTTCCCTTTGCATCCCCTGTGTCGGTTTAGTTGCTCCCATTGTAACGTTCCTTCCTTCAGTCTCTTCCCTGACTGACGTCCCTGTGCTCAGTGGTCCGACATTTTACCTTCTCAGCTTTTTCTGGGCACAGTTGTGGTCTATTAGGGCCTCTAAATACAGCTTTGTTCTTTCATATTCTTCAGTGTTACCTTCTCTCACTACTGTGTTACCTTCCCTCACTAGTGTGTTACTTTCCCTCACTAGTGTGTTACTTTCCCTCACTAGTGTGTTACTTTCCCTCACTAGTGTGTTACCTTCCCTCACTAGTGTGTTACTTTCCCTCACTAGTGTGTTACCTTCCCTCACTAGTGTGTTACCTTCCCTCACTAGTGTGTTACTTTCCCTCACTAGTGTGTTACTTTCCCTCACTAGTGTGTTACTTTCCCTCACTAGTGTGTTACTTTCCCTCACTAGTGTGTTACCTTCCCTCACTAGTGTGTTACTTTCCCTCACTAGTGTGTTACTTTCCCTCACTAGGTGTTACTTTCCTCACTAGTGTGTTACTTTCCTCACTAGTGTGTTACCTTCCCTCACTAGTGTGTTACTTCCCTCACTAGTGTGTTACTTTCCTCACTAGTGTGTTACTTTCCTCACTAGTGTGTTACTTTCCCTCACTAGTGTGTTACTTTCCCTCACTAGTGTGTTACCTTCCCTCACTAGTGTGTTACTTTCCCTCACTAGTGTGTTACTTTCCCTCACTAGTGTGTTACTTTCCCTCACTAGTGTGTTACCTTCCTTCACTTGTGTGTTACGTTCCCTCACTAGTGTGTTACCTTCCTCACTAGTGTGTTGCTTTCCTCATAGTGTGTTACCTTCCTCACTAGTGTGTTACTTTCCCTCACTAGTGTGTTACCTTCCCTCACTAGTGTGTTGCTTTCCCTCACTAGTGTGTTACCTTCCCTCACTAGTGTGTTGCTTTCCCTCACTAGTGTGTTATCTTCCCTCACTAGTGTGTTACTTTTCTTCACTAGTGTGTTATTTTCCTCACTAGTGTGTTACTTTCCCTCATAGTGTGTTACTTTATCTCACTAGTGTGTTACTTTCGTCACTAGTGTGTTACCTTCCCTCACTAGTGTGTTACTTTCAGTCACTAGTGTGTTACTTCCTTCACTAGTGTGTTACTTTCCCTCACTAGTGTGTTACCTTCCCTCACTAGTGTGTTACTTTCCCTCACTAGTGTGTTACTTTCTCTAACTAGTGTGTTACCTTCCCTCACTAGTGTGTTACTTTCCCTCACTAGTGTGTTACCTTCCTCACTAGTGTGTTATTTTCCTCACTAGTGTGTTACTTTCCCTCACTAGTGTGTTACTTCCCTCACTATTGTGTTACTTTCCTCACTAGTGTGTTATTTTCCCTCACTAGTGTGTTACTTTCCTCACTAGTGCGTTACCTTCCTCACTAGTGTGTTACTTTCCTCACTACTGTGTTACTTTCTCTCATAGTGTCTTACCTTCCCCTACTAGTGTGTTACTTTCCCTCACTAGTGTGTTACCTTCCCTCACTAGTGTGTTACTTTCCTCACTAGTGTGTGTACTTTCCCTCACTAGTGTGTTACTTTCCTCACTATGTGTTTTACTTTCCATCACTAGTGTGTTACTTTCCCTCACTAGTTGTTACTTTCCCTCACTAGTGTGTTACCTTCCTCACTAGTGTGTTTACTTTCCCTCACTAGTGTGTTTTACCTTCCTCACTAGTGTGTTACTTTCCCTCACTAGTGTGTTACCTTCCCTCACTAGTGTGTTACTTTCCCTCACTAGTGTGTTACCTTCCTCACTAGTGTGTTACTTTCTTCACTAGTGTGTTACCTTCCCTACTAGTGTGTTACTTTCCTCACTAGTGTGTTACCTTCCTCACTAGTGTGTTACTTTCCCTCATAGTGTGTTACTTTCCCTCATATTGTGTTACTTTCCCTCACTAGTGTGTTGCTTTCCCTCACTAGTGTGTTACTTTCCCTCACTAGTGTGTTCCTTCCCTCACTAGTGTGTTACTTTCCCTCACTAGTGTGTTACCTTCCCTCACTAGTGTGTTACTTTCCCTCACTAGTGTGTTACTTCCCTCACTAGTGTGTTACTTTCCATCACTAGTGTGTTACTTTTCCTCACTGTGTGTTACTTTCCCTCACTAGTGTGTTACTTTCCCTCATTAGTGTGTTACTTTCCTCACTAGTGTGTTACCTTCCCTCACTAGTGTGTTGCTTTCCCTCACTCGTGTGTTACTTTCCCTCACTAGTGTGTTACTTTCCTCACTAGTGTGTTACTTTCCCCTCACTAGTGTGTTACTTTCCTCACTAGGTGTGTTACTTTCCCTCATAGTGTGTGTTACTTTCCCTCACTAGTGTGTTACTTTCCTCACTAGTGTGTTACTTTCCTTCACTAGTGTGTTACTTTCCCTCACTAGTGTTGTTACCTTTCCCTCAATAGTGTGTTACCTTCCCTCACTAGTGTGTTTACTTTCCTCATCTAGTGTGTTACCTTCCCTCACTAGTGTGTTACTTTCCCTCACTAGTGTGTTACCTTCTCCTCACTAGTGTGTTACTTTTCCCTCTCTAGTGTGTGTTACCTTCCCTCACTAGTGTGTTACTTTCCCTCATAGTGTGTTACCTTCCCTCACTAGTGTGTTACTTTCCCTCATAGTGTGTTACCTTCCCTCACTTGTGTGTTACTTTCCCTCACTAGTGTGTTACTTTCCTCACTATTGTGTTACTTTCCCTCACTAGTGTGTTGCTTTCCCTCACTAGTGTGTTACTTTCCCTCACTAGTATGTTACCTTCCCTCACTAGTGTGTTACTTTCCCTCACTAGTGTGTTACTTTCCCTCACTAGTGTGTTACTTTCCCTCACTAGTGTGTTACTTTCCCTCACTAGTGTGTTACTTTCCTCACTAGTGTGTTACTTTCCCTCACTAGTGTGTTACTTTCCCTCATAGTGAGTTACTTACCTTCACTAGTGTGTTACTTTCCCTCACTAGTGTGTTACTTTCCCTCACTAGTGTGTTACTTTCCCTCACTAGTGTGTTACTTTCCCTCACTAGTGTGTTACTTTCCCTCACTAGTGTGTTACTTTCCCTCACTAGTGTGTTACTTTCACTCAACTATAGTGTGTTACTTTCCCTCACTATTGTGTTACTTTCCCTCACTAGTGTGTTATTTTCCCTCACTAGTGTGTTACTTTCCCTCACTAGTGTGTTGCTTTCCCTCACTAGTGTGTTACTTTCCCTCACTAGTGTGTTACTTTCCCTCACTAGTGTTACTTCAGTGATATGCTAAGGCATGACAATAATCAGTCATCATATTAAGGAATTATGCCAAAAACCACAGGTGGAGTTGAGTGATAGCTCTAGGCTTTTTGTTTTGCAATCAACTCATCATCAGGATCTTGCAGTGATCCTTCATGGGAATAACTCTCTCAAGAGTCATTTTCCTTGAACGAATCTGTCTGGATTTCCTGCTCTATTTTTGCAACATTGCAAGATCCTGATGATAAGTTGATTGCAACACGAAAGGCCTAGAACTATCATTCAACTCCCCCAGTGGTTATTTTGCATCTTTTATTGCCTTAAGGAATTATACTGACCAATTACTTCTAGTTGCAACCTCGTAAGCTTCTCACTTTATTTCTTCGTGGTTAAATCAAGAACTACAATAACTGTTTTCATTCCACGGTCGATTTGAATCATGTAATTCCTCATTTAGCTTCTCAGTCTCTTATGTTTCACAAGTAACATTAAACGCTGTTGTTTCTCGTCTCTACTTGAGGTTTTAATCAATAAAACTTAAATTTCCGATGACATTTATGGATTTCAGTTTCAGTAACTTGTGGTGTTTACTTTTCTTATATTTTACTCTCAGTAACTTGTGATGTTTATTGTTCCTTTATTAAGTCTTTCATCATTCTTCCATGCTCCGTCTCTACTCCACACTCGTAAGTTCCTCTCCAGTACAATCTCCTATGTAACGGTTCCAGTTTACTTCCAGTTAGACTGTATCAGCTTCTCTCTATCTTACAATGTGTCATGGCTCTAGCCTTTTTAAATTACTCCATCAAGGTTCGTGAATAAAATTTTTACAAATGTGTTTATCTCGCCCTTTTTTCCATTTGTTTCAGTTAGGTTGTTATCTGTTGCGTACTTGTTGATTTCTGGCGCTGTTGATAAGTTGGTCAGGTTCTGTTATACTGTGAAAAACCTTCATTCTTCTCAACGTGTGTGTGGGGTGTGTGTGTGTGTGTGTGTTGTGTGTGTGTGTGTGTGTGTGTGTGTGTGTGTTGTGTGTGTGTGTGTATGTGTGTGTGTGTGTGTGTGTGTGTGTGTGTGTGGGTATGTATGGTGTGTGGTGTGTGTGTGTATGTGTGTGTGTGTGTGTGTGTGTGTGTGTGTGGTTATGTTGTGTGTGTGTGTGTGTGTGTGTGTGTGTGTGGTGTGTGTGTGTGTATGTGTGTGGTGTGTGTGTGTGTGTGTGTGTGTGTTGTTGTGTGTTGTGTGTGTGTGTGGGGTGTGTGGTGTGTGTTTTGTGTGTGTGTGTGTGTGTGGTGTGTGGTGTGTGTGTGTGTGTGTGTTGTGTGTGGTGTGTATGTTGTGTGTGTGTGTTGTGTGTGTGTTTTTTTTGGGGGTGTGTGTTGGTGTTTTGTGTGTTGGGGTGTTGTGTGTGTGTGGGTTGGGTTGGTGTGTGTGTGTTGTGTGTGTGTGTGTGTGTGTGGTGTGTGGTTTTGTGTGTGTTGGGTGTGTTGTGTGTGTGTGTGTGTGTGTGGTGTGTGTTGTGTTGGTGTGTGTGTTGTGTGTGTGGGTTTTGTATGTGTTTGTGTGTGTGTGTGTGTGTGTGTGTGTGTGTGTTGGGGTGTGGTTTGGTTGTGTGTGTGTTGTGTTTTGTGTGTGTGAGTGTTGTGGTGTGTGTGTGTGTGTGTGTGTGTGTGTGTTTATGTTGTGTGTGGTTGTGTGTGTTGTGTTTTGTGTGTGGGTGTGTGTGTATGTGTTGTTGTGTGTGTGTGGGGTGTGTGTGTATGTGTGGGTGTGTTGGGGTTTTTGTTTTTTGTTTTTTTTTTTTTTTTTTTTTTTTTTTGGGTTTTTTTTTTTTATGTGTTTGTGTGTGTGTGTGTGTGTGTGTGTGTGCGGGGTGTGTGTGTTGTGGGGTGTGTGTTTTGTGGTCTCTCTCTCTGTCTGTTGTCAGTGTGTGTGGGTGTGTGTGTGTGCACTCCCCTTAATTGTATCACCAAATTGGGGTTGCAGGGTCGAGACTCGCTCCTGCCCCGCCTCTTCATGATCGTACTGGTCCTCTCTCTCTTGCTTCCTGAGTTTTGTCATACCTTTTTTAAAACATGTAGGGTTTCCCGTCCCCACTACTTCACTTGCTGGCTATTCCACTTGCTGACAACTCTATGATGAAAAAATTTTCCCTAACGCCCCTGGTGTGTGTTGTGTTGTGTGTGTGGTGGTGTGTGTGTGTGTGTGTTGTGTGTGTGTGTGTTTGTGTGTGTGGGTGAGTGTGTGTGTGTTGTGTGTGTGTGTGTGTGTGTGTGTGTGTGTTGTGTGTGTGTGTGTTGTGTGTGTGTGTGTGTGTGCATGTTGTGTTGTGTTGTGTGTGTGTGTGTGTTGTGTGGTGTTCTCTGTGTGGTTTGTAACCCAGTAGTTTGTGTCCCCCAGTGGTTTGGGAAAAACCATGTGGTTTTTCCCTGGTTTTTTGTGTCACCCATTAGATTAAATTTTAAACCTGTTTTGTATGGAAGGAATTTGACGACAATTCTACTCGAAGAATTTCTTCCCCAAAAAAATGTTGAAGGATAATTTAAAATTTTAAAACATATGCCCGTTGTTTTTATTGTACAGAACTTTTAAATGGGGTGTTCTTGAAGAACGTTGCATCTGGCCCCGGGTTAATAACGTTTATAAAACTTTTTCATTTACTGACGATGTTTTAATGTTTGTGTTCTAATTTTTGAAAAAAAATGGAAAAAAAATTTTGATTAATGACTTATTTATTATATCCTTTGGTGACCTTTGTCAGTGGACTAAATGGAGCTCAAAATTTCCAAAAATTTACCCCCCAAAATTGCTCAATCCGGGGTTTTTTAATTTTTGAAACCTCGGCGATATTGTTTATATTAATCGTTATGTTTCATTTCTTGATTTTCACCTAATATTGCCCTTTGCCCTGACCACAGTGTAGGGGGTCGTTTCAATACGACCTTCCCACATACCATCTTGTTTTTACGTCTTGCCTTCCCCCCTCACTTTTAGTTTTTTTTTTTTTTTTTAATTTTTTTTAAATCTATTATATTTGCAATTTTGTTTTGCTTTCCTATATGTTTACAGTTTCCAGATTAGAAATTTGTGAGAGACTCTGTAAAAACTTTCTTTACTTTAAACAAATAAAATCACGTTTAATTTTATTCTTCAATAATTTCTGACTCTCGTAGTAATTTAGAAATTTTTTTTCCCCTGACGGAGCCCTGAGCCCCCTTCTAATTTTTCCTTTCTCTTTCTGTATTTGAGTTCTTTTCCTCAAATGCTTTTTTTCAGATTTTAAACAGTTGTCAGGGGACTGACCACAGGAGATCTCAAATTGTTTATAAATGCCCTTTTATTACGTGGTTTTTTTAATTTATCCATAGTTTGGAATTTTAAAACTTTTTTAAATTTGATGAAGTTTTTTAAAAATTAAAATCCAAGGAAAATCGTTAAATTTTTAATTAAAGTTACTAGGGTTATGTAAATTCGTCAGGAAAAAAGATAATGGTGCCTGCGCAGGTTTTTCACATGATGCCCCTCCACTAGAGTTTTTGGGCATATGACCGAGGCCTTCCGCGGTTTTAACATTTAACCTCCTTCACATTTTTATATTAGTACTGGTCAGAACAGGACATGTTGAGGGAATATGAAAAAATATGCAACTTGGATATCTTTATTACCGAAATATTTTTCCTGCACAAGAGTTGTTTTTCAGTCGACCACGAGGCAACATTTAAATGCAGCATGTCATTTGTATTCTGGTGAATTTTTTTATAACCCTTTATGTGTTATCTTTTTTAAAAAATTTATTTCAATTTTTATTATCTTTAGTTCTATTTTAAAACTTCATGGTGTGTTTGGCTTTATTGGACGTAGCATGTTTGGTGACTTCCTGGGATGTTTGGTTACATGTGACAGTGATGTTGGTGACCCTTCCTGGCTGTTGTGGAGTAACGTGACAGTAGCATTTTTTGGTGCCTCTCCCGGCATGTTGTGTGTAACATGTGAGTAGCATGTTTGGGGACCTCCCTGGCTGTTAGTGAGTAACATGGACATGCATGTTGGTGATCTCCTGGGTGTTAGTGAGTAACATGTGACAGTAGATGTTTGGGGACCTCTTGGCTGTTTGTGTGTAAACATGTGACAGTAGCATGTTTGGGGCCTCTCCTGGTGTTAGGTGTAACAGTGACAGTAGCTGTTGATGACCTCTTGGCATGTTAGTGGTAAAATGTGACGTGCATGTTTGGGGCCTCTCCTGGCATGTTAGTGAGTAACATGTGACAGTAGTGTTGGGGCCTTTCTGGCTTTTTAGTGTGTAAAATGTGACAGTAATGTTGGTGATCTCTTTGGCATGTTGGTTACATGTGCAGTAGCTGTTGAGACCTCTCTGGCATTTGTGTTAAATGTGACATAGCATGTTGGTCCCCCTCCCGAATGTTTAAAGAGTAAAATGTGCAGTGGTGGTTCCCTTCTGGCTGTTGTGTGTAAAAATGTGACAGTAACTGTTGGTGATCTCTTTGGCTTTTTGTGTGTAACTGTGCAGTAGCTGTTGATTTACCCCTCCCGGATGTTATGTGTAACATGTGCAGTAGCATGTTTTGGTGACCCCTTCCCGGCTGTTAGTGGTAACATGTGACAGTAGGTTGGTGACCTCCTGGCATTTTTTGTAACATGTGACAGTAGCTGTTGGTGACCCCTCCGGGGATGTTAGTGTTTTTTAAAATGTGCAGTAGAGTTTTGGGACCTTTCGGGTGTTAGTGTTTTTAACATGTGCAGTAGTGTTGGTGACCTCTTTGGATGTTGTGTGTAACTTTTAAGCCTTGTTCGTTCTGGGGAATAGTACAACCCACGTGAGCCTTACTCATCATCTGCAGCTGCGTGTTGTTTCACTATCACTTGCAAGCTGCGTGTAGTCTTCATCATGACTCTGAGCTGCAGTGTAGTCTTAAATATCACTCTGCAAGTGCAGTTTTAGCCTTCATTTTCACTCTGCAAGCTGCAGGTAGTCTTCACTCATCACTCGCAAGCTCAGTGTAGTCTTCACTCATCACTCTGCAAGCTGCGTGTAGCCTTCATCACACTTGCAAGCTGCAGTGTAGCCCTTTCCCTTTTACTCTGCAGCTGCGTGTAGTTTTCATTTCACTCTGCAAGCTGCAGTGTGCCTTCATCATCATCTGCAAACTGCGTTAGCCTTCATCATCATCTGCAAACTGCAGTTGTAGCGTTTACTCAACACTGCAACCCGCAGTGTAGCTTTCACTTATCACTTGCAACCTGGTGTAGCCTTCACTCAAAATTCTGCAAGCTGCGTGTTCTTAAATCCCACTCTGCAAGCTGCAGTGTAGTCTTCATCAAGATTCTGCCCAAGCTGCAGTGTAGTCTTCATCAAAACCTGCAAATGCAGTGTAGCCCTTAATTTTCACTTGCAAGTGCGTGTAGCCTTCACTCATCATTGAAGTTGCAGGTGTCTTCATCATCAATCGCAAGCTGCGTGTAGTTTCCTATCACTCTGCAAGCTGCAGTGTAGTCTTCACTCTCCTTTTGCAAGTTTCGTGTAGTCTTCAATCATCACTCTGAAGTGCAGTTTTGCCCTTCATTATCATCTGCAAGTGCGTGTAGTCTTCATCATCACTCTGCAAGTTGCAGTGTAGTCTTCCTCACACTCTGCAAGCGCATGAAGTCTTATTAACCTTGCAAATGCAGTGTTGCTTCATCATCACTCTGCAAACGCAGTTTGCCTTCACTATCATCTGCAAGCTGCGTGTAGCCCTTTACTTATCACTCTGCAAGCTGCGTGAGTCTTCATCATCATCTGCAAGTGCAGTGTGCCTTCACTTATACTCTGCAAGCTGCGTGTAGTCTTCACTATCACTCTGAAGCTGCGTGTAGCCTTCACCTTTACTCTGCAAGCGCAGTGAGCCTTTACTTATCACTCTGCAAACTGCAGTGTAGCTTACTTCACTCTGCAAGTTGCAGTGTGCCTTTTTTATCACTCTGCAGGGTGCGGTAGCCCTTTACTCACCCCCTGCAAGGCAGTGTAGTTTCACTATCCCCTGCAAGGGAGTGTAGCTTCACTCAACACTCTGCAAGTGCAGTGTGCCTTCACTCATCACCGCAAGCTGCAGTGTAGTCTTCACTCATCCTCGGGAAGCTGCAGTGTAGCCTTCCTCATCATCTGCAAGTGCAGTGTAGTCTTTACTCATCACTCTGCAAGTGCGTGTAGCCTTCATCAACTCGCAAGCTGGTGTAGTTTTCACTCATCACCCGCAAGTGCGTGTAGCCCTTCACTTATCACTCGCAACTGCAGTGTAGTCTTCACTTATCACTTGCAAACTGCAGTGTAGTCTTCATCATCATCTGCAAGCTCAGTGTAGTTTTCACTTCACTCTGCAAGCTGCAGTGTAGCCTTCCTTATCCTCTGCAAGCTGCAGTGTGTCTTCTTATCCTCTGAAACTGCAGTGTAGCCTTTACTATCACTCTGCAAGCTGCGTTATCCTTACTTATCATCTGCAAACGCAGTGTAGCCCTTTACTTATACTCGCAAGCTGCATTTTAGCCTTCCTTATCACTCTGCAAACTGCAGTGTAGCCCTTTACTAAACACTTGCAAGCTGAGTGTAGCCTTCACTTTTCACCTGCAAACTGCGTTTAGCCCTTTACTATCATCTGCAAGTGAGTGTAGTTTTCACTTTTCCCCTGCAAACTGCAGTGTGGGCCCTTATTATATCTTCAAGCTGCAGTTTTAGCCCTTACTCATCACTCGCAAGTGGTGTAGTCTTCACTCATCACTCTGCAAGCTGCAGGTTTAGCCTTCATCATCACTCTGCAAGCTGCAGTGTAGCCTTCATTATCACTCTGCAAGCGAGTGTAGCCTTACTTATCACTCTTTAAACTGCAGTGTAGCCTTCACTCTCACTTGCAAGCTGCAGTGTAGTCTTCATCATACTCTGCAAGTGCCCGTTTTGCCTTCACTTACACTCTGAAAAATGCAGTGTAGCCCTTAATTATCACTCTGCAGCTGGTTTTTAGCCTTCACTTACACTCTGCAGCTGCCTGAGCCTTACTCATCACTCGCAAGCTGCGTGTAGCCCTTTATCATCACTTGCAAGTGCAGTGTAGCCTTCACTTATTATCTGCAAGCTGCAGTGTAGTCTTCATCATCACTCTGCAAATGCTGTTGCTTCATCATCATCTGCAAGTGAGTGTTTTTTCATCATCCTCTGCAAGCGATTGCCTTCCTTTTTCACTTTTAAGCTGAGTGTGCCTTACTCATCACTTGCAAACCGCAGTGTAGTCTTCCTACATCTGCAAGCTGCGTGTAGTCTTCCTTTTCATCTTAAACTGCAGGTAGCCTTCACTCATCACTTGCAGCTGAGTGTGTCTTCACTCATCACTCTGCAAGCTGCAGTGTGCCCTTTACTTATCATCTGCAGCTGCATGTAGCCTTTACTTATCCTCTGAAATGCAGTGTAGCCCTTTATTACACTCTGCAAACTGCAGTGTGCCTTCACTATCACTCTGCAAGCTGCAGTTAGCCCTTTTTCACTCTGAAGTGCAGTGAGCCTTCATTATTACTCTGCAAGCTGCAGTGTAGTCTTCACTCATCACTCTGCAAGCGCAGTGTAGCCTTCACTCTACTCTGCAAGCTGCGTGTAGTCTTCATAAACATCTGCAAGCTGCATGTGCCTTCATTATACTCTTCAAGCTGCAGTGTAGCCCTTTATCATCACTTGCAAGCGCAGTTAGTCTTCCCCATCACTTGCAAAACTGCAGTGTGTCTTCACTATCCTCTGCAAGCTTTCAGTGTGCCTTACTTATCACTTGAAGCTGCAGGTTTCCACATCCCCTCTGCAAGCTGCAGTGTAACCTTCACTTACACTCTGCAAAATGCAGTTTTAGCCTTATTTCACTCTGCAAGTGAGTGTAGCCTTATTATCACTCTGAAGCTGCAGTGTAGCCTTCACTTAAACCCCTGCAAGGCAGTGTGCCTTCATTATCACTCTGCAAGCTGAGGTGCCTTCATCATCACTCGAAGCTGAGTGTAGCCTTTACTTATCACTCTGCAAGTGCAGTGTAGCCCACTTTCACTCTGCAAACTGCAGGTAGCCTTCATTTTTATCTGCAAGCTGCAGGTAGTCTTATCATCACTCTGCAAGCTCGTGTGCCTTCATTTTCCTTGCAAGCTGCAGGTAGCCCTTTACTATCATCTGCAAGCTGCCCCGTGTAGCCTTCACTTATCATCTGCAAGCTGCAGTGTAGTCTTCACTCTCATCTCAAACTGCAGTGTAGTCTTCATCATCACTCTGAAGTGCAGGTAGCCTTCACTAACATTGCAAAACTCATATTCAAATATTCTTCCTTGGTTAAGTGATACGTCGTTCTTTCAATTTTCTTTTGTCTTCCTACTGAATTTCTTTTTCAACCCGCTTGAAAAAGTATTTTCTTTGTCTTGCTTTTCTACTGTCTCTTCTTCAGTTTTCTTCCTTCCACTTGTCTTTGGTTTAAAAATATTTGATTTATTTCGATTTTTGAAATACTGTTATAGTCTTATATTTTGGTCTAAAATTTGATCGTGTTTTTGTCTTTTCTTCCCAAATATATTTTGGTAACAATATTGTTGTTTTAAAAGTAAAAATTATTGTTGTATGTGTGTGCGTATCCTAGTTGTGGTTGCAGGGGTCGTTCACAGTTCCCGGGCCCCGTCCCTTCGCTGGTCATTCTGGTCACTTTTCCGCTCCATGGTTTTTATATCTTCTTTAAAACTATGTTGGATCCCCGCCTCCACTACTCACTTCCCAGATTATTCCACTTTTCGTTAAATCTGTGACTAAAAAATACTTCCCAATCCCCGTGATTATTGATTCTTCAGCTTCCAAATGTGACCCCCAACTGGTTTGTTTGTGTTGTGTGTGTGTGTGTGTGGTGTGTGTTGTTGTGTCACCTTGATGTGATTTAGGGGTTGAGTTCGGTTTTCTGGTCTCACCCCTCATCTACTAAAGAAAAATCAATTCCCTTCTTGACATATCGGCTCGTGTCCTATCTTAAAATGGTATGGAACTGCTTCCCCCACGTCTTCTTCCGGGGGGTTCATTTTCAATCACCTTTGACTAAATCTTATTGTGATAAAAAAAGCGTATCCCACTGGGTCACTACCTACAGGAAGAAAATAGGCCTTCTCATTAATTAGTTCCCCGGGCTCCCTTTAAACAGTCTATTGTTTTAGGCTTATGAGTCTTTGTATCTTGCACGCTAATTATATTTCCCCCTGGTGTCCTCTATTCTGGGTTTTAAAATGTGTTCCTTTTGCTTTGGTAATGTATTCCACTAATTCTCTGATTATCACCCGCTTCCCCGCATACTTTCTTAAGTAGGTTCCTTGCTTGGGCTGTTTTTCTATGAATATCTGAATACTCTGGGTTTTCTAAAAATATCTCATTAACTTACGTTGTGTACAAAGTCCTAAAAGACCCCTGTTTTGGTTCAGAGAAACATATGCCCCAGGTGTTTTCAGAGGAAATATGCCGGGGGGTGTTTTCGAGGAACATATGCCCCGGGTGTTTTTGAGGAACTTTTCCGCGGTGTTGTTGAGGAAATTGCCGCGGGGGTTATTCAAAAAGGAACTATGCCGGGGTGTTATTCAAAGGAACATATGCCCCGGGGGGTTATTTAAAGGAAATATGCCGCGGGGTGTTTTAGAGGAAAATATCCACGGGTGTTATTCAGAGGAACATATGCCGCAGGTTTATTTAGAGGAACATTTGCCGCGGGGGGGTTTTTAGAGGAACAT
>NC_069412.1:9617225-9678716 GCF_026875155.1 Cherax quadricarinatus | reverse complement strand
AGCAACCTCCCTTCAGGATGCGATTGACCTAGTTTCCCATTGGACGATTTCACATGGCTTTAAATTTTCTAGTACGAAAACCAGTTTCATTACCTTCACTAGACGTCGTCTTATCCCAGATACTCCATTGTATTTACATGGCTCACGCATGCCAGAATGTGATACGGTCATGTTTCTTGGTCTCCTCTTCGATTCAGCCGACCATGGCAACTTGCCATGGTCGGCTGAATCTCCTTAAAATTCTCGCACATCGTTCATGGGGAGCAGGTCGCCGAACTCTCCTCCGTTTGCATTTCACCCTAGTCTTGTCCAAGCTGGATTATGGCGACAAAGTCTATTCCGTGGCTTCTCCTGCAACTCTTTTTAAGTTGGATCCCCTTCATCATCAAGGTCTCCGTTTATATAAGTCTTGGTGCCTTTTGTTCATCCCCTATTGAAAGCCTCTGTGCAGAGGCGAATGTTCCTTCCTTAGCTGATCGTCATGATGCTCATTGTCTTCGTGTTTCTTCTACGTATAGGTTAGTCTCGGACATTAGTAGAAGCCTATTTTTGTTCGGCGCCCCTGCCTCCTCCGACCGTTTTCTCTTTGTCTTCATTCACTCCGGTCTTCTCTCCAGTTGTCTCCCTTGTTTATTCATTTAGTGTCTGCCTTTTCCCTTCCCCTTTGGGAAGTTCCAACAGTTCATGTCTGTTCTCCCCCACTACCGTGTGTCAAAGCTTTCCTGCTTACGACTGCTTTTTGCTCTCTTTTTCTCGAGCACTTCCGGTCACATGCTCATGCCACCGCTGTTTATACAGATGATTCTAAATGTTCTGACGGTGTTTTGTTTGCAGCAGTATTCCCTGACGATGTTGTCCGAGGTCATTTGTTAGATTCAGCTAGTATTTTTACTGCCGAGTTGTATGCCATCTTTATAGCGCCCCTTCATATTACATACATGTCTCCTTCGACGTTTGTGATCATTTTCAGTTTGATTCCCTTCATCCGTTAGTCCTTCGTATTTAACTAAGGTTGCACTGTGTGGCTAGCAAAAACAAAGGCGTCGTTTTCTGTTGGGTTCCTGGACACGTTGGTGTGCAGGGTAATGAACAAGCAGATGCTGCAGCGCGGTCAGCGGTACATGATCTGGATTATTTTCCAATCACCTCGGCCCGTCTTCGCAGCCGTTGGTAACAACGGTGGTCGGACATACACCATAACAAATTGTACTCTATTAAACCGCTTTTAGGTTTGTGGCTATCTTCTTACCACCATCGCCGTTCTCGGGAGGCTGCGCTCTCCCGACTCCGCATTGGCCGTACTCACCTTACCAATGGGTATCTCATGGAAAGACAGCCTATTCCTCTCTGTGAGGCTTGTCGGGTCCCTATTTCGGTTCTTCACTTTGTCAATTGCCCGGTTTACCAGCGAGCTCACAGGATTTACCTCCAACGACGCATCCGACCTGCCACTCTTACTTTATCATCCCTTCTTGCAGACGGCCCAGCCTTTGACTTACATTCACTTTTTGACTTTTTGCCAGCAACTGCTTTACTGTACGAACTTTGACACAGCCCTTAGCGTCCCTTCCAGCCCTTTTCTCATTTCACCTCTGATCCCTTCTCCACCTAGCTGTTTACAGCCCCAGCATTATTTTCTGCCCTGCAGCGCTCTATGACACTTGTCAGATTATCGCTTTCTTTGATTGTAATAATAATAATAATAACCCTCACACTACAACCCTCACACTACAACCCTCACACTACAACCCTCACACTACAACCCTCACACTACAACCCTCACACTACAACCCTCACACTACAACCCTCACACTACAACCCTCTCACCACAACCCTCACACTACAATCCTCACACCACAACCCTCACACCACAACCCTCACACCAAACCCTCACACCACAACCCTCACACTACAACCCTCACACCTACAACCCTCACACTACAACCCTCAAACTACAACCCTCACACAACCACACACCCCACACCACAACCCTCACACCACAACCCTCACACCACAACCCTCACACCACAACCCTCACACACAACCCTCACAACTCACAACCCTCACACAACCCTCACACTACAACCCTCACACTACAGCCCTCAGACCACAACCCTCACACTACAACCCTCACACTGCAACCCTCACACTACAACCCTCACACTACAACCCTCACACTACAACCCTCACACACACCCTCACACCACAACCCTCACACACAACCCTCACCCACTACACAACCCTCACACTACAACCCTCACACCACAATCCTCACACCACACAACAACCCTCACACTCACACCCTCACACCACAACCTCACACACAACCCTCACACACAATCACCCATCACACTACAACCCTCACACTACAACCCTCACACCATCAACCTCACACTACACCCTACACCACAACCCTCACACTACAACCCCACACTACAACCCTCACACTACAACCTCACACACCACAACCCTCACACCACAACCCTCACACTACAACCCTCACACCACAACCCTCACACACAATCCTCACACCACAACCTCACACTACAACCTCACACCACAACCCTCACACCACAACCCTCACACACAACCCTCACACTACAACCCTCACACTACAACCCTCACAACTCCTACACCACACCTCACACCACAACCTCACACTACACCCTCACACCACAACCCTCACACACAACCCTCACACTACAACCTCACACTACAGCCCTCACACCACAACCCTCACACTACAACCCTCACACTACAACCCTCACACCAACCTCACACTACAACCTCACACTACAACCCTCAACTACCCTCACACCACAACCCTCACATACAACCCTCACACTACACCCTCACACTACAGCCCTCACACCACAATCCTCACACCACAACCCTCACACTAAAACCCTCACACCACATCCTCACACCACAATCCTCACACCACAACCCTCACACCACAACCCTCACACTACAACCCTCACACTACAACCTCACACTACAACTCACAAACACCCTCACACCACAATCCTCACACCACAATCCTCACACCACAACCCTCACACCACAACCCTCACACTACAACCCTCACACCACAATCCAAAACTACAACCTCACACCACAATCCTCACACACAATCCTCACACCACAATCCTCACCACAACCTCACTATAACCCTCACACACAATACTCACACCACAACCCTCACACTACAACCCTCACACCACAATCCCACCACAATCCTTACACCACAACTCTCACACACAACCCTCACACACAACCCTCACACTACACCCTCACACTACAACTTCACACTACAACCCTCACACTACACCCTCACACTACAACCCTCACACTACAACCCTCACACTACAACCCTCACACTACAACCCTCAACCCTCTACAACACTCACACCACAATCCTCACACCACAATCCTCACACCACAATCCTCACACCACAATCCTCACACTACAACCCTCACACACCACAATCCTCACACTACAACCCTCACACTACAACCCTCACACTACAACCTCACACCACAACCCTCACACTACAACCCTCACACCACAACCCTCACACCACAACCCTCACACTATAACCCTCACCACAACCCTCACACCACAACCCTCATACTACAACTATCACACGACATCCCTCGCACTGCAACCCCTCACACACAAACCTCACACTTCAACCCATCACATTTCAACCTTCACACTTCAACTCCTCACATTTCAACCCTCACACTTCAACCCCCTCACTCTTCAACCCCTCACATTTCAACCTCTCACACTTCAACCCCCTCACACTTCAAGCCCTCACACTTTAACTCCTCAGACTTCAACTCCTCACACTTCAACCCCTCACATTTCAACCTTCACACCTCAACCTCTCACAGTACAACCCTCACACTTCAACCCCTCACATTTCAACCTTCACACTTCAACCTCTCACACCACAACCTTCACACCACAAATCTCCTAGAAAATCATGTCTGGTGTGAGAAAACGCTCGAGTGCTGTGTAAGACTCTCCGGTAATATACAGCGTAAGAAAACACTCCTGTTTTGTGTAGGGGACTCTAGTACCTGCTGGAATGTCGTCTTCTTTGTGAACAAGCACTCTAGGCCTTTGTGTAAGAAACTCCAGTACCTGCTGGAGGTATTCAAGTCTTGGTACAAGGTACAAGCTAATGATGCTAATTAAACAACTGTGAATGATACATACACACACACACACACACACACACACACACACACACACACACACACACACACACACACACACACACACCACACACACACACACACATATATATATATATATATATATATATATATATATATATATATATATATATATATATATATATATATATATATATGCAAAACAACCACTCTGAAAGAATAGAGAAATTCCAAGCGCTTTCGTGACTGCTCACATTATCAAGGTTGTTTTGCATATTCTGAAATCACCTGTTTACTGTGATCTTATTGCATATATATATATATATATATATATATATATATATATATATATATATATATATATATATATATATATATATATATATATATATATAATATATATATATATATATATATATATATATATATATATAATATATATATATATATATATTATATATATATATAGAGAAGAGAGAGAGAGAGAGGAAAGAGAGAGAAGAAAGAAAGAGAGATAAAGAAAGAGAGAGAGAGAGAGACAGAGAGAGGGCCAAAACGACCTGGGTATATATATATATATATATATATATATATATATATATTATATATATATATATATATATATATATATATATTATATATGTGTGTGTGTGTGTGTGTGTGTATACACACACAGACACACCAACACACATACACACACACATACTGGAGTATGCAGCACCAGTTTGGAATCCACACCTAGTCAAGCACGTCAAGAAATTAGAGAAGGTGCAAAGGTTTGCAACAAGACTAGTCCCAGAGCTACGGGGATTGTCCTACGAAGAAAGGTTGAGGGAAATCGGCCTGATGACACTGGAGGACAGGAGGGTCAGGGGAGACATGATAACGACATATAAAATACTGCGCGGAATAGACAAGGTGGACAAAGACGGGATGTTCCAGAGATGGGACACAGACACAAGAGGTCACAATTGGAAGTTGAAGACTCAGATGAATCAAAGGAATGTTAGGAAGTATTTCTTCAGTCATAGAGTAGTCAGGCCTTGGAATAGCCTAGAAAGTGACGTAGTGGAGGCGGGAACCATACATAGTTTTAAGACGAGGTATGATAAAGCTCACTGGGCAGGGAGAGAGAGGACCTAGTAGCAATCAGTGAAGAGGCGGGGCCAGGAGCTATGAATCGACCCCTGCAACCACAAATAGGTGAGTACAAATAGGTGAGTACACACACACACACACACACACACACATATATATATATATATATATATATATATATATATAATATATATATATAATATATATATATATATATATATATATATATATATATCAGAGAGAGAAAGAGAGTGGGTTCTAAATTGCTTGCCAATATTACTGACGTGCGTGTTATCAAGTGTTGCAAAAGTTAATTTGAATGAGATTAATGGAACACCTGAAGAGCGCAGGGCTCATTGTGGATTAGTTTGTTGGGTTTAAACCCTCTCCATTGTGTGAGGGGTTATTAAGGCTGAATTTCACCTGCATATCACCAATCAACCGTGATTTATTTCTTAAATTAGAGATTGCATGACTGGTGACGAAGTTAATACCAGTTAAGTGTGGACAACATCATCACAACTGGTGACGAAGTTAATACCAGTTAAGTGTGGACAACATCACCACAACTGGTGATGAAGTATACAAGACCAACTGATCAAAACAGGCATGTCACAATAAATCGGTACGAAGTCTCTTCGCATTCCTCTTGTGTTTACAATTCCCCAGAAGTTTTCCTTTTCGGTCTCGGTGCCTAGTTCTCACCCCCTTTCTAACTCACACTAAGGTGGAGGTTCACATTCCCTCTTGTGGTCCCCTCTTCTCCTGTTTCCCCCAGATTTCTTCCTCAGTCCCCCATCTAGCCTTCTTCCTTTGCTGTTCCATTGCAGGACTCTTCTGTCCCCGCCAGCACATCTCTCCAGGTTCATACTCCCCTCCCCTCTCAGACCTCTTTGGTTCCCTCCATAGTCTTCCCGATCTCTACTTGCTCTACCTCTCATGGTATCGGCATCTTCCTTGTCCGCTGAAACACTTGATGCTGTCTCCGTCTATATTGCGGAGATAAATCCCTTGATGAATACCAGTGCGCCTCCTTATGCCCCTTCTTATTTTTCACAAACCTCGCAGCAATCTTTTCCTTCACAGCATTCCGATTCCTCCTTGCTTACACGCTTTCCATTGCCTCCACACATTCACTTCACTGAACCTACTAGCCCGTAGATTTTATCGCTTCTCATTGTTGGTATACCTATCTTTGTGAATGATGACTTATTTACAATGGAATAATCGTGGCTTCAGGGGCAATCGGGGGAGAGCTCCAGTGTTGCTCTCCCAGTTTTCCCGGTAAGTGTCGGCTTACAAGAGCCTGAAGTTCGTTCAGCGGTTATCCGTCCTGTTTTGGGCTATGTGCTGTTGTATTCTTCTGATCCCTTTCCCAATGAAATTTTTGATGAGTGCGCTTCTTGTGCTCGTTGGTATACCGTTTCAACAGGTCTTAGTTCTTTCTCTGTTGCATTATACTGCAGCCCGTATTTATTTCCACAGGTGGTATACAGTTTGCTCTCTATATCTCTCCTCTTCTCGTGTATTCTGTATCTAGGATGCTGCGTCTTGATCTCTACTCTGCCGCTGCTCAACTTATGGGTGATTTTAACTCTCATCATCATCTGTGGGGAGGGTCCCACTGTGACTCGTGGTGATCAGTTGGAGACTCTTCTAACTTCTTATCCTCTTCATGTTTTAAATACGAGTGCTCCCACCCATTTTGACTCTCGCACTCAGTTCTCTCTTGCATCGATCCTTCTATCTGTTCCTTGTCAATTGCCCTTAATTATGCTTGGTTTGTCTCCTGGATTTGAAGGGCAGTGATCACTTTCCTATTATTCTTACTTCTACGTATTCCCGACCGCCTCGCAGCCCCTGTTGGCTGCGAGGCGAGGCACGAGCGAATTGGGAGTTATACTCTCATCTTACCGCTTTTTGTTGGGACCTCTATTGATGAGCTGGTGCACCAATTTTCGACCTCAGCTTTGACTGCAGCATCACGTTCTATTCTTCAAACCTCAGGCAGGTATTCTCAGACATGTGCACCTTGATGGTCTCCTGCGTGTGCCCGTGCAGTGCGTTTGAAACGTGCTACGTGGGGCCATCATCGATATAAACGGACCGCAGATCGTCTTTCGGATTTTAAGCGGGCAAGGGCAGTCCCTCGCCGCATCATTCACGGTGCTAAACGCACTTGCTGGCAAGACTACGTTTCTACTGTTACCTCATCCATTGATCTTTCGTCTTCAACTTTGGTTGTGCCGTGTGACTAGCCAAAACAGACCTGGACTTGAGTCCTGGAAATGGGAAGTACAATGCCTACACTTTAAAGGAGGGGTTTGGGATACTGGCAGTTCGGAAGAGATACTGAGATGGACCAGAATGAAGAGTGGTGTCCCATAAGGTTCAGTACTGTGACCGGTACAGGTGGTATATACAAGCAACATGTGTCTGTTTGTTTCCTAACGAAGTAATCTGATGAGGAAATAAAAACCAACGACAGGAAATTGACAAGAGAAACTGGATTAAATGGATGACTGGCCAGACAAGTGCCAGCAAGTGTAACATCTTCAAAGTCAGGAAAGACGAGACGAAATCTCATACACAGTGTAAACAGAGAAGATATAGCAAAAAAAGAAAATAGAAAATGGTTTACGACTAAAAATAATAACAAACATACTGCCTGAGGCTCACACGCTCTGGATAACACCTGCGGCATATGTTCCTCTGGATAACACCCGCGGCATATGTTCCTCTGGATAACACCTGCGGCATATGTTCCTCTGAATAACACCCGCGGCATATGTTCCTCTGAATAACACCTGCGGCATATGTTCCTCTGAATAACACCCGCGGCATATGTTCCTCTGAATAACACCCGCGGCATATGTTCCTCTGAATAACACCCGCGGCATATGTTCCTCTGGAATAACACCCGCGGCATATGTCCTCTGAATAACACCCGCGGCATATGTTCCTCTGATAACACCCGGCATATGTTCCTCTGAATAACACCCGCGGCATATGTTCCTCTGAATAACACCCGCGGCATATGTTCCTCTGGATAACACCCGCGGCATATGTTCCTCTGAATAACACCCGCGGCATATGTTCCTCTGGATAACACCCGCGGCATATGTTCCTCTGGATAACACCCGCGGCATATGTTCCTCTGGATAACACCGCGGCATATGTTCCTCTGAATAACACCGGGCATATGTTCCTCTGGATAACACCCGCGGCATATGTTCCTCTGATAACACCCGCGGCATATGTTCCTCTGGATAACACCCGCGGCATATGTTCCTCTGGATAACACCCGCGGCATATGTTCCTTTGAATAACGCCCGCGGCATATGTTCCTCTGGATAACACCCGCGGCATATGTTCCTATGAATAACACCCGCGGCATATGTTCCTTTGAATAACGCCCGCGGCATATGTTCCTTTGAATAACGCCCGCGGCATATGTTCCTTTGAATAACGCCCGCGGCATATGTTCCTTTGAATAACACCCGCGGCATATGTTCCTTTGAATAACGCCCGCGGCATATGTTCCTTTGAATAACACCCGCGGCATATGTTCCTTTGAATAACACCCGCGGCATATGTTCCTTTGAATAACGCCCGCGGCATATGTTCCTTGAATAACACCCGCGGCATATGTTCCTTTGAATAACACCTGCGGCATATGTTCCTTTGAATAACACCCGCGGCATATGTTCCTTTGAATAACACCTGCGGCATATGTTCCTTTGAATAACGCCCGCGGCATATGTTCCTTTGAATAACGCCCGCGGCATATGTTCCTTTGAATAACACCTGCGGCATATGTTCCTTTGAATAACACCCGCGGCATATGTTCCTTTGAATAACACCTGCGGCATATGTTCCTTGAATAAAGCCCGCGCATATGTTCCTTGAATAACGCCGCGGCATATGTTCCTTTGAATAACCCCGCGGCATATGTTCCTTGAATAACGCCCGCGGCATATGTTCCTTTGAATAACCCTGCGGCATATGTTCCTTTGAATAAACACCCGCGGCATATGTTCCTTTGAATAACACCCGCGGCATATGTTCCTTTGAATAACGCCCGCGGCATATGTTCCTTTGAATAACACCCGCGGCATATGTTCCTTTGAATAACGCCCGCGGCATATGTTCCTTTGAATAACGCCCGCGGCATATGTTCCTCTGAATAACACCTGCGGCATATGTTCCTATGAATAACACCCGCGGCATATGTTCCTTGAATAACCCGCGGCATATGTTCCTTGAATAACGCCGCGGCATATGTTCCTCTGAATAACGCCCGCGGCATATGTTCCTTTGAATAACGCCCGCGGCATATGTTCCTTTGAATAACGCCCGCGGCATATGTTCCTTTGAATAACGCCCGCGGCATATGTTCCTTTGAATAACGCCCGCGGCATATGTTCCTTTGAATAACGCCCGCGGCATATGTTCCTTTGAATAACACCCGCGGCATATGTTCCTTTGAATAACACCCGCGGCATATGTTCCTTTGAATAACACCCGCGGCATATGTTCCTATGAATAACGCCCGCGGCATATGTTCCTTTGAATAACACCCGCGGCATATGTTCCTTTGAATAACACCCGCGGCATATGTTCCTTTGAATAACGCCCGCGGCATATGTTCCTTTGAATAACGCCCGCGGCATATGTTCCTCTGAATAACACCTGCGGCATATGTTCCTATGAATAACACCCGCGGCATATGTTCCTTTGAATAACGCCCGCGGCATATGTTCCTTTGAATAACGCCCGCGGCATATGTTCCTCTGAATAACACTGCGGCATATGTTCCTATGAATAACACCCGTGGCATATGTTCCTCTGAATAACACCTGCGGCATATGTTCCTATGAATAACACCCGCGGCATATGTTCCTATGAATAACACCCGCGGCATATGTTCCTCTGAATAACACCTGCGGCATATGTTCCTATGAATAACACCCGCGGCATATGTTCCTATGAATAACACCTGCGGCATATGTTCCTTTGAATAACGCCCGCGGCATATGTTCCTCTGAATAACACCTGCGGCATATGTTCCTATGAATAACACCCACGGCATATTTTCCTCTGAACAACACCCGCGGCATATGTTCCTCTGAACAACACCCGCGGTATATGTTCCTCTGAATAACACCTGCGGCATATGTTTCTCTGATACCTAAACAGTGAGGTCTTTAGGACCTTGTACACAACGTGTAAGTTATATGAGATAGTATGTTAGATATAACAGAGTATGTCAGATATATCATAGCATACAGCCCAAGCAAGGAACTACTACTTAAGAAAGTATGCTAGGAAGCTGGTGATAATCTAGAGAATTAGTGGAATACATTACGAAGGCAAAAGGAACTACACTTTACAACACCAGAATAGAGGAGCACCAGGAGAGATATAATTACGACGTGCAAGATACACGTAGGACTCAGTAAGACTAAAACAATAGACTGTTTGCAAGGAGACCGGGAACTTAATTATATAAGAAGGCCTATCTTCTTCCTGTAGGTGAGTGACCCATGTGGGTATAGCGCTGGTTTTATCGCAATAATGATTTAGTCTACAGGTGATGTGAAAATGAAGCACCTGGAAGAAGACGTGGTGGAAGCAGTTCCATACACATTTTAAGAGTAGGTACGACAGAGCCGATGATGTCAAGAACGGAATGTGATCTTTCATTAGTAGATGAGAGGTGAGACCAGAAACCGAGACTCAACCCCTGAAATCACATCAAGGTGAGCACACACACACACACACACACACACACACACACACACACACACACACACACACACACAAACAAACACAGTTGGGGGGTCACAGTTGGAAGCTGAAGAATCAGATGAATCACAGGGATGTTAGGAAGTATTTCTTTAGTCACAGAGTTATCGAGAAGTGGAATAATCTGGGAAGTGATGTAGTGGAGGCAGGATCCATACATTGCTTTAAGAAGAGATATGATAAAGCTCATGGAGCGGGAAAAGTGACCTAGTAATGACCAGCGAAGTGACGGGGCCAGGAACTGTGAATCGACCCCTGCAACCACAACTAGGTGAGTACGCACACACATACAACAATAACGTTACTTTTAAAACAACAATATTTGTTACCAAATATATATTTGGGAAGAAAGAGACAAAGAACAGCGATCAAATTATTAGACCAAAATATAATGATCTATAACAGTATTTCAAAAAATCGAAATACAATCAAATATTTGAAACCAAAGACAAGTGGAAGGAAGAAAACTGGAAGAAGAGACAGTGAGAAAAGCAAGACGAAAGAAAATATCTTATTCAAGCTGGTGAAAAAGAAATTCAGTAGGAGAGACAAAAGAAAATTGAAAGATGACGACAGTATCACTTAACCGAAGGAAGAAATATGTGAGATACTGAGGTGTTGCAGAGTGATGAGTGAAGGCTACACTGCAGCTTGCAGAGTGATGAGTGAAGACTACACTGCAGCTTGCAGAGTGGTGAGTGAAGGCTACACTGCAGCTTGCAGAGTGATAAGTGAAGGCTACACTGCAGCTTGCAGAGTGATGAGTGAAGACTACACTGCAGCTTGCAGAGTGATAAGTGAAGGCTACACTGCAGCTTGCAGAGTGATGAGTGAAGACTACACTGCAGCTTGCAGAGTGATAAGTGAAGGCTACACTGCAGCTTGCAAAGTGATAAGTGAAGGCTACACTGCAGCTTGCAGAGTGATAAGTGAAGGCTACACTGCAGCTTGCAGAGTGATAAGTGAAGGCTACACTGCAGCTTGCAGAGTGATAAGTGAAGGCTACACTGCAGCTTGCAGAGTGATGAGTGAAGGCTACACTGCAGCTTGCAGAGTGATGAGTGAAGACTACACTGCAGCTTGCAGAGTGATGAGTGAAGACTACACTGCAGCTTGCAGAGTGATGAGTGAAGACTACACTGCAGCTTGCAGAGTGATGAGTGAAGGCTACACTGCAGCTTGCAGAGTGATGAGTGAAGGCTACACTGCAGCTTGCAGAGTGATGAGTGAAGACTACACTGCAGCTTGCAGAGTGATGAGTGAAGGCTACACTGCAGCTTGCAGAGTGATGAGTGAAGACTACACTGCAGCTTGCAGAGTGATGAGTGAAGACTACACTGCAGCTTGCAGAGTGATGAGTGAAGGCTACACTGCAGCTTGCAGAGTGATGAGTGAAGACTACACTGCAGCTTGCAGAGTGGTGAGTGAAGGCTACACTGCAGCTTGCAGAGTGATAAGTGAAGGCTACACTGCAGCTTGCAGAGTGATGAGTGAAGACTACACTGCAGCTTGCAGAGTGATAAGTGAAGGCTACACTGCAGCTTGCAGAGTGATGAGTGAAGACTACACTGCAGCTTGCAGAGTGATAAGTGAAGGCTACACTGCAGCTTGCAAAGTGATAAGTGAAGGCTACACTGCAGCTTGCAGAGTGATGAGTGAAGACTACACTGCAGCTTGCAGAGTGATGAGTGAAGGCTACACTGCAGCTTGCAGAGTGATAAGTGAAGGCTACACTGCAGCTTGCAGAGTGATAAGTGAAGGCTACACTGCAGCTTGCAAAGTGATAAGTGAAGGCTACACTGCAGCTTGCAGAGTGATGAGTGAAGACTACACTGCAGCTTGCAGAGTGATGAGTGAAGGCTACACTGCAGCTTGCAGAGTGATAAGTGAAGGCTACACTGCAGCTTGCAGAGTGATGAGTGAAGACTACAATGCAGCTTGCAGAGTGGTGGCCTGGTGGCTGTGGCCCGGTGGCCTGGTGGCTGTGGCCCGGTGGCCTGGTGGCTAAAGCTCCCGCTTCACACACGGAGGGCCCGGGTTCGATTCCCGGCGGGTGGAAACATTTCGACACGTTTCCTTACACCTGTTGTCCTGTTCACCTAGCAGCAAATAGGTACCTGGGTGTTAGTCGACTGGTGTGGGTCGCATCCTGGGGGACAAGATTAAGGACCCCAATGGAAATAAGTTAGACAGTCCTCGATGACGCACTGACTTTCTTGGGTTATCCTGGGTGGCTAACCCTCCGGGGTTAAAAATCCGAACGAAATCTTATCTTATCTTATCTTAGTGATGAGTGAAGGCTACACTGCAGCTTGCAGAGTGATAAGTGAAGGCTACACTGCAGCTTGCAGAGTGATGAGTGAAGGCTACACTGCAGCTTGCAGAGTGATGAGTGAAGTCTACACTGCAGCTTGCAGAGTGTTGAGTGAAGGCTACACTGCAGCTTGCAGAGTGTTGAGTGAAGACTACACTGCAGCTTGCAGAGTGATGAGTGAAGTCTACACTGCAGCTTGCAGAGTGTTGAGTGAAGGCTACACTGCAGCTTGCAGAGTGATGAGTGAAGTCTACACTGCAGCTTGCAGAGTGTTGAGTGAAGGCTACACTGCAGCTTGCAGAGTGATGAGTGAAGACTACACTGCAGCTTGCAGAGTGGTGAGTGAAGGCTACACTGCAGCTTGCAGAGTGTTGAGTGAAGGCTACACTGCAGCTTGCAGAGTCATGAGTGAAGACTACACTGCAGCTTGCAGAGTCATGAGTGAAGACTACACTGCAGCTTGCAGAGTGATGAGTGAAGACTACACTGCAGCTTGCAGAGTGATGAGTGAAGGCTACACTGCAGCTTGCAGAGTGATAAGTGAAGGCTACACTGCAGCTTGCGGAGTGATGAGTGAAGGCTACACTGCAGCTTGCAGAGTGATAAGTGAAGGCTACACTGCAGCTTGCAGAGTGATAAGTGAAGGCTACACTGCAGCTTGCAGAGTGATGAGTGAAGGCTACACTGCAGCTTGCAGAGTGATAAGTGAAGGCTACACTGCAGCTTGCAGAGTGATAAGTGAAGGCTACACTGCAGCTTGCAGAGTGATGAGTGAAGGCTACACTGCAGCTTGCGGAGTGATGAGTGAAGGCTACACTGCAGCTTGCAGAGTGATGAGTGAAGGCTACACTGCAGCTTGCAGAGTGATAAGTGAAGGCTACACTGCAGCTTGCAGAGTGATGAGTGAAGGCTACACTGCAGCTTGCGGAGTGATGAGTGAAGGCTACACTGTAGGTTGTGACTATTACCCCAGAACTGGTAACTTAGGCTTACATGTTACACACTAACATGCCAGAAGAGGTCACCAACAGCTACTGTCACATGTTACACACTAACATGCCAGGAGAGGTCACCAACAGCTACTGTCACATGTTACACACTAACATGCCAGGAGAGGTCACCAACAGCTACTGTCACATGTTACAACACTAACATGCCAGAAGAGGTCACCAACAGCTACTGTCACATGTTACACACTAACATGCCAGAAGAGATCACCAACAGTTACTGTCACATGTTACACACTAACATGCCAGAAGAGGTCACCAACAGCTACTGTCACATGTTACACACTAACATGCCAGAAGAGGTCACCAACAGCTACTGTCACATGTTACACACTAACATGCCAGAAGAGATCACCAACAGTTACTGTCACATGTTACACACTAACATGCCAGAAGAGGTCACCAACAGCTACTGTCACATGTTACTCACTAACATGCCAGGAGAGGTCACCAACAGCTACTGTCACATGTTACACACTAACATGCCAGGAGAGGTCACCAACAGCTACTGTCACATGTTACACACTAACATGCCAGGAGAGGTCACCAACAGCTACTGTCACATGTTACACACTAACATGCCAGAAGAGGTCACCAACAGCTACTGTCACATGTTACTCACTAACATGCCAGGAGAGGTCACCAACAGCTACTGTCACATGTTACACACTAACATGCCAGGAGAGGTCACCAACAGCTACTGTCACATGTTACACACTAACATGCCAGGAGAGGTCACCAACAGCTACTGTCACATGTTACTCACTAACATGCCAGGAGAGGTCACCAACATGCTACTGTCACATGTTACTCACTAACATGCCAGGAGAGGTCACCAACATGCTACTGTCACATGTACTCACTAACATGCCAGGAGAGGTCACCAACAGCTACTGTCACATGTTACTCACTAACATGCCAGGAGAGGTCACCAACATGCTACTGTCACATGTTACTCACTAACATGCCAGGAGAGGTCACCAACAGCTACTGTCACATGTTACTCACTAACATGCCAGGAGAGGTCACCAACATGCTACTGTCACATGTTACTCACTAACATGCCAGGAGAGGTCACCAACATGCTACTGTCACATGTTACTCACTAACATGCCAGGAGAGGTCACCAACAGCTACTGTCACATGTTACTCACTAACATGCCAGGAGAGGTCACCAACATGCTACTGTCACATGTTACACACTAACATGCCAGGAGAGGTCACCAACATGCTACTGTCACATGTTACACACTAACATGCCAGGAGAGGTCACCAACATGCTACTGTCACATGTTACACACTAACATGCCAGGAGAGGTCACCAACATGCTACTGTCACATGTTACTCACTAACATGCCAGGAGAGGTCACCAACATGCTACTGTCACATGTTACTCACTAACATGCCAGGAGAGGTCACCAACATGCTACTGTCACATGTTACTCACTAACATGCCAGGAGAGGTCACCAACAGCTACTGTCACATGTTACTCACTAACATGCCAGGAGAGGTCACCAACATGCTACTGTCACATGTTACACACTAACATGCCAGGAGAGGTCACCAACATGCTACTGTCACATGTTACACACTAACATGCCAGGAGAGGTCACCAACATGCTACTGTCACATGTTACACACTAACATGCCAGGAGAGGTCACCAACATGCTACTGTCACATGTTACACACTAAACATGCCAGGAGAGGTCACCAACATGCTACTGTCACATGTTACACACTAACATGCCAGGAGAGGTCACCAACATGCTACTGTCACATGTTACACACTAACATGCCAGGAGAGGTCACCAACATGCTACTGTCACATGTTACTCACTAACATGCCAGGAGAGGTCACCAACAGCTACTGTCACATGTTACACACTAACATGCCAGGAGAGGTCACCAACATGCTACTGTCACATGTTACACACTAACATGCCAGAAGAGGTCACCAACAGCTACTGTCACATGTTACACACTAACATGCCAGGAGAGGTCACCAACATGCTACTGTCACATGTTACACACTAACATGCCAGAAGAGGTCACCAACAGCTACTGTCACATGTTACACACTAACATGCCAGAAGAGGTCACCAACAGCTACTGTCACATGTTACACACTAACATGCCAGGAGAGGTCACCAACATGCTACTGTCACATGTTACACACTAACATGCCAGGAGAGGTCACCAACAGCTACTGTCACATGTTACACACTAACATGCCAGGAGAGGTCACCAACATGCTACTGTCACATGATAAAGCCATAACAGCACCATGAGAGTTAAAATAGTAACTAGAAGATAATCATATCTAGAAGATAATATTATTTAAAAGATAACACATAGAAGGTTATAAAAAAATCACCAGAATGAGCAGAATGACTACTGTCTGCAGTTTAAATGTTGCCTCTGTGGTCGACTGAAGACAACTCTTGTGCAGGAAAAATATTTCGGTAATAAAGATATCCAGATGTTGCATATTTGTCATATTCATCAACATGTCCGTGTTCTGTACCAGTACTAATATAAATCTGTGAAGGAGGTTGACTGTTAAGCCAGCGGAAGGCCTCGGTCATATGACCACAAGCTCCAGTGGAGGGTCATCATGTGACAAGACCTGCGTCAGGACACCATTATCTTGTTTCCTGACGAATCTTACATAACCTCTAGTAACTTATACCATTAATGCAACGAATTTCCTTGAGATTAATTTAAAAGATCTTCATCAATTAAAATAGTTAAATTACCAGAACTGATGGATAAATGTAAAAATAGACGCACGTACATTAATGGGACATTTATAACAAGTTTGAGGAGTCTCCTGGTGGTCCAGTCTCCCTGACAACTGTTGTTAAAATGCTGAAAAAAAGCATTAGAGGAAAGTAACTCAAATACAGGAAGAGAAAAGTGAAAAATTAGCAAGGTGCTCAGGTCTCCGTCAGGGAAAAAAATTGTTAAATTACTACGAGAGTCAGAAATTATTGAAGAATAAAGTTAATAGCGTGATTGTATTTGTTTAAATGTAAAGAAAGTTTTGACAGAGTCTCTCACGAATTACTAATCTGGAAACTGTAATACAGTATAGAGGAAAGCAACACAAAAGTGCAAAATATAATAGATTGAAGAAATGTAAAAAAAAAAAAGACTAAAGTGAAGGGTGAAGGCAGAGACGCAGCAACAAGAGTGGTAGTGTGTGGAAGGTCGTATTGAAACTGACCCAGCTACACTGTGGTCAGGTCAAGGTCAATATTAGGTGAAAACTCAAGAAGACGAAACATAACGATTTTAATATAAACAATTATACTGCCGAGGTACAAACATTAAACCCAGGATTGAGCTAATTGGGTGGTAAAGTTTTTGGAAATTCTGAGCTCCAGTTTAGTCCACTGACAAAGGTCGACCAAGATGGATATAATAAATAATGTCTATTAATCAAAGTTTTTTTCAGCATTTTCTTTCAACAATGTAGAGACACAAGACAGTTAAAACATCAGTCAGTAAATGTAACCGTTCTATAAACTGTTATTAACACCGGTGCCAGATGCAACTGTTCTTCAAGAACAGTCTCATTATCGTTCTGTACAATAAAAACAACGGTCATATGTTTAAATTTCAAGTTATCCTTCAACAGTTATGTGTAAGAAGATTCCTTCAGGAGTAGGAATGTGTCGTCAACATTCCTTCCATACAAAACAGGTTTAAAATTTAGTCTAGATGGGTGACACAAACCAGCTAGGTGACAAACCACATGGTTTACGCAAACCAGCTGGGTGACACAAACTAGCTGGTTACAAACACACACAGATACAGACAGACACACACACACACACACCACTTTCACACACACACACACACACAACACACAACACACAAAACACACACTCACACACACACACACACACACACACACACACACACATACACACACACACATACACACACACAATACACACACACACCACACACACACACACCACACATACACACCACACATACTACACACACACACATACACACCACGGGGACGTTAGGAATATTTCTTCAGTCATAGAGTGTCAGCAAGTGGAATAGCCTAGCAAGTGAATAGTGGAGGCAGGAACCATACATAGTTTTTAAGAAGGGGTATGACAAAGCTCAGGAAGCAGAGAGAGAGGGATCCAGTAGCGATCAGTGAAGAGGGGGCCGGGAGCTGAGTCTCGACCCCTGCAACCACAATTAGGTGAGTACAATTGGGTGAGTACACACACACACACGCACACACCAAAACTGAAAAGACAGACAGAGAGAGACACACACACACACACACACACATGCACACCACCACACGCCACACACACACACACACACACACACACACTACACTACACAACACATACACACACACACACACACACACACACACACACACACATACACACACATACACACACACACACACAAAACAAAACACACACACACACACATACACATACACATACACACACACACACACACACACACAAAACACACACACACACACATACACACACATACGCACACACACACAAACACACCACACACACACACACACACACACACCACACACACACACACACACACCACACACACAGAAACAGCACTGGTCCTAGACTGACCCCTGCGGGACCCCGCTGGTCACAGGTGCCCACTCTGACACCTCGCCACGTCCCCAGCGAGTCATGGTACGTGGCGAGGTGTCAAGTGGGCACCTGGGGACCAGCGGGTCCCCCCAGGGTCAGTCCTAGACCAGTGCTGTTTCTGGTTTTTTGTGAACGACAGACGGAAGGAATAGACTCTGAGGTGTCCCTGTTTGCAGATGACGTGAAGTTGATGAAAGAATACACTCGATCGAAGACCAGGCAGAACTACAAAGGGTTTTGGACAGGCTGAGACCTGGTCCAGCAATTGGCTCCTGGGTTCAAACCCACCCCAAGTGCAAAGTCCCTGAAGATTGGGGAAGGGCAAAGAAGGGCCCCAGACGGAGTACAGTCTAGGGGGTCAGAGACTACAAACCTCACTCAAGGAAAAAGATCTTGGGGTGAGTTTTAACACCAGGCACATCTCCTGAAGCGCACATCAACCAAATAACTGCTGCAGCATATGGGCGCTAGCAACCTCAGAACAGCATTCCGACATTTTTAATAAGGAATCGTTTTAGGACCCCGTACACCGTATACGTTAGGCCCATATTGGAGTATGCGGCACCAGTTTGGAACCCACACCTAGCCAAGCACGTAAAGAAACTAGAGAAAGTGCAAAGGTTTGCAACCCAAAACTAGTCCCAGAGCTAAGAGGTATGTCCTACGAGGAGAGGTTAAGGAAATCAACCTGACGACACCGGAGGACAGGAGAGATAGGGGGGACATGATAACGACATACAAAATACTGAGGGGAATTGACAAGGTGGACAAAGACAGGATGTTCCAGAGTTTGGACCCAGCAACAAGGGGACACAGTTGGAAGCTAAAGACACAGATGAATCACAGGGGTGTTAGGAAGTATTTCTTCAGCCACAGAGTAGTCAGTAAGTGGAATAGTTTGGGAAGCGATGTAGTGGAGGCAGGATCCATACATAGCTTTTAAGCAGAGGTATGATAAAGCTCACGGCTCGGGGGAGAGTGACCCAAATAGCGATCAGTGAAGAGGCGGGGCCAGGAGCTCGGGGCTCGACCCCCGCAACCTCAACTAGGTGAGTACAACTAGGTGAGTACCCCACACAAACATACACACACACACACACACACACACACCACACACACACACACACACACACACATACACAAAACACCACACAACCACACACACACACACACCACACACACACACACCACATACACACACAACACAAAACACACACACACACATAAACCCCACACCACACACACACACACACACACACACATACACACCACACACACACACACACCCCAACACACACACACACACACACACACATACACACACCACACAAAAACACACACAACACACACACACACACACCCCAACACACACACACCACACACACACCACACCACACACACCACACACACACACACACAAAACACAACACACACACATACACACACACACACACCACACACACACACACACACTCACAAAACACACACCCCACACCCCACACACACACACAAAACACTCACACACACACACACACACCACACACACAACACACACACACCACACACAACACATACACACACACACACACACCACACACTCCCCCAACACACACACACACACACACACACACACACACACACACAAGTGAGGGCGTTGAGAAGAATGAAGGTTTTTCACAGTATAACAGAACCTGACCAACTTATCAACAGCGCCTGAAATCAACAAGTACGCAACAGATAACAACCTAACTGAAACAAATGGAAAAAAGGGCGAGATAAACATATTTGTAAAGATTTTATTCACGAACCTTGATGGAGTAATTTAAAAAGGCTAGAGCCATGACACATTGTAAGATAGAGAGAAGCTGATACAGTCTAACTGGAAGTAAACTGGAACCATTACATAGGAGATTGTACTGGAGAGGAACTTACGAGTGTGGAGTAGAGACGGAGCATGGAAGAATGATGAAAGACTTAATAAAGGAACAATAAACATCACAAGTTACTGAAAGTAAAATATAAGAAAAGTAAACACCACAAGTTACCTTTAAACTGAAATCCTAAATCTCCCTCGGAAATTTAAGTTTTTTTGATTAAAACCTCAAGTAGAGACAGAAAACAACAGCGTTTAATGTTACTTGTGAAACATAAGAGACTGAGAAGCTAAATGAGGAATTACATGATTCAAATCGACCGTGGAATGAAAACAGTTATTGTAGTTCTTGATTTAACCATGAAGAAATAAATTGAGAAGCTTACGAGGTTGCAACTAGAAGTAATTGGGCAGTATTAATTCCTTAATGCAATAAAAGATGCAAAATAACCACTGGGGGAGTTGAATGATAGTTCTAGGCCTTTCGTGTTGCAATCAACTCATCATCAGGATCTTGCAATGTTGCAAAAATAGAGCAGGAAATCCAGACAGATTCGTTCAAGGAAAATGACTCTTGAGAGAGTTATTCCATGAAGGATCACTGCGAAGATCCTGATGATGAGTTGATTGACAAAACAAAAAGCCTAGAGCTATCACTCAACTCCACCTGTGGTTTTTGGCATAATTCCTTAATATGATGACTGATTATTGTCATGCCTTAGCATATCACTGAAGTAACACTAGTGAGGGAAAGTAACACACTAGTGAGGGAAAGTAACACACTAGTGAGGGAAAGTAACACACTAGTGAGGGAAAGTAACACACTAGTGAGGGAAAGTAACACACTAGTGAGGGAAAGTAACACACTAGTGAGGGAAAGTAACACACTAGTGAGGGAAAGTAACACACTAGTGAGGGAAAGTAACACACTAGTGAGGGAAAGTAACACACTAGTGAGGAGGAAGTAACACAATAGTGAGGGAAAGTAACACACTAGTGAGTGAAAGTAACACACTAGTGAGGGAAAGTAACACACTAGTGAGGGAAAGTAACACACTAGTGAGGGAAAGTAACACACTAGTGAGGGAAAGTAACACACTAGTGAGGAAAGTAACACACTAGTGAGGGAAAGTAACACACTAGTGAAGGAAAGTAACACACTAGTGAGGGAAAGTAACACACTAGTGAGGGAAAGTAACACACTAGTGAGGGAAAGTAACACACTAGTGAGGGAAAATAACACACTAGTGAGGGAAAGTAACACACTAGTGAGGGAAAGTAACACACTAGTGAGGGAAAGTAACACACTAGTGAGGGAAAGTAACACACTAGTGAGGGAAAGTAACACACTAGTGAGGGAAAGTAACACACGAGTGAGGGAAAGCAACACACTAGTGAGGGAAGGTAACACACTAGTGAGGGAAAGTAACACATAGTGAGGAAAGTAAACACACTAGTGAGGGAAAGTAACACACTAGTGAGGGAAAGTAACACACTAGTGAGGGAAAGTAACACACTAGTGAGGGAAAGTAACACACTAGTGAGGGAAAGCAACACACTAGTGAGGGAAAGTAACACACTAGTGAGGAAAGCAACACACTAGTGAGGGAAAGTAACACACTAGTGAGGGAAAGTAACACACTAGTGAGGGAAAGTAACACCACTAGTGAAGGAAAGTAACACACTAGTGAGGGAAAGTAACACACTAGTGAGGGAAAGTAACACACTAGTGAGGGAAAGTACACACTAGTGAGGGAAATAACACACTAGTGAGGGAAAGTAACACACTAGTGAGGGAAAGTAACACACTAGTGAGGGAAAGTAACACACTAGTGAGGGAAAGTAACACACTAGTGAGGGAAAGTAAACACACTAGTGAGGGAAAGTAACACACGAGTGAGGGAAAGCAACACACTAGTGAGGGAAGGTAACACACTAGTGAGGGAAAGTAACACACTAGTGAGGGAAAGTAACACACTAGTGAGGGAAAGTAACACACTAGTGAGGGAAAGTAACACACTAGTGAGGGAAAGTAACACCACTAGTGAGGGAAAGTAACACACTGTGAGGGAAGCAACACACTAGTGAGGGAAAGTAACACAATAGTGAGGGAAAGTAACACACTAGTGAGGAAAGTAACACACTAGTGAGGGAAGGTAACACTAGTGAGGAAAAGTAACACACTAGTGAGGGAAGGTAACACACTAGTGAGGGAAAGTAACACACTAGTGAGGGAAGGTAACACACTAGTGAGGGAAAGTAACACACTAGTGAGGGAAGGTAACACACTAGTGAGGGAAAAGTAACACACTAGTGAGGGAAAGTAACACACACTAGTGAAGGAAAGTAACACACTAAGTGAGGGAAAGTAAACACTAGTGAGGGAAAGTAACACACTAGTGAGGGAAAGCAACACACTAGTGAGGGAAAGTAACACAATAGTGAGGGAAAGTAACACACTAGTGAGGGAAAGTAACACACTAGTGAGGGAAAGTAACACACTAGTGAAGGAAAGTAACACACTAGTGAGGGAAAGTAACACACTAGTGAGGGAAAGTAACACACTAGTGAGGGAAAGTAAACACACTAGTGAGGGAAAATAACACACTAGTGAGGAAAGTAACACACTAGTGAGGGAAAGTAACACACTAGTGAGGGAAAGTAACACACTAGTGAGGGAAAGTAACACACTAGTGAGGGAAAGTAACACACTAGTGAGGGAAGTAACACACGAGTGAGGGAAAGCAACACACTAGTGAGGGAAGGTAACACACTAGTGAGGGAAAGTAACACACTAGTGAGGGAAAGTAACACACTAGTGAGGGAAAGTAACACACTAGTGAGGGAAAGTAACACACTAGTGAGGGAAAGTAACACACTAGTGAGGGAAAGTAACACACTAGTGAGGGAAAGCAACACACTAGTGAGGGAAAGTAACACAATAGTGAGGGAAAGTAACACACTAGTGAGGGAAAGTAACACACTAGTGAGGGAAGGTAACACACTAGTGAGGAAAAGTAACACACTAGTGAGGGAAGGTAACACACTAGTGAGGGAAAGTAAACACACTAGTGAGGGAAGGTAACACACTAGTGAGGAAAGTAACACACTAGTGAGGGAAGGTAACACACTAGTGAGGGAAAGTAACACACTAGTGAGGGAAAGTAACACACTAGTGAAGGAAAGTAACACACTAGTGAGGGAAAGTAACACACTAGTGAGGGAAAGTAAACACACTAGTGAGGAAAGCAACACACTAGTGAGGGAAAGTAACACAATAGTGAGGGAAAGTAACACACTAGTGAGGGAAAGTAACACACTAGTGAGGGAAGGTAACACACTAGTGAGGAAAAGTAACACACTAGTGAGGAAGGTAACAACACTAGTGAGGGAAAGTAACACACTAGTGAGGGAAGGTAACACACTAGTGAGGGAAAGTAACACACTAGTGAGGGAAGGTAACACACTAGTGAGGGAAAGTAACACACTAGTGAGGGAAAGTAACACACTAGTGAAGGAAAGTAACACACTAGTGAGGGAAAGTAACACACTAGTGAGGGAAAGTAACACACTAGTGAGGGAAAGTAAAACACATGTGAGGGAAAGTAACACACTAGTGAGGGAAAGTAACACACTAGTGAGGGAAAGTAACACACTAGTGAGGGAAAGTAACACACGAGTGAGGGAAAGCAACACACTAGTGAGGGAAGGTAACACACTAGTGAGGGAAAGTAACACACTAGTGAGGGAAAGTAACACTAGTGAGGGAAAGTAACACACTAGTGAGGGAAAGTAACACACTAGTGATGGAAAGTAACACACTAGTGAGGGAAAGTAACACACTAATGAGGGAAAGTAACACACTAGTGAGGGAAGGTAACACACTAGTGAGGGAAAGTAACACACTAGTGAGGGAAGGTAACACACTAGTGAGGGAAAGTAACACACTAGTGAGGGAAAGCAACACACTAGTGAGGGAAAGTAACACAATAGTGAGGGAAAGTAACACACTAGTGAGGGAAAGTAACACACTAGTGAGGGAAGGTAACACACTAGTGAGGAAAAGTAACACACTAGTGAGGGAAGGTAACACACTAGTGAGGGAAAGTAACACACTAGTGAGGGAAGGTAACACACTAGTGAGGGAAAGTAACACACTAGTGAGGGAAGGTAACACACTAGTGAGGGAAAGTAACACACTAGTGAGGGAAGGTAACACACTAGTGAGGGAAAGTAACACACTAGTGAGGGAAGGTAACACACTAGTGAGGGAAAGTAACACACTAGTGAGGGAAAGTAACACACTAGTGATGGAAAGTAACACACTAGTGAGGGAAAGTAACACACTAGTGAGGGAAAGTAACACACTAGTGAGGGAAAGTAACACACTAGTGAGGGAAGGTAACACACTAGTGAGGGAAAGTAACACACTAGTAGGGGAAGGTAACACACTAGTGAGAGAAAGTAACACAGTAGTGAGGGAAAGTAACACACTAGTGAGGGAAGGTAACGCACTAGTGAGGGAAAGTAACACACTAGTGAGGGAAAGTAACACACTAGTGAGGGAAAGTAACACAATAGTGAGGGAAAGTAACACACTAGTGAGGGAAAGTAACACACTAGTGAGGGAAAATAACACACTAGTGAGGGAAGGTAACACACTAGTGAGGGAAAGTAACACACTAGTGAGGGAAGGTAACACACTAGTTAGAGAAAGTAACACACTAGTGAGGGAAAGTAACACACTAGTGAGGGAAGGTAACACACTAGTGAGGGAAAGTAACACACTTGTGAAGGAAGGTAACACACTAGTGACTGAAAGTAACACACTAGAGAGGGAAGGTAACACACTAGTGACTGAAAGTAACACACTAGTGAGATAAAGTAACACACTAGTGAGGGAAAGTAACACACTAGTGAGGGAAAATAACACACTAGTGAAGAAAAGTAACACATTAGTGAGGGAAGATAACACACTAGTGAGGGAAAGCAACACACTAGTGAGGGAAGGTAACACACTAGTGAGGGAAAGCAACACACTAGTGAGGGAAGGTAGCACACTAGTGAGGGAAAGTAACACACTAGTGAGGGAAGGTAACACACTAGTGAGGGAAAGCAACACACTAGTGAGGGAAGGTAACACACTAGTGAGGGAACGTAACACACAAGTGAGGGAAGGTAACACACTAGTGAGGGAAAGTAACACACTAGTGAGGGAAAGTAACACACTAGTGAGGGAAAGTAACACACTAGTGAGGGAAGGTAACACAGTAGTGAGAAAAGTTAACACTGAAGAATATGAAAGAACAAAGCTGTATTCAGAGGCCCTAATAGACCACAACTGTGCCCAGGAAAAGCTGAGAAGGTAAAATGTCGGACCACTGAGCACAGGGACGTCAGTCAGGGAAGAGACTGAAGGAAGGAACGTTACAATGGGAGCAACTAAACCGACACAGGGGATGCAAAGGGAAATGCAGTGGGAGGATGTAAGGGAGAAGTCAGTGTTTGTTTATGGGCTCCAGGAAGCTGAAGGGGAAACGTATGAAGCAAGAAGACAGGGGGAGAAAAAAGCAATTAAAAGTTGACAATTAACATTTTTTCTGAGAATAGGGGGGTTCGCAAGAGGAAAAAATCGACTGGTCAAAGTGATTTTCACGGCAGAATACGCTCGAAACAGGATCCTGCAGGAGAAAGCACCACTAAGGGACATACCGACTTACCGGAGGGTGAACCTCGACCAAGACAGAACACAAGGAGAAAGGCAGAAACTGAAAGAGAGGGTATAAAAATTCAAGGAAGAAAGAGAGGCAAAGACGGAGATGAGTAGGAGAACCCAGACTCAGGACGAAGAGCAACTGCATCTTCTCTCAGAACCACAAACTCCACCCCCACAGCAACCCCTATAGTTCCCCACCAGGTCTCCCACTCCCCCAACCCCAACATTCTCCCCAGACTACAGTTTTAAGAAAGTTTAAATGTTTGGTAAATGAATGCAGATGGAATAACAAATAAATGTGAGGAGTGGCATGAAAGAATGAACGCATTATTGCACTCATAGAAACAAAACTCACCGGGATGATAGCAGACACAATCTTTCCACCCGGATATCAGATCCTGAGGAAAGATAGAGGGAGCAGAGGGGGAGGAGGAGTTGCACTGCTCATTAAAAACCGATAGGGATTTGAGGAAATGGAAGGAATGGACGAAATGAGCATAAGGGACCACATAGGAGGTACAGTTCAGTCCGGGGGACATAAGGCAGTCATTGCAGTGATGTACAACCTGCCACAGAACTGCAGGATGCCAAGAGAAGAATATGAAGAGAGCAACAGAACAATGGTGAACACACTAGCTGAGGTGGCCAAAAGAGCTCACACGGGTAGAGCAAAGTTACTAGTTATGGGTGATTTCAATCACAAGGAGATTGACTTGGAAAGCCTGGACCCACATGGATGTCCCGAAACATTGAGATGTGGATGTGGATGATGGATGTGGTACTAGAAAACCTCATGCATCAACATGTTAGGGACACTACCAGAGAGAGAGAGAGAGAGAGAGAGAGAGGTGAGAATGAACCAGCAAGACTGAACCTCATATTCACCTTGAGTTGCTCAGACATCGAGGATACCACATACGAAAGGCCCCTTGGAGCTAGTGATCACATGGTTCTGAGCTTTGAATACATGGTAGGGTTACAAGTGGAGAGGGTAACAGGAGTAGGCTGGGAAACTCCAAACTATGAAAGAGGGGACTACATAGCGCATGAGGAACTTCCTGCAGGAGGTTCAGTGGGAAAGGGAATTGGTAGGAAAAACAGCAAGAGACATGATGGACTATGTGACAACAAAATGCAAGGAGGCAGAGAAGAAGTTTGTTCCCAAGGCCAAGAGAAATAATGGGAAGACCAGAACGAGCCCTTGGTTCACCCAAAGGCGTAGGGAGGGAAAAACTAAGTACACTAGAGAAGGGAAAAGGTATAGAAGACAAAGGACCCAGGAAAATAAAGAGATTAGTCAAGAGCCAGAAACTAGTATGCACAGATAAGGAGGGAGGCTCAGCAACAGTATATAACGAGATAGCATCGAAAGTGAAGTCTGACCTGAAGCTGTTGTATAGCCACATCAGGAGGAAAACAACGGTCAAGGGCCAGGTAATCGGGTTGAGGAAGGGGGGGAGCTCACAAAAAATGACAAAGAAGTATGTGAGGAGCTCAACATGAGATTTAAAGAGATATTTACAATGGAGGCAGAAAGGATTCTTCGAAGTCAGAATAAGGGGGTTCATCAACAAAAGATATAACAAGAAGTGCTGGATGAGTTACACACAACCGAGGAGGAGGTGAAGATGCTACTGTTTGCAGATGATGTGAAGTTGATGAGAATTCAATCGGCCGACGACCAGGCAGAACTACAAAGGGATCTGGACAGTCTGCAGGCCTGGTCCAGCAAGTGGCTCCAGGAATTCAACCCCACCAAGTGCAAAGTCATGAAGATTGGGGAAGAGCAAAGAAGACCGCAAACGGAGTACAGTCTATGGGGCCAAAAACTACAAACCTCACTTAAGGAAAAGGGTCTTGGGGTGAGTATAACACCAGGCACATCTCCTGAGGCGCACATCAACCAAATAACTGCTGCAGCATATGGGCGCTTAGCAAATCTAACAACAGCATTCCGACATCTCAATAAGGAATCGTTCAGGGCCCTGTACACCGTGAACGTTAGGCCTGTAGGCCTATATCTGAGCATGCAGCGCACCTAGGCAAGCACGTAGGGAAACTAGAGAAAGTGCAAAGATTAACAACAAGACTAGTCCCGGAGCTAAGGGGCATGTCCTACGAGGAGAGGTTAAGGGAAATCTACCTGACAACACTGGAGGACAGGAGAGATAGGGGGAATATGATAACGACTCAGATGAATCACATTGATGTTAGGAAGTATTTCTTCAGTCACAGAGTTGTCAGGATGGGGAATAGTCTGGGAAGTGATGTAGTGGAGGCAGGATCCATACATAGCTTTAAGAAGACGTATGATAAAGCTCACAGAGCAGGAAGAATGACTTAGAAGCGGCCAGTGAAGAGGGAGGGCCAGGAGCTGTGACTCGACCTCTGCAACCACAATTACTTGAGTACAAGTAGTTGAGTACACACACACACACACACACACATATCCAATGCCCCCACCCATCTCATTACAAATTCCACCCCCACAGCAACCACCCATAGTTCCTTATCACTTCCCCAACCCCAATGTACCCCCCAGACCACAGTCTTAGAAAAGAAGTTGAAGGTGTGGTATACAAATGCAGATGGAATAACAAATAAGTGCGAGGAGTGGCATGAAAGAATCAAGGAGACATCCGCAGACATAATAGCACTCACAGAAACACAACTCACCAGGATAACAGATGCAATCTTTCCACGCGGATATCAATTCCTCAGGAAAGACTGAGGGAGGAGAGGGGGAGGAGGAGTTGCACTGCTCATTAAAAACCAGTGGGGTTTTGAGAAAATGGAAAGAATGGATGGCATGGGCGAAAGAGACTACTTAGTAGAAACAATCCAGTCTGAGGGCCATAAAGTGATAATTGCAGTAATGTACAACCCGCCACAGAACTGCAGGAGGCCAAGAGAAGAATACTACGAGCGCAACAGAGCAATGGTTAACACACTAGCCGAGGTGGCCAAAAGGGCTCACATGGGGGGAGCAAAGTTACTAGTTATGGGTGATTTCAATCACAAGGAGATTGACTGGGAAAACCTGGAGTCCCACGGGGGTCCCAAAACATGGAGAGCCAAGATGATGGATGTGGTACTGGAAAACCTCATGCATCAACATGTTAGAGACTACCAGAGAGAGAGGTGAGGATGATCCAGCAAGACTGGACCTTGTATTCACCTTGAGTAGTTCGGACATCGAGGATATCATGTATGAAAGGCCCTAGGAGCTAGTGATCATGTGGTTCTGTGCTTTGACTACATAGTTGAGCTGCAAGTGGAGAGAGCAGCAGGAATAGGATTGGAAAAAACAAACTACAAAAGGGGAGACTACTCAGGCATGAGGAACTTCCTGCAAGACATTCAGTGGGAGAGAGAACTGACAGGAAAACCAGTACAAGATGATGGACTATATGACAACAAAATGCAAGGAGAAAGAGGAGAGGATTGTTCCCAAGGGAAACAGAAATAATGGGAAGACCAGAACGAATCCTTGGTTCACCCAAAGGTGTAGGGAGGCAAAAACTAGGTGTACTAGAGAATGGAAAAGGTACAGAAGACAAAGAACTCAGGAAAATAAAGAGATTAGCCGAAGAGCCAGAAACGAATATGCACAGATCAGAAGGGAGGCTCAGCGACAATATGAAAATGACATAGCATCGAAAGTCAAGTCTGACCCGAAGCTGTTGTATAGCCACATCAGGAGGAAAACAACAGTCAAGGACCAGGTAATCAGACTGAGGAAGGATGGTGGGGAGTTCACAAGAAACAACCGAGAGGTATGTGGGGAGCTCAACACTAGATTTAAAGAAGTATTTACAGTGGAAACCGGTAGGACTCCAGGAATTCAGTACAGGGAGGTACACCAATAAGTGCTGGATGACGTACACATAACCAAGGAGGAGGTGAAGAAGCTGCTATGTGAACTTGACACCTCAAAGGTGGTGGGACCAGACAACATCTCTCTGTGGGTCCTTAGAGAGGGAGCAGAGACGCTGTGTGTGCCACTAATAAATATCTTCAACACATCCATTGAAACTGGGCAACTCCCTGAGGTATGGAAGATGGCAAGTGTAGTCCCAATTTTTATGAAAGGAGACAGACATGAGTCGTTAAACTACAGACCTGTGTCACTAACGTGTATAGTGTGCAAAGTCATGGAGATCATCAGGAGAGTGGTGGAGCACCTGGAAAGAAACAAGTGTATAATCGACAACCAGCACGGTTTCAGGGAAGGAAACTCCTGTGTCACAAACCTACTGGAGTTTTATGACAAGGTCACAGAAGTAAGACAAGAGAGAGAGAGGGGTGGATAGACTACATTTTCTTGGACTGCAAGAAGGCCTTCGACACAGTTCCTCACAAGAGGTTACTGCATAAGCTAGAGGATAAGGCACACATAACAGGAAAGGCACTACAATGGATCAGAGAATACCTGACAGGGAGGCAACGACGAGTCATGGTACGTGACGAGGTGTCAGAGTGGGCGCCTGTGACAAGCGGGGTTCCACAGGGGTCAGTCCTAGGACCTGTGCTGTTTTTGGTACATGTGAATGACATAACGGAAAGGATAGACTCAGAAGTGTCCTTGTTTGCAGATGATGTGAGGTTAATGAGGAGAATCAAATCGGTCGAGGATCAGGCAGGACTACAAAGAGACCTGGACAGGCTACAAGCCTGGTCCAGCAACTGGCTCCTTGAATTTAACCCCGCCAAATGCAAAGTCATCAAGATTGGGGAAGGGCAAAGAAGACCGTAGACACAGTATAGTCTAGGTGGCCAAAGACTGCAAACCTCACTCAAGGAAAAAGATCTGGGGGTGAGTATAACACCGAGCACATTTCCTGAGGCTCACACAAATCAGATAACTGCTGCAGCGTATGGGCGACTGGCAAACCTAAGGATAGTGTTCCGATACCTCAGTAAGGAATCGTTCAAGACTTTGTACACCATTTACGTCAGGCCTATACTAGAGTATGTAGTACCAGTTTGGAATCCACACCTGGTCAAGCACGTCAAGAAATTAGAGAAAGCGTAAAGGTTTGCAACAAGACTAGTCCCAGAGCTAAAGGGATTGTCCTACAAAGAAAGGTTAAGGGAAATCGGCCTGACGACACTGGAGGACAGGAGGGTCAGGGGAGACATGATAACGACATATAAAATACTGCGCGGAATAGACAAAGTAGAAAAAGACGGGATGTTCCAGAGAAGGGACACAGACACAAGAGGTCACAGTTGGAAGTTGAAGACTCAGATGAATCAAAGGGATGTTAGGAAGTACTTCTTTGTCAGGCAGTGGAATAGCCTACAAAGTGACGTAGTGGAGGCGGAAACCATATATAGTTTTAAGACGAGGTTTGATAAAGCTCATGGAGCAGCGAGAGAGAGGACCTAATAGCAATCAGTGAAGAGGCGGGGACAGGAGCTATGACTCGACCCCTGCAATCACAAATAGGTGAGTACAAATAGGTGAGTACACACACACACACACACAGCCACAGAGTAGTCAGGAAGTGGAATAGTTTGGGAAGCGATGTAGTGGAGGCAGGATCCATACATAGCTTTAAGCAGAGGTATGATAAAGCTCACGGTTCAGGGAGAGTGACCTAGTAGCGACCAGTGAAGAGGCGGGGCCAGGAGCTAGGACTCGACCCCTGCAATCTCAACTAGGTGAGTACAACTAGGTGAGTACACACACACACACACACACCTTCCTACACCGCTGGTGATCATCATTATCAAGGTATAAAGTATGGTAAGGTAAAACATGGTGGGCGGCCGGCCTGTAATTTAGTGTGGCTGTGTATACACAAATGTGTACACACAATTATCCTGTGTACATATGCGCAGTGACGGCGTGTACGTGTAGGTACACACCTGATACCAAGAGTTGTGTGAATATACATGTTCATAGATATAAATACAAACGCAGTTGTACAGTAGTTGCACAGAGACACAAACATTTACACCTCGATACTATATCTCAGCAGCAGCCAGTACCATCCATATTAAACACCAGCAGCAGCCAGTACCATCCATATTAAACACCAGCAGCAGCCAGTACCATCCATACTAAACACCAGCAGCAGCCAGTACCATCCATATTAAACACCAGCAGCAGCCAGTACCATCCATTACTAAACACCAGCAGCAGCCAGTACCATCCATACTAAACACCAGCAGCAGCCCAGTACATCCATACTAAACACCAGCAGCAGCCAGTACCATCCACACTAAACACCAGCACAGCCAGTTACCATCCATACTAAACACCAGCAGCAGCCAGTACCATCCATACTAAACACCAGCAGCAGCCAGTACCATCCATACTAAACACCAGCAGCAGCCAGTACCATCCATACTAAACACCAGCAGCAGCCAGTACCATCCATACTAGACACCAGCAGCAGCCAGTACCATCCATACTAAACACCAGCAGCAGCCAGTACCATCCATACTAAACACCAGCAGCAGCCAGTACCATCCATACTAAACACCAGCAGCAGCCAGTACCATCCATACTAAACACAAGCAGCAGCCAGTACCATCCATACTAAACACCAGCAGCAGCCAGTACCATCCATACTAAACACCAGCAGCAGCCAGTACCATCCATACTAAACACCAGCAGCAGCCAGTACCATCCATACTAAAACACCAGCAGCAGCCAGTACCATCCATACTAAACACCAGCAGCAGCCAGTACCATCCATACTAGACACCAGCAGCAGCCAGTACCATCCATACTAAACACCAGCAGCAGCCAGTACCATCCATACTAAACACCAGCAGCAGCCAGTACATCCATACTATAACACCAGCAGCAGCCAGTACCATCCATACTAAACACCAGCAGCAGCCAGTACCATCCATACTAAACACCAGCAGCAGCCAGTACCATCCATACTAAACACCAGCAGCAGCCAGTACCATCCATACTAAACACCAGCAGCAGCCAGTACCATCCATACTAAACACCAGCAGCAGCCAGTACCATCCATACTAAACACCAGCAGCAGCCAGTACCATCCATACTAAACACCAGCAGCAGCCAGTACCATCCATACTAAACACCAGCAGCAGCCAGTACCATCCATACTAAACACCAGCAGCAGCCAGTACCATCCATACTAAACACCAGCAGCAGCCAGTACCATCCATACTAAACACCAGCAGCAGCCAGTACCATCCATACTAAACACCAGCAGCAGCCAGTACCATCCATACTAAACACCAGCAGCAGCCAGTACATCCATACTAAACACCAGCAGCAGCCATTACCATCCATACTAAACACCAGCAACAGCCAGTACCATCCATACTAAACACAGCAGCAGCCAGTACATCCATACTAAACACCAGCAGCAGCCAGTACCATCCATACTAGACACCAGCAGCAGCCAGTACCATCCATACTAAACACCAGCAGCAGCCAGTACCATCCATACTAAACACCAGCAGCAGCCAGTACCATCCATACTAGACACCAGCAGCAGCCAGTACCATCCATACTAGACACCAGCAGCAGTCAGTACCATCCATACTAGACACCAGCAGCAGCCAGTACCATCCATACTAAACACCAGCAGCAGCCAGTACCATCCATACTAAACACCAGCAGCAGCCAGTACCATCCATACTAAACACCAGCAGCAGCCAGTACCATCCATACTAGACACCAGCAGCAGCCAGTACCATACATACTAGACACCAGCAGCAGTCAGTACCATCCATACTAGACACCAGCAGCAGCCAGTACCATCCATACTAAAACACCAGCAGCAGCCAGTACCATCCATACTAAACACCAGCAGCAGCCAGTACCATCCATACTAAACACCAGCAGCAGCCCAGTACCATCCATACTAGATCACCAGCAGCAGCCAGTACCATCCATACTAGACACCAGCAGCAGCCAGTACCATCCATACTAGACACCAGCAGCAGCCAGTACCATCCATACTAGACACCAGCAGCAGTCCGTACCGTACCATCCATACTAGACACCAGCAGCAGCCAGTACCATCCATACTAGACACCAGCAGCAGCCAGTACCATCCATACTAGACACCAGCAGCAGCCAGTACCATCCATACTAGACACCAGCAGCAGCCAGTACCATCCATACTAGACACCAGCAGCAGCCAGTACCATCCATACTAGACACCAGCAGCAGCCAGTACCATCCATACTAGCACCAGCAGCAGCCAGTTACCATCCATACTATACACCAGCAGCAGCCAGTACCATCCATACTAGACACCAGCAGCAGCCAGTACCATCCATACTAGACACCAGCAGCAGTCAATACCATCCATACTAGACACCAGCAGCATTCAGAACCATCCATACCAGACACCAGCAGCAGTCAGAACCATCCATACTAGACACCAGCAGCAGTCAGTACCATCCACACTAAACACCAGCAGCAGCCAGTACCATCCATACTAGACACCAGCAGCAGTCAGTACCATCCATACTAGACACCAGCAGCAGTCAGTACCATCCATATTAGACACCAGCAGCAGCCAGTACCATCCATACTAGACACCAGCAGCGGCCAGTACCATCCATACTAGGCACCAGCAGCAGCCAGTACCATCCATACTAGACACCAGCAGCAGCAAGTACCATCCATATTAGACACCAGCAGCAGCCAGTACCATCCATACTAGACACCAGCAGCAGCCAGTACCATCCATACTAGACACCAGCAGCAGTCAATACCATCCATACTAGACACCAGCAGCATTCAGAACCATCCATACCAGACACCAGCAGCAGTCAGAACCATCCATACTAGACACCAGCAGCAGTCAGTACCATCCACACTAAACACCAGCAGCAGCCAGTACCATCCATACTAGACACCAGCAGCAGTCAGTACCATCCATACTAGACACCAGCAGCAGTCAGTACCATCCATATTAGACACCAGCAGCAGCCAGTACCATCCATACTAGACACCAGCAGCGGCCAGTACCATCCATACTAGGCACCAGCAGCAGCCAGTACCATCCATACTAGACACCAGCAGCAGCCAGTACCATCCATATTAGACACCAGCAGCAGCCAGTACCATCCATACTAGACACCAGCAGCAGCCAGTACCATCCATATTAGACACCAGCAGCAGCCAGTGCCATCCATACTAGACAGTTAGTTTAACATGTTTATTATGCACCCCATGCCCATCCTGTGGGAGGTAGTCAAAAGATTACAGAGGTACATAATTGGTCCAGGGACTGGACTCCAAAGTTTTGATAGCTGAGCAAGTTACAGAGGTAATGAACTCACAATTACAAAGGTAATGAACTCACAATTTACAAAGGTAATTAACTCACAATTTACAAAGATAATGAACTCCAAGTAGGTCTGGTCACAATCATGACAAGTTACAAAGGTATTTACAGATTACAGAGGTACGTGATGGGTCCAGGGACTGGACCCCCAAAGTTTTGATAGCTGTACTAGGTAGTAGACACCATACTAGACACAGCAGCAGATTGTACCACGACCATCCACACTAGACACTCCACCCCACCCTCAAGAGCCCTCCCACCACCACTACCATGTCTCCCTCACCACCACAAGTACCACCATCACCCCACACTACCACCAGTCCACCACCACTGCTCAAACCTCCATTTGACCCCTACCACTGTCTCCCATCCCCCCTACTCTCGCTCCTCCACTACCACCTCTCCCCTCACAAGCACCAATACCTATACGGCCGGAACACCGACCAGTACTTCTCTCGCCTTTATCCCCACCACAATCACACCACCCACTCCACTACAACCACCACCACCACCCACACCACTACAATCACCTCCTCACACCACCTTCACCACCATAAACTCCCACCTCCAGCCACTACCACAACCCCCATCTACACCCCCACCACAACTTCTACCTCCACCCCCACCACAACTTCTACCTCCACCCCCACCACAACCCCCACCTCCAGCCCGCACCACAACCCCCTCCTTCAGCCCTCACCAGAACCCCCACATTTTACCCCATCACAACCCATATCTCCAGCCCCCACCACAACTCCACCTCCACCCCCACCACAAAACACCCATTCCACCATCACCACAACCCTCACCCCAGCCCCTACCTCAACCCCCACCACAACCCCCCACCCCCAACCCATCACAACCCCAACCCCCAGCTCCCACCACAACCCCCACCTCCCACCCCACCACAACACCCACCACAACCCCAACCTCCTGCTCCCACCACAACCTCCACCTCCACCCCCACCACAACACCCACCCCCACCCCACCACAACCCTCATCTCCACCCCCAGAACAGCCCCCGCCCCCAGCCCCCACCACAACCCTTACCTCCACCTCCATCCCCAACCCACACCTCCACCCCCACCACAACCCCCACCTCCACCACAACCTCCATGTCCACCCACAAAACAACCTCCACATCCATCCTCATTACAACCCCTACCTCCACTCCCTCCACAACCACCACTTCCACCCCCTCCACAACCTCTCACCACCTCCAGCCACTCTTGTATTTTCTGATAAATTATGCAAACTATTTTTAAATACTTTCTTTTTAAGTTGGTATTAAATCATAAATATTATTTTGGTTAATAGCTAAAACAAAATTAACGAACGTTAATAGCATTATTTGTTGTTTATATTTTGCTACGTTATTATATGTTGGCAGATACTGGGTTCCCGCCGGCTGTTCCACTACGTTATTATATGTTGGCAGATACTGTGTTCCCGCTGGCTGTTCCACTACGTTATTATATGTTGGCAGATACTGTGTTCCCGCTGGCTGTTCCACTACGTTATTATATGTTGGCAGATACTGTGTTTTCCCGCCGGCTGTTCCACTACGTTATTATATGTTGGCAGATACTGTGTTCCCGCTGGCTCTTCCACTACGTTATTATATGTTGGCAGATACTGTGTTCCCGCTGGCTGTTCCACTACGTTATTATATGTTGGCAGATACTGTGTTCCCGCTGGCTGTTCCACTACGTTATTATATGTTGGCAGATACTGTGTTCCCGCTGGCTCTTCCACTACGTTATTATATGTTGGCAGATACTGTGTTCCCGCCGCCTGTTCCACTATGTTATTATATGTTGGCAGATACTGTGTTCCCGCTGGCTGTTCCACTACGTTATTATATGTTGGCAGATACTGTGTTCCCGCCGGCTTTCCACTTCGTATTATATGTTGGCAGATACTGTGTTCCCGCTGGCTGTTCCACTACGTTTTATATGTTGGCAGATATGGGTTCCCGCTGGCTGTTCCACTACGTTATTATATGTTGGCAGATACTGTGTTCCCTCTGGCTGTTCCACTACGTTATTATATGTTGGCAGATACTGTGTTCCCGCTGGCTGTTCCACTACGTTATTATATGTTGGCAGATACTGTGTTCCCGCTGGCTCTTCCACTACGTTATTATATGTTGCAGATACTGTGTTCCCGCTGGCTGTTCCACTACGTTATTATATGTTGGCAGATACTGTGTTCCCGCTGGCTGTTCCACTACGTTATTATATGTTGGCAGATACTGGGTTCCCGCTGGCTGTTCCACTACGTTATTATATGTTGGCAGATACTGTGTTCCCGCTGGCTGTTCCACTACGTTATTATATGTTGGCAGATACTGTGTTCCCGCTGGCTGTTCCACTACGTTATTATATGTTGGCAGATACTGTGTTCCCGCTGGCTGTTCCACTACGTTATTATATGTTGGCAGATACTGTGTTCCCGCTGGCTGTTCCACTACGTTTATTATATGTTGGCAGATACTGTGTTCCCGCCGGGTGTTCCACTACGTTATTATTTTGTTGGCAGATACTGTGTTCCCGCCGGCTGTTCCACTACGTTATTATATGTTGGCAGATACTGTGTTCCCGCTGGCTGTTCCACTACGTTATTATATGTTGGCAGATACTGTGTTCCCGCCGGCTGTTCCACTACGTTATTATATGTTGGCAGATACTGTGTTCCCGCTGGCTCTTCCACTACGTTATTATATGTTGGCAGATAATGGGTTCCCGCCGCCCGTTCCACTACGTTAAATTTTATGTTGCAAAATACTGTGTTCCCGCTGGCTGTTCCACTACGTTATTATATGTTGGCAGATACTGTGTTCCCGCTGGCTGTTCCACTACGTTATTATATGTTGGCATATACTGTGTTCCCGCTGGCTCTTCCACTACGTTATTATATGTTGGCAGATACTGTGTTCCGCGGCTGTTCCACTACGTTATTATATGTTGGCAGATACTGTGTTCCCGCTGGCTGTTCCACTACGTTATTATATGTTGGCAGATACTGGGTTCCCGCCTGGCTGTTCCACTACGTTATTATATGTTGGCAGATACTGTGTTCCCGCTGGCTGTTCCACTACGTTATTATATGTTGGCAGATACTGTGTTCCCGCCGCCTGTTCCACTACGTTATTATATGTTGGCAGATACTGGGTTCCCGCCGCCTGTTCCACTACGTTATTATATGTTGGCAGATACTGTGTTCCCGCTGGCTGTTTCCACTACGTTATATATGTTGGCAGATACTGTGTTCCCGCTGGCTGTTCCACTACGTTATTTATATGTTGGCAGATACTGTGTTCCCGCTGGCTGTTCCACTACGTTATTATTATGTTGGCAGATACTGGGTTCCCGCTGGCTGTTCCACTACGTTATTATATGTTGGCAGATACTGTGTTCCCGCTGGCTGTTCCACTACGTTATTATATGTTGGCAGATACTGTGTTCCCGCTGGCTGTTCCACTACGTTATTATATGTTGGCAGATACTGTATTCCCGCTGGCTGTTCCACTACGTTATTATATGTTGGCAGATACTGGGTTCCCGCAATGGCTGTTCCACTACGTTATTATATGTTGGCAGATACTGTGTTCCGCCGGGTCTTCCACTACGTTATTATAGTTGGCAGATACTGGGTTCCCGCTGGCTGTTCCACTACGTTATTATATGTTGGCAGATACTGTGTTCCCGCCGGCTGTTCCACTACGTTATTATATGTTGGCAGATACTGTGTTCCCGCTGGCTGTTCAACTACGTTATTATATGTTGGCAGATACTGTGTTCCCGCTGGCTGTTCCACTACGTTATTATATGTTGGCAGATACTGTGTTCCCGCTGCTGTTCCACTACGTTATTATATGTTGGCAGATACTGTGTTCCCGCCGGCTCTTCCACTACGTTATTATATGTTGGCAGATACTGGGTTCCCGCTGGCTGTTCCACTACGTTATTATATGTTGGCAGATACTGTGTTCCCGCTGGCTGTTCCACTACGTTATTATATGTTGGCAGATACTGGGTTCCCGCTGGCTGTTCTCACTACGTTTATTATATGTTGGCAGATACTGTGTTCCCGCCGCCTGTTCCACTACGTTATTATTATGTTGGCAGATTTCTGGGTTCCCGCCGGCTGTTCCCCTACGTTATTATATGTTGGCAGATACTGTGTTCCCGCCGGGCCCGTTCCACTACGTTATTATATTTGGCAGATACTGGGTTCCCGCTGGCTGTTCCCCTACGTTATTATATGTTGGCAGATACTGTGTTCCCGCTGGCTGTTCCACTACGTTATTATATGTTGGCGATACTGTGTTCCCGCTGGCTCTTCCCCTACGTTATTATATGTTGGCAGATACTGTGTTCCCGCTGGCTGTTCCACTACGTTATTATATGTTGGCAGATACTGTGTTCCCGCTGGCTGTTCCACTACGTTATTATATGTTGGCAGATACTGTGTTCCCGCTGGCTGTTCCACTACGTTATTATATGTTGGCAGATACTGTGTTCCCGCTGGCTGTTCCACTACGTTATTATATGTTGGCAGATACTGTGTTTTCCCCCTGGATGTTCCACTACGTTATTATATGTTGGCAGATACTGTGTTCCCGCTGGCTGTTCCCCTACGTTATTATATGTTGGCAGATACTGGGTTCCCGCTGGCTGTTCCACTACGTTATTATATGTTGGCAGATACTGTGTTCCCGCTGGCTGTTCCACTACGTTATTATATGTTGGCAGATACTGTGTTCCCGCTGGCTGTTCCACTACGTTATTATATGTTGGCAGATACTGTGTTCCCGCTGGCTGTTCCACTACGTTATTATATGTTGGCAGATTACTGTGTTCCCGCTGGCTCTTCACACGTTATTATATGTTGGCAGATACTGGGTTTCCCGCTGGCTGTTTCCACTACGTTATTATATGTTGGGAGATACTGTGTTCCCGCTGGCTGTTCCACTACGTTATTATATGTTGGCAGATACTGGGTTCCCGCCGGCTGTTCCACTACGTTATTATATGTTGGCAGATACTGTGTTCCCGCTGGCTGTTCCACTACGTTATTATATGTTGGCAGATACTGGGTTCCCGCTGGCTGTTCCACTACGTTATTATATGTTGGCAGATACTGTGTTCCCGCTGGCTGTTCCACTACGTTATTATATGTTGGCAGATACTGGGTTCCCGCTGGCTGTTCCACCACGTTATTATATGTTGGCAGATACTGTGTTCCCGCTGGCTGTTCCATTACGTTATTATATGTTGGCAGATACTGTGTTCCCGCTGGCTGTTCCACTACGTTATTATATGTTGGCAGATTTCTGGGTTCCCGCCGGCTGTTCCACTACGTTATTATATGTTGGCAGATACTGTGTTCCCGCTGGCTGTTCCACTACGTTATTATATGTTGGCAGATACTGGGTTCCCGCTGGCTGTTCCACTACGTTATTATATGTTGGCAGATACTGTGTTCCCGCTGGCTGTTCCACTACGTTATTATATTGTTGGCAGATACTGTGTTCCCGCTGGCTGTTCCACTACGTTATTATATGTTGGCAGATACTGGGTTCCCGCCGGCTGTTCCACTACGTTATTATATGTTGGCAGATACTGTGTTCCCGCTGGCTGTTCCACTACGTTATTATATGTTGGCAGATACTGGGTTCCCGCCCGGCTGTTCCACTACGTTATTATATGTTGGCAGATACTGTGTTCCCGCTGGCTGTTCCACTACGTTATTATATGTTGGCAGATACTGTGTTCCCGCTGGCTCTTCCACTACGTTATTATATGTTGGCAGATACTGTGTTCCCGCTGGCTGTTCCACTACGTTATTATATGTTGGCAGATACTGTGTTCCCGCGGCCTGTTCCACTACGTTATTATATGTTGGCAGATACTGTGTTCCCGCTGGCTCTTCCACTACGTTATTATATGTTGGCAGATACTGTGTTCCCGCTGGCTGTTCCACTACGTTATTATTATGTTGGCAGATACTGGGTTCCCGCCGGCTGTTCCACTACGTTATTATATGTTGGCAGATTTCTGTGTTCCCGCTGGCGTTCCACTACGTTATTATATGTTGGCAGATACTGTGTTCCCGCTGGTCTTCCACTACGTTATTATATGTGGGCAGATACTGTGTTCCCGCTGGCTGTTCCACTACGTTATTATATGTTGGCAGATACTGTGTTCCCGCCGCCTGTTCCACTACGTTATTATATGTTGGCAGATACTGTGTTCCCGCTGGCTCTTCCACTACGTTATTATATGTTGGCAGATACTGTGTTCCCGCTGGCTGTTCCACTACGTTATTATATGTTGGCAGATACTGTGTTCCCGCCGGCTGTTCCACTACGTTATTATATGTTGGCAGATACTGTGTTCCCGCTGGCTGTTCCACTAGGTTATTATATGTTGGCAGATACTGTGTTCCCGCTGGCTCTTCCACTACGTTATTATATGTTGGCAGATACTGTGTTCCCGCTGGCTGTTCCACTACGTTATTATATGCTGGCAGATACTGTGTTCCCGCTGGCTGTTCCACTATGTTATTATATGTTGGCAGATACTGGGTTCCCGCTGGCTCTTTTCCCCTACGTTATTATATGTTGGCAGATACTGGGTTCCCGCTGGCTGTTCCACTACGTTATTATATGTTGGCAGATACTGTGTTCCCGCTGGCTGTTCCACTACGTTATTATATGTTGGGAGATACTGTGTTCCGCTGGCTGTTCCACTACGTTTTTATATGTTGGCAGATACTGTGTTCCCGCCGGCTGTTCCACTACGTTATTATATGTTGGCAGATACTGTGTTCCCGCCGCCTGTTCCACTACGTTATTATATGTTGGCAGATACTGGGTTCCCGCTGGCTGTTCCACTACGTTATTATATGTTGGCAGATACTGGGTTCCCGCTGGCTCTTCCACTACGTTATTATATGTTGGCAGATACTGTGTTCCCGCTGGCTGTTCCACTACGTTATTATATGTTGGCAGATACTGTGTTCCCGCCGGCTGTTCCACTACCCTTATTATATGTTGGCAGATACTGTGTTCCCGCTGGCTGTTCCACTACGTTATTATATGTTGGCAGATACTGTGTTCCCGCTGGCTGTTCCACTACGTTATTATATGTTGGCAGATACTGTGTTCCCGCTGGCTGTTCCACTACGTTATTATATGTTGGCAGATACTGTGTTCCCGCTGGCTGTTCCACTACGTTATTATATGTTGGCAGATACTGGGTTCCCGCTGGCTGTTCCACTACGTTATTATATGTTGGCAGATACTGTGTTCCCGCTGGCTGTTCCACTACGTTATTATATGTTGTCAGATACTGTGTTCCCGCCGCCTGTTCCACTACGTTATTATATGTTGGCAGATACTGGGTTCCCGCCGGCTGTTCCACTACGTTATTATATGTTGGCAGATACTGGGTTCCCGCCGGCTGTTCCACTACGTTATTATATGTTGGCAGATACTGGGTTCCCGCCGGCTGTTCCACTACGTTATTATATGTTGGCAGATACTGTGTTCCCGCTGGCTGTTCCACTACGTTATTTTATGTTGGCAGATACTGTGTTCCCGCCGGCTGTTCCAGTACGTTATTATATGTTGGCAGATAGAGTGTTCCCGCTGGCTGTTCCACTACGTTATTATATGTTGGCAGATACTGTGTTCCCGCCGGTTGTTCCACTACGTTATTATATGTTGGCAGATACTGTGTTCCCGCTGGCTGTTCCACTACGTTATTATATGTTGGCAGATACTGGGTTCCCGCCGGCTGTTCCACTACGTTATTATATGTTGGCAGATACTGGGTTCCCCCTGGCTGTTTCCACTACGTTATTATATGTTGGCAGATACTGTGTTCCCGCTGACTGTTCCCCTACGTTTTATATGTTGGCAGATACTGTGTTCCCGCTGGCTGTTCCACTACGTTATTATATGTTGGCAGATACTGTGTTCCCGCTGGCTGTTCCACTACGTTTATTATATGTTGGCAGATACTGTGTTCCCGCTGGCTGTTCCACTACGTTATTAATGTTGGCAGATACTGTGTTCCGCTGGCTGTTCCACTACGTTATTATATGTTGGCAGATACTGGGTTTCCCGCTGGCTGTTCCACTACGTTATTATATGTTGGCAGATACTGGGTTCCCGCTGGCTGTTCCACTACGTTATTATATTTTTGGCAGATACTGTGTTCCCGCTGGCTGTTCCACTACGTTATTATATGTTGGCAGATACTGTGTTCCCGCTGGCTGTTCCACTACGTTATTATATGTTGGCAGATACTGTGTTCCCGCTGGCTTTTTCCACTACGTTATTATATGTTGGCAGATACTGGGCTCCCGCTGGCTGTTCCACTACGTTATTATATGTTGGCAGATACTGTGTTCCCGCTGGCTGTTCCACTACGTTATTATATGTTGCAGATTACTGTGTTCCCGCCGCCTGTTCCACTACGTATTATATGTTGGCAGATACTGTGTTCCCGCTGGCTGTTCCACTACGTTATTATATGTTGGCAGTACTGGGTTCCCGCGGCTGTTCCACTACGTTATTATATGTTGGCAGATACTGGTTCCCGCTGGCTGTTCCACTACGTTATATATGTTGGCAGATACTGTGTTCCCGCTGGCTGTTCCACTACGTTATTATATGTTGGCAGATACTGTGTTCCCGCCGGCTGTTCCACTACGTTATTATATGTTGGCAGATAGAGTGTTCCCGTTGGCTGTTCCACTACGTTATTATATGTTGGCAGATACTGTGTTCCCGCCGGTTGTTCCACTACGTTATTATATGTTGGCAGATACTGTGTTCCCGCTGGCTGTTCCACTACGTTATTATATGTTGGCAGATACTGGGTTCCCGCCGGCTGTTCCACTACGTTATTATATGTTGGCAGATACTGGGTTCCCGCTGGCTGTTCCACTACGTTATTATATGTTGGCAGATACTGTGTTCCCGCTGACTGTTCCACTACGTTATTATATGTTGGCAGATACTGTGTTCCCGCTGGCTGTTCCACTACGTTATTATATGTTGGCAGATACTGTGTTCCCGCTGGCTCTTCCACTACGTTATTATATGTTGGCAGATACTGTGTTCCCGCTGGCTGTTCCACTACGTATTATATGTTGGCAGATACTGTGTTTCCCGCTGGCTGTTCCACTACGTTATTATATGTTGGCAGATACTGGGTTCCCGCTGGCTGTTCCACTACGTTATTATATGTTGGCAGATACTGGGTTCCCGCTGGCTGTTCCACTACGTTATTATATGTTGGCAGATACTGGGTTCCCGCTGGCTGTTCCACTACCTTATTATATGTTGGCAGATACTGTGTTCCCGCTGGCTGTTCCACTACGTTATTATATGTTGGCAGATACTGGGTTCCCGCTGGCTCTTCCACTACGTTATTATATGTTGGCAGATACTGGGTTTCCCGCTGGCTCTTTCCACTACGTTATTATATGTTGGCAGATACTGGGTTCCCGATGGCTCTTCACTTATGTTATTATATGTTGGCAGATACTGTGTTCCCGCCGGCTGTTCCACTCCGCTGCTCTCTTGTTCACTGGCTGTTCCACTCAGCTGCACTCTTGTTCACTGGCTGTTCCACTCCGCTGCTCTCTTGTTCACTGGCTGTTCCACTCCGCTGCTCTCTTGTTCACTGGCTGTTCCACTCCGCTGCTCTCTTGTTCACTGGCTGTTCCACTCCGCTGCGCTCTTGTTCACTGGCTGTTCCACTCCGCTGCGCTCTTGTTTACTGGCTGTTCCACTCCGCTGCACTCTTGTTCACTGGCTGTTCCACTCCGCTGCTCTCTTGTTCACTGGCTGTTCCACTCCGCTGCGCTCTTGTTCACTGGCTGTTCCACTCCGCTGCTCTCTTGTTCACTGGCTGTTCCACTCCGCTGCGCTCTTGTTCACTGGCTGTTCCACTCCGCTGCTCTCTTGTTCACTGGCTGTTCCACTCCGCTGCGCTCTTGTTCATTGGCTGTTCCACTCCGCTGCGCTCTTGTTCACTGGCTGTTCCACTCCGCTGCACACTTGTTCACTGCCTGTACCACTCCGCTGCACTCTTGTTCACTGGCTGTTCCACTCCGCTGCTCTCTTGTTCACTGGCTGTTCCACTCCTCTGCTCTCTTGTTCACTGGCTGTTCCACTCCCGCTGCACTCCTTGTTCACTGGCTGTTCCACTCCGCTGCTCTCTTGTTCACTGGCTGTTCCACTGCGCTGCTCTCTTGTTCACTGGCTGTTCCACTCGGCTGCTCTCTTGTTCACTGGCTGTTCCACTCCGCTGCTCTCTTGTTCACTGGCTGTTCCACTCCGCTGCTCTCTTGTTCACTGGCTGTTCCACTCCGCTGCACTCTTGTTCACTGGCTGTTCCACTCCGCTGCTCTCTTGTTGACTGGCTGTTCCACTCCGCTGCTCTCTTGTTCACTGGCTGTTCCACTCCGCTGCACTCTTGTTCACTGGCTGTTCCACTCCGCTGCTCTCTTGTTCACTGGCTGTTCCACTCCGCTGCTCTCTTGTTCACTGGCTGTTCCACTCCGCTGCTCTCTTGTTCACTGGCTGTTCCACTCCGCTGCCTCTTGTTCACTGGCTGTTCCACTTCCGCTGCTCTCTTTTTCACTGGCTGTTCCACTCCGCTGCTCTCTTGTTCACTGGCTGTTCCACTCCCTGCTCTCTTGTTCACTGGGTGTTCCACTCCGCTTCTCTCTTGTTCACTGGGTTTTTCCCCTCCGCTGCTTTTCTTGTTCACTGGCTGTTCCACTCCGCTGCTCTCTTGTTCACTGGCTGTTCCACTCCGCTGCTCTCTTGTTCACTGGCTGTTCCACTCCGCTGCTCTCTTGTTCACTGGCTGTTCCACTCCGCTGCGCTCTTGTTCACTGGCTGTACCACTCCGCTGCGCTCTTGTTCACTGGCTGTACCACTCCGCTGCGCTCTTGTTCACTGGCTGTACCACTCCGCTGCGCTCTTGTTCACTGGCTGTACCACTCCGCTGCTCTCTTGTTCCACTGGCTGTTCCACTCCGCTGCACTCTTGTTCACTGGCTGTTCCACTCCGCTGCACTCTTGTTCACTGGCTGTACCACTCCGCTGCACTCTTGTTCACTGGCTGTTCCACTCCGCTGCACTCTTGTTCACTGGCTGTACCACTTCCGCTGCGCTCTTGTTCACTGGGCTGTTCCCACTCCGCTGCGCTCTTGATCACTGGCTGTTCCACTCCGCTGCTCTCTTGTTCACTGGCTGTTCCACTCCGCTGCACTCTTGTTCACTGGCTGTCCACTCGCTGAGCTCTTGAGTTCACTGGCTGTTCCACTCCGCTGCACTCTTGTTCACTGGCTGTTCCACTCCGCTGCACTCACTTGTTCACTGGCTTTCCACTCCGCTGCTCTCTTGTTCACTGGCTGTACCACTCTCCGCTGCACTCTTGTTCACTGGCTGTTTCCACTCCGCTGCACTCTTGTTCACTGGCTGTTCCACTCGCTGCTCTCTTGTTCACTGGCGTTCCACTCCGCTGCACTCTTGTTCACTGGCTGTTCCACTCCGCTGCACTCTTGTTCACTGGCTGTTCCACTCCGCTGCCACTCTTGTTCACTGGCTGTTCCACTCGCTGCACTCTTGTTCACTGGCTGTACACTCCTGCACTCTTGTTCCTCTTCCACTCGCTGCACCTTGTTCACTGGCTGTTCCACTCGCTGCACTCTTGTTCACTGGCTGTCCACTCCGCTGCACTCTTGTTCACTGGCTGTTCCTACTCCGCTGCACTCTTGTTCACTGGCTGTTTCCACTCCGCTGCATCTCTTGTTCACTGGCTGTTCCACTCCGCTGCTCTCTTGTTCACTGGCTGTTCCACTCGCTGCGTCTTGTTCACTGGCTGTTCCACTCCGCTGCACTCTTGTTCACTGGCTGTTCCACTACCGCTGCTCTTTGTTCACTGGCTGTTCCACTCCGCTGCCTCTTGTTCACTGGCTGTTCCACTCCGCTGCCTCTTGTTCACTGGCTGTTACCACTCGCTGCCGCTCTTGTTCACTGGCTGTTCCACTCGCTGCCTCTTGTTCACTGCTGTTCCACTCACGCTGCACTCTTGTTCACTGGCTGTTCCACTCCGCTGCACTCTTGTTCACTGGCTGTTCCACTCCGCTGCACTCTTGTTCACTGGCTGTTCCACTCCGCTGCACTCTTGTTCACTGGCTGTTCCACTCCGCTGCACTCTTGTTCACTGGCTGTTCCACTCCGCTGCACTCTTGTTCACTGGCTGTTCCACTCGCTGCACTCCTTGTTCCATCTGGCTGTTCCACTCCGCTGCACTCTGTTCACTGGCTGTTCCACTCCGCTGCACTCTGTTCACTGGCTGTTCCACTCGCTGCACTCTTGTTCACTGGCTGTTACACTCGCTGCACTCTGTTCACTGGCTGTTCCACTCAGCTGCTCTCTTGTTCACTGGCTGTTCCACTCCGCTGCACTCTTGTTCACTGCTGTTCCACTCCGCTGCCTCTGTTCACTGGCTGTTCCACTCCGCTGCACTCTTGTTCACTGGCTGTTCCACTCAGCTGCACTCATTGTTTCACTGGCTGTTCCACTCAGCTGCACTCTTGTTCACTGGCTGTTCCACTCGCTGCACTCTGTTCACTGGCTGTTCCACTCGCTGCACTCTTGTTCACTGGCTGTTCCACTCCGCTGCACTCTTGTTCACTGGCTGTTCCACCTTCGCTGCACTCTTGTTCACTGGCTGTACCACTCCGCTGCACTCTTGTTCACTGGCTGTTCCACTCCGCTGCACTCTTGTTCACTGGCTGTACCACTCCGCTGACTCTGTTCACGGCTGTCCACTCCGCTGCTTCTTGTTCACTGGCTGTTCCACTCCGCTGCTCTCTTGTTCACTGGCTGTTCCACTCCGCTGCACTCTTGTTCACTGGCTGTTCCACTCCGCTGCACTCTTGTTCACTGGCTGTACCACTCCGCTGCACTCTTGTTCACTGGCTGTTCCACTCGCTGCACTCTTGTTCACTGGCTGTTCCACTCGCTGCACTCTTGTTCACTGGCTGTCCACTCGCTGCCTCTTGTTCACTGGCTGTCCACTCCGCTGCACTCTTGTTCACTGGCTGTTTCCACTCCGCTGCGCTCTTGTTCACTGGCTGTTCCCTCGCTGCCTCTTGTTCACTGGCTGTTCCACTTCCGCTGCACTCTTGTTCACTGGCTGTTCCACTCCGCTGCTCTCTTGTTCACTGGCTGTTCCACTCCGCTGCACTCTTGTTCACTGGCTGTTCCACTCCGCTGCACTCTTGTTCACTGGCTGTTCCACTCCACTGCACTCTTGTTCACTGGCTGTTCCACTCAGCTGCACTCTTGTTCACTGGCTGTTCCACTCGCTGCACTCTTGTCACTGCTGTTCCACTCCGCTGCACTCTTGTTCACTGGCTGTTCCACTCCGCTGCACTCTTGTTCACTGGCTGTTCCACTCAGCTGCACTCTTGTTCACTGGCTATTCCACTCCGCTGCACTCTTGTTCACTGGCTATTCCACTCAGCTGCACTCTTGTTCACTGGCTGTTCCACTCCGCTGCACTCTTGTTCACTGGCTGTTCCACTCAGCTGCACTCTTGTTCACTGGCTATTCCACTCCGCTGCACTCTTGTTCACTGGCTGTTTCACTCAGCTGCACTCTTGTTCACTGGCTGTTCCACTCAGCTGCACTCTTGTTCACTGGCTATTCCACTCCGCTGCACTCTTGTTCACTGGCTATTCCACTCGCTGCACTCTTGTTCACTGGCTGTTCCATCTCAGCTGCATCTTGTTCAACTGGCTGTTCCACTCCGCTGCACTCTTGTTCACTGGCTGTTCCACTCCGCTGCCTCTTGTTCACTGGCTGTTCCACTCGCTGCACTCTGTTCACTGGCTGTTCCACTCAGCTGCCTCTTGTTTCACTGGCTGTTCCACTCCGCTGCCTCTTTGTTCACTGGCTGTTCCACTCCGCTGCACTCTTGTTCACTGGCTGATTCCACTCAGCTGCACTCTTGTTCACTGGCTGTTCACTCGCTGCATCTCTTGTTCACTGGCTGTTCCACTCGCTGCACTCTTGTTCACTGGCTGTTCCACTCAGCTGCCCTCTTGTTCACTCGCTGTTCCACTCCGCTGCACTCTTGTTCACTGGCTGTTCCACTCAGCTGCACTCTTGTTCACTGGCTGTTCCACTCCGCTGCCCTCTTGTTCACTGGCTGTTCCACTCCGCTGCACTCTTGTTCACTGGCTGTTCCACTCAGCTGCACTCTTTTTCACTGGCTGTTCCGCTCAGCTGCACTCTTGTTCACTGGCTGTTCCACTCGCTGCACTCTTGTTCACTGGCTGTTCCCCCTCGCTGCACTCTTGTTCACTGGCTGTCCACTCAGCTGCACTCTTTCACTGGCTGTTTCCACTCCGCTGCACTCCTGTTCACTGGCTGTTCACTCAGCTGCACTCTTGTTCACTGGCTGTTCCACTCAGCTGCACTCTTTTTCACTGGCTGTTCCACTCCGCTGCACTCCTGTTCACTGGCTGTTCCACTCAGCTGCACTCATGTTCACTGGCTGTTCCACTCAGCTGCACTCTTGTTCACTGGCTGTTCCACTCAGCTGCACTCTTTTCACTGGCTGTTCCACTCCGCTGCACTCTTGTTCACTGGCTGTTCCACTCAGCTGCACTCTTGTTCACTGGCTGTTCCACTCAGCTGCACTCTTTTTCACTGGCTGTTCCACTCAGCTGCACTCTGTTCACTGGCTGTTCCACTCAGCTGCACTCTTGTTCAATGGCTGTTCCACTCCGCTGCACTCTTGTTCACTGGTTGTATCACCAAGCTGCACTCTTGTTCACTGGCTGTTCCACTCAGCTGCACTCATGTTCAATGGCTGTCCACTCAGCTGCTCTTGTTCACTGGCTGTTCCACTCCGCTGCCTCTTGTTCACTGGCTGTTCCACTCAGCTGCACTCTTGTTCACTAGGGTGTTCACTCAGCTGCACTCTGTTCACTGGCTGTACCACTCAGCTGCACTCTTGTTCACTGCTGTACCACTCCGCTGCCTCTTTTCACTGGCTGTTCCACTCCGCTGCACTCTTGTTCACTGGCTGTCCACTCCGCTGCACTCTTGTTCACTGCTTCCACTCAGCTGCACTCTTGTTCACTGGCTGTTCCACTCCGCTGCACTCATGTTCACTGGCTGTTCCACTCAGCTTGCACTCTTGTTCACTGGCTGTTCCACTCAGCTGCACTCTTGTTCATGGCTGTCCACTCGCTGCACTCTTGTTCACTGGCTGTTCCACTCGCTGCACTCTTGTTCCTCTGTACCACTCGCTTGCATCTGTTCTGCTGGCGTTCATCACTCCTGCCTCTTTTCACTGGCTGTTCCCTCACTGCATCTCTTGTTCACTGGCTTTCCATCCGCTCACTCTTTTCACTCTGGCTCTTCCTCTCCCTGCATCTCTCTTTCACTGCTTTTCCACTCACTGCACTCTTTTCACTGCTTTCTCCACTCCCCGCTGCACTCCTTGTCACTGGCTATTCCACTCCGCTCTCTCTGTTCACTTACTGGCTTTCCTCCTCGTCTGCACTCTTTTCACTGGCTTTCTACTCCGCTGCACTCTTGTTCACTGGCTGTTCCCTCATCTGCACTCATGTTCATGGCCTTTCCTCACGCTGCATCTTGTCACTGGCCTGTTTCACTCAGCTGCACTTTTTGTCACGGCCTGTTCCACTCCGCTGCACTATTTGGCACTCTGCTATTAACATCCGTTTCACTTATTGATCACTGGCTTATCACGTCAGCTGCAACTCATGTTCACTGGTGTTCACTCAGCTGAAATCTTGTTCGGTTGCTGTCCTCACTGCACTCTTGTTCAATGGCTTTTCACTCAGCTGACTATGTTCAATGGCTGATTCCACCAAGCTGACTCTTGTTCACTGCTGTTCCTACCAGCTGCATCTTGTTCACTGGCTGTTCACTCACTGCACTCTGTTCATGCTGTTCAATAAGTGCACTCATGTTCACTGGTTCCATCTCGCTGCACTCTTGTTCACTGGCTGTTCACTCGCTGCACCTACATTTACACTCTGTTCCTCAGATCTGCACTCTTGTTCAACTGCTTTACCATCACTGCACTCTTATTTCAATGGCTGTTCCTACTAGTGCATCTTGTTCAAATGTGTTCAAATCAGCGCATCTTTTCACGGCTGTTTCCCCTCAGCTGCACTCTTGTTCAATGGCTGTTCCACTCAGCCCGCACTCATGTTACTGGGTGTTCAATCATGCCAACTCTTTTTCCTGGGCTGTTACTATTCACTGCCTCTTATCTCTGTTCCACTCGCTTGCCTCTTTTCACTGGTGTTCCACTCAGCTGCACCTGTTTTCATGGCTGTTTCATTGCATTTTTTCGGCGTTCCCCACTCACTCTTTTTCACTTTCCCTACTGCCCCTTTCCTGGGGGCCCTTCCCCTCTTTTTTCACTTTTCCACCCCTCCTCCCGTTTACTCCCTTTCCCTCGCTTTACCCCCTTCATCTTTCCCTCGTCCTCTTTCTGGGGTTCCACTCCGCTGCACTCCTGTTCCTCTGTTTCCCCTTTCCCTCTTTTCCTCTTTCCACTCCCTCCTCTTTTTCCTCTTTTCACTCCCTCACTCCCTTTCCTGGGGGGTTTCCTCCCTTGGCTCTTTTCCTCTTTCCACCCGCTCCTTTTTACTGGCTTTCCACCGCTCCCGTTTATCTGTTCCCTCCCTCCTTTTTTTTCCTTTCTTTCCCTCCCTCCTCTTGTTCAAAATGGCGTTCCCTCCGGCCCTTTTTTCCCGGTTTTCCTGTGTCTTGTTTTTTAATCCCGGATTTTCTGGTTTCCCCGGACCCACTGGTTTTTACTCCCCTCCTTTTGGTTCCTGGTTTCATCGGATTTTTATTGGCCCGTTTAACTGTCCCTGTTCACGGCTGTTCCCCCCCGCTGACTTGTTCCGGGGGTTCCACCCCTGATTTTTTTCAATGGCTGTTCCACTCGTTTCACTCTTGTTTCCCGGGTTTCCCCTCGGCCTTTGTTCCTGTCCATCCTGCCTTTTGTTATGGTGTTATCCTGCACTTTCTGTTTCTTTTCATGCGACTTTGTTTCCCGGCTTTTTCTCACACCTTTTTTTTTAAGTAATTTTTATTTTATGTAATTTTTTAAATTTTTATTAATTATTTACCTCTCTCTCTCTTCTCTCTTTCCATCTCTTACCTCTTATCTTCATCACTCCCTCTTACTCTCCCTCACTCCTCTTTCTCTCCCTCTCTGCCTCTGTCTACTCTCTCTTCCTCAGCTATCTCTCTTCACTCTCTATCTCTCTCTCTTTCTCATTACAATACTTATCTCAATCAGGTCTCTCTTCTGACTTCTCCCTCACTCCTCTCTCTCCTCTCTCTCTCTCTCTCTCTCTCTCCTCTCTCTCTCTCTCTCTCTCTCTCTCTGTACAGCCTACAAAGAGTCAAGAGGCCTCTCTCCTCACAGCGCTGCGAATGTCTGCTCTCCTGTGTCCTCCATGGAACCACACTCCCATTCACTTATTTGGAATCTCTGATTTTTTAACATCTGTTTGATATTTATCGTGAAACACTGAATATAATCTAAGTCCAGAGTCTAACTCACGATCTAACGTGCTCAGACCAGCATCTTTGAACTATCGTAGTCCGGGTTTGCTGGTTGCCGAACACAGGTTTAGTAATTTGGAAGTTTTATACGTATGATAGAGGACATGATTGTCCCAAGTGACGGTCGAGATGTGTCACTTCCTTGTCGGCTCACAGCTGCATTGTGCCTATTACTGTTTGACGAACTGATCGTTACATTGCTCGTGCAAGTTATACTGATTGACTTTATGATGTCAGAAGCTAGGTTAGTTGGGGACATGTTCGTTTTTGTCGAAAACAAATTGTTTTAATTAAACATTATATATATTTATATATATATATATATATATATATATTATATATATATATATATATATATATATATATATATATAAAATACACTGGACAAATAATAATTTTTTAAATTTTCTTGGGTAGAATAGTTTGTTGGTGGGTTGTGCGAAGGACCTGTCCAGTTGGGCCGGCGCGCGTCAGGTGTTTAACTGTTGTGGGATCTGATAGTGAGGTGTTGGCCAGACCCCTTATATACCTTCCTTGGATGCTTTACTTTCATAGTTCCTTGATAATGTGAGTAGTCACGAAAGCGCTTGGAATTTCTCTATTCTTTCACAGTGGTTGTTTCGCATATTCTGAAATCACCTGTTTACTGTGATCTTATTGCATTATATATATATTATATATATATATATATATATATATATATATATATATATATATATATAATATATATATATATATATATATATAATATATATATATAATATATATATATATATATATGTATATATATGTATATAATGATTGTCCTAGACATAATTTTTGGTTTATTAAAATTTCTCAGTTGTAATACTATTAGGCAACTCTCCATTAAAGGCGCTGGTCTGAGACACCTGGTTCTGCTCTAGTGAGCTGTGGGATAATGTGTGCAGTTTGCTAGCAGATAATATTAGACGGACCGTCTGCTACATAACATAACCACGACTGCAACTACCAGCATCACCACCACAAATACCACTACAACTACCACCGTCACCACCACAACCACCACCACAACCATCACTACAACTACCACCGTCACCACCACAACCACCACTACAACTACCACCATCACCACCACAACCACCACTACAACTACCACCGTCACCACCACAACCACCACTAACTACCACCGTCACCACCACAACCACCACTACAAACTACCACGTCACCACCCAACCACCACTACACACCACGTCACACTACAACTACCACCGTCACCACCACAACCACCACTACAACTACCACCATCCCACCACAACCACCACCACAACTACCACCGTCACCACCACACCACCCTACACTACAACCATCACCACTACCACCAATCTATCCCCACCACAACATCAACACAAGCATCATCACCACCATCATCGCCACCACCATCGTCACCACCAACGTCACTACCACTATCATCGTTACCATCACCACCACCATCGTCACCACCACCTTCACCACTCACCACCACATCGTCGCCACCAACACCATCATCACCACCATCAACGCAATCACCATCAACACCACCACCATCAATACCACCAACATCGTCACCATCACCACCGTCACTACCACCATCGCCACCACCACCAACATCGTCACAACCACCATCACTACCACCAACATCGTCACAACCACTATCACTAGCACCATCGTCACCACCACCAACATCGTCACAACCACCATCACTACCACTAACATCGTCACAACCACTATCACTAGCACCATCGCCACCACCACCAACATCGTCACAACCACCATCACTACCACCAACATCGTCACAACCACTATCACTAGCACCATCGTCACCACCACCAACATCGTCACAGCCACCATCACTACCACCATCATCACCACCACCAACTTCGTCACCACCACCATCACCACCAATATCGCCACCACCACCAACATCGTCACCACCACCATCATCAACATCGTCACCACCAACATCACCACCACCATCACTGTGGCATGCAAAGAGTATGTAACCTTTATTCAGCGCATGTACACACCCTCATTAAAAGGCTACCTCTCCAACCAACCAGCGAACCAGGTGCTAAGGGTCGGACGATGGGGCCCAATCGTCAGATCAGTACCTAGGTTCAGCCAATGAGAAAGTGAGTCTGACAGTTGTGGAGGTGGCGTGGTCACCACTCACAGTTTCCACCCTTGTCATTTCCATTCTAGAGCTAGTTGATCACGGTTGTCTATTCTGTCTCCAGGCTGTCTTTGCCTCTTCATTTACCGTGTTGTTCACCTATATTTCCAACTGTATATAGTGTACATACTTCTCAATACTTATAATCGCACTTGGTGAAGGAAAATATAATTCAAAGTCATTCAGCTGTGTAGATGAATGGTTCAGAGAACCGACATGTTGTTGAATTAGACACATGTTCAACTCTTGGGTATCTGTATTGAGGAAACGTTTCGCCACACAGTGGCTTCATCAGTCCATACAAAGGAGAAACTTGAAGAACAGGAGGAGAATGAGGTAATCAGTCCCTCAGCCTTGAGTCGATGTGGTCAGTCCATCAATCTTGAATAGAATACGGTATATGAGCGGAGAAGCAGCTTATAAACCGTAGACAGGTGAGGGGCAGCAGTCGTAGGTGGTGTCACATTTGTCCAATGTGGAAGTAGGTCGTGCCCAAGGGTTAGGCAAGTGAAGAATTCCCAAGTATTAAGATCCCAAGTAGTTGCAGTGTTTGACAGGATTGTAGATGAATGGTTCAGAGAACCGACATGTTGAATTAGATACATGTTCAACTTTTGGGTATCTTTATTGAGGAAACGTTTCGCCACACAGTGGCTTCATCAGTCCATACCATTCATCTACAATCCTGTCAGACACTGCAACTTCTTGGGATCTTAATACTTGGGAATTCTTCACTTGCCCGACCCTTGGGCACGACCTACTTCCACATTGGACAAATGTGACACCACCTACGACTGCTGCCCCTCACCTGTCTACGGTTTATAAGCTGCTTCTCTGCTCATATACCGTATTCTATTCAAGATTGATGGACTGACCACATCGACTCAAGGCTGAGGGACTGATTACCTCATTCTCCTCCTGTTCTTCAAGTTTCTCCTTTGTATGGACTGATGAAGCCACTGTGTGGCGAAACGTTTCCTCAATGAAGATACCCAAGAGTTGAACATGTGTCTAATTCAACATCATTCAGCTGTGTTTGTTCTGTCCTTGCTCCCTTTACTCCCAGGATAACAGGCCTTTTTGTTCCTGCGTTGTAATATGGGGACCTGTCCGGGAGCTGGAGCTGGATTTAGAGCAGGAGTTGAGCCTAGAGTTGAAGCTGAAGCAGGAACATCGTATAGCTTGCTGTCTAGCATTGCATCAGTTTTGCCAACGTTTTACGAAACTTTGCGTGTCATCTTTGCATTTTTCTTTCTTTATGGTCAGCCTGCTATTGTGTGATTGTTGACAGCTTGCTATTTTGACATTGTCAGTTGTGCTTGCTTCGCTATGGTTAATCTTGACGTTGTGTGAATATTTTGCAGTTGGTTTTGCTATTGTTATTGTACGTGCGTACTCTGCATTCGTGTTAGCCTTACTATCGTGAATCTGCAGTCGTACTGTGCATAGCAGCTTGAGCATGTTGTAAGTAGAGGATTGCGGATTAAATGCCACCTCTAAGAGTCCGACGACTAGTGACTGAGTTTATTAAACCTGCCCAAGTTTTCTCTACAGCGTTGTTGGCGTATTGCTCGATCTATTGGCATTGATTATTAAAGAACTCTAACTGCGGCACAACTTCGTCATCTTATTCGCAGTCAATTAAAGACAGAGGCAGACATGGAGCACCAGCTTGAAGTGTCCCCAGCTACAGTTACTGCAGAATGGTCGAGACACACCTGAACAAAACCAGCAGCCTGGTGAAGCAAAAGGTGTGTTGAGTTTGTCTCAGGGTGAGTCTGCTTCATTGGCACTTTGAGTTAGACAGACTCAATCTTGAACAAACTAAAGAGCAGTGCGCTTTTACTAGGGAGGAATTTGATAGAGAGAAGGAGAGGAGGTAATTCAAACAGACTATATAGGACTTTAGTTTGCAAAGGGCAGTACAGTTTGTTCCTCGTTTCCTCGAAGCCGAGCTGGAACAGTTTTTCAAAGCTTTCGGAAACCAAACTCGAGCCTTGGGGTGGCCTTAACAGCATTTGGCGTCACTGGTGCACACAGCGTTGTTTGGCAAGGCACAGGAGTTTACATCAGTGTTAAATGACGCTGAATTTAGCAAGCATCAGGTGGTGAAAACCACGGTTCTTAGTGCATATCAATGTGCACCTGCCAAGCACAGAAAGAATTTTAAAGTCAGTAATCGACAGCTGGGTCAGTCTTATGTTGACTTTGTAGGGCAACAGACTAAAATATTTACCCAGTGTTACAAGAGCAGTGGAGTCACCAACTTTGGGGAGTTAGTCCAACTCGTACTGGTGGATAACCTGCTGAAGTCTGTTTGACCAGAGGGTCGAGTCTTTCTGCAAGATCACGTGTTGACCACTGCATTGGAGGCAGCCAGGTTGGCTGATACTTTTGAAACCAACCGCTCCTTGTCCGAGCGGTCCCATCTCTCTTTTCAACAGCCTGGCATGAGCAGAGACTGTCAACGAAAAGATGCCGAGTGGAGAATGAAGTGCAAGCAGAAAGGAGAACGACGATGTCAGCCAACTAAGTCACCTGGTGAGCTACGCTACTCAACTTATGGTCAACCTGGTGAGCGACAAACCACTCAACATGGTGTATCCCGACAACAGTACCCAGAGCGGCACTTTCTACCTATTGGAGGTGGAAGCCTATTCCTGAGCCCTCTTGGGGTGGGGGTATGGCATGCAAAGAATGTGTACACACCCTCATTAAAAGGCTACCTCCCCAACCAGCGAACCGGGTGTTAAGGGTCGGACGATGGGGCCCAATCGTCAGATCAGCACCTAAGTTCAGCCAATGAGAAGGTGAGTCTGGCAGTTGTGGAGGTGGCGTGGTCACCACTCACAGTTTCCACCCTTGTCATTTCCATTCTAGAGCTAGTTGAACACGATTGTCTATTCTGTCTCCAGGCTGTCTTTGCCTCTTCATTTACCGTGTTGTACACCTATATTTCCAACTGTATATAGTGTACATACTTGTCAATACTTATAATCGCACTTGGTGAAGGAAAATATAATTCAAAGTCGTTCAACTGTGTTTGTTCTGGTTCTTGCTCCCTTTACTCCCAGGATAACAGGCCTTTTTGTTCTTGGGTTGTAATAATCATTAACATCGGCTCCACCAACATCACTATCACCACCATCACCACCACCATCACCAACATCGTCACCACCAACATCACCACCATCATCACCACCACCATCACCAACATCGTCACCACCACTATCACCACCACCATCACCACCACATCACCACCACCATCACCAATATGAAGTTCAACGAAGACAAATTCCAGCTACTCTGTTTAAAAAGAGAAGTAATAAAAGCTGGAACAGAGTACAAAACACACTCAAACCTCTCGATGGACCCACAGACCTGGAAGTAACTCTAACTTAAGTGATCTACCTGGAGTCTGCCTGGAGCGAGTTCCGGAGGTCAACACCCCCGCGGCTCAGTCCATGACCAGGCCTCACGGTGGATTAGGGCCCGTTCAACAAGGTTGTTACTGCTGGCCGTACGCAATCCAACGTATGAACCACAGTCCAGCTGATCAGGTATTGACTTCAGGTATCTGTCCAGTTCCCTCTCGAAGACAATCAGGGGTCTATTGGCAATCTCCCATATGTATGCTGGGAGGCAGTTGAACAACCTTGAGCCCCTGACACTTATTGTGTTTTCTCCCACTGTACTCACGGGACCTTTGCTTTTTACTGGGGAAAGAGGAGGGGGAGATTTTCCAGGTGAAAATTATGCTGTACCTTTCTCGCCTGGGCTCCAAGGATTACAGGTCTTGGACCTTCAAACGTTCCTCGAAACTGAGGTGCTTTACCGAACTACGTGCAGTGAAGATCCTCAGTACATTCTCCAGATCTGTAATTTCGCCTACCTTAAAAGGGGCTGTTAGTGTACAGCAGTATTCCAGGTTAGATAGAATAAGTGACTTAAAGAGGATCACCATTGGCTTGGCATCCCTTGTTTCGAGGGTTCTCATCATCCATGACATCATTTTCCTTGCGATTGTAATAATGACACTGTTGTGGTCTTTGAAAGTGAATCCTCTGACCTGATCACTTCTTTTCGTTCTATTATGTGGTTAGAATTCGTTTGATACTCTGGTCTACTTTTTTAAATTCTTAATTTTTCCATAACGGAGTAGCTGGAATTTGTCCTCAAAGAACTTCACATAGTTGTCTGCGGACTATTGGAAGTCTTAGCTTATATCCTCTTGAAGATTTACATTGTCCTCAGTGGAAGACACTCATGCAAATTCTAGCATCTTATTCAAAAGAAGATGGTGCTGTGATTTACATCTCCGTCAATGTCAGATGTGAGGATAAGGAAAATGATGGGGGCGAGTACTGTGCCTGTGGAACAGAGCTTTTCACTGTGGCAGTCCCTGACTAGACTCAGTTTACTATTACTCTTTGTGTTCTCTTGGATAGAAAGTTAAAGATCCATATGTCAACTTTCCAAGTATTCTTTTAGCACGCATTTTATGTGCTGTTACACCATGATCGCACTTTTCAAAGGCTTTTGCAAAGTCTATGTATACTACATCTGCATTCAATTCGTCCTTCAGTGCATCCAAGATCATCTCGTAATGGTCCAGTAGTAGTGAGAGAGGCAGGAACAACCTGCTGTAAACCCATGCTGCCCTGGGGTGTAGGTAACTCACAAGTGACCTGGAGGTAATTCACAAGTGACCTGGAGGTAACTCACAAGTGACCTGGAGGTAACTCACAAGTGACCTGGAGGTAACTCACAAGTGACCTGGAGGTAATTCACAAGTGACCTGGAGGTAACTCACAAGTGACCTGGAGGTAACTCACAAGTGGACCTGGAGGTAACCCCAAGTGACTGAGGAATTCACAAGTGACCTGGAGGTAACTCACAAGTGACCTGGAGGTAACTCACAAGTGACCTGGAGTAACTCACAATGACCTGGAGGTAACTCACAAGTGACCTGGAGGTAACTCACAAGTGACCTGGAGGTAACTCACAAGTGACCTGGAGGTAACTCACAAGTGACCTGGAGGTAACTCACAAGTGACCTAGAGGTAACTACAGTGACCCGGAGGTAACTCACAAGTGACCTGGAGGTAACTCACAAGTGACCTGGAGGTAACTCATAAGTGACCTGGAGGTAAATAACAAATTACCTGGAAGCAACTAACAAGTGACTTGGAGGAAACTAATAAGTGACCTGGAAGTAACTCAAAAGTAACTTGGAGGTAACTAACAAATGACCTGGAGGTAACTAACAAATAACCTGGAGGTAACTAACAAGTGACCTGGAGGTAACTAACAAGTAATCTGGACGTAACTCACAAGTGACCTGGAGGTAACTATCAAGTGACCTGGAGGTAACTAGCAAGTAACCTGGAAGTAAGTAACAACTGACCTGGAGGTAACTCATAAGTGGTAACTCACCCACCACCACCACCACCGCCACCACCACCACCACCATCACCACCACCACCACTACCACCCCTATCCCACACCACCACCACTACCACTACAACCATCACCATCACCACTAGCACCATCACCACCGTCACCAAACCCCCACCACCACCACCACCACCACCACCACATCCACTGTCATCCACAACCACCACTACCATCCACCACCACCACCACCACCCCCATC
>NC_069412.1:9527225-9609725 GCF_026875155.1 Cherax quadricarinatus | reverse complement strand
ATGTACATCCTGAAGTCTACTCAACGTCTTTTATCTACCAATACATAATCCAACAAACTACTGTCATTTCGCCTACATCATATCGTGTATACTTATTTATCCTCTTTTTCTTAAAATATGTATTACCTATAACTAAACCCCTTTCTATACAAAGTTCAATCAAAGGGCTCCCATTATCATTTACACCTGGCACCCCAAACTTACCTACCACACCCTCTCTAAAAGTTTCTCCTACTTTAGCATTCAGGTCCCCTACCACAATTACTCTCTCACTTGGTTCAAAGGCTCCTATACATTCACTTAACATCTCCCAAAATCTCTCTCTCTCCTCTGCATTCCATCTCTTCTCCAGGTGCATACACGCTTATTATGACCCACTTCTCGCATCCAACCTTTACTTTAATCCACATAATTCTCGAATTTACACATTCATATTCTCTTTTCTCCTTCCATAACTGATCATTTAACATTACTGCTACCCCTTCCTTTGCTCTAACTCTCTCAGATACTCCAGATTTAATCCCATTTATTTCCCCCCACTGAAACTCTCCTACCCCCTTCAGCTTTGTTTCGCTTAGAGCCAGGACATCCAACTTCTTTTCATTCATAACATCAGCAATCATCTGTTTCTTGTCATCCGCACTACATCCACGCACATTTAAACAACCCAGTTTTATAAAGTTTTTCTTCTTCTCTTTTTTAGTAAATGTATACAGGAGAAGGGGTTACTAGCCCATTGCTCCCGGCATTTTAGTCGCCTCATACGACACGCATGGCTTACGGAGGAAAGATTCACTATATATATATATATATATATATATATATATATATATATATATATATATATAATATATATATATATATATATATATATATATATATATTTTAGAGAGAGAAGAGAGAGAGAGAGAGAGAGAGGGTGATTTCAGGTACTTCGTGTTACGTCTACTTACACTTTGGTTACACTACACATGCATGTACAAACATATGCGTATACACACTCCTCTCGGTTTTCTTTTTTACTAGTTCTTGTTCTTGTTTATTTCCTCTTATCTCCATGGGGAAGTGGAACAGAATTCTTCCTCCGTAAGCCACGCGTGTCGTAGGAGGTGACTAAAATGCCGGGAGCAATGGGCTAGTAACCCCTTCTCCCTTATATATTACTAAAGTTAAGATGAGGAACTTTTGTAATATATATATATATATATATATATATATATATATATATATATATATATATATATATTATATATATATATATATATATATATATATATATATATATATATGTCGTGCCGAATATGTAAAACTGGTCAATTAGCAAGAACTCATTTAAAATTAAGTCATTTCTAAAATTTTCTCTAATACGTTTAAAGATATATTTTTTTCGTTAATGTTAATGTAAAAATTTTTAATTTTGCACCAAAAGAATCTTAGAAAACTTATAACAAGAACAATTTATTTTAGCCTAACCCAACTAAATATATTTTAAATTTGTTTACAATAATTTAATACTAAACAAACACAGTGAAATATATTTTTATCGTTAGGTTCAGAATGATTTTGGCGAAATTATTGCATACACAAATTTTCGCTTGTCCTATATGACAAGATGAGCGTTGCTATTTAAGCCAAGATCGCAAGTTCTGCCTATTCGGCACGACATATATATATATATATATATATATATATATATATTTATATATATATATATATATATATATATAATATATATATATTATATATATATATTATATATATAATATATATATATATATTTAACAAGTCGGCTGTCTCCCACCGAGGCAGGGGGACCCAAAAAACAAAAACAAAAAGAAAATCCCAAAAAAGAAAATACTTTCATCATCATTCATCACTTTCACCACACTCACACATAATCACTGTTTTTGCAGAGGTGCTCAGAACACAACAGTTTAGAAGTATATACGTATAAAGATACACAACATATCCCTCCAAACTGCCAATATCCCAGACTCCTACTTTAGATTGCAGGCATTGTACTTCCCATTTCCAGGTCTCAAGTCCGGCTATATAAAAATAACCGGTTTCCTTGAATCCCTTCAATAAATATTACCCTGCTCACACTCCAACAGATCGTCAAGTCCCAAATACCATTCGTCTCCATTCACTCCTATCGAACACGCTCATGCACGCCTGCTGGAAGTCTAAGCCCCTCTCCCACAAAACCTCCCTTACCCCTTCCTTCCAACCTTTTCGAGGACGACCCCTACCCCGCCTTCCTTTCCCTACAGATTTAAGTGCTCGCCATGTCATTCTACTTTGATCCATTCTCTCTAAATGACCGAACCACCTCAACAACCCCTCTTCAGCCCTCTGACTAATACTTTTAACTCCACACCTTCTCCTAATTTCCACACTCCGAATTTTCTGCATAATATTTACACCACACATTGCCCTTAGACAGGACATCTACACTGCCTCCAACCGCCTCCTCGCTGCTGCATTCACAACCCAAGCTTCACTCCCATATAAGAATGTTGGTTCTACTATACTTTCATACATTCCCTTCTTTGCCTCCATAGATAACATTTTTTGTCTCCACATATACCTCAACGCGCACCACTCATCTTTTTCCTCTCATCAATTCTATGATTAACCTCATCCTTCATAAATCCATCCGCCGACGCGTCAACCCCTAAGTATCTGAAAACATTCACTTCTTCCATACTCCTCCTCCCAAATTTGATATCCAATTTTTCTTGATCTAAATCATTTGATACCCTCATCACCTTACTCTTTTCTATGTTCACTTTCAACTTTCTACCTTTACACACACTCCCAAACTCATCCACTAACCTTTGCAATTTTTCTTTAGAATCCCCCATAAGCACAGTATCATCAGCAAAAAGTAACTGTGTCAATTCCCATTTTGTATTTAATTCCCCATAATTTAATCCCATCCCTCTCCCGAACACCCTAGCATTTACTTCTTTTACAACCCCATCTATAAATATATTAAACAACCATGGTGACATTACACATCCCTGTCTAAGACCTACTTTTACCGGGAAGTAGTCTCCCTCTCTTCTACACACCCTAACCTGAGCCTCACTATCCTCATAAAAGCTCTTTACAGCATTTAGTAACTTACCACCTATTCCATATACTTGCAACATCTGCCACATTGCTCCCCTATCCACTCTATCATATGCCTTTTCTTAATCCATAATTGCAATAAAAACTTCCCTACCTTTATCTAAATACTGTTCACATATATATACGTCGTGCCGAATAGGCAGAACTTGCCATGTTGGCTTAAATAGCAACGTTAATCTTGCCATATAGGACAAGCGAAAATTTGTGTATGCAATAATTTCGCCAAAATCATTCTAAACCTAACGAAAAAAATGTATTTCACTGTGTTTGTTTAGTATTAAGTTATTGTAAACAAATCTAAAATATATTTAGTTGGGTTAGGCTAAAATAAATTGTTCTTGTTATAATAAGGTTAGGTAAGTTTTCTAAGATTCTTGTGGTGCAAAATTATAAATTTTTACATCAACATCAATGAAAAAAAAAAAAAAACTTTAAACGTACAAGAGAAAATTTCAGAAAGGACATAATTTTAAATGAGTTCTTGCTAATTGACCAGTTTTACATATTCGGCACGACATATGTATATATATATATAATATATATATATATATATATATATATATATATATATATATTATATATTATATATATATATATATATATATATATAATATATATATACATATATATACATATATATATATATATTATATATATATATATATATATATATATATATATATATATATATATATATATATATATATATATATATATATTATATATATATATATATATATATATATATATACATAATACATAACACATCCCGACAGCTGGACACATAGTTATATAATGGTAAGGTCATGTGTCTTCTCTTTTTCACAGAACTTACATGTAGACCAACAGCGAAGGGAGGTTCATCTGCGGTTGCACACATCCGTCACCGGTGACGATATCCCAACATGAATCCAGTAGTCACCATATCATTACGACCTTGTGGACGTTTTGCGCTGCCCATACATATAGCTTTCTGACCTGAGCTGGTCATCATGGTTGATACCAATACTCTGAGTATTTAAGTATCTTTCTTGTCTACCAGAGCTGATAGTTCCACCACCGGCCTGTCATTATCAGTGTTATCATGATAGCTGATCCCTATGTGGGAAAATATGCAGACAAATGAAGTACGATAGCCTTTGTCCAGAGCACTGTTCAGGGCATTTTTAATGTCCATTATTATGGAAGCTCCTTGTATTTGTTTTGTAAGTAGGATTATCAAGTACTTGAAGAGCAGAGTTAGTCACGGAAGATTACCTCTCCTGTGTTATTTTGGTGAGTTTCAATGTAGCTAACTCTGTTAGTGTTGAACTGAGCCTGTTATTTAGTCAGATACTACTAGTCATTATACAGTTCTTACTTATGTATACCTTGCAAGTTGCTGCTGAACTGTACAGTAGCTGTACTGTACTGATCTGATCTGTCAATGCAAGCATTGCGTTCACTGGGCAGCAAGGCCACGCGAGGCAAGTTTCTTGTACTGTTCTTTTAAGGAGGAGTGGAGTCTAATTGTTCTTCTTAGTGGCGGGAGTATGTAACATCCTTATAGTTGGTATTGAGCATTGAAGGATGTTACATCCCCTATAATGGGGATGTTCACTTTGACTAGATTATTATTCACAGTTGCCTCCACCCAGTTGGTGTATAGCCTATGAGCTGGTGTATTATAGACACTATCTGACATGCTGTAGGGGTGAACCAGACTTTAGTGAATGGGGGAGCTGAGTGTGGGGGAGGAGTGACTACTGCGTGGGTGGAGAGGTGAGCCAGTCATAGAAGGTAGAAACCATTGTGTGGAGGGGCCAGCTAGGTTTCCGGAGGAGGTGATCCATGCGTGAAAAAAGAGGTGATCCTGGCGTGAAGGTAGACGTGATCCAGGCGTGGGGGAAGAGGTGATTCAGACGTGAAGGTAGAGATGATTCAGGCTTGAAAGAAGAGATGATCCTAGCGTGAAGGAAGAGGTGACCCAGACTTGAAGGAAGAGGTGATCCAAGCGTGAAGGAAGGTGATTCAGGCATGAAGGAAGAGGTCTTACATGGGATCCAAAACCTGGTGTAGCTCTGATGCTGATTGCATAAGAACATAGGAAAGGAGGAACACTGCAGTAGGCCTGTTGGCCTATACTAGGCAAGTCCTTTACAATCCATCCCACTAACAAAATATTTGGGATGGAATTGTAAAGGACCTGCCTTACATGGGCCAACAGGCCTGCTGCACTTCCAAGAGACACTAGAGATTACTATCCTAACTGCTGCTGGGTTCTACTAGTTTTAAATCTATCAAAACTAGCATTCCAAAACCAAGTGGAAATATAAGGACTGTAGAAGTTCTAAGAGCTGCTGGAGCTCTATAGCACTGTTAAAGCTTTATGACCTCTCATCTGTCTGACATACTGCACATGTCAAAGCTTTGATATGTACTCAAAGTTTTGGTAAATCTAAGGCTCCAAGAACTACATAAACTTCGAGAATTTCTAAAGCTTTAAGAATTGTTTTATTTCTAAGGAATTTAGAAAGCTCTAAAAAGCTTAATAAAGTTTTAGAACATTTTAAAATTCTAGGACTTTCATAAATACTGTGACGTAAACTTCTAGGACGTTTTACACATTTATGATCTAAAGCACTAGGATCAAAAGCTAAAATAGCTTCTAAAGCTGTAAGACTTCCAAAAGCACTGGGATCTAAAGCTCTGCATGTTACCGCAGCTTTAGGAATTTCTGGAATCCAAAGCCTGCTGAAATTCCGTATAGTCTTTGAGCACCAGAATTTGGTAGAACGTCGACCCGCTAATGCGTTATACACCAAAGAACAGCAAGAATGTCTTGAAGGCTGACGCTGAGGAGGAGCGTCAGTGAAGGACTCACCAGAGGAGCGTCTGGACCCTACTGTAATTCTAGGATAGAATGTCTTCAATGCAAGAGCTTAATTGAAGGACTTACCGGCAGTCAACGGCATGCGACTGGGCGACAAGGCAAGCCAGGGAGACCAGCAGCACCACCATCGGCAATCCCAGACACATTCGAGCAGTTGCGGCCATCTTCTGTGAGGAGAGAAAGAGAGAGTGCTGTACCTGGAGGCTGACCTTGAAGTGCTGGTGATGTTGAGTGGTGTTGAGGGGGCCTTGGTGGTGTTGAGTAGGTAGTGTTGAGGGGGCCGTGGTGGTGTTGGGTGAGTGGTGTTGAGTGGGTGGTGTTGAGAGTGGGGAGTCGTATTTTGTTATTTTGTTGACGGAAGTTGTGGTGGTAATGAGTGAGTTTGTATATATTATAAAATATATATATATATGTATATATATATATATATATATATATATATATATATATATATATATATATATATATATATATATATTTCGTCCACCAATCTCTGCTACTTCTCTTCAGAATCTCCCAAGAGCACAGTGTCATCAGCAAAGAGCAACTGTGACAACTCCCACTTTATGTGTGATTCTTTATCTTTTAACTCCACGCCTCTTGCCAAGACCCTCGCATTTACTTCTCTTACAACCCCATCTATAAATATATTAAACAACCACGGTGACATATAATATATATAATATATATAATATATATATATATATATATATATATATATATATATATATATATATAATTATATATATATATATATATATATATATATATATAATATATATATATATATATATATATATATATAATATATATATATATATATATATATATATATATTATATATATATTAAAATATATATATAATATATATATATAGTATAAATATATATATATATATATATATATATATATATATATTTTATATATATTAAATATATATAATATTCATTATATATATAATTATATATATATATAATATTATATAATATATATATATATATAATTCATATACTTATTATATAATATATATATATATATATATATATATATATATATATATATATATATATATATATATATATAATATAGATATATATATATATATATATATATATATATATATATATTATATAATATATATATATATATATATATATATATATTATATATATATATATGATATATATATAATTATATATATATATATATATATATATATAATATATATATATATATAATATTATATATATATATATATATATATATATATATATATTATATATATATATATATATATATTATATATATACATATATATATATATATATAATACATATATATATATATATATATGTCTATATATATATATATATAAAATATATATATATATATATATATATATATATATATAAAATATATATATATATATTATATATATATATATATATATATATATAATATATATATATATGCAAAACAACCACTCTGAAAGAATAGAGAAATTCCAAGCGCTTTCCTGACTACTCACATTATCAAGGAACTATGAAAGTAAAGCATCCAAGGAAGCTATATAAGGGGTCTGGCCAGCACCTCACTATCAGATTAACACCACCCAACGGTGGTTAAAACCTGCCCCAAACTATTCTACCCAATAAAATTTAAAAATTATTATTTGTCCAGTGTATTATTAAATTCTTCCCAAATTCTATTAATTATAAATGGATCTAATTTATATAAACCAAAGGAAATATTCATATTATTGTCAAAACTGCTTTTTATGGAACAAGATTCATTATATTCCTGTCGACCATGGACTTGCTTGATACTACTTTCTCAACTTTTTGAAAATCAATTGGATGGTTTAAAATCTCTTACATGAATAAATAGAGCATTGGAATCTTGTCCAGTTCTAATGCTACATTTATGTTGTTTTAATCTTAGTTCGAGATTTTTACCAGTTTGACCGTAATAAACTTTATCGCAAATTTTACAAGGAATCTTATAGACACATCCATCAGCATTTTGGGGGGAATTCTTTATCAAAAGTTTTTTTACTGTATCAAGATTTTTGAATACAACTTTAATATTAAAAGTCTTAAGAAGAGAAGGCATATCAACCAAGTTTTCATGGTAAGGGAGAACCAACATATTTTTAGTTGAATAAGGCTGGTTGTCCCTTTTTGGATTGTAAAAAGTATTTCTAGCAACTTTAAAAGATTTATCAATTACATTTCTTGGGTATTTTAAATCATTACCCTATTTCATAAATTTTGGATATTTCCTCATCTTTGAACTCAGGACTACAAATTCTTTAAAGCTCTCAAAAACATTGATGAGAAAACAGACAGTTTGGCTCTATCTTGATGCGAGGAATAATAGTGGACATAGGAACAGTTATTTGTAGGTTTTCTGTAAATTTTAAATTTGAATTCATTATTACCCTTAATAATTAAAACATCTAGAAAAGGCAATGAGTTATTTTCTTCAAACTCAACAGTAAAGTTTATAGAATGGGCTAAGCTATTTAATTTTTCAAGGAAATGGTGTATATCTACATTTTTGGGCATAAGACATAAAATATCATCAACATATCTGAACCATTTAGCTCTATTAGGGAGGATTGTGTTAAGCAACCTTGTTTCAAAAAATTCCATGTATAGGTTACTAAGAACAGGTGAAAGAGGATTTCCCATTGCCATACCAAACTTCTGAGTGTAAAACTTATCATTAAATACAAATTTTGCATCAACAATGCAAAGTTTAATAAGTTTAATGATAGTAGGAACTGGCAATGGTAAAACATAGTTAACGAGTTCTTCAGATAAGAAACTTAATAAATCATCAACAGGAACTTTCGTAAACAATTATTAAGGGGAATAATGAATTCAAATTTAAAATTTACAGAAAACCTACAAATAACTGTTCCTATGTCCACTATTATTCCTCGCATCAAGATAGAGTCAAACTGTCTGTTTTCTCATCAATGTTTTTCAGAGCTTTACGAATTTGTAGTCCTGAGTTCATAGATGAGGAAATATCCAAAATTTATGAAATAGGTAATGATTTAAAATACCCAAGAAATGTAATTGATAAATCTTTTAAAGTTGCTAGAAATACTTTTTACAATCCAAAAAGGGACAACCAGCTTTATTCAACTAAAAACATGTTGGTTCTCCCTTACCATGAAAACTTGGTTGATATGCCTTCTCTTCTTAAGACTTTTAATATTAAAGTTGTATTCAAAAATCTTGATACAGTAAAAAAACTTTTGATAAAGAATTCCCCCCAAAATGCTGATGGATGTGTCTATAAGATTCCTTGTAAAATTTGCGATAAAGTTTATTACGGTCAAACTGGTAAAAATAACGAACTAAGATTAAAACAACATAAATATAGCATTAGAACTGGACAAGATTCCAATGCTCTATTTATTCATGTAAGAGATTTTAACCATCCAATTAATTTTCAAAAAGTTGAGAAAGTAGTATCAAGCAAGTCCATGGTCGACAGGAATATAATTGAATCTTGTTTCATAAAAAGCAGTTTTGACAATAATATGAATATTTCCTTTGGTTTATATAAATTAGATCCATTTATAATTAATAGAATTTGGGAAGAATTTAATAATACACTGGACAAATAATAATTTTTAAAATTTTCTTGGATAGAATAGTTTGTGGGTGAGTTGTGCAAAGGACCTATCCAAGTTGGGTCGGCGCGCGTCAGGTGCTTAACCGTTGTGGGATCTGATAGTGAGGTGCTGGCCAGACCCCTTATATAGCTTCCTTGGATGCTTTACTTTCATAGTTCCTTGATAATGTGAGTAGTCAGGAAAGCGCTTGGAATTTCTCTATTCTTTCAGAGTGGTTGTTTTGCATATTCTGAAATCACCTGTTTACTGTGATCTTATTGCATATATATATATATATATATATATATATAATATATATTATATATATATATATATATATATATATATATATATATATATATATATATATATATATATATATATATATATATATATTTATGTCACCGTGGTTGTTTAATATATTTATAGATGGGGTTGTAAGAGAAGTAAATGCGAGGGTCTTGGCAAGAGGCGTGGAGTTAAAAGATAGAGAATCACACATAAAGTGGGAGTTGTCACAGTTGCTCTTTGCTGATGACACTGTGCTCTTGGGAGATTCTGAAGAGAAGTTGCAGAGATTGGTGGATGAATTTGGTAGGGTATGCAAAAGAAGAAAATTAAAGGTGAATACAGGAAAGAGTAAGGTTATGAGGATAACAAAAAGATTAGGTGATGAAAGATTGGATATCAGATTGGAGGGAGAGAGTATGGAGGAGGTGAATGTATTCAGATATTTGGGAGTGGACGTGTCAGCGGATGGGTCTATGAAAGATGAGGTGAATCATAGAATTGATGAGGGAAAAAAAGTGAGTGGTGTACTTAGGAGTCTGTGGAGACAAAGAACTTTGTCCTTGGAGGCAAAGAGGGGAATGTATGAGAGTATAGTTTTACCAACGCTCTTATATGGGTGTGAAGCATGGGTGATGAATGTTGCAGCGAGGAGAAGGCTGGAGGCAGTGGAGATGTCATGTCTGAGGGCAATGTGTGGTGTGAATATAATGCAGAGAATTCGTTGTTTGGAAGTTAGGAGGAGGTGCGGGATTACCAAAACTGTTGTCCAGAGGGCTGAAGAAGGGTTGTTGAGGTGGTTCGGACATGTAGAGAGAATGGAGCGAAACAGAATGACTTCAAGAGTGTGTCAGTCTGTAGTGGAAGGAAGGCGGGGTAGGGGTCGGCCTAGAAAAGGTTGGAAGGAGGGGGAAAAGGAGGTTTTGTGTGCGAGGGGCTTGGACTTCCAGCAGGCATGCGTGACCGTGTTTGATAGGAGTGAATGGAGACAAATGGTTTTTAATACTTGACGTGCTGTTGGAGTGTGAGCAAAGTAACATTTATGAAAGGGTTCAGGGAAACCGGCAGGCCGGACTTGAGTCCTGGAGATGGGAAGTACAGTGCCTGCACTCTGAAGGAGGGGTGTTAATGTTGCAGTTTAAAAACTGTAGTGTAAAGCACCCTTCTGGCAAGACAGTGATGGAGTGAATGATGGTGAAAGTTTTTCTTTTTCGGGCCACCCTGCCTTGGTGGGAATCGGCCAGTGTGATAATAAAAATAATAATATATGTATATATATATATATATATATATATTATATATATATATATATATATATATATATATATATATGTATGTATATATATATGTATGTATTATATTATATATATATATATATATATATATATATATATATATATATATATATATCTATGTATATATATATATATACATATATATATATATATATACATATATATATATATATATATATATATATATATATATATATATATATATATATATATATATATATATATATATATATATATATATATATATATATATATATATGGTAATGGAAATCTTAAGCTCAAGTACTTTCACATTTCTCAGTGTGTCATCATGAGCTGTGCAATGTTGCAAAAGTAGCAACAGGAAAAATGGCTTTATTATATATATATAGTGAGCTTAGAAGAGTTAGGGAGAACAATGAACGTATGCATGAGAGGAAGTTAAATAACACTGGTCAACAACCAAAATGCTTCCGAGACCAGAGTAGCATTTTCCAACTAATTTTAGGTCACTGGTTAAAATTGCTTGTTAACTCTACTTTTCAATATAGACCTACACTCACAGTCTCACTGACCTTTATTATTGTTCCAGCAGTCATGGAAAGTGGTTATGATGTGCAAGTTTATATTTTAAGGTGAAAGGTAGGTGATTTTCTTAGGCAAACACTTTTTAAACTTATAATTAATGTTCACTGAGCAAGCTATTTCAAAATTTCGTGACCATCATCAGCAGTTCAATGATTTATTTGTAATGGAAGGTGATTTAATGGGCTACAACAATATTAATGGTCTGATGGAAGCACTTGGCATCGATTACGATCCCAGTCACTGGAGGCTGTTCATAGATTCATTAAAAACGAGTCTGAAAGGTGTCTTGCTGCATAACGTCATCAGTTCCTGTTGGCTATGCACCACATATGAAAGAAACTTATGAGAATATAAAGCATATGTTCCAGTGCATGAAATATGATGAACATCAATGGCAACTCTGTAGTGACTTAGAGGTTGTTGTTCTTATGATGGGCTTGCAGGGCGGATACACAAAGTACTGCTGCTTCTATGTGAATGGGACAGCCATGCAAGAGGTTCCCACTACATCAGGAGAGACTGGCCACCTCGTCAATCATTGAAGCCTGGGATGAACAATGTTCAACATCCACCTCTCATTGAACCCAGTAAAATTTTGCTACCACCCTTACACATAAAACTGAGGCTCATGAGAAGCTTTGTAAAAGCTATGGACAAATCCGGTCAGAGATTCAAGTATTAACATCAAAATTCCCCTCACTGAGCGACTCTAAGTTAAGAGAGGGAGTCTTTAAATGGCCATCAGATTCGAGAGTTTCTTAAATATGGTGGCTGTGAATCAGACCTTCATGGGAAGGAGAAAGCTGCTTGGGAATCATTCAAGTTAGTGGCGAAGGGATTTCTCGGAAACAGAAGGGAAGGCAAATATGAATAATTGATGCAAAACCTCATCAAGGCTTTACAAGAACATGGGATGTAACATATCACTTAAAATCCATTTTTTGACTCACATTTAGACTTTTTTTTCCAGCGAACTGTGGGGCAGGTAGTGACGAACATGGTGAAAGGTTTTACCAAGATATTTCAACCATGGAAAAATGGTATCAGGGCAAATGGGGCCCAAGAATGCTTGCAGACTATTGCTGGGCATTGGCAAGAGATGATTCTTCAGGGTACTATAAGCGTCAAGCAAAAAGGCAGAGAGTAGGTACGGATTTTTTTAACACATCGGCCGATTCCCACCAAGGCAGGGTGGCCCGAAAAAAGAAAAACTTTCATCATCATTCACTCCATCACTGTCTTGCCAGAGGGGTGCTTTACACTACAGTTATAAAACTCCAACATTAACACCCCTCCTTCAGAGTGCAGACACTGTACTTCTCATCTCCAGGACTCAAGTCCGGCCTGTCGGTTTCCCTGAATCCCTTCATAAATGTTACTTTGCTCACACTCCAACAGCACGTCAAGTATTAAAAACCATTTGTCTCCATTCACTCCTGTCAAATACGCTCACGCACGCTTGCTGGAAGTCCAAGCCCCTCACACACAAAACCTACTTTACCCCCTCTCTCCAAAACTTCTTAAGGCCGACCCCTACCCTGCCTTCCCTCCACTACAGATTTATACACTCTCGAAGTCATTCTGTTTTGTTCCATTCTCTCTACATGTCCGAAGCACCTCAACAACCCCTCCTCAGCCCTCTGGACAATAGTTTTGGTAATCCCACACCTTCTCCTAATTTCCAAACAACGAATTCTCTACATTATATTCACACCACACATTGCCCTCAGACATGACATCTCCACTGCCTCCAGCCTTCTCCTCGTTGCAACATTCATCCCCCATGCTTCACACCCATACAAGAGTGTTGGTACAACTATACTCTCATACATTCCCCTCTTTGCTTCCACGGAAAGACTCCGAAGTGCACCACTCACCCTTTTCTCCTCATCAATTCTGTAATTCACCTCATCCTATATAGATTCATCTGCTGACACGTCCACTCCTAAATATATGAATATATTCACCTCCTCCATACTCTCTCCCTCTAATCTGATATCCAATCTTTCGTCACCTAATCTTTTTGTTATCCTCATAACTTTACTCTTTCCTATATTCACTTTTAATTTTCTTCTTTTACATACCCTACCAAATTCATCCACCAACCTCTGCAACTTCTTTTCAGAATCTCCCAAAAGCACCGTGTCATCAACAAAAAGCAACTGTGACAACTTCCACTTTGTGTTTGATTCTTTATCTTTTAACTCCACACCTCTTGCTAAGACCCTCGCATTCACTTCTCTTACAGTCCCCTCTATAAATGTATTGAACAACCACGGTGAAATCACACATCCTTTTCTAAGGCCTACTTTTACTGGGAAATAATCTCCCTCTCTCTTACATACTCTAACCTGAGCCTCACTATCCTCGTAAAAATCTTCACTGCTTTCAGTAACCTACCTCCTATACCATACACCTGCAACATCTACCACATTGCCCACCTATCCAACTTGTCATATGACTTTTCCAAATCCATAAATGCAACAAAAACCTCTTTACCCTTATCTAAATACTGTTCACCTATATGTTTCACTGTAAATACCTATATGTTTCACTGTAATTTCAAGTACAGAGTGGCTGGACCACATACGCAAATCCGGAGTTCGTAATGAACCTGTCTAACAAAGAATTAAGTAGTGACCAGCAGGCAGCACTAGGGTTTGGATTTAGCTTCGCACCAACAACTAAATTTAGTTAATTATGTATCTTTAGTTAATTATATAAACATAGAAAAATCGTTTTGCATGCTAGAAAAGCATGGTGACGTGGCGCCCGATACATTTAAAATATGTAAAGGGATAATATATGGGACTTTACTCCGTCCTGTGGTTCCCAACTGCCCATTAAGATTCACTAAATCATACAAGGAGCTCAGTAACGATCAGACCTTGCATCTCTCGAGAGGGAATAAATTAGACTTATTTGTTATTTTAGATAAAGTTGAATACTTAGGTAAAATGAACATTCACTGAGTGACGATGAAACTTACGAACCTCTCGTTAGGAACCCCACCGACCAGGTCAATAGCCATTTCAATAAACGTCTAAAAACGTTATTGAAGGGAAATGATGAACTAATTAAACACTTGTCAGCGAGGTTCAAAACACTTTATGGGTTGATCAAGACTCATAAACCAGGGAACCCAGTGCGTTCTATTATAAGTCCAGTAGGCTCAGCAGCATATAACCTCCTAATTCCCAAGGTTAGTAGAATCTCGGATGCGCATATTAAAAGTAATGTTGACCTTACTGAGGGGCTCCAAAAATTAAATGTTTCACAAGACCCTTGTGAGTTTTGATGTCACATCCCTGTTTACCAGAGTCCCTGTCCCTGACTTGCTTACGTACCTTGAAGAGGAACTACAAAACTCCTTGCCCTACTCCACGAATATAATTACTGAACTGATTAAACTTTGTTGTACTGATTGCAAGTTTGTGTTTGAAGGCAAATACTATACTCAAAAGCAAGGCATGACCATGAGAAATCCCCTGAGCCCCTTACTCAGCAACCTGTTTATGGAATTCTGTGAGACTAGACTCCTTAAAGACATTCTCCCAAATAAAGGTAAATGCTTCAGATATGTAAATGATGTTTTTTGCCTTTGACCTAAAGATCACAACATTGATGAATTCCTACCTATATTCAATAGTTTAGTACCTTCCATTAAGCTCACAATATATGAATCCATCGTGTCGACAGAAGATTCAAATTTGCAGTTTACAGGAAGACCACCAATGTGTCGTCATACATTCATCATTATTTCAGTTGTGAATGTAGGGTTTAAAGGAGTGTTTTCCTTAAAAATGTTCCTGAGAGCTTTGCACATCTGCAATCCTGAACATTTAGAAGATGAAATCAATAAGATATTTAACTTAGCCACAAAACTGAGATACCCCAGGGGTTTTGTCGAGAAGGCCCTACTGTCAGCTAGGAAGACTTTCTACAGGACTGAACCTAGGGAAACGCCTACCAGGAAGAATGTATTGGTCTTGCTATACAATGATAATTTGGTCTGCTTCGGGAGGCACTAAAAAAAGTTCAATATAAACCTTAGTTTCAAAATCACTGGGACAGTGAAACAGAGACTGATTAAAAACACACCGCCTAGTAACATGGGTTATGTTTACAAGGTCTTATGCACCCTTTGCCCTCTCTCATATACTGGTCAGACAGGTAAGCCTCTAGAAACCAGATTATCCCAACACAAGTATTCATTCAGGACAGGCCAGGTGTCGAATGCAATCGTTAACCATGTCAGTTCTTGTAATCACCCACCGAGGTGGGCTGCCGCCCAAATAATTGTACCCAAGAGTTCCATCATGGAAAGAAACATTATCGAGTCCTCTCTCTTGAAACATGATATGGATGCCATATATAACTTAAATTATGAGCTTTACAAACTCGATAGCTATTTAGTGGAGTCTATTGTGCACAGTCTTAAACAACAATGTTATACAAAAGCGCAGGCTTGTTCATTACGCCAGGGTGTCTCCTGATTTTATGGTGACGTTTGACCAGAGTCTGCATACTGAACATCATGGTACACCTGTTGTTAACATCGAAATAACACATAGCATCATGTTAAATCCGTTGGGAACGTCGATATAATGTTAGGTACATGTGAACGTCGGCATAATGTATAACACGCTTAGGATAAAGGTATCGTAAGGTTACAGATACACAAGGCCAAGTGGTTGCAATCACTGACTGCAATTGGATCGATATAGCATTAGTATTACAGAAGTAGGCATGTGGGGGGAGGGGTTCATTCAGATATCGTTGCGCATGTGTGGATTGCCTAGAGGCAAACAGAATGACCTATTGATGTCCTAACCTGTCTAAATAGAGCGGTACAAAAAAAAATTACACATAGATAATTGTAGCAGGGATATTGCAATTAGTTTAGTAGTTAACAGTATTAGGCTGTTAATGGTGTTAAAAAAAATCAGAAGTTATCGTAGAGAACAAACTAAATACTAGAGGGATTCATAAATAATAGAGGCATAAAAATCGACACTGAGAATAGTGGTAGACAGGATTCGGGAACATATCCTAAGACCCTCCCAAGTGTTTCTGGAATATTCTAGAAGGCCAGGGCATGGAGTATTGTCAAATGAGCGCATTCTTTCCCTCTAGTTTATTAATTAGAAAGTTACACATAATAGATGCATTCTGTTTGTGTATTATCTTCGATTGTAACCTAAACTAGTCTGTCACATAAGCTGTTCTCAGAGATTAAGAGAAGCTTAGGGCTGGCTATTAAATCTTCTGGTTTCTTACGTCCTGGTATCCGCAAACTTAGAGGCCCACCCCATCCGACCCAATAGAGGGTGGGGTGTGGAGGCACGTGGGTGTGTGGCATTACGCTGTGGCTCTCGTATTTCAGAGAGACACTGGTGGGAGTCACTCATGCTACTGTCCTCTGAGAAAAATTCCACTCATTTCTCCTGTTGCTACCTTTGCAACATTGCACAGCTCCTAATGACGCACTGAGAAGAGTGAGAGTACTTGAGCTTAAGATTTCCATCCCCCGTGGCTTGTCTTACATTGTTAAGATCGCCTGTTTGCGAATGTTTTGCAACGCTCATTTTGCCGAATAAGGCAAGCGAAAATTTGTGTATGTAATAATTTCACAAAAAAAATCTGAACCTAACGAAAAAATATATATATTTTATTGCATTTGTTTATTATTAAATTATTGTACACTTATCTAAAATATATTTAGTTGGATTAGGTTAAATTAAATTGCGCTTGTTATAATAAGGTTAGGTAAGTTTTCTAAGGTTCTTTTGATAGAAAATTATTCAGTTTTCATTAACATAATTGAAAAAATATATCTTTAAACGTATATATGAAAATTTTAGGAAAGAATTAATTTTAAATGAGTTCTTGCTAATTGACAAGTTATATATATATATATATATATATATATATATATATATATATATATATATATATATATATATATATATATATAATATATATATATATATATATATATATATATATGTCGTGCCGAATAGGCAGAACTTGCGATCTTGGCTTAAATAGCAATGTTCATCTTGCCATATAGGACAACCGAAAAATTGTGTATGGAATAATTTCGCCAAAATAATTCTGAACCTAATGAAAAAAATATATTTCACTGTGTTTGTTTAGTATTAAATTATTGTAAACAAATCTAAAATATATTTAGTTGGGTTAGGCTAAAATAAATTGTTCTTATTATAATAAGGTTAGGTAAGTTTTCTAAGATTCTTTTGGAGCAAAATTAAATTTTTTTACATAAACATTAATGAAAAAATCTATCTTTAAACGTATAAGAAAAAATTTCAGAAAGGACTTAATTTTAAATGAGTTCTTGCTAATTGACCAGTTTTACATATTCGGCACGATATATATATATATATATATATATATATATATATATATTATATATATATATATATATATATATATATATATATATATATATATATATATATATATATATATATATATATATATATATATATATATATATATATGATATATATATATATAATCTTTTCAAACTTTTTTGTGTAGTGACTATATTTATTCGGTATTTGTTCTTTATATTTTGTGTCTGTCAGTAACTAACAACACACTGCTGGGTGTGTGGAAATACAGCTCCTGGGCCCATTGTGGGTATAAATTTAATACTCCTAGGCTTGTTGAGAATGTAGAATTGCAGTTCTTAGACCTCTTAAGAGGGGTTAAGGGGGACAAAAAGGGGTGGAGGTGAGTGAGAGAGGGGCGGAAAGAGGGGGTTGAGGTGGACAGAGAGAGGGTGAAGGAGGGGTTGAGAAGGAGAGAGGGGATGGAAAGAGGGGGTTGAGGTGGACAGAGAGGGGTAGAGGTGTTGTCACAGCAACAGATAACAAATGATAAAAGTCTCTGACAGCAGAGTTCCTCACAGCGTCTCTCTTCAAGCTTCTCCTCTCAAACACTTTATCTTCTCTCCCCAAAATTCTATATTCAAAGATTCTATCTTCCTCAAAGATTCTATCTTCCTCAAAGATTCTATCTTCCTCAAAGATTCTATCTTCCTCAAAGATTCTATCTTCCTCAAAGATTCTATCATACTTGAATATTCACTTTTAAATTTTTCACCTTTTTTTAAGCTACTCTCTTAAATTTTATTTCATTTAAATCTGCTAGCCTTTCACAAATCCTCGATCTTTTCATAAATCCTCAATCTTATCATAAATCCTCGATCATATCATAAAGCCTCAATCCTATTATAAATCCTCGATCTTATCATAAATCCTCGATCTTATCATAAATCCTCAGCCCTATCATTAATCCTAGTTCCTATCATAAATCCACTATCCTGTCTAAAATTTTGATCTTAAAACCTTAATCTTATCTTCAAATCTCTGTGCTGTCTTGAAGTCTCTATCCTATCTTAAAACCTTTATTACTATCTCAATACCTCTATCATATCTTAAAACATCTATCCTATCTTCAAATCTCTATCCTATCATAAAATCTTTATCTTATCTTATCTTATCTCTATCTCTATCATATCATAAAATCCCTTTTACTAACTTAAAACCTTTATCACATCTTAAAACCTCTATCCTATCTTAAAACGTCTATCCTGTCTTAAAATTATCCTATATTAAAATGTGTATCCTATCTTAAAAGTCTATTCTATCTTAAAATGCCTATCCTGCTTAAAATGATCCTAACTTAAAACGTCTGTCCTATCTTAAAATGATCCTGTCTCAAAACTTCTATCCAATCCTAAAATGATCCTATCTTAAAAATCTATTCTATCTTAAAAATCTATCCTATCTTAAAATATTCCTATTTTAAAATGGCTATTCATTCTTAAAATGTCTATCCTATCTTAAAATGTCTATCCTAATAATGAACTGCAAAAGGTTTACTCTGAGTCACATAACTTTCCACCTCGTATGTGCAATTAGCGGAGATTTTTTGGTTTGTAAGAGTATAAGTGAGAGTGTTAGAGTCTGGGAACTGTCTTCACCACGACTCAGTCTCAGTCCTGGACGTTGGACTTCATAGGGAATATTTCTGGATTAAGAAGTGTTAAGATGCACTTGTGAAAGTAGAAGTTTATAATATTTACCTGTCATGTGTTCGTGACTCTCGCCAATATCACCAGCCCTGACAAAGTGCAAATAATTCAACTGGTCTCCATTTCACACTTATTTGGCAGGAGGTTGGTACCTCCCTGGATAGTTGCTGTCTACCATCCTACTGCAGTAGCTTTGACAGGTGGCTGGTACCCTCCCTGGATGGTTGCTCTCTATCATCCTACTGAAGTAGCTTTGACAGGTGGTTGGTACCCTCCCTGGATGGTTGCTGTCTACCATCCTACTGCAGTAGCTTTGACAGGTGGTTGGTACCCTCCATGGATGGTTGCTGTCTACCATCCTACTGCAGTAGCTTTGACAGGTAGTTGGTACTTACCTGAATGGTTGCTGTCTACCATCCTACTGCAGTAGCTTTGACAGGTGGTTGGTACCTCCCTGGATAGTTGCTGTCTACCATCCTACTGCAGTAGTTTTGACAGGTGGTTGGTACCCTCCCTGGATAGTTGCTGTCTACCATCCTACTGCAGTACCTTTGACAGGTGGTTGGTACCCTCCCTGGATAGTTGCTGTCTACCATCCTACTGCAGTACCTTTGACAGGTGGTTGGTACCCTCCCTGGATAGTTGCTGTCTACCATCCTACTGCAGTAGCTTTGACAGGTGGTTGGTACCTCCCTGGATAGTTGCTGTCTACCATCCTACTGCAGTAGTTTTGACAAGTGGTTGGTACCCTCCCTGGATAGTTGCTGTCTACCATCCTACTGCAGTAGCTTTGACAGGTGGTTGGTACCCTCCCTGGATAGTTGCTTTCTACCATCCTACTGCAGTAGCTTTGACAGGTGGTTGGTACCCTCCCTGGATGGTTGCTGTCTACCATCCTACTGCAGTAGCTTTGACAGGTAGTTGGTACCTCCCTGAATGGTTGCTGTCTACCATCCTACTGCAGTAGCTTTGACAGGTGGTTGGTACCTCCCTGGATAGTTGCTGTCTACCATCCTACTGCAGTAGCTTTGACAGGTGGTTGGTACCTCCCTGGATAGTTGCTGTCTACCGTCCTACCGCAGTAGCTTTGACACGTGGTTGGCACCCTCCTTGGATAGTTGCTGTCTACCATCCTACTGCAGTAGCTTTGACAGGTGGTTGGTACCCTCCCTGGATAGTTGCTGTCTACCATCCTACTGCAGTAGCTTTGACAGGTGGTTGGTACCTCCCTGGATAGTTGCTGTCTACCATCCTACTGCAGTAGCTTTGACAGGTGGTTGGTACCTCCCTGGATAGTTGCTGTCTACCGTCCTACCGCAGTAGCTTTGACACGTGGTTGGCACCCTCCTTGGATAGTTGCTGTCTACCTCCTACGCAGTAGCTTTGACACGGTGGTTGGCACCCTCCTTGGATAGTTGCTGTCTACCATCCTACTGCAGTAGCTTTGACAGGTGGTTGGTACCTCCCTGAATGGTTGTTATCTATCTATCAACTTAATGAAGTAGTTGTGACATGAGGATAATAATAATAATAATAATAATAATAATAATAATAATAATAATAATAATAATAATAATAATAATAATTATAATAATAATAATAATAATCTTTATTTCTACAAGTAGATGTAACCTGTACAAGCCTAGCTGACATCACTAACATTATATAGATAGCCTCTTGTTATGTAGAGCATTTCAGGAAAATTAGGTTAATTTTGTCCCCAGAATGCTACCCACACCAGTCGGCTACCACCCTGCTCCCCTAACACTGTTAGGTGAACAGGGACAGCAGGTGTCTTAAGGTAACACGCTCTAATGATTCCACTCATGCTGGGGATAGAACCATGGACCTAGTGTGTGAGCTAAGTGCGCTACCAACCGAGCTATGGGACACATGGATATTTGCTGTCTATCAACCTACAATATATTTGTCAGGAGGGCAATATTTCCACCATCTTCCCACTATGTTTAATAACAAAATCCAAAATTTATATTATTATATTTTATATACGGAATACATTGGCTAACGCGACGGTCTGGAGTTTTGAGACTCTCTGACCGCGGGTTCAATCCTGCCCGTGGTATGGTTTGTTTGCAATCGTGTCATTACGATTTCGTGAGTCATGTAGATCAGTATGTGTTAATTGCTACTCGGGTAATAGTCTACGGTGATTGCTACCCACACTTGACTACCTCACGCACCTGGTACTACTCAGACAATAGTCTACGGTGATTGCTACCCACACTTGACTACCTCACGCACCTGGTACTACTCAGACAATAGTCTACGGTGATTGCTACCCACACTTGACTACCTCACGCACCTGGTACTACTCAGACAATAGTCTACGGTGATTGCTACCCACACTTGACTACCTCACGCACCTGGTACTACTCAATTCAATTCAATTCAAATTCAAAGTTTATTCTCTATAAGGATTACAATGCTGTGTTTAGAGAAATTTGGTTATTGTTTGGTTTACATGTAATAAAATTGTGATTACAGAGTGTACCACTAGAACGCTTAGCATGGCTAGGCATTTCGGGCATACTTAGTTTTATTCTTAATTGTAAAATATTACAAATTATGAGGTAAGTTGGTATTATGGCTAAGTGACTAAATACTAGTTTGTGAGTTTAGCAATGTGAATGGTTTTGTTTTGGCACAGTACATAGTTTCAGTATTGGAGTATCACAGGATTCATTATTTTAAGACTGAGATTAATATTTCTGTTTATGGTCAAATGAGTGACCGAGTGTAAGTGTGAACCACCAGGTGGTATTCGTGTAGTTAGTTGACGGGTGTATCAGGGAGATAAGATGTTTTCTAATGGTAGTTTTGAAGGTGATGAATGTGTCTGCAGTTCTAGAGTTCTCAGGTAGGGTATTCCAGATTTTAGGGCCTTTGACATACATTGAATTTTTGTAAAGGTTTAGTCGGACACGGGGAATGTCGTAGAGATGTTTGTGTCTGGTGTTATGCCTGTGGGTTCTGTCACAACTATCAAGAAAGCGTTTTAGGTCAAGATTGATATTAGAGTTTAAGGCCCTGTAGATATAGATTGCACAGTAGTAAGTGTGGATGTACTGAACTGGGAGTAAGTTTAGATCTATGAAGAGTGGGGGGGTGTGTTGCCAGGGATGGGATTTAGTGATTATTCTTACTGCAGCTTTTTGTTGGGTTATTATTGGCTTTAGGTGTGTTGCTGCAGTTGATCCCCAAGCACAAATAGCATAGGTGAGGTATGGATAAATAAGTGAGTGGTATAGTGTGAGAAGGGCATTTTGCGGCACGTAGTATCGTGTCTTGGGGAGGATCCCAACCGTTTTGGATACTTTTTTGGCTATATGCTGGATATGGGTGCTGAAATTCAGGTTGTTGTCAAGGTATAAGCCTAGGAATTTTCCCCAATTATTTCTGGTAATTAGAGTGTTGTCAATCTTAATGTTAAATGGTGCATCTCCTGCTCTGCTACCAAACATAATATAGTAGGTTTTGTCAGTGTTAAGCGTAAGTTTATTGGCTGTCATTCAAGTCGATATTTTAGTCAGCTCCTCATTCACAATGGTGTTGAGGGTGGCAAGATTAGGGTGAGAGATGACATAAGTCGTGTCATCAGCAAAGAGAATGGGTTTCAGGTGTTGGGATACGTTTGGAAGGTCATTGATGTATATGAGGAAGAGCAGGGGACCAAGGACACTTCCCTGCGGAACTCCAGTATCAAGTGGCCGTGTTGCTGATGCTGTGTCTTTAATGGTGACGTACTGATACCTATTAGTAATGTAAGATTTGAAATAAGCAAGCGCATGGCCTCTTATACCGTAGTAATAAAGTTTGTGGAGTAGGATGTCGTGGTTTACAGTGTCAAAAGCTTTTCTTAGGTCAATAAAAATTCCTAGTGGATATTCCTCATTTTCCAATGCTGTGTAAAGCAGATCTAGCATTTTTATGATTGCATCATTAGTGCTTTTATTTTTCCTGAATCCAAACTGGCAGGGGTTGAGTATGTTTTGAGCCGTTATAAATGAATACAGTCTCCTGTGCATGAGTTTCTCAAAGATTTTGGATAGCAATGGTAAGTTAGATATTGGCCTATAGTTCCGTCGCTACTATCCAGTGTCTCAGATGGTAGATGCTACTCTGTACTTCCATTAATAATCTCAACGGTAATCATAACGAAACCAAACATTATAATTACAGTGAAAGGAATAAAATAACTGTAATAATAATAATAATAATAAAATTATTATAATTATTACTACAAAATAATGACAGTTACATGTATATTTTGTTAATTATATTACCCTGACAAGTCATTGGTATGAACATGAGAGTAAACATACTTCACCCTGACTACCATTACTACTTCACCCTGACTACCATTACTACCTCACCCTGACTACCATTACTACCTCACCCTGACTACCATTACTACCTCACCCTGACTACCATTACTACCTCACCCTGACTACCATTACTACCTCACCCTGACTACCATTACTACCTCACCCTGACTACCATTACTACCTCACCCTGACTACCATTACTACCTCACCCTGACTACCATTACTACCTCAACCTGACTACCATTACTACCTCAACCTGACTACCATTACTACCTCAACCTGACTACCATTACTACCTCAACCTGACTACCATTACTACCTCAACCTGACTACCATTACTACCTCACCCTGACTACCATTACTACCTCAACCTGACTACCATTACTACCTCAACCTGACTACCATTACTACCACAACCTGACTACCATTACTACCTCACCCTGACTACCATTACTACCTCAACCTGACTACCATTACTACCTCAACCTGACTACCATTACTACCTCACCCTGACTACCATTACTACCTCAACCTGACTACCATTACTACCTCAACCTGACTACCATTACTACCTCAACCTGACTACCATTACTACCTCACCCTGACTACCATTACTACCTCACCCTGACTACCATTACTACCTCACCCTGACTACCATTACTACCTCACCCTGACTACCATTACTACCTCACCCTGACTACCATTACTACCTCACCCTGACTACCATTACTACCTCACCCTGACTACCATTACTACCTCACCCTGACTACCATTACTACCTCACCCTGACTACCATTACTACCTCACCCTGACTACCATTACTACCTCACCCTGACTACCATTACTACCTCATACTGACTACCATTACTACCTCACCCTGACTACCATTACTACCTCACCCTGACAACCATTACTACCTCAACCTGACTACCATTACTACCTCACCCTGACTACCATTACTACCTCACCCTGACTACCATTACTACCTCACCCTGACAACCATTACTACCTCAACCTGACTACCATTACTACCTCACCCTGACTACCATTACTACCTCACCCTGACTACCATTACTACCTCACCCTGACTACCATTACTACCTCACCCTGACTACCATTACTACCTCACCCTGACTACCATTACTACCTCACCCTGACTACCATTACTACCTCACCCTGACTACCATTACTACCTCACCCTGACAACCATCACTACCTCACCCTGACTACCATTACTACCTCACCCTGACTACCATTACTACCTCACCCTGACAACCATCACTACCTCAACCTGACTACCATTACTACCTCACCCTGACAACCATCACTACCTCAACCTGACTACCATTACTACCTCACCCTGACTACCATTACTAACCACACCCTGACTACCATTACTACCTCACCCTGACTACCATTACTACCTCACCCTGACTACCATTACTACCTCACCCTGACTACCATTACTACCTCACCCTGACTACCATTACTACCTCACTCTAACTATCATTATTACCTCACCCTGACTATTATTACTACCTCACCCTAACTACCATTACTACCTCACCCTATCATTACTACCTCACCCTAACTAACATTACTACCTCACCCTGACTACCATTACTACCTCACCTTGACTACCATTACTAACTCATCCTAACTAACATTACTACCTCACCCTAACTACCATTACTACCTCATCCTGACTACCATTACTACCTCACCCTGACTACCATTACTACCTCACCCTGACTACCATTACTACCTCACCTTGACTACCATTGCTACCTTACCCTAACTATCATTATTACCTCACCCTGACTACCATTACTACCTCACCCTAACTACCACTACTACCTCACCCTAACTATCATTACTACCTCACCTTGACTACCATTACTACCTCACCCTAACTAACATTACTACCTCACCCTAACTACCATTACTACCTCACCCTAACTACCATTACTACCTCACCCTAACTACCATTACTACTTCACCCTAAACTACCATTACTACCTCACCGTGACTACTATTACTACCTCACCCTGACTACCATTACTACCTACATTCCTAACTACCATTACTACCTCACCTAACATATACTACCTCACCTTGACTACCATTACATAACCTCACCCTAACTTCCATTACTACCTCACCCTGACTACCATTACTACCTCACCCTAATTACCATTACTACCTCACCCTAACTATCCATTACTACCTCACCCTAACTTTCATTACTACCTCACACCTAACTACCAAATTACTACCTCACCCTAACTATCATTACTACCTCACTACTTAACTACCATAATACTACCTCACCCTAACTACCATTACTACCTCACCCTAACTATCAATTACTACCTCACCCCTAACTACCATTACTACCTCACCCTGACTACCATTACTACCTCACCCTATCTACCATTAATACCTCACCCTAACTACCATTACTACCTCACCCTGACTACCATTACTACTACATCATGACTACCATTACTACCTCACCCCTAACTAACATCACTACCTCACCCTATCTACTATTACTACCTCACCCTAACAACCATTACTACTACATCATGACTAACATTACTACCTCACCCTAACTACCATTCCTACCTCACCCTAACTACCATTACTACCTCACCCTAACTACCATTACTACCTCACCCTAACTACCATTACTACCTCACCCTAACTACCATTACTACCTCACCCTAACTACCATTACTACCTCACCCTGAACACCATTACTACCTCACCTTAACTACCATTACTATCTCGCCCTAACTACCATTACTATCTCACCCTGACTACCATTACTACTACATCATGACTACCATTACTACCTCACCCTAACTACCATTACTACCTAAACCTAACTACCATTGCTACTTCACCCTGACTACCATTACTACTACATCATGACTACCATTACTACCTCACCCTAACTACCATTACTACCTCACCCTAGCTACCATTACTACTTCACCCTGACTACCATTACTACTACATCATGACTACCATTACTACCTCACCCTAACTACCATTACTACCTTACCCTAACTACCATTACTACTTCACCCTGACTACCATTACTACTACATTATGGCTACCACGACTACTACATCATGACTTTCATTACTACTACATCATGACTACCATTACTACTACACCATGACTACCATTACTACTACATCATGACGACGACACTACTAAACTACATACACTAATCATGACTACCACTACTACTACACCATGACTACCACTATACTACAATGACTACACTACTACTACACCTGACTACCACTACTAACATACACCCTACATACAATGACTACAACTACTACTACACCCTGACTACCACTACTACTACATAATAACTACCACTACTACTACACCATGACTACCACTACTACTACATGATGACTACCACTACTGCTACACCCTGTCTACCACTACTACTACATCATGACTACCACTACTACTACATCATGACTACCACTACTACTACACCCTGACTACCACTACTACTACATCATGACTACCACTACTACTACAACCACTGACTACCACTACTACTCTACATCATGACTACCACTACTACTACATCATGACTTACCAATTCTACTACTACAACCTGTCTACCACTACTACTACATCATGACTACCACTACTACTACAACATGACTACCACTACTACTACATCATGACTACCACTACTACTACAACATGACTACCACTACTACTACATCATGACTACCTATCTACTAACTACTATCATCTGCTACCACTACTACTACACATGACTACCACTACTACTACATCATGACTACCACTACTAACTACAACCATGTCTACCACTACTACTACATCATGACTACCATCTACTACTCAATGACTACCACTACTACTACATCATGATACCACTACTACTACATCATGACTACCACTACTACTACATCATGAACTACACACATACACACACTACATCATGTACTACTACTACTACTACATCATGACTACCATCTACTACTACATCATGACTACCACTACTACTACATCATGACTACCACTACTACTACATCATGACTACCACTACTACTACATCATGACTACCACTACTACTACATCATGACTACCACTACTACTACATCATGACTACCACTACTACTACATCATGACTACTACTACTACTACATCATGACTACTACTACTACTACATCATGACTACCACTACTACTACATCATGACTACATCTACTACTACATCATGACTACCACTGCTACTACATCATGACTACTACTACTACTACATCATGACTACCACTACTATTACATCATGACTACCACTACTAGTACACCATGACTACCACTACTACTACATCATGACTACCACTACTACTACATCATGACTACCACTGACTACTACATCATGACTACTACTACTACTACATACACAATACTACCACTACTACTACACCCTGTCTACCACTACTATTACATCATGACTACCACTACTACTACATCATGACTACCACTACTACTACATCATGACTACCACTACTACTACATCATGACTACCACTGCTACTACATCATGACTACCACTACTACTACACCCTGTACTACCCACTAACTATTACACTATATCACTGACTACCACTACTACACTCATGACTACCACTACTACTACATCATGACTACCAATACTACTACATCATGACTACCACTGCTACTACCATCATGACTACACTACTACTACATCATGCATACTAACTCACTACTACTACATCATGACTAACCCGACTACTACTAACACCCACTACCACTACTAACGTTCACTACTAACCATACTACTACACATGACTACCACTACTACTACTACATCATGACTACCACTACTCACCTGACTACCAACACCTCAATGACTACTCACTACTACTACATCACTGACTACCACTACTACTACACCCTGACTATCACTATACTACACATGACTACCTCACTGCTACACACCTGATTTCCACTACTACTACACCCTGACTACCACTACTACTACACCGTGACTACCACTACTACTACACCCTGACTACCACTACTACTACATCATGACTACCACTACTACTCTACTACATCATGACTACCACTACTAACTGCATACTGACTACCATTCCCATACACTCTATGAACCTACCACTACTACTACATCATGACTACCACTACTGCTGCACCCTGACTATCACTACTACTACACCCTGACTACTACTACTACTACACCCTGATTTCTACTACTACTACACCCTGACTACCACTACTACTACACCATGACTACCACTACTACTACACCCTGACTACCACTACTACTACACCATGACTACCATCTACTACATCATGACTACCACTACTACTAATCTACACCTGACTACTACTACTACACCCTGACTACCACTACTACTACACCCTGACTTCCACTCTACTACTCATACTGACTACCAATGCTAACTATACTACACACCATGACTACCACTACTACTACAACCCTGACTCCACTATATACAACTGACTACCACTACTACTACACCATGACTACCACTACTACTACATCCTGACTACCACTACTACTACACCATGACTACCACTACTACTACACCCTGATTTCTACTACTAATACACCCTGACTACCACTACTACTACACCCTGACTACCACTACTACTTACATCATGACTACCACTACTACTCATCCATGACTACCACTCACTACACCAATGACTACACTACTACTACAACCCTGACTTCTACTACTACTACACCTGACTAGCACTACTACTACACCCTGACTACCACTGCTACTACATCATGACTACCACTACTACTACATCATGACTACGCTATACTACATCATGACTACCACTACTAATCACACCTGACTACCACAACTCTACAACTACTTCTACGACACCTGACATACCACTACAACTACACCCATGACTACCACTGACTACTACATCATGACTACACCATATACTACATCATGACTACACTACTACTACTACACCCTGACTACCACTACTACTACACCCTGACTTCACTACTACTACACATGACTTCTGCTACTAACTACACCCTGACTACCACTACTACTACTACATCATGACTACCATTACTACTCATCATGACTACCACACTACTCACAACTACCACATGAACTGACACTACTACTACACCCTGACTACCACTACTACTACACCCTGACTACCACTACTACTACACCCTGACTACCACTGCTACTACATCATGACTACCACTACTACTACATCATGACTACTCTACTCTACTACACCATGACTACACCACTACTAACTACACCCTGACCTTCTACTACTACTAAACCCTGACTCCTACTACTACACCTGACTACCACTACTACTACACTCATGACTACCACTACTAACTACATCATGACTACCACTACTACATCATGACTACCACTATACTACACCATGATACTACACTATTACTCACTGACTACTACTACTACTACACATGACTACCACTACTATCTACATCATGACTACCACTACTACTACTACTCATGACTACCACTACTACTACATCATGACTACCACTACTACTACACCCTGACTACCACCACTACTACATCATGACTACCACTACACTGACCATCATATCTACCACTCTACTACTACATCATGACTACCACACTACTACACCATGACTACCACTCTAACTGACTACCATCATAACTGACTACCACTACTACTGCATCATGACTACCACTATTACTACACCCTGACTATCTACTACTACTACACCCCTGACTACCACTACTACTACAATACACCCTATTCTACTATACTAAACCCTACTACCACTACTACTACACTCATGACTACCACTACTATCAACTACCACCTGACTACCACTACTAATACATACCCTGACTACTCTACCTACCACTACTATACACTCTGACTACCACTATACTATACCTGATTCTACTACTACTAACCTGACTACCACTACTACTACATCATGACTACCACTACTACTACACCATGACTACCACTACTAATACACCCTGACTACACCACTACTACACATGACTACCACTATACTACACCCTGACTATTCTACTAATCTACTCAAATCACCTGACTACCACTACTACTACACATGACTACCACTACTACTACATCATGACTACCACTACTACTATACACCATGACTACCAACTACTACTACACACCTGACTACCACTATTATACACTGATCTACCACTACTACTACATCATGACTACCACTACTACTACATCATGACTACCACTACTATACTACATCATGACTACCATACTACTACACCATGACTACCACTACTACTACTCATGACTACCTACTACTACACCATGACTACCCACTATATGACTACACACCTGACTACCTCACTACTACTATACATCATGATACCACTACTACTACACCATGACTACCACTTACTACTACACATGACTACATACTACTACATGACAAATACACCATGACTACCACTACTACTACACATATGACTACCACTACTATACTACCATACACTACACATACTACATACACATATGACTAGCACTACTACTCGTCATGACTACCATACTATACTACACCTGACTACCACTACTACTCAACACTACCCTGACTACCACTACTACTACATCATGACTAACCACTACTACTACATCATGACTACCATTACTACTACATCATGACTACCACTACTACTACATCATGACTACGACTACTACTACATCATGACTACCACTACTACTACATCATGACTACCACTACTAATACATCATGACTACCATTACTACTACATCATGACTACCATTACTACTACATCATGACTACCACTACTACTACATCATGACTACCATTACTACTACATCATGACTACCATTACTACTACTACATCCATGAATACCAACTACTACTACATCATGACTACCACTACTAATCTATCACTCATGACTACCACTTACTACTACATCATGACTACCACTACTACTACATCATGACTACCATTACTACTACATCATGACTACCATTACTACTACATCATGACTACCACTACTACTACGTCATGACTACCACTACTACTACTACATCATGACTACCATTACTACTACACCATGACTACCATTACTACTACATCATGACTACAACTACTACTACATCATGACTACCATTACTACTACATCATGACTACCATCTACTACTAACATCATGACTACCACTTACTACTACATCATGACTACCATTACTACTACATCATGACTACCATTACTACTACATCATGACTACCATTACTACTACATCATGACTACCATTACTACTACACCATGACTACCATTACTACTACATCATGACTACCATTACTACTACATCATGACTACCATTACTACTACATCATGACTACCATTACTACTACATCATGACTACCACTACTACTACATCATGACTACCATTACTACTACATCATGACTACCACTACTACTACATCATTGACTACCACTTACTACTACATCATGACTACCATTACTACTACATCATGACTACCATTACTACTACATCATGACTACCATTACTACTACATCATGACTACCACTACTACTACACCCTGTCTACCACTACTACTACATCATGACTACCACTACTACTACATCATGACTACCACTACTACTACATCATGACTACCACTACTACTACATCCTGACTACCACTACTACTACATCATGACTACCATTACTACTACACCTGCTACCACTACTACTACATCATGACTACCATTACCACTACATCATGACTACCACTCACTACCTCAACACCCTGTCTACCACTACTACTACATCATGACTACCACTACTACTACACCCTGTCTACTACTACTACATCATGACTACCACTACTACTACATTATGACTTCCACTACTACTACATCATGACTACCACTACTACTACATCATGACTACCACTACTATTACATCATGACTACCACTACTACTACACCATGACTACCACCACTACTACTACACCCTGTCTACCACTAGTACTACATCATGACTACCATTACTACTACACCATGACTACCATTACTACTACATCATGACTACCACTACTTCTACATCATGACTACCATTACTACTACATCATGACTACCACTACTCCTACATCATGACTACCATTAGTACTACATCATGACTACCACTACTACTACATCATGACTACCATTACTACTACATCATGACTACCACTACTCCTACATCATGACTACCATTACTACTACATCATGACTACCACTACTACTACATCATGACTACCATTACTACTACATCATGACTACCACTACTCTACATCATGACTACATTACTACTACATCATGACTACCATACTACTACATCATGACTACCATTACTACTACATCATGACTACCACTACTCTACATCATGACTACCATTACTACTACATCATGACTACTCTACACTAGACTACATACACCCTGCTACCACTACTACTACATCATGACTACCACTACTACTACATCATGACTACCACTACTACTACATCATGACTACCACTACTACTACATCATGACTACCACTACTACTACATCATGACTACCACTACTACTACATCATGACTACCACTACTACTACACCCTGTCTACGACTACTACTACATCATGACTACCACTACTACTACATCATGACTACCATTACTACTACATCATGACTACCACTACTACTACATCATGATCTTACCTACTACTACTACATCATGACTACCATTACTACTACATCATGACTACCATTACTACTACATCATGACTACCACTACTACTACATCATGACTACCACTACTACTACTACATCATGACTACCATTACTACTACATCATGACTACCACTACTACTACATCATGACTACCATTACTACTACATCATGATCTACCACTACTACTACATCATGACTATCCACTACTACTACACCCTGTGTACCATACTTACATCATGATACCATACTACTACATCATGACTACCAACTACTCTACATCATGACTACCATTACTACTACCACTGTTACCACTACTACTACATCATGACTACCACTACTACTACATCATGACTACCATTACTACTACGCTATGACTACCATTACTACTACATCATGACTACCACTACTACTACATCATGACTGCCACTACTACTACATCATGACTACCACTACTACTACATCATGACTACCACTACTACTACATCATGACTACCACTACTACTACATCATGATTACCACTACTACTACATCATGACTACCATACTACTACTATCATGATCTACCATACTACTACATCATGACTAGCCACTACTACTACATCATGACTACCATACTACTACATCATGACTACCACTACTACTACATCATGATACCATACTACTACATCATGACTACCATACTACTACATCATGACTACCATTATACTATACATATGACTACCCTACTACTACATCATGACTACCATTACTACTACATCATGACTACCATTACTACTACATCATGACTACAATTGCTACTACACACTGACTACCACTACTACTACACCCTGACTACCACTGGTACTATACCATGACTACCACTACTACTACACCCTGACTACCACTAGTACTACACCATGACTACCACTACTACTACATACATGATACACTGTAATTACCATTGCTATCATGCATTCATGCCACTGTATAACTATCTCTGTACTTGTCGTGTCATTGTAGTGACAAGGTTCATAATGTTTTCAGTTAAATATCCTAATCATGTACTTCCTTTTCGGTAGTTATAATCATGAAACATAACTCTACAGTTTAATGGATCCTTTATAAAAACGTTTGCCCACATCGTGCTTTTTCACGTCACATACTTTGTGACTTAAAAGCCACTGTGTCGAAACGTTGTCTATAAAGTCATATTAAACTATGCATATGTGATTAAAGATTTCCATGTGTCGGTACTTTATACCATTTATTTTCAGTTGATAATAATATAATAAGTGTGGAATAGGAGGAATAGTCAAGAAAGTGACTCACCTGTTCCAGTGTAAGTGTTGTTTGCAAGGCTCCTGAAGCACCACAAAACTGGAGGTAAACAGTCTCCAGTGCTCGCAAGTGAACACTTTAGAGCGCTGTGAGTACCACAACAGTCAGTCATCTTCAGCCCGTGAGTCTGTGTGTGTCTGACTTGTTGTTTAGTCTTTCTAGCACGATTACTAAGATTAGATGCTTACAGTGAATCCCAAGAGGCGGGGTAGGCGAGATGACAGGAGGGATATGTGTGAAGGTGTGGGTGGCAGGTGTGTGAAGGTGTGGGTGGCAGGTGTGTGAAGGTGTGGGTGGCAGGTGTGTGAAGGTGTGGGTGGCAGGTGTGTGAGGTGAGGGTGGCAGGTGTGTGAGGTGTGGGTGGCAGGTTGTGTGAGGTGAGGGTGGCAGGTGTGTGAGGTGTGGGTGGCAGGTGTGTGAAGGTGTGGGTGGCAGGTGTGTGAGGTGTGGGTGGCAGGTGTGTGAAGGTGTGGGTGGCAGGTGTGTGAAGGTGTGGGTGGCAGGTGTGTGAGGTGTGGGTGGCAGGTGTGTGAAGGTGTGGGTGGCAGGTGTGTGAAGGTGTGGGTGGCAGGTGTGTGAGGTGTGGGTGGCAGGTGTGTGAGGTGTGGGTGGCAGGTGTGTGAGGTGAGGGTGGCGAGGTGTGTGAGGTGTGGGTGGCAGGTGTGTGAGGTGTGGGTGGCAGGTGTGTGAAGGTGTGGGTGGCAGGTGTGTGAGGTGTGGGTGGCAGGTGTGTGAGGTGTGGGGGTGGCAGGTGTGTGGAGGTGAGGGTGGCAGGTGTGTGAAGGTGGGTGGGTGGCAGGTGTGTGAGGTGTGGGTGGCAGGTGTGTGAGGTGGGGTGGCAGGTGTGTGAGGTGTGGGTGGCAGGTGGTGAGGTGTGGGTGGCAGGTGTGTGAGGTGTGGGTGGCAGGTGTGTGATGGTGGTGGGGTGGCAGGTGTGGTGGAGGTGGTGAGGTGTGGTGGCAGGTGTGTGAGGTGTGGGTGGCAGGTGTGTGAGGTGAGGGTGGCAGGTGTGTGAGGTGTGGGTGGCAGGTGTGTGAGGTGTGGGTGGCAGGTGTGTGAGGTGAGGGTTGGCAGGTGTGTGAAAGGTGTGGGTGGCAGGTGTGTGAGGTGTGGGTGGCAGGTGTGTGAGGTGTGGGTGGCAGGTGTGTGAGGTGAGGGTGGCAGGTGTGTGAGGTGTGGGTGGCAGGTGTGTGAGGTGTGGGTGGCAGGTGTGTGAGGTGTGGGTGGCAGGTGTTGTGAGGTGAGTGGTGGCAGGTGTGTGAGGTGTGGGTGGCAGGTGTGTGAGGTGGGGTGGCAGGTGTGTGAGGTGTGGGTGAGTGGTGAGGTGAGGTGGCAGGTGTGTGAGGTGTGGGTGGCAGGTTGTGTGAGGTGTGGGTGGCAGGTGTGTGAGGTGTGGGTGGCAGGTGTGTGAGGTGTAGGGTGGCAGGTGTGTGAGGTGTGGGTGGCAGGTGTGTGAGGTGTGGGTGGCAGGTGTGTGAGGTGAGGGGTGGCAGGTGTGTGAGGTGTGGGTGGCAGGTGTGTGAGGTGAGGGTGGCAGGTGTGTTAGGTGTGGGTGGCAGGTGTGTGAGGTGAGGGTGGCAGGTGTGTGAGGTGTGGGTGGCAGGTGTGTGAGGTGTGGGTGCAGGTGGTGAGTGTGGGTGGCAGGTGTGTGAGGTGTGGGTGGCAGGTGTGTGAAGGTGTGGGTGGCAGGTGTGTGAGGTGTGGGTGGCAGGTGTGTGAGGTGAGGGTGGCAGGTGTGTGAGGTGTGGGTGGCAGGTGTGTGAGGTGTGGGTGGCAGGTGTGTGAAGGTGTGGGCGGCAGGTGTGTGAGGTGTGGGTGGCAGGTGTGGGTGGCAGGTGTGTGAGGTCTGGATGGCATGTGTGTGAGGTAAAGGAACTGCCTACACACCTCTTCAGAAAAGAGCAATCTCCACCTGCCTGCCTTGCTTTGTGGGATGCCCGCTCTGACATTCTCTTCTGGAGACAATGAAGGTATGAGAGAGAGAGAGAGAGAGAGAGTAGTATAATATAATGAAAGGTGGGCAGCAGGGTGGTATAATATAATGAAGGGCGGGTAGAAAGGTTGTGTAATATAATGAAGAATGGGTAGCAGAGTGGTATAATATAATGAAGGGTGGGCAGCAGAGTGGTATAATATAATGAAGGGTGGGCAGCAGAGTGGTATAATATAATGAAGGGTGGGCAGCAGAGTGGTATAATATAATGAAGGGTGGGCAGCAGAGTGGTATAATATAATGAAGGGTGGGCAGCAGAGTGGTATAATATAATGAAGGGTGGGCAGCAGAGTGGTATAATATAATGAAGGGTGGGCAGCAGAGTGTATAATATAATGAAGGGTGGCAGCAGAGTGGTATAATATAATGAAAGGTGGGTAGCAGGGTGGTATAATATAATGAAGGGTGGGCAGCAGGGTGATATAATATAATGAAGGGTGGACAGCAGGGTAGTATAATACAATGATGGGTGGGCAGCAGGGTGGTATAATATAAGGAAGGGTGGGCAGCTGGATGGTATAATATAATGAAGGGTAGGCAGCAGGGTAGTATAATATAATGCAGGGTGGGCAGCAGGATGATATAATATAATGAAGGATGGACAGCAGAGTAGTATAATATAATGATGGGTGGGCAGCAGGGTGGTATAATATAATGAAGGGTTGTCAACAGAGTGATATAATGTAATGCAGGGTTGGCAGCAGAGTGGTTAATATGATGAAGGGTGGGCAGCAAGGTAGAATAATATAATGAAGGGTGGGCAGCAGGGTAGTATAATATAATGCAGGGTGGGCAGCAGAGTGGTATAATATAATGAAGGGTGGGCAGCTGGGTGATATAATATAATGAAGGGTGGACAGCATGGTGGTGTAATATAATGAAGGGTGAACAGCAGAGTTGTATAATATAATGAAGGGTGGACAGCAGGGTGGTATAATATAATGAAGGGTGGGCAGCAGAGTTGTATAATATAATGAAGGGTGGACAGCAGGGTGGTATAATATAATGAAGGGTGGGCAGCAAAGTTGTATAATATAATGAAGGGTGGGCAGCAGGGTGGTATAATATAATGAAGGGTAGGCAGCAGGGTAGTATAATATAATGCAGGGTGGGCAGCAGGATGATATAATATAATGAAGGGTGGGCAGCAGAGTAGTATAATATAATGATGGGTGGGCAGCAGGGTGGTATAATATAAGGAAGGGTGGGCAGTTTAATGGTATAATATAATGAAGGGTGTTCAACAGAGTGATATAATGTAATGAAGGGTTGGCAGCAGGGTAGTATAATATAATACAGGGTGGGCAGCAGGGTGGTATAATATAATGAAGGGTGGGCAGCAGGGTGGTATAATATAATAAAGGGTGGGCAGCAGGGTAGTATAATATAATGCAGGGTGGACAGCAGGGTGGTATAATATAATGAAGGGTGGGCAGCAGGGTGGTATAATATAATGAAGGGTGGGCAACGGGGTGATATAATATAATGAGTGCAAGGGTGGTATCATAATGAAGGGTGGCAGGTATAATATAATGAAGGGTGGGCAGCAGGGTGATATAATATAATGAAGGGTGGGCAGCAGGGTGATATAATATAATGAAGGGTGGGCAGCAGAGTGATAAAATATAATGAAGTGTGGGCAGCAGGGTGATATAATATAATGAAGAGTGGGCAGCAGGGTAATATAATATAACGAAAGGTGAGCAGCAGCGTGGTATAACACAACTCTTGCAAGAGAGAGTCGGAGTGACTCAGTGATTCTCTGATATAAAGACAGTTTGGAACTCATTTGTTATTCAACGTTGTGCAGGTAAAATGTTGAGGCCGTCATTAACATTTTGTTGCTGTCATTAGCAATCTCTTGTTTTCTTTAACAATTTCCCGCTATCATTACCAACTTGCTGTTATCGTCACTAGTTTTCCACAATAATACAAAACATCCTCACAATACAACAAAAACTGCAGGTCCGTAACTCGCTTTGAAGACATAGTCAGTCCCAGACTCAGGTCTCGAGTGTAGACTGGGATGGGCCGAGGAGTGAGTACATTTGATCCGAGGAAGTGGCAATACATTATGACCTCAGGTTTCTTAAATCAAGAGCCCTTCACAGTGACTAAGACAATGGGAAGTACAGACTAAATTGTTTATCTCACCTTTAAGTTTATTAGGGTTTTGAATTTTTAGGGGGTGAAAGGGGGCGAGTGTTGAGGACGATGATCACCAACATGAACAGGATGGATGGGAATCAACAAGTATCAGTCAACAATGTATAATGAATATCAAGACCGACACACTCTTGTAAAAAGCGTAAAGTGTAATTTTAGTCAATTTTATTAATATCATTTATTGCCTTCGGAGAGTTTACTTCAAACATTCGCAGTTCCCAACACTAACTTCTTACATGTCTCTCTGAACTCTTACGTGACATCAGTAGTTGACACTTCAGCATTCAGAAGACGTAATGAGCGACATTACCAACCTGAAATTATCAAGTGTGGACGTCGTCTCCATATTAACGGTCCAGGCCATGCATGTGCTCCTCAGAAAAATCACCGATTTTGAATCCCCCCTCGTAGTGCCAGGATTTCATCGATTTAGTTGAACTTACTATCACCTTCAACTGCTTCACATATGATGGCACCTCTCATTAATAATCTTATTGTGTTTCCAATGCTTATCCGCCAAGTATTGTTGTGATCAGTGTCTGCACGGAGTACAAGGAGGTAGAATATCTTAACAACATTATGGATGAGATACCTTAATGATGTTCTCATCGTAGCTGATGAACATCTTGAGGTTCTACATCTTCGTAGCAACTTAAGTAATACTGAATTCTAAATATTCATTACCTTAGAAAACGAGTCGACCAACACACTTGTGTTTCTTGATGTTCTTATCTACCTAGCTACTGATTCCTTATCTTTTCAAGTCTATTTTAAATCAACAAACAAAAGTAAGTTCATAATCTATTGGTTACACCACGACACCAAAGCCAAAAGAGGTGTCCTACAGGATAGGCAGCTAGAATTCCTAGAAGAGGTACGTAACATTATTAAAAACATCATGTTAATATTGCAAATGGAAAGCCACAAAGGCACTAAACGACAACTTTAATAGATGCTTAATCTTGCCCACATGTAACGTGAATATCACAAAGTTACCAAAATCTGCCATCAACAAAGTAATCGGTCATCAATTCATCCATTATGAGGGAACTCACAAGACACAAACAACCACACATAATCAGGGACATGTGTCGGATATGAAGTTCCTTGTGATAGTTGTCGGAGAAACTGCTTGCAGCATCTCAGAGCGCACAAACGAACACCTGTCGGACACCTTAACTCGCATTACCACTTTATAAAAAGGAGAGAGGACAAATTAGCTATTAAAAAGGTAACAGCAAGATAAAGTGTTTCGAAACTGCACTCATGACGTCCAACACTACTGTTCCAAACAAAGGAACTCAATTAGAGAAGCTTCGGGTAATACAGTTGTTAGGCAAATAATGTCGTGACCAACCATCAAAGTGAAATATCCTGCTGCTGCACCTGACTGCTGCACTGTATATTATGCTTCCTCCAGGAATCTTTAATGACTTAAAAAAGGCCTGTTGTATGGGTGGACTTGATCATTAATAAATTTTCCTAAAACAGCACGTTGTTTATTTTACCTACAAGTAGGCAGCTGGTGAGACAGCCAGTGGGTCAGTCAGCTGGTGAGTCAGTGGATCAGTCAGTTGGTGAGTCAGTGGATCAGTCAGTTGGTGAGTCAGTGGATCAGTCAGCTGGTGAGTCAGTGGATCGTCAGTTGGTGAGTCAGTGGTAAACACTTCAGACAAAGCAACACCGTGAATACTGTGAAGCAGTTACCTTTGATAAGATGTTATAGACTTGGGATACAGTGGGCGTACAATACAGTATCGTGACCTGACAGTTACATCAATATGGTGCCCATTAGTGATCAAAGTAAAGAGAAGTGTAGCGACGACAACAGGTGTACAGCTGAGTAATGTTACAAACAGCAGTGAACCTTATACTGTGTTCAGCCAGCATACCGTCTTGTGATGCATCATGTAAAGTGTATGACGACTCACATAACAACTTTTAATATTATTTATCCTTTCACATTTGTCTTTCGTAAAGAACAAAAAGGCACAATACAAGGACTGGAACAATACACAAATAACACAAAAAACCAACGACGATGTTTCGGTCTGACTTTGACCATTTACAAAGTGCGACTTTGTAAATGGTCCAAGTCGGACCGAAACGTTGTCGTTACCTTCCCTCTCCTATGTCCAAGTTATTTATATTTTTCGTAAATATTTGCAGTGTCTTATAATTAAAACTGTTAGGACAGGACTGCCTCTTCTGGTCACCTTGTTAGTGTATCATAATTGAAAGTATTTTATCTATTGAATTTGGCCTTTTAACTGCCAATTTGACATATTAACAAATTTTTTTTATGAAACTGAACTTTCTTAAATAAACACAAAATTGTACAGAATGTTAAGTACCATTAAACTGGGAAAAAGAAACCATAAGAAATATTGAAAACTCGCGTTTTTAATGTTCAAAATGTTAAATGCTCTACAACTTTTTATCATAATGCCAGAACATTATAAAAAGTTCTCCTCATATCATTTAAAATTTTTATCCGACTGGCATTAAATTTTCAACACTGGTCAAGTATTACTATGTAAAGGTTCGTGTAGGTTCGTGTAGGTTCGTGTAGGTTCGTGTAGGTTCGTGTAGGTTCGTGTAGGTTCGTGTAGCTGCCGTCTGCTCAATATTTTTGTAGACTCTTCCTGAAATTGGTTTTTATGAGATACTTTTCGAAAGCCTCTTGTGATTGGCTTCACAATTACAACAATGGTCTGTCCTACTTAAAAGAATGTTGTACTGTTAATGTTGTACTGTTAATGTTGTACTGTTAATGTTGTACTGTTAATGTTGTACTGTTAGTGTTGTACTGTTAATGTTGTACTGTTAATGTTGTACTGTTAATGTTGTACTGTTAGTGTTGTACTGTTAATGTTTACTGTTAATGTTGTACTGTTAATGTTGTACTTTAATGTTGTACTGTTAATGTTGTACTGTTAATGTTGTACTGTTAATGTTGTACTGTTAATGTTGTACTGTTAATGTTGTACTGTTAATGTTGTACTGTTAATGTTGTACTGTTAATGTTGTACTGTTAATGTTGTACTGTTAATGTTGTACTGTTAATGTTGTACTGTTAATGTTGTACTGTTAATGTGTACTGTTAATGTTGTACTGTTAATGTTGTACTGTTTAATGTTGTACTGTTAATGTTGTACTGTTAATGTTGTACTGTTAATGCTGTACTGTTAATGTTGTACTGTTAATGTTGTACTGTTAATTTTTGTAACTGTTAATGCTGTACTGTTAATGTTGTACTGTTAATGTTGTACTGTTAATGTTGTACTGTTAATGTTGTACTGTTAATGTTGTACTGTTAATGCTGTACTGTTAATGTTGTACTGTTAATGTTGTACTGTTAATGTTGTACTGTTAATGTTGTACTGTTAATGTTGTACTGTTAATGCTGTACTGTTAATGTTGTACTGTTAATGTTGTACTGTTAATGTTGTACTGTTAATGCTGTACTGTTAATGTTGTACTGTTAATGCTGTACTGTTAATGTTGTACTGTTAATGTTGTTACTGTTAATGTTGTACTGTTAATGCTGTACTGTTAATGTTGTACTGTTAATGTTGTACTGTTAATGTTGTACTGTTAATGTTGTACTGTTAATGTTGTACTGTTAATGTTGTACTGTTAATGTTGTACTGTTAATGTTGTACTGTTAATGTTGTACTGTTAATGTTGTACTGTTAATGTTGTACTGTTAATGCTGTACTGTTAATGTTGTACTGTTAATGTTGTACTGTTAATGTTGTACTGTTAATGTTGTACTGTTAATGTTGTACTGTTAATGCTGTACTGTTAATGTTGTACTGTTAATGTTGTACTGTTAATGTTGTACTGTTAATGCAGTACTGTTAATGTTGTACTGTTAATGTTGTACTGTTAATGTTGTACTGTTAATGTTGTACTGTTAATGTTGTACTGTTAATGCTGTACTGTTAATGTTGTACTGTTAATGTTGTACTGTTAATGTTGTACTGTTAATGTTGTACTGTTAATGTTGTACTGTTAATGCTGTACTGTTAATGTTGTACTGTTAATGTTGTACTGTTAATGTTGTACTGTTAATGTTGTACTGTTAATGTTGTACTGTTAATGCTGTACTGTTAATGTTGTACTGTTAATGTTGTACTGTTAATGTTGTACTGTTAATGCTGTACTGTTAATGCTGTACTGTTAATGCTGTACTGAATGTTAATGTTGTACTGTTAATGTTGTACTGTTAATGTCTTGTACTGTTAATGCTGTACTGTTAATGCTGTACTGTTAATGTTGTACTGTTAATGTTGTACTGTTAATGTTGTACTGTTAATGTGTACTGTTAATGTTGTACTGTTAATGTTGTACTGTTAATGTTGTACTGTTAATGTTGTACTGTTAATGTTGTACATGTTAATGTTGTACTGTTAATGTTGTACTGTTAATGTTGTACTGTTAATGCTGTACTGTTAATGTTGTACTGTTAATGTTGTACTGTTAATGTTGTACTGTTAATGTTGTATGTTAATTGCTGTAACTGTTAATGTTGTACTGTTAATGTTGTACTGTTAATGTTGTACTGTTAATGTTGTACTGTTAATGTTTTTACTGTTAATGTTGTACTGTTAATGTTGTACTGTTAATGTTGTACTGTTAATGTTGTACTGTTAATGTTGTACTGTTAATGTTGTACTGTTAACTATGTTGTACTGTTAATGTTGTACTGTTAATGTTGTACTGTTAATGTTGTACTGTTAATGTTGTACTGTTAATGTTGTACTGTTAATGTTGTACTGTTAATGCTGTACTGTTATGTTGTACTGTTAATGTTGTACTGTTAATGTTGTACTGTTAATGTTGTACTGTTAATGCTGTACTGTTAATGTTGTACTGTTAATGTTGTACTGTTAATGTTGTACTGTTAATGCTGTACTGTTAATGCTGTACTGTTAATGTTGTACTGTTAATGTTGTACTGTTAATGCTGTACTGTTAATGTTGTACTGTTAATGCTGTACTGTTAATGCTGTACTGTTAATGTTGTACTGTTAATGTTGTACTGTTAATGTTGTACTGTTAATGTTGTACTGTTAATGTTGTACTGTTAATGTTGTACTGTTAATGTTGTACTGTTAATGTTGTACTGTTAATGTTGTACTGTTAATGTTGTACTGTTAATGTTGTACTGTTAATGTTGTACTGTTAATGTTGTACTGTTAATGTTGTACTGTTAATGTTGTACTGTTAATGGAGTGTTGTGTAGGTGTCATGTTGTCACTTGTGATCTTGTAATGGTATAGTTATATTTTATATTATTGGATTATTCTGCCATGATGCTGGTAGACAGCTCTTCATCCAAGGAATTGAACTTATCCTTCCCTTCTTTGATTTGAATCCGGAAGCCTTCCATTCTCTAGGCGCTATGTGATCCCCTACTAGCTTAGCGCTTTCCCTGACTAAAATAAATCATCAAAGACTGATTCAGGTTGTCTGTGTAGGCATATTTTGTGTAATTCTGTGCAATACCTGGAGAACGATTTTTCTGGTCAGCTTTAAACTTTTGGTGCTGATGTGTTTTCCTCAAAGGAAGCAGCGCCTTGAGTGTATTAATCAGTTGTTGTTTTCTGTGAAATAACTGGAGAATGTCTATTGAGCAGAAATTTATCACAGTGTTGAACTTTACTGACTCACGATATCGTAGTAACATGATTGCAAACAAACCAGGGTACGGGTGGGGTTAGAACTCATGGCAAGTGAGTCTAAAACTCCAGGCCAGTGCGTTAACCACTGTAGCCAGCTGGTCCAGTGGTTAACACACGGGCCTGGAATTTTACGACTCACTTGCCATGGTTTCTGACCCCACCCGTGCCGTGGTTTGTAAACTTTATTGGGTTATGTTAGGTTAAATGTGCTTAATATACTTCATGTGACTGTAACATCTGTATGAGCTCAAGAGCATTTGTAAAAAGTATTGTGTTATGTTTCCTAACATTGGGAAGTTAGTGTCTATGTGATAACTTGTGAATGCCTTTTCTGATTCACTTCATGTCTTCAACATTAATAATTAATTGCATTGGAAACTTCTGCCGCACTTTACACTATTGTTTTTCGCGGGGGTTGAGGTACAGAGGACAGGAGTTATGCAATACAAAGATAGTTTTCTCTGACCACACTGCGTCCGAAGTACGTCCAGTTACGTCCAGTTATTAATGTGTGAACCTCCCTCCATTGTCCACTGACACACACAAACACACAAACAAACAAACAAACACCATCTTATGTGTCTAACAATATACATACTCAAGTTATAAAACAATTATAAAAATCATGCCATTGAGGAAAGCGGCCAACAGCCACTTTGACGACGCTGAAATTTGAATATAGAACCTTTGAGGTGCGATAATGTTGTTTTATTTATAGGAGGCGGGGAGAGGAGGGACCTCACCCGGGGAGATTACTGGAAGGTAGGGAGGATTTGGATAAGATGCAGGGAAAAGATGGGGAGAAGGAGGAGCCAGGAAGGATATAGGTAGGAAGGAAGAGATTGGCCTGTAGTAGGCAGGAAGGATGTGGGTAGGATGGAAGAGATAGGCAAGCAGGGGATAGGAAGGAAGTAGGTGAAAGTTGTATGATGGGTAGAGTACAGATATTTGATGGATGGGATGGACGAAGATAGAAGACAAGAAGAATGTTGGAGATAAGGAGGCTAACGAAAAGAAGAAAAAATGACACAAGAAGAAGGGAGGAAGTGATGGTGTAGGCAGGAGGGAGACAATCTATATTTTTCCCTGACGAAGCGACTATAATAATGTTCTCCTTCAATATTCATCGAATAGAAGACAGCTGCTAAAGCCTCCGAGAAACCTTCACGGATATTCATCTGTTCTTCTTCGCAATAAGTTTATCTTTTCCGTAATCTTTGTCGTGGATATTACCAGCTGTTGGTGCTGGCTTATTGTCAGATCTGTATTGGGAGGAAGGTTATACAGTGGTGAGTAAAGTTACCACAGACATCAAGGTTCTGACCACAAACATCAAGGTTCTGACCACAGACACTAAGGTTCTGACATACTTCAAGTGGGCTGCCCTGATGCCCTACAGTAAGGGCTCTTAATGTGAAGAATTAAAGAAAGTTTCTCTTGGATCAAAGATTATTACCTCCCATTCCACAGGTGTTGTATGATCCAATACATATTAGTGTTTCTCCATGACTCTGCTACTGCTACTACTGCTACTACTGCTACTAGTGCTACTGCTACTACTACTACTACTACTAGTGCTACTACTACTACTGCTACTACTACTACTACTACTATTAATAATAATAATAATAATAATAATAATAATAATAATAATAATACTATTACTACTACTTCTACTACAACTAATACTACTACTACTCCTACTACTACTACTACTACTACTACTAGTGCTACTACTACTACTGCTACTACTACTACTACTACTATTAATAATAATAATAATAATAATAATAATAATAATAATAATAATAATAATAATACTATTACTACTACTTCTACTACAACTAATACTACTACTACTCCTACTACTACTACTACTACTACTACTACTACTCCTACTACTACTACTATTGCTACTATTACTACTTTTACTACTACTACTGCTGCTGCTACTAGTACTACTGCTACTTCTACTACTCCTACTATCCCTACTATTATTATTACTACTACTTCTACTACTATAGCTACTACTACTACTACAACTACTACTACTGCTATTGTTTCTACTACTTCTACTGCCACTAATGCTGCTACTACTATTACTACTACCACTACTACTGCTGCTGTTAATAATAATAATAACAATAATAATAATAATAATAATAATAATAATTATTATATTGAGTTAGGTGACTGGTGAGGACACGTAACAGTGCTAAGCCAGGGAAAGTGACCACATATCCATGAAGTGTATGTGGCTCAAGATATAAAATCTGGACACAGGCAGAAGACTGAACACTGGCTAGAACCGTCGTCGTGGCATGTTGCAGGTTCATCTCTGACACCGTCGTCGTGGCATGTTGCAGGTTCATCTCTGACACCGTTGTCGTGGCATGTTGCAGGTTCATCTCTGACACCGTTGTCGTGGCATGTTGCAGGTTCATCTCTGACACCGTTGTCGTGGCATGTTGCAGGTTCATCTCTGACACCGTTGTCGTGGCATGTTGCAGGTTCATCTCTGACACCGTTGCCGTGGCATGTTGCAGGTTCATCTCTGACACCGTTGTCGTGGCATGTTGCAGTTCATCTCTGACACCGTTGTCGTGGCATGTTGCAGGTTCATCTCTGACACCGTTGTCGTGGCATGTTGCAGGTTCATCTCTGACACCGTTGTCGTGGCATGTTGCAGTTCATCTCTGACACCGTCGTCGTGGCATGTTGCAGGTTCATCTCTGACACCGTCGTTGTGGCATGTTGCAGGTTCATCTCTGACACCGTCGTCGTGGCATGTTGCAGGCTCATCTCTGACACCATCGTCGTGGCATGTTGCAGGTTCATCTCTGACACCGTTGTCGTGGCATGTTGCAGGTTCATCTCTGACACCGTCGTCGTGGCATGTTGCAGGTTCATCTCTGACACCGTTGTCGTGGCATGTTGCAGGTTCATCTCTGACACCGTTGTCGTGGCATGTTGCAGGTTCATCTCTGACACCTTCGTCGTGGCATGTTGCAGGTTCATCTCAGACACCGTTGTCGTGGCATGTTGCAGGTTCATCTCTGACACCGTTGTCGTGGCATGTTGCAGGTTCATCTCTGACACCGTTGTCGTGGCATGTTGCAGGTTCATCTCTGACACCGTTGTCGTGGCATGTTGCAGGTTCATCTCTGACACCGTTTGTCGTGGCATGTTGCAGGTTCATCTCTGACACCGTTGTCGTGGCATGTTGCAGGTTCATCTCTGACACCGTTGTCGTGGCATGTTGCAGGTTCATCTCTGACACCGTTGTCGTGGCATGTTGCAGGTTCATCTCTGACACCGTCGTCGTGGCATGTTGCAGGTTCATCTCTGACAACCGTTGTCGTGGCATGTTGCAGGTTCATCTCTGACACCGTTGTCGTGGCATGTTGCAGGTTCATCTCTGACACCGTTGTCGTGGCATGTTGCAGGTTCATCTCTGACACCGTTGTCGTGGCATGTTGCAGGTTCATCTCTGACACCGTTGTCGTGGCATGTTGCAGGTTCATCTCTGACACCGTCGTCGTGGCATGTTGCAGGTTCATCTCTGACACTGTACAACTGTGATATAGGGTAATTCTCAGTAATATAGGTAAGACAGCAAATATGTGATATCTTTTATATATCTCCAGGCAACAGTGGAGATCTGTAGTACATCTCCCGGCAACACTGGAGATCAGTTACATATCTCAAGGCAACACTGCAGATCTATTATATATCTCCAGGCAAAACTGGAGATCTATTATATATCTCCAGGCAACACTGGAGGTCTCTTATGTATCTCCAAGCAACACTGGAGATCTATTATATATCTCCAGGCAACACTGGAGATCTGTAGTACATCTCCAGGCAACACTGGAGATCTGTAGTACATCTCCAGGTAGCACTGGAGATCAGTTACATATTTCCAGGCAACACTGGAGATCTATTATATTTCTCCAGGCAACACTGGAGATCTCTTATATTTCTCCAGGCAACACTGGAGATCTGTAGTACATCTCCAGGTAGCACTGGAGATCAGTTACATATTTCCAGGCAACACTGGAGATCTATTATATATCTCCAGGCAACACTGGAGATCTATTATATTTCTCCAGGCAACACTGGAGATCTGTAGTACATCTCCAGGTAACACTGGAGATCAGTTACATATCTCCAGGCAACACTGGAGATCTATTATATATCTCCAGGCAACACTGGAGATCTGTAGTACATCTCCAGGTAACGCTGGAGATCAGTTACATATCTCCAGGCAACACTGGAAAATCTATTATATATCTCCAGGCAACACTGGAGATCTATTATATATCTCCAGGCAACACTGGAGATCTGTTATATATCTCCAGGCAACACTGGAGATCAGTTATATATCTCCAGGCAACACTGGAGATCTGTTATATATCTCCAGGCAACAATGGAGATCTGTTATATATCACCAAGCAACACTGGAGATCTGTTATATATCTCCAGGCAGCACTTGAGATCTGTTATATATCACCAGGGAACACTGGCGATCTGTTATATATCTCCAAGCAACACTGGAGATTTGTTATATATCTCCAGGCAACAATAGCGATCTGTTATATATCTCCAAGCAACACTGGAAATCTGTTATATATCTCCAGGCAACACTGGAGATCTGTTATATTTCTCCAGGCAACAATAGCGATCTGTTATATATCACCAAGCAACACTGGAGATCTGTTATATATCTCCAGGCAGCACTTGAGATCTGTTATATATCACCAGGGAACACTGGCGATCTGTTATATATCTCCAAGCAACACTGGAGATTTGTTATATATCTCCAGGCAACAATAGCGATCTGTTATATATCTCCAAGCAACCCTGGAGATCAGTTATATATCTCCAGGCAACACTGGAGATCTGTTATGTATCACCAGGCAACACTGGAGATTTGTTATATATCTCCAGGCAACACTGGAGATCTGTTATATATCTCATCTCCAGAGAACACTAGAGATTTATGATATATCTCCAGGCAACACTGGAGATTTATAATAGATCTCCAGGCAACACTGGAGATTTATAATAGATCTCCAGGCAACACTGGAGATTTATAATAGATCTCCAGGCAATACTGGAGATTTATAATACATCTCGAGGCAATACTGGAGATTTATAATAGATCTCCAGGCAACACTGGAGATTTATAATAGGTCTCCAGGCAATACTGGAGATTTATAATACATCTCCAGGCAATACTGGAGGTTTATAATACATCTCCAGGCAATACTGGAGATTTATAATACATCTCCAGGCAATACTGGAGATTTATAATACATCTCCAGGCAATACTGGAGATTTCTTAAGCATTAAATTCGCCATTACGTATGTAAAACAACATACCAATATTGTCTTATAAATCTCAGTACTTGAACCATTTCCACTTTCTCGGATCAGACCTGCTTACCCCTTACGGGTTTACCGATTCCCTATGATGATATTAATAACAGGATGACTAGTGTGGCTACTGTGCAGTGCACAGTCGCCACACCAGTCATGAGCAGTGAGAGAGGCTTCTAGCACTTCCTCCTGTACTCTGGTACAATGTACAACTGGAGTATACCTGGATAGGATTTCTGGGATCATCGCCCCCGCGGCCCGGTCTGTGATACAGCAATATCCTTGGTTACAACAATATGATGAAGGAGAGGAAGCCGCTTCCTCGTAGATGTAATGTTTCATGACTTAACATGTTGGAACTATCTTGTTCTAGTGTCTTTCTCGATCTATGGCAAATGTGGCAATTAAAAAAAAAAAAACATTGTGAGCAAACGACGTGGTGTTTAAATCTTTATTATGGCGATTGTTTACCATAAACAACTGATGATTGTTTACTGTAACTATCTCCTGATAATTGTTTATTTTAACTATCTCCTGATACTGACCGACACCATGCCCAGCCCTTCTAGGGCAGGGTAGGTGCCTGAGCCAGAGCTTGCAGCTCACAAGACTGTCATTCCCATTAGCCCCCTTGGGGCGGGGATGGCAGACCAGAGAGGTCTAGCTTCTCCCTACGAGCCCCGTGAGGGCGGGGAATGTGGCTAGGCCTGGGGACAGTTGGTCCCAAAGATGAGGGGGTACTTGTACCTCCTTCCATGGGAGACTTAGGTCTCAGACACTCCCTAAAGAGGGAGCCAAGGCCGGGCCACCACTGTGACTATCTCCTGATAACTGACCAACATTAACCTAGCTATTGTTGTCATATATTAAAGAGCGGGTTTAGCCCTGCTGAGAGTCTCATTCAGCGGAGAACGTTTCAACTATGATTTCATCTGTGCTTTCCAGCGATCACCGTTAACATAAACTGCCACCATCTTTTTCAGTCGGCAATTATCTACTTTGCTGTGGTACAGTGAGTGCTAGATTGTCAGCGACCTTTGGTTAATTACCTCCAGTATCACTCCACCAGCAGCTGGATCAACAGGTGTCTGTCTCGTTGACTCCCTCTGGTGTTGTACCCGGAGCTCGTCTTGTCCAGCGACCAGTTCACAAAACATCTTCATCTTCTGCTTCGAATATTTCCATGCTCATTAGCACCTATGTTTCGGTAAATTGAATATTATCTAACCATAAATAATCAAATCCATGAAACAGGTGGTGGAGTCTCACCATATATACATTGAGAGACATGCTTGACTCAGTATATAGGCAGCCACCAAGGTCAAGGCTGTTACTAGACTGTTGTGTATGGCTAATAATCTCTGCTGGTAGACTGGCCAGTGGTGTCTCCCGGGTTGAGAGCTGCGACAAGCTCCTCGTCAGCTTGACGGTGGTTACCAGGGTTAACTGAAACATAGTTGACACTAGATTAAGAAGAGTAACATGTTCACTTAGCTGGTTCAAATCCAGAATTGCTTGGATGTTTCTCACGGTCTCTGTGTCAAGTCTGTGAGTCAGTTTTAAAGCACACACAGCATTGTTTTATCACTTTTAGCATCATGTTTTCTTTTTTATTTTCAGGTTACATCTGTTCTCCCTCAACGTCTTGCAGTGCGCAACATTGTGCCTGGTGGCACTTGTCTCTCTCACCGTCATCCAGTGCGCAACATTGTGCCTGGTGGCACTTGTCTCTCTCACCGTCATCCAGTGCGCAACATTGTGCCTGGTGGCACTTGTCTCCCTCACGTCATCCAGTGCGCACATTGTGCCTGTGCACTTCCCTCAACGCATCAGTGCGCACATTGTCCTTGTGGCACTTGTCTCCCTCAACGTCATCCAGTGCGCAACATTGTGCCTTGTGGCACTTGTCTCCCTCAACGTCATCCAGTGCGCAACATTGTGCCTGGTGGCACTTGTCTCCCTCAACGTCATCCAGTGCGCAACATTGTGCCTGGTGGCACTTGTCTCCCTCAACGTCATCCAGTGCGCAACATTGTGCCTGGTGGCACTTGTCTCCCTCAACGTCATCCAGTGCGCAACATTGTGCCTGGTGGCACTTGTCTCCCTCAACGTCATCCAGTGCGCAACATTGTGCCTGGTGGCACTTGTCTCCCTCAACGTCATCCAGTGCGCAACATTGTGCCTGGTGGCACTTGTCTCCCTCAACGTCATCCAGTGCGCAACATTGTGCCTGGTGGCACTTGTCTCCCTCAACGTCATCCAGTGCGCAACATTGTGCCTGGTGGCACTTGTCTCCCTCACGTCATCCAGTGCGCAACATTGTGCCTGGTGGCACTTGTCTCCCTCAACGTCATCCAGTGCGCAACATTGTGCCTGGTGGCACTTGTCTCCCTCACCGTCAACCAGTGCGCAGCATTGTGCCTGGTGGCACTTGTCTCCCTCACCGTCATCCAGTGCGCAGCATTGAGCCTGGTGGCACTTGTCTCTCTCACCTTTCCCCGTTACTGCTGTCTAATTTGTGGCCTTTGACCTGGCACCGGTTATGAGTGCGCTTGCTGAGTGCGTCTGCTGGAAATAAAAACACTGCAAGCAGGTAATATATCTTTTACTACTTAATAAAGCACAGATTTCTGTAAGACTTCATAATAAAAATGTTTGACTATGACCTTCGTCTATATTTCCACTTATCGACTCACTCCACTGTTGACCTGCTGCTCGTGGGTCAAGGACGACTGTTTGTTTGTATATAATTGTTGCTACATAGATAACAGTCTTAACATGAGTCTTACAACAGTGTTATAAGGAGTCCTACAACAGTGTTATAAGGAGTCCTACAACAGTGTTATAAGGAGTCCTACAACAGTGTTATAAGGAGTCCTACAACAGTGTTATAAGGAGTCCTACAACAGTGTTATAAGGAGTCTTACAACAGTGTTATAAGGAGTCTTACAACAGTGTTATAAGGAGTCCTACAACAGTGTTATAAGGAGTCCTACAACAGTGTTATAAGGAGTCCTACAACAGTGTTATAAGGAGTCCTACAACAGTGTTATAAGGAGTCCTACAACAGTGTTATAAGGAGTCCTACAACAGTGTTATAAGGAGTCCTACAACAGTGTTATAGGAGTCCTAACAGTGTATAAGGAGTCCTACAACAGTGTTATAAGGAGTCCTACAACAGTGTTATAAGGAGTCCTACAACAGTGTTATAAGGAGTCCTACAACAGTGTTATAAGGAGCCCTACAACAGTTTTATAAGGAGTCCTACAACAGTGTTATAAAGAGTCCTACAACAGTGTTATAAGGAGTTCTACAACAGTGTTATAAGGAATCCTACAACAGTGTTATAAGGAGTCCTACAACAGTGTTATAAGGACTCTTACAACAGTGTTATAAGGAGCCCTACAACAATGTTATAAGGAGTCCTACAACAGTGTTAAAAGGAGTCTTACAACAGTGTTATAAGGAGTCCTACAACAGTGTTATAAGAGGTCCTACAACAGTGCTATAAGGACTCTTACAACAGTGTTATAAGGAGTCCTACAACAGTGTTATAAGGAGTCCTACTACAGTGTTATAAGGAGTCCTACAACAGTGTTTTAAGGAATCCTACAACAGTGTTATAAGGAGTCCTACAACAGTGTTATAAGGAGTCCTACAACAGTGTTATAAGGAGTCCTACAACAGTGTTATAAGGAGTCCTACAACAGTGTTATAAGGAGTCCTACAACAGTGTTATAAGGAGTCCTACAACAGTGTTAAAAGGAGTCCTACAACAGTGTTATAAGGAGTCCTACAACAGTGTTATAAGGAGTCCTACAACAGTGTTATAAGGAGTCCTACAACAGTGTTATAAGGAATCCTACAACAGTGTTATAAGGAGTCCTACAACAGTGTTATAAGGAGTCCTACAACAGTGTTATAAGGAGTCCTACAACAGTGTTATAATGAGTCCTACAACAGTGTTTATAAGGAGTCCTACAACAGTGTTATAAGGAGTCCTACAACAGTGTTATAAGGAGTTCTACAACAGTGTTATAAGGAGTCCTACAACAGTGTTATAAGGACTCTTACAACAGTGTTATAAGGAGTCCTACAACAGTGTTATAAGGAGTCCTACAACAGTGTTATAAGGAGTCCTACAACAGTGTTATAAGGAGTCCTACAACAGTGTTATAAGGAGTCCTACAACAGTGTTATAAGGAGCCCTACAACAGTGTTATAAGGAGTTCTACAACAGTGTTATAAGGAGTCCTACAACAGTGTTATAAGGAGTCCTACAACAGTGTTATAAGGAGTTCTACAACAGTGTTATAAGGAGTCCTACAACAGTGTTATAAGGAGTCCTACAACAGTGTTATAAAGAGTCCTACAACAGTGTTATAAGGAGTCCTACAACAGTGTTATAAGGAGTCCTACAACAGTGTTATAAGGAGTTCTACAACAGTGTTATAAAGAGTCCTACAACAGTGTTATAAGGAGTCCTACAACAGTGTTATCCTAAGGAATAATAATGACTAGCTTAGATTAGGACAAGGTAGATGGAGGAGGAAAAGGAAGGAAGAGGAAGGAAAAGAGGCGAGAAAGAAGTGGGGAAAGCAGGAAGGAAGAGGGAGGAGGGCAAAAAGAGGGAATAAAGAAAAAAAGACGGGAAGTAAAAAAAAAGACGGAAAAATAAGGGAAAGGCGGGAAGAAAAGAGAAAAAAGGGAAAAGGAGAGAATGAACTAAAACGGAAGTGTTCCACAAGGAAGCGTGCTGGGACCATTGTTATGGAATGTCTACTTCAACGACCTTCTTCATCTCATCCCAGTATCCCATGCATATGCAGACGACTGTACACTGACATTCACTTATCCAAGAGAAGAAATGCCAGCTGCTCTAAGTTACATCAATCACAAGTTAAGAGCTATACCAGCTTGGTGAAATAGATGGCAAGTAACATTTGCACCTGAGAAAACACAAATGATGATAGATCCTGGATAGATCTGTCATTTCAGCAGAGCCTTCAACACAGGAGGGATGTGGGTGGCCTTACTGTTATGTACAAAGCCAATATTATCAAAGTACCACACTTGGATCCACTTCGAGGACAGCGTGAAACAAGCTTCTATACCACAAGACGGGCAGAAAGCAACAACTTCACTCTGGCTGTACCCTTCTCCAGAGCATCACTCCATCTGAGATCATTTATCCCCAGGATGACTCGAGTATGGAACACGTTCATACATCATTATGATGTCAACGAGATAAAGTCAGTTGATCAAATGAAAATGCTGGCCCACAGATGGCTCCAGCTTCATCCTGTTTCTTACTTGTATGTTTCGTAACAATAAAAATGCTTTCAAATGAGCTGATGTAGGTAACAGCTCTTAGCTTGTCAATAAAGTTAGGAATCCTTAATCTGTAAATAGCTCGTCAATAAAGCTAGGGATCCTTAACCTAACCTTGCCAAACCCTGTGTAAAAAAATAAAGGTAAGAAAATAAGGAGGAAGAAAATATGGGAGGAAGGAGGGAGGGGAAAGGGGAGGGAGAGGGAGGGAAAAAGGGAGGTGGGGAAGGAGGGAAAATGGGAAGGAGGGAGGGAGTTAGGGAGGGAGGCCTGGCGTGAATGGTGACACTATCTCAATATTGCTAGGTTAATATTCCTCTTGGAAATCCTTGTTGATGTTGGCTGGATCTATGTTACTATTGGCTGGATCAATGTTATTGTTGGCTGGATCAATGTTATTATTGGCTGGATCAATGTTATTGTTAGTTGGATCAATGTTATTGTTGGCTGGATCAATATTATTGTTGGTTGGATCAATGTCATTTTTTGGTTGGATCAATGTTATTGTTAATAATAATAATAATAATAATAATAATAATAATAATAATAATAATAATAATAATAATAATAATAATAATAATAATAATAATAATAATAATAATATCTTCATTTACTACAAGTACATGTACAAGGTATACAGTCCTAGCTGACATCAATGACATACTACTATACAGAAAGCCGCTTGTTATGCTGAGCATTTCGGGCAAATTAGGTCAGTTTTATCCCAGGATGCGACCCACACCAGTCGACTAACACCCAGGTACCTATTTTAAACTGATGGATGAACAGGGACAGCAGGTGTCTTATAGAAACACGTCCCTAATGTTTTCCAGCCGTACCGGAAGAGATTCGAACTCCGGACCTCAGTGTGTGAGCTGAGTGCTGGATCCTTGTTATTGCTGGCTGGATCAATGTTATTGTTGGTTGGATCAATGTTATTGTTGGCTTGATCAGGGTTATTGTTAGCTGGATCAATGTTATTATTGGCTGGATCAGTGTAATTGTTGGCTGGAGCGATGTTATTGTTAGCTGGATTAGTGAAATTGTTGGTTGGATCAATGTTATTGTTGGTTGGATCAATATTATTGTTGGTTGAACCAATGTTATTGTTGGTTGGATTAGTATTATTGCTGGTTGGATCATTGTTATTGTTGGCTGGATCAATATTATTGTTAGTTAGATCAATGCTAATGTTGGCTGGATCAATATTATTGTTAGTTAGATCAATGCTAATGTTGGCTGGATCAATATTATTGTTAGTTAGATCAATGCTAATGTTGGCTGGATCAGTATTGTAGTTGGTTTTGCGGCTTCGCTGCTGTGTAGTGTTGGTTATTGATGTTGCTGCTGCCAGTGTTGTCCCCACCTCAGGTATTGTCACCACCGCAGGTGTTGTCACCACCCTAGGTGTTGTCACCTCATCATGTGTTGTCACCACCAACCCATACTCCTAAAGGTTCATCATATAATCTACCAGTCTAGGAGGCAAGTGGCGTAGACCAGGTACAGCCCAGGATGCAGCCGCTTCCAGTGTTCGTAACTTAATAAACTCATATAGACTAGGGAACAGCGGGCTTTCGATAAGGAGGAAATATGTAGAGACAGAACGTGAAGTGCAAATATTGCCATAACATCGGCTATCTTATCAAACTCCAGATACTGTCTTTAATAAGTGATGAGTCTGGGAATACAGGTAAGTCCAACTGTAAATCAGATACCCCAAGATAACATTCCGACAAACATTTACTCCAGGATGAAGTAGATCAATGAAAGGCTCCCTTTTACAGTGAGGGAAAAAATCGGTAAAAAAAAAATCGGACTCACCTGTATACCGGGTAGAGGAACATACTGCTCTTTGTTAAAATGCAGAGAACTTCTATGTTTAGAAGATACTTACATGAGCATGTGATGTTAGAGGCAAGGTTGAACAGTAATTTCCTTGCCCATATATTAGTCTATGTAAATTCTTATTGTTCAATAACCCACATGGAGACAATGGAGACAGAAACTCAGGAAACTCATTGATCGATGAATTTCGACCCCATTCCGGAAATCCTCTTCAGCAAATACACAAGTGAAATGAGAACATGAATTTATACGGAAGGTTTCACCCTTCACCGTGCGGGGCAGTAAAGTGTCAAATCGGCGCGTGGGAGGACACCTCAAGAGTGAGTGGGAAGTCAGTTCCTATAGAGAGGCTAAAATTTTGGCAGGAAGTTCATTTGTGCTATGTAATTCCTGATCTTATACTGGCGTTCCGCATTAGGTTGGGGGCTGGTATATACTTCTTGAGGGCGAATTTTGAAATGAGGTCTGGTTTCCATTGTCCCTGGGAGATGTTGTGACTGGGAGTGGTAGGTGTCAGGGCAGATTATGTTATATTGCTCTTGTAGCTGTAGTGTGAATTGTGTTTTATGGTGGCAGCTTCCCAATGAATAATGTGACTGTTGATACTGACATGAAAAACCGCTGAATTATCGTGTGTAGAAAGTATTGCCTCCTGGTGTTCGATAATCCTTGTCGAAAAATGTTCGGCCTCTCTACCGATGTAAACTTGGCTGCTGTCCAACCACGTACCGTGGTTTGTTTGCAATCGTGCTATTACAATTTGATGAGTCTAGGTTGCAATCTTTGCATGGTATCTGGTAGCCTCCTGGTGTGTCTTGCGTAGTTGAATATTTGTATTTCTTGGAAAATAAATTCCCCAGTTTGTTAGGAGAGAACGTGATTATGTTGGTCACTTTGTTGAGACGACTGAATGTACCTTGGTGGTAATGTAGGGGGCGTGGTGGGGCAGGTGTAGGGCAGTGGTGAGGCAGGTGTAGAGGGCGTGGTGGAGGCAGGTGTAGGGCAGTGGTGAGCAGGTGTAGAGGGCGTGGTGGAGGCAGATGTAGGGAGCGTGGTAAGGCAGGTGTAGGGCGTGGTGGAGGTAGGTGTAGGGGGCGTGGTAGAGGGTGTAGGGGGCGTGGTAGAGGGAGGTGTAGGGGCGTGGTGGGGCAGAAAGTGTAGAAGACGTGGTTGGGGCAGGTGTAGGGGGCGTAGTGGGGGCATCGTCTCCCTGGATTAATCACTTAATGGAGGAGGAGCAACACTCGGATTTCTGTTTGTTGCCAGTTCCCTCCTACCAGCCCCCTTTCCAGCCCCCTTTCCAGCCCCCTGCCCCTAGAAGCCCCCTGTCCCTACCAGTCCCCTGTCTCTACCAGCCCCTGCTTCCAACCAGCCCCCTAGCTCCCTACCAACCCCCTGCTCCTATCAGCTCCCTTCCCCTACCAGCCCCTACATCGTTCCATCGACCCTCTACCAGCCCCCTGCCCTCTACCAGTTCCCAGCCTCCTACCACCCTCCTGGACTCTACCATCCCCCTGTCCCAACCAGCCTCCTGCCCTCTACCAATCCCCAGCCCTCTACCAGCCTCCAGCACTCTACCATCTCCTTGTCCCTACGAGCCCCCTATCGGCCTCCTGCACTTTACCAGCCCCCTGTTCCTTCCAGCCCCCTGTCCCCTACCAGTCCCCTGCACCCTACCAGCCCCACTGCTTCCTACCAGCTCAATTGCCCCGTACCAGCAACCCTGCCCCTCCCCGCTCCCTGTCCTCTACCAGCCCTCTGTTCCTTACCCACCCCTGTCCCCTACCAACATCCATGTCCCTAGCAGCCTTGCTGCCCCTACCAGCCCACTGCCTCCTACAAGACCCCTGCTACTACCAGTTCAACTGCCCCCTACCAGCCCCTTGACCCCTACCAGCCCCATATGCCCCCTACCAGCCCTTCTTGACCCCTACTATTCCCATGCCTTCTTCCAGCTCCCATTGCCCCCTTCCTGCACCCCATTTACATCCCTCTAGTTCCCCTGCCCTTTTCCATTCGCAACCCCTACCCCTGTTAAAACCTACCCTCTCATCGGTCCCCATCCTTGCCCTCTCCAATCCCCACTCCTGTTCCTGACCAGTCGTCACCCTGCGCCATGCCTCTTCCAGTCACCCTGCCCCATGCCTCCCCCAGTCATCCAACCCCAGGCCTCCCCCTGTCACCCTGCCCCATGCCTCTTCCAGTCACCCTGCCCCATGCCTCCCCCAGTCACCCTGTCCCATGCCTCCCCCAGTCACCATGCCCCATGCCACCCCCAGTCATCCTGTCCCATGCCACCCCCAGTCACTATGCCCCATGCCTCCCCAGTCACCACGCCCCATGCCTCCCCCAGTCACCCTGCCCCATGCCTCCCCCAGTCACTATGCCCCATGCCTCCCCAGTCACCATGCCCCATGCCTCCCCCAGTCACTATGCCCCATGCCTCCCCCAGTCACCATGCCCCATGCCTCCCCCAGTTACCCTGCCCCATGCCTCCCCCAGTCACCCTGCCCCATGCCTCCCCCAGTCACCCTGCCCCATGCCTCCCCCAGTCACCCTGCCCATGCCTCCCCCAGTTACCCTGCCCCATGCCTCCCCCAGTCACCCTGCCCCATGCCTCCCCCAGTCACCCTGCCCCATGCCTCCCCCAGTCACCCTGCCCCATGCCTTCCCCAGTTACCCTGCCCCATGCCTCCCCCAGTCACCCTGACCCATGCCTCCCCCAGTACCCTGCCCCATGCCTTCCCCCAGTTACCCTGCCCCATGCCTCCCCCAGTTCACCCTGACCCATGCCTCCCCAGTCACCCTGACCCATGCCTCCCCCAGTTACCCTGCCCCATGCCCCTCCTAGTTACCCCGGAGCTCAAGTTGCTCACAAGTTTCTCACTGGATACACAAATAAGCCGCTCATAGGAGGAACAAACTTATGCCGACATTTTGGTATGATTTGGAGCGAAACGTCGTCATAGGTTTGTTTCTCCTGTGTGCAGTTTATTGTGTGTTGTTGGTGTCACAGTGTTGTGCATGTCTGGTTCCTTCTCTGACTGGTAACTCCATACTGAAGACTGTTCTGTGTGTGTGACTGAATGTTGTACCTCATGAGAGCTCTTATCTCTCTCATCATTCTCTCTCTCTCTCTCTCTCTCTCTCTCTCTCTCTCTCTCTCTCTCTCTCTCTCTCTCTCTCTCTCTCTCTCTCTCTCTCTCTCTCTCTCTCTCTCTCTCTCTCTCTCTCTCTCTCTCTCTCTCCTCTCTCTCTCTCTCTCTCCTCTCTCTCCTCCTCTCTCTCTCTCTCTCTCTCTCTCTCTCTCTCTCTTCTCTCTCTCTCTCTCTCTCTCCTCTCTCCTCTCTCTCTCTCCTCTTCTCTCTCTCTCTCTCTCTTTCTCGTCAAAATCTATTTGTATTATGGTATTTTTTAAAAGCTCTTCATATAGTGTAAATACTTGGAGATAAATTTGGTAGTGGAAATATAAGGTTATTTATAAAGTCAGGTTCTAGTGTAAAGTGTACTCCTAACGCCTGCTTGCTTTGTTGACTGCGCTTACTCTGCTGTCTTATACTATCAGGAACGACTGACCTTTTAAAAGTACCTCGAGTGCTTGTCCTAAAGCATTTTTCTCTGATTGTAACTCTTACTGCTTGACATTGCTGGTTGCCTCTCTTTATTGCTGCTTGACGTGTGGGTAATGCCACTAGTGCGAATCAGGCATTTAGTGATGCCATATACTCTGCGTACTCTAACTAGACTATCTCTGCAGGACTGTTGACATATTACTCGGTCTACTGACATCGAATATTATTGACATTTCATCGCTGTGCAGCTTGCTGAAGACACAACACGTTAATGTACGATCAGTTAACTATGGTTTCTGTGTCTCCATCTGGTATATGTAATGCGCTGGCAGCTGGTGTTGTTCTCTGCTCCCCAATCCTTTTCTTAGCTCGTAATGGTGTAGTCTTTTTCCCTGATAGTTTTCCTCATATTTGCATGTTGAGAAAACAAATGGTGGCAAGCTATTTGTCAGTGGAACGACTCAGGATAGTGAATAAACATAATGGAAGTGCCATGTACCCTGGGGTAGTATATTACAGCTATACATCTAGCAGCGCTACCAGGCAACCGCACAGGGCCACCATATAATGCCATATACCCCACACCACAATAACCTAATCTTAGAAAGAAAACATGCGCTAGACTTGTGCATGTGTGAAGACCGGGAAATGTACCAGAATTGCAAAAGTCTGTCTGATGTTATACATCATAAATGTTTTTGATTGATAGAAGTCTCTCCATATTAAATACACCCCACATACCCATGTAACGACCCTCTAACACCCCACCATCTGAGTACAGAGCAGAAAGATAAAGTGGAAATCAGGATTTTGTGGTACCCAGATTGCAAGTAGGATACAGGCAGGATGGCATACCTGTGGGACATGTGAAACGGTCCTTGGAAAAAATCCAGAATCACATGCAGCCTATGTTTTTCTAAACATCATGTCTCTTGTGCAAGAATAAAGACTGCATCCAAAAACGATATCCAACTAGTAAGGTGTTTCTAGATCTGTAATAAAGATATGGAACTTTGGGCAAGTATCAGGAAAGTACTCAGGAAGGTAATAAATAATAAGCATGAAAACAAAGAGGAACTCTTCGGTGGTCTACCCAAAAAATATAGAGCATGGGAGGATGGGAAAGGATTAAAGTTTAACATTCAGAATGCCAAGACTACAACAATTGACCCCAAAATAAATAGACACCCATTGGAAAAAATATAGGAAATGAAAACATGAGCTAGCTTAGCCCCCAGCCCTAGGGCTGACCCAGCTTCAGCCCCTAACCTTGGTGCTAATCTGGATTCGACTAAAGACTTCCACAGCCATAGCTCCTATTACAGATGTAGTAGAGAAGTAGATATCAGTAGATGTAGATATCAGGGAACTTCAGGAGGATTTAGACAAGCTCAATACCTGGTCAGAAAAGTGGCAGATGCAGTTCAATGTAGATAAATGCAAGGTTCTGAAGCTCGGGAGTGTCCATAACCCTAGTACTTATAAGCTAAATAATGTAGAACTTACCCATACAGATTGCGAAAAAGACTTGAGGGTTATGATAAGCAGCAACCTTAAACCAAGACAGCAATGCCTAAGCGTACGTAATAAGGCAAACAGATTACTGGGATTTATATCAAGAAGTGTAAGTAACAGAAGTCCAGAGGTTATACTGCAACTTAACATCATTAGTAAGGCCTCACCTAGATTATGTATCTCAGTTCTGGTCTCCATATTACAGAATGGACATAAATTCGTTAGAAAACATTCAGCGTAGGATGACTAAATTAATACATAGCATTAGAAATCTTCCTTATGAAGAAAGATTGAAGACTCTTAAGTTACATTCACTTGTTAGACGATGAATGAGGGGAGACCTGATCGAAGTGTATAAGTGGAAGATAGGTATTAATAAAGGGGATATTAATAAGGTCTTGAGGATATCTCTCCAAGAGAGAACCCGCAGTAATGGATTTAAATTAGACAAATTTAGATTTAGAAAATACATAGGAAAGTATTGGTTTGGAAATAGGATAGCTGATGGGTGGAACAGTCTACCTAGTTGGGTTATTGAGGCTAGGACTTTGGGTAGTTTCAAATTTAGGTTGGATAAATACTGAGTAAGTGGGGTTGGATTTGAGTGGGACTTGCAAATGAGTGGATAGAGTTATCAGAGCTTATTTCTTGGGTAGCATTGAAAATTGGGTTGGGCAAATGTTTTGTTAGTGAGATGGATTGTAAACGACCTGCCTAGTATGGGCCAACAGGCCTGCTGCAGTGTTCCTCCTTTCTTATGTTCTTAAGAAAATATTGGCCTCCTGAAAACAGATGGTAGTGTCTCTGGCTTTACTGAAAATTGTAGTGCATTTCTAGGATTTGCACAATTTGGGAATACATCCACTACGAATTTTATCCAACAAAAAGCAAAATGGTGCAAATTCTATGCTTGGGGCATCTGTAAAAATGGAATATCGGGGGGAAAAACGGGACATGCAACTTTGAGCATCCCAGGAATGCCGCGACCTCCTGCAAATTCTTCCACCCTGAGATGTGTCACTCTTCAGTCCTCAAAAAACAATGTTACAACACCAACTGCCCTGCATTCCACTTAAAAGGGACGAAGAGGTGCACACCCCGTAAAACAAACCATAGTAGTTACGACAACTCCACTCCAAGTGGTTTTTTAGTGCAGGAAACGAAGAAAGAAAATGTAAAAACTAAACAGGGTAACGGCTTGACAAAGCTCCTGAAGAGCGAAACGTTGCCACAATAAAAATGTTACATTAATTGCACTTGTGTCCTTTTACTTTATAAAAGCTAACCAGAATAGTTCACCGCCTTGGAGCCTTGTTGGACTGGAGGCACAGCCAGTGGCCCCCCATGTCCCTCCAGAGCCACAACTACTGATGCCAACAACAAAATATCCCCAACAAACATGCAACACCACATCATTTATATTTGCTAATATACAGGGCCTTAAGCCATCCACCAACAACAAAAATCTTTCATCAGTGGACTTCTAGGGAAGTCAAATGCGATGTTTGCAGCCTTCACAGAAACCCACACAAAAGATCACTTTGTCAATAAAATATAGATAACTGGATACAACCTTTTCATATGTGACAGAAAGAACAGGCAACAAGGGGGGGTTGGCCTGTTTGTCAAAGAGTTGCTCATTTGCATAGAGATACTAAACACCACAAATGATGGTATAAACCTTGGTAATAAATACCGACAAGTTGGTTTAGAAAGACACGTAAGCAAACACTATAACATATTTATTAGAAAACGTTTCGGTCGTGGAGATTCTCCACGACTATGGTGCTCTTCGCACCTACTCCTAGGTTGAGGGACTGATTACCTCATCTTCTGTACATAGTTCTACTGTCTTCAAGTTATGTCCTAGAATTTGTATTGATAAAGCCACTGGATGGCGAAACGTCTACAATAAAGATACCCAGATGTTGCACATGTGTCTTAATCTCATCTTGTCGGTATTATATACCATTCGTACACAACAAATGATGTAACTGAAGTTCTAACAATAAAGACCGAGAACCAAAACTCAGTCATTGTGATTCTGTATATCCACCAGCTGCAACTTCCCAACAGTTCAAGGATCAGCTTTTGAAAATTGACCACTGTCTGGAAAACCTTCCATCCCTATCCCTTGCTGCTTGGTGATTTCAATCTAAGACATGTACAATGGAAGAATGTAGCAAATAAGTTGTAGCAGAAATAATCCCTGGAGGCAGCTCAGATGAAAAGTCACACACACATGAGCTGCTGAATTTCTACAATAAACAAATCCTAAGTCAGCAGATAGTGGAGCCAACAAGACTGGAGAACACACTTGACCTTACTTTCACAAATAATGCAGACCTGGTAAGAAACATAACAATATAAAAAACAACTAATTCAGATCACAGTCTAATCGAAGTCCAAATTTACATGCACAGGAGTCCTGATCAGCAAAATGCATACAGCTACGAGGGTACCTTCACCAAATTTCTTCAACAATTAGAACATCAACTGGGACCAGGTAAATCATGTCCTAAATGAAACATGTTGGGAAGATATCTTAAATAACATGGACCCTAACCAGTGCCTTGAAAGATCAGCTTCCTGGTGGCTGAAGTTTGTTCAAGGCATATTCCCCTAAGAAAAAAAGAAGAGAAGAAGTAAACCTCAGAGAGAGAGAGAGAGAGAGAGAGAGAGAGAGAGAGAGAGAGAGAGAGAGACGCTTCCTCTAGAGAAGGCGAAGAATCACTGAGCTCCTCAAGAATGATAAATTAGACACATGTGCAACTCTTGGGTATCTTTATCGAGGAAACGTTTCGCCACACAGTGGCTTCATCAGTCCATACAAAGGAGAATCTTGAAGAACAGGAGGAGAATGAGGTAATCAGTCCCTCAACCTTGAGTCGATGTGGTCAGTCCATCAAGATTGATGGACTGATCCACAAGGCATAGTACTCGCCCCCCATCATGTTCCTCATCCTCATATCAGACATAGACAGAGATATAAACCTAGCACCGTATCATCCTTTGCAGACGATACTAGGATCTGCATGAGAGTGTCATCCATTGAGGACACGGCAAATCTTCAAGAAGATAAACCAAGTTTTCCAATGGGCAATGGAAAAATGGAGGAAATAATAGCTAGAACTGAGTATACTACAAACGCTAATCACACAATACAGCGGAAAAGTAACGTGAAGGACCTGGAAGTGGTAATGTCTGTGGATCTCACCTTCAGGGACCACAACAATGCCACTATCACATCTGCGAGGAAAATGATAGGATGGATAATGAGAACATTCAAAACAAGAGATGCCAAGCCAATGATGATCCTTTGTAAATCGTTTGTTCTCTCTAGGCTGGAATACGGCTGTACATTGATATATCCATTCAAGGCAGGTGAAATCTCAGATCTAGAATATGTACAGAGAACCTTTACTGCACATCTAAGTTCCGTCAGACACCTTACTACTGGAAACGCTTGGAAGCACTTGATTTATACTCAAAAGAGATATAATCATAATCTACACCTGGAAAATCCTAGAGGGACTGGTCCCAAATCTGCACACAGAAATCACTCCCTACGAAAGCGAAAGACTTGGCAGGCGATGCAACATACCCCTCAATGTAAAATAGGGGTGCCATTAGCTCACTGAGGAAAAACACAAAAAGTTTCCAGGGCCCAAGACTGTTCAACAGCCTCCCACCAACCATAAGATGAATTACCACTAGACCCATGGCTGCCTTCATGAGGGAGCTGGACAGATACCTAAAGTCAGTGTCGGATCAGCTGGACTGTGAGTCTTACGTTGGACTACGTGCGGCCAGCAGTTACAGCCTAGTTGATGAGGCCCTGATACACCGGGAGGCCTAGTCATGGACCGGGCCGCGGGGGCGTTGATCCCCGGAATACCCATCACGTCGATTCCAGGTACGTAAGCAAGAGTCGACTGAGGGTGAATTCGTTTCTCCGTGGTTCGATCTAGTGAGACTTACTCTAGAGCAGACTAGGGAGCAATGTGCTTCGGCCAAAGAATATGATAAAGAGGAGAGAAGGCAGTGTCGTCGTCCCAGTGGCACCGTTTGAGTGTGCAAAAATCTGTGTCGTTAACAGCTGTTTTTCGAATCGTTCGAGAATCAGACCAAACTTTGCAGTGACTGGGTGAACACTAGGCCGCCGCACTTGTTCAAAGAACTTTGCACGGGAAGGCGCAGGAATATACATCGAGCTTGTTTGATGAGGATTTTGTGAATTACAGTGTTGTGATATCTATTGGACAGTCTTATGTAGAGTTTGAAAGATTGGGTACTGGTGCTTACTGTTCTCTGATGAGAGGCCGGGTACTTCTCGTCTCAGGAAACACCTGTTTCATTCAAAATGTTCTACCGGTGGTATATGGCGAGTCAGTAATCTCTCTTAGTTACAAAAGGTGCACGTTGATATGGAGTATTATGAAGAATATTTAACGGTAGGACTGTCAGAAGAATTACCTATTAAGGATGTATTATAATTAATAGGTAATGACATCTTGATTTCCAGATTGCATCCTGATCTCTGTAGTGGACAACAAAAGCTCGACATCTGAACCAGTTCCAAATATGGCCGTATCACGGGCAAAGTTCAAGGGAAAATTTGGTAAGAATGCTGACCTTACCATGGGGGACTCAACCAGTGGGTTGGACAATTTGCTTTGTGATGGCACCTGGCCAGAGCCAGGATGGTAAGAACGCAAGATGCTCTCGCTTCTATTCTCAACGGAACGACTTTCAGGGAAGAGCAACAGACTTCTGTCTTAAATTCGGGAGTGCCTGAAGCCAAAGATAAAAATATTCTGTTGCTTTTTTCTTGAGTTAGAATTTTTAAGAAAAAAAAAATGAATCTCACACTGGTAAGGGAATTAAGGAAGGTCATAATACGGAAACTTTAGTGGTGCATAAAAGTTTTTGGCACCAGGTACCTAGTGTTACCCATACCTCTTCTATGGAGGAGGACACATTAATGACTAAATTAAACTATTTACAGAATAGCTAAACACTTCTACTGGCTAGGCTTGAGATGGGATGTCAAAAAATACATCAAAACTTGGCATGACTGCCATCTGGTGGGGAAGTCGAGACATTGCATTAAATCTATCCTTTTGTGCCCTATACCTTTATGGAAATTAGTCAAGTAATAAGTTACACTTTGCGATTTTGAATAAATGAACTCGATACCCTGTGGCAGTGCCCAGGTCCACCATTAGCAAAGGTTATTCTTAAGGTCACTGTAATAAATATTTATTGCCCATGTAGGGCTCCGATCCTCTATACAAAGTGATTAAGAGTCTAACTTCAGGGCAAAGGCCTTTCGTGAGGTTTTAAGCCACCTTGGCATAAAATAAACCTTTTTGGTGGCTTACCATCCTCAGTCACATGGTGTATCTGAAAGGTTCCAGCAAAAATTAAAGTCCTTATATGTGAATTTACTGTCTCCATTTTCCCACAGATTAGGACAAGTCTTTACCTTTTGCTTCTTTTCACTATGATCACCTGCTACAGCCTTTTGGAAATGTTGTCTGGACACAATGCAAGAAGACCTCTGATGGCTTGTGGGTGACATAAAAAATAATGTCCATTGATGACTTTAAGGTAAAGCCATACCTGGTGAAATAGATGGGATGAAGAACCTTAAGAAAGTGCAAGAAAAAATGAAAAATAGATATGACAAAGCAACTAAATCCAGTTTTTTCCAAGTAGAATATAAAATCGTGGTCCAGAAACCAGTGCCTGGTCATAATCTGAACGTGCGCTCTGTTGACCCTATGTAGGTGATGGTGAAGTCTAACCTCATTATGTGGTGACCCCATCTAGACAATTCCTCGAGGGGTAAGTTTTATCACATAAATAAAGCAGAGTTTATGAACCTCACTTCCCTGTAATCATCATATCTTTTATTCCCACAGACCGTAGTGCTAAGAGTGACGAGTTACAAGAGATCAATGGAATGGAGACAAGACTATGCAACTCAAAACTATTGAATGATCCATGAACGCTGATGTTCAGCATAACTAATCCACCAGTGGCTGATATTATTTCCCTACTGCAAAGATATCCTGACATCTTTTTGGATGTCCCTAAAGTATGTAACCTTGGAGTTCATGATGTAGGTGTGGGAACTAATAAGCTGATCAAATCATCGCCATATGAAATTCATCCACACAAGCTAAGACTATTTCAACAGCACATTAACTTTCTACTTGAGAATGGGTTAGTGGAGAAATCCACAAGTCGGTGAGAAAAACCAGATAGTAGAGTGCAACTTACAGGAAAGTGAACGAAGTCACTGCACCTGACGACTACCATCTTCCACACACTTATGATACCGTGGACTTCATCAATAAAGCTAAGTATATTTCCAAGCTCAACTTGATTTAGAGATATTATCAGTTACCTTTAAGTAATAGGCAAAAGAAGATTTTGGCCTTTGTAGTCTCAGGAGGAGGCCATTACCAATACATCATTGCACCTTTCGGCATGTATAATGCACCAGCCACCTTTCAAAAACTGATCTTCAGAGCTAATAAGGGATTAGATGGAATGCTGATGTAGTTAACGAGTATGATGTACAGTTAGATCATATTATCTGAACCACTAAGTTATTCCACTTGGAGGCTTAGAAGATAAAATGTACCTGTAAATCTCAGCAAATGAACCTTTGGTAAGTCTTCAGTCACCTTGTTTGGTCACAGAATGTAACCAAGAGAAATGAAATTTAAAAATGTTAATATTCTAGCCATTCAAAATTAGTAACTCTTTTTTGATGGAAGTTCCTCTAAAGATTCTTAGGCGTGGCAGGATTTTATAAAAACAATAAAAAAAGATACAATTACTTCTTTAGCAGCAGATACAATTACTCTTTTACCGCCAGAAAAAAATTACTCTTACCAGCAGATACAATTACTCCTTACCTACTTCCTACCAGCAGGAAATTCATGTTTGTATGGAGCAAGTGTCAGGAAGGCTTTGAAAAGGTTTCCTGACACTTGCTGTTGTGCACAGCTCTTGTGAACAGCTCCTGTGCTAATGTCACTAGATTATTCACTACCTTTTTGCTGTCAGGTAATGCATGCGATGAGGGATTTGGCACAGCTCTTCTGAAGGCTCCTTGCGAGGGAGTTTTCCATCTGGTGGCCTTTTCTGTCAAGCTATAGCCATACCAATATGTCTACTTAACAAGTGAGAAGAAAACCCTGGCTGGGGTTATGTTGCTGAAGAACCTCGATGTCTGTGTCATCCTCTTCATGCATAGGTGCATGTGCCTTGCACCTACGCTAGTGCTACTGACCACATGTGCCTTGCATTTATTTACGCTAGTGCCACTGACTTCATGTGCTTTGCATCTACGCTAGTGCTACTGACCGTGTGTACCGTGCACCTACGCTATTGCTGCTGTCTGCTCTCTCACCCTGTGAAAGTTACTTGGTCCTAAAAGTAATTCAAATTTCATTGTATAATTCAATCATGTACTGCTAGCTGGGTAGGATGGTAGAGAGGAAAAGAAGTCCTATAACCTCGTTTCTTTCTTTATCTCCGCCATGTTGGCATACTACCCCTCTGATGGATGTTGTTGTACCCCAGATGTAGCAGTGTTCTGGGGTTGGCATATGCTGAGTTTATTATTATATTTGAAGTGCATCACAGATACCACACTCCAGTATACCGCTAATAATCATCTTTAAGTTCTGAACTTTATCTCCTGTGGGTACGAGTCCACCATTCACATACAAGGTTGTGTTGGAGGTCTGTCTGAGTGAATGTGGAGCGTCAGGGTGAGGCTGCCTTCCATGTAGAGGTCGCCCTTGACCTTCAGTTATTTACAAACCTCTGACTGGTTATCGTCTTACTAGAGTTTGTCTACAGTAAGCGTGTCTACAAGCTATAGCTCACAAGTGCTTTTACTTATGTTCACCCTCCCTCCCTCTCTCTCGCTCGCTCTGTCTCTCTCATCAAAATCCACTATCATTATGGTGATTATTAGATTCACTACATATAATGTAAATACTTGAAAATAAGTAAGGATTAAGGATTAAGACGACGAGAGCTGTCGTGAGATGGGAAGGAAGAAGAATAAGGAAGGATGGAAATAACTGGAAAAGGATGGGAAGGAAAGAAAGAGGAGGAATCAAGGCAAGTGGCCCAACCACTTTGGGATGTGTGGTACCGAAGTACTGGAAGCGTAGATGGAGAGGCTTGAATGATAACGTTGCTTGGTTCTCTAGGAGAGGATGGCGAAGGCAGCGGCAGGAGCTGAGACTGTCAGTAGGCAGCAAGCAGGACGAGTTATTTTTTTATTAATGCTGTTATCAATGTGTGAAATTTTGTTTTAGAGAGTTGTATCACATTTATGGGAGCTCTGTAGAAGAGTTCGTTGGTTTGAAGTTGGTGGATTATCTGTTCGACTTTAGGGTATGGCGTTTCGTCGGTGGTATACGTTGCAGTTTTGTCTTTGAGATGTTGGGCGAGTTCTGGGCGATCCATTGGGCTGGGGCAATGCTTCATGGTGTAGAACATGAGTCCTTTGTGTTTAGCCCATAGTGTGCCAGGTAATCGACGTGGTCGAGGTGGAGAAGGCGGTGGTGAAGTTGAGGAAGGTGGTGGTGCTTCGTTTTCAGCTTCAGTAGGCGAATTAGAATATGTTTCTGGTGGCAAGGCTTCTGATTGGTTGGATTCAGTAAAGGGTGGTGGCGGTGGAGGCTTCTCATTGGTCGTTGTTGGATTGGCGTCACTAGTTGGTGGTGTTGATGGAACTTCTGCAGAAGAGTTGGTGATTAAGTCTTTGGTGAATTTGAGAATTTCTTCAGAAGGTGGAGATGCTGGAAATGTAAATGATGGCATGTTATTTAATGCAAATAACTCGTTGATGGTAGAATTAAAGGATCCAGGTACAGCCATGTTCTGCATGTGAGCGTATAGTAGACAGTAATGAATCTTCGTTACTTCACATGCTGGAGGAGTGATGGTGGTGGTGATGGAGGCGGGCTGAGTAGATGCTTGTAGTAATTTTGTAGTGTCAGCTTGCAATTTTGCAATTGCGGCATACGTTGGTGTGCTGTTGGTAGATTTTTTCTTTGTTGCATCTTGTTGTTTCTTCATAATATCCTTTCTTGTAGGACATTTTGCTGCTAATGTATAGTGGTCATTACTTTTGCAGTTTAAACACGCTGGTTGTGTTGGAGCAGCAGCGGTACAGGAACTGAAGGTGTGTCCCTCACTACCACATGTAGTGCAGAACTTCTTGTCTTTTACTGGACATGCTTTGGTGGTGTGAAGATAAGAATAACAGTTCCAGCAATGTTGGATGTAGTGGTATCTCTCTGCTTCTATGTAGGTGGGACTGATGTAGCAGTAGTAAACAGCAAGACCTTCGTTCAGAGCAGTGGCAGCCATGTTCACGTCGGTGAAGGTGACCTTGAGCATAGACGATGCATTCGGGATTTTGGTAATGTTATCAACAGTAGCCCAAGTACTTTGCGTTTCAATGGATGACATGAGTTCAGCAATTGATTGAGAAGTCAGAATCTTGTCCAGTTTTTTTAGGAATACTGATTTTCTTGCCCTGAGGGCAGGAGAGGATGTAACAGTAAATCCTTGAGCAGTAAGAGTAGTGATGGCTTCTGTGGTGAGTAACTTCTCTGCTTCAGCATCATCGTGACACACAACAATGAATGCTTCTTTCAGTGACAAAATAGCATTGAATTTCACTTGCAATGCTTCCTGTATAACAGTTGCAAGAGCAAGCTTCGTTGAATCATCAACGGTACCATATTTTGGCTTGATCTTTACACGATTTGCGTAGCTTATCGTGTAAGTCAAGAAAATTACGCTGTTAAAGTTTCCCCTCCCCAACGGGGACAGTAGGGAGACTAAGTAAGGAGAGCTGCTATGACCTGCCGAGGCGAGAGTCAAGAGCAGAATCTGTCTGAAAGTAAGTTTGGTGGTGAGAATATACGCTTATTCAAAGTTAACTTTTGATGCAATCTTTGTTCCTTATTCAGTTGATTGTTTTATTAACTTAATCTGATATCTTATATGGTAAAGTACACCAGGCATTTTAAAAAGTACATGTCCTTACCCCAGCTCCCACCAGTCCTCATCCCAGCCCCGACAATCCCCACTTATCTCCCCTACCCTACCAATGGTCCTAACTCCTTTACCCAAGTCTTCCTCCAACCATTCTCTCACTCCTTTGCCTTCTACCCCTTCAGTCACTACTCCATTGCTGTCTTCCAACTCCCCAGTTCCTGTGTTTGTCTGACCTCCTGCTACTACAGCCGACTTTCTACCTCCTACAACACAGTCTTCCGATTTTTCAACTAATTTTCAACCCCTTCTACCAGTCTTTTGCTCCCTACAACCAATTTTCTCTTCCTACAACCCATTTTCTACTCCTACAACTCATTTTCTGTTCTATAATCAATCTCCAGCTGGCATACTTCTCTCTATTAGTTCATTGTCCTGCTCCCTCCACTACATACTGGCTCTCTGTTCTCTCACACCTTCTTCATCTTCTCTTCCCTCTCTTGTGTTTTCCCCTCTCTTATTTCCTCTTGGCTTTATTCCTCTTGATGAATGAGACACTTCTGCAATACTTGGGTATCTTCACTGTGGAAACGTTCCACCAGAATTGGCTTTATCAGTTCAAAAAAAATAGGAAGATGTTAAGGAGTTTGAGGTAATCAGTCCCTCAGTCTGGGGATGATGTATTCGGTCCTTACTGGTGTGTCTCATATATAAGCCCATTCTAAGTGCATTTACTGTTTTTAATCAAGACTGATGGACTGAATACATAAACCTCAGGCTGAGGGACTGATTACCTTAAACTCCTTATCTTACAGGGTTTTTTTTTTCTGTGTATTGGACTGAAGAAGCCACTGGCCAGCAAATCGTTTACACAATAAAGACATAAAGGTGTTACACAAGTGTCTCATTTATCAACTTGTCGGTTTTCTTAGTCGTTTATATAGCAGTATTCATTCTTGTATTGTTCTCATTTCAGTTGTCTTCTTGTCTATCTTCATTATCGCTTCCCACTTCTTCCTGTTTCCTCCTTCACCTTACGTCTTCTCTCATCCTTCGTTTCTCTTCCCCTAACCTTTTCTCACCCATCCTTAACAGCTTCCATCATCCCCCCCTCTCTTTCCCTCCTCTCATCGTTTATCTCATCCCTCTCTCTTTCTCACTCTTCACCTCTGTCCCCCTCTTCCTCCCCTCCGTCACCCTGCGTTCTCCTAATGCCTAAGACCCACAGCCAAAGCTTATCCATTAAGCCTTACCGTCTCAAGTCCAATGAGGTTTGTAGCTACACACACACACACACACACACACACACACACACACACACACACACACACACACACACACACACACACACACACACACACACACACACACACACAGAGTGGGCGCCTGTTACGAGCGGGGTCCCACAGGGGTCAGTTCTAGGACCAGTGCTATTTTTGATATATGTGAACTACATGATGGAAGGAATAGACTCTGAAGTGTCCCTGTTTGCAGATGATGTGAAGTTGATGAGAAGAATTAAATCGGACGAGGATGAGGCAGGACTGCAAAGAGACCTGGACAGGCTGGACATGTGGTCCAGTAACTGGCTTCTCGAATTCAATCCAGCCAAATGCAAAGTCATGAAGATTGGGGAGGGGCAAAGAAGACCGCAGACAGAGTATAGGCTAGGTGGACAAAGACTACAGACCTCACTCAGGGAGAAAGACCTTGGGGTGACCATAACACCGAGCACATCACCGGAGGCACACATCAACCAAATAACTGCTGCAGCATACGGGCGCCTGGCAAACCTGAGAATAGCGTTCCGATACCTTAATAAGGAATCATTCAAGACACTGTACACTGTGTATGTTAGGCCCATACTGAAGTATGCAGCACCAGTCAGGAACCCACACCTGGTCAAGCACATCAAGAAGTTAGAGAAAGTACAAAGGTTTGCAACAAGGCTAGTCCCAGAGCTCAAGGGAATGTCGTACGAGGATAGGTTAAGGGAAATCGGACTGACGACACTGGAGGACAGAAGGGTCAGGGGAGACATGATAACGACATACAAGATACTGCGGGGAATAGACAAGGTGGACAGAGATAGAATGTTCCAGAGAGGGGACACAGGGACAAGGGGTCACAACTGGAAGCTGAAGACTCAGACGAGTCACAGGGACGTTAGGAAGTATTTCTTCAGTCATAGAGTTGTCAGGAAGTGGAATAGCCTAGCAAGTGAAGTAGTGGAGGCAGGAACCATACATAGTTTTAAGAAGAGGTATGATACAGCTCAGGAAGCAGAGAGAGAGAGGACCTAGTAGCGATCAGTGAAGAGACTGGGGCCAGGAGCTGAGTCTCGACCCCTGCAACCACAATTAGGTGAGTACAATTAGGTGAGTACACACACACACACACACACACACACAACACACACACACACACACACACACACACACACACACACACACACACACACACACAGACCGCAGACGGAATACAGTCTAGGGGGCCAGAGATTACAAACCTCACTCAAGGAAAAAGATCTTGAGGTGAGTATAACACCAGGCACATCTGAAGCGCACATCAAACAAATAACTGCTGCAGCATATGGGCGCCTAGCAAACCTCAGAACAGCATTCCGACATCTTAATAAGGAATCGTTCAGGACCCTGTACACCGTTTTCGTTAGGCCCATATTGGAGTATGCGGCACCAGTTTGGAACCCACACATAGCCAAGCACGTAAAGAAACTAGAGAAAGTGCAAAGGTTTGCAACAAGACTAGTCCCAGAGCTAAGAGGTATGTCCTAGGAGGAGAGGTTAAGGAAAATCTACCTGACGACACTGGAGGACAGGAGAGATAGGGGGGACATGATAACTACATATAAAATACTGAGAGGAATTGACAATGTAGACAAAGACAAGATGTTCCAGAGATGGGACACAGCAACAAGGGGACACAGTTGGAAGTTGAAGACGGAGATGAATCACAGGGATGTTAGGAAGTCTTTCTTCAGTCACAGACTAGTCAGGAAGTGGAATAGTTTGGGAAGCGATGTAGTGGAGGCAGGATCCATACATAGCTACAAGCAGAGGTATGATAAAGCTCACGGTTCTGGGAGAGTGACCTAGTAGCGACCAGAGAGAGGCGGGGCCAGGAGCTATGGCTCGACCCCTGCAACCACAACTAGGTGAGTACACACACACACACACACGATAAAGGTCTTGGAGCATGGAGAGATTGGACCTAGTAGCAACCAGCGAAGAGAAGGGGCCAGGAGCTGTGAATCGACTCCTGCAACTATAAATAATTGAGTACACACACGCACACTTTCTCTCTCCCCCCCTCTCTCTCTCTCTCTCTCTCTCTCTCTCTCTCTCTCTCTCTCTCTCTCTCTCTATCACACACACACACACACACCTTGTTTTTGAAATACTGAGAAAACCCATTATAGAAAAGTGGATAAAACATGTGGTTACCAAAGCCGTGACTGCCAGCCAGCAAACACTCAGTTCTTAGATCACAAAATTCACCTATATCTCCCGGGTAAAACAACGACAGCCATAAATATTACTGAAAAAAGTACTGGATGAGCGGAGTGCATATATTTTGATTTTCAAACATCAGTAGATTTCATGATGAAGGACTAAGGCTCAAACTGGAAAATATGGAGGTATAACTGACTCTAAATGACGTACAGTCGACATAGCGAAGACAGAAACGCTCTCTGGTTAATATGAACCATTAACAAATTGCGGCATGACCAGGGATCGATCCCGTGCTACTTTGGCCCGCCTCGTGGGAAGCCAAAGTTCACGACGCTCTAACAACTGTGATTCAATACCATTTGTTTCGTGGTTGCATTACTATATAGACTGCTCGTGAAGGCTGGTATTCAAACGGGAGTAGATTGAAAATAGTTCTGAGCTTACCACGGCCACGTGTGTCCTCGCATGGGTGGCCTACAAGCACCACGCCCAGTCCCACTGGCTGCTTGATTATTGTGGGACTGATGGTCCAGCAGCTACAGCGTTGTGAACTTTGACTGGCTTCCCATGATGCGGGCCAAAGTAGCACGGGATCGATCCCCGGCATGATCCACTTCCCCATGGACGTGGAACAGAATTCTTCCTCCATGAGCCATGTGTCATAAGAGGCAACTAAAATGCCGGGAGCAAGGGGATAGTAACCCCTCCTCCTGTATATATTACTAAATTTTAAAGGAGAAACTTTTGTTTTTCCTTTTGGGCCACCCTGCCTCGGTGGGATACAGCCGGTTTGTTGAAAGAAGAATATATATATATATATATATATATATAATATATATATATATATATATATATATATATATATATATATATATATATATATATATATATATATATATGTATGTATATGGTGCTGGTGATGTTGTGGGAATCACCATGAACACCGTGATGGTGACCATTGTGTTGGTAGGTTCCTTGATGTTGGCGATGGGTTCTTGAAGGTTCCATGATGCTGGTGATGTGTTCTTAAAGGTTCATTGGCGTTAGACATAGTTTCTGGAAGGTTCCTTGATGTTTGTGAGAGGCTTTTGAAGGTTCCTTGATGCTGGTGATGGGCTCTTGAAGATTCCTTGATGTTAATAATGGGTTCTTGAAGCTCTTTGATGTTAATGATGGGTTCTGGAAGGTTCCTTGATTCTGGTGATGGGTTCTTGTTCCATGGAAAAGTAGCGCTCCTCCCCTTCCTTGGATCAAGTCTGAGTGCCTACCCCACCCCACATGGAACCCCTACGGCACTAACACTTTATACCTCACTCTAATAATAACCAGATGTATAACCCCTGTTCCCTGAACCTCAACACAGGCGACTGGAACAGTGCAGAGTGCGGCAAAAGTTGATAACTCAGTTAAATAGCTGAAAATATGAAGGTGAATCTGAAGAGACACCCACAAGTCATCACATGGAAATATCACAATTCCTTCAGTGAAAATGGTAAATTAGAGCATACACAAGCCAGATTTAATTTGAATCTTCCATTAAGAAACACCAGCAGTGTTGATGCTAAACTGGAGTGGCTTTCTCTTGCTATCTCTGACAAACCAACATTCTGAAAAAAAGAAATACTGTGTTCATTAAATTTATCAACGCCCTAAAAACGTATTTTTTTACTTTTCTCAATTATGTTATTTTATTTATGTTCATTTTCAAATTCTCTACAACCCTGTAAGAACCAGTCTTTTATATTTATTTTTAAATGAATTCGGTTTGTCAAAATTGCGGAAAAAAATTGGAAATTGGGACCGAAATAGGTTTAAAGCAGTGAAAAAAAAAATTCCAGTTAAGATATATCCGCATTTAGGGTTTGAAGCCGATCAGAAGAGGCATTCTCTGGTTATTATATGGGATGCAATTTATTTAATAAAACTGGAAAATTGAAATTTGCACAGCTCAAAATGAGTGACAAATTTTGTATTAATAAAGCCCAGCAATGGTGAAAGTTTGAAGCCGACCAGAGAAGCTATTCTCCAGTAATTGTTCTGATTCCAGCGATACACTTGTTGCAGCAACACACTTGTTGTAGCAACACACTTGTTGAAGCAACACACTTGTTGAAGCAACACACTTGTTGTAGCAACACACTTGTTATAGCAACACACTTGTTGTAGCAACACACTTGTTGTAGCAACACACTTGTTGAAGCAACACACTTGTTGAAGCAACACACTTGTTGTAGCAACACACTTGTTATAGCAACACACTTGTTGTAGCAACACACTTGTTGTAGCAACACACTTGTTGAAGCAACACACTTGTTGAAGCAACACACTTGTTGTAGCAACACACTTGTTATAGCAACACACTTGTTGTAGCAACACACTTGTTGTAGCAACACACTTGTTGAAGCAACACACTTGTTGAAGCAACACACTTGTTGTAGCACACACACTTGTTATAGCAACACACTTGTTGTAGCAACACACTTGTTGTAGCAACACACTTGTTGAAGCAACACACTTGTTGAAGCAACACACTTGTTGTAGCAACACACTTGTTATAGCAACACACTTGTTGTAGCAACACACTTGTTGTAGCAACACACTTGTTGTAGCAACACACTTGTTGTAGCAACACACTTGTTGTAGCAACACACTTGTTGTAGCAACACACTTGTTGTAGCAACACACTTGTTGTAGCAACACACTTGTTGTAGCAACACACTTGTTGAAGCAACACACTTGTTGAAGCAACACACTTGTTGTAGCAACACACTTGTTGAAGCAACACACTTGTTGTAGCAACACACTTGTTGTAGCAACACACTTGTTGTAGCAACACACTTGTTGTAGCAACACACTTGTTGAAGCAACACACTTGTTGAAGCAACACACTTGTTGTAGCAACACACTTGTTGTAGCAACACACTTGTTGCAGCAACACACTTGTTGTAGCAACACACTTGTTGAAGCAACACACTTGTTGAAGCAACACACTTGTTGCAGCAACACACTTGTTGTAGCAACACACTTGTTGAAGCAACACACTTGTTGAAGCAACACACTTGTTGTAGCAACACACTTGTTGTAGCAACACACTTGTTGTAGCAACACACTTGTTGTAGCAACACACTTGTTGTAGCAACACACTTGTTGTAGCAACACACTTGTTGAAGAAACACACTTGTTGTAGCAACACACCTGTTGAAGCAACACACTTGTTGTAACAACACACTTGTTGAAGCAACACACTTGTTGAAGCAACACACTTGTTGTAGCAACACACTTGTTGAAGCAACACACTTGTTGTAGCAACACACTTGTTGTAGCAACACACTTGTTGTAGCAACACACTTGTTGTAGCAACACACTTGTTGCAGCAACACACTTGTTGTAGCAACACACTTGTTGTAGCAACACACTTGTTGAAGCAACACACTTGTTGTAGCAACACACTTGTTGTAGCAACACACCTGTTGAAGCAACACACTTGTTGTAGCAACACACTTGTTGTAGCAACACACTTGTTGTAGCAACACACTTGTTGTAGCAACACACTTGTTGAAGCAACACACTTGTTGTAGCAACACACTTGTTGTAGCAACACACTTGTTGAAGCTACACACTTGTTGTAGCAACACACTTGTTGTAGCAACACACTTGTTGTAGCAACACACTTGTTGTAGAAACACACTTGTTGAAGCAACACACTTGTTGAAGCAACACACTTGTTGTAGCAACACACTTGTTGTAGCAACACACTTGTTGTAGCAACACACTTGTTGTAGCAACACACTTGTTGAAGCAACACACTTGTTGTAGCAACACACTTGTTGTAGCAACACACTTGTTGTAGAAACACACTTGTTGCAGCAACACACTTGTTGTAGCAACACACTTGTTGTAGCAACACACTTGTTTTAGCAACACACTTGTTGTAGCAACACACTTGTTGTAGCAACACACTTGTTGTAGCAACACACTTGTTGCAGCAACACACTTGTTGAAGCAACACACTTGTTGTAGCAACACACTTGTTGTAGCAACACACTTGTTGCAGCAACACACTTGTTGAAGCAACACACTTGTTGTAGCAACACACTTGTTGTAGCAACACACTTGTTGAAGCAACACACTTGTTGTAGCAACACACTTGTTGTAGCAACACACTTGTTGTAGCAACACACTTGTTGCAGCAACACACTTGTTGAAGCAACACACTTGTTGTAGCAACACACTTGTTATAGCAACACACTTGTTGAAGCAACACACTTGTTGTAGCAACACACTTGTTGTAGCAACACACTTGTTGTAGCAACACACTTGTTGTAGCAACACACTTGTTGAAGCAACACACTTGTTGTAGCAACAAACTTGTTGTAGCAACACACTTGTTGTAGCAACACACTTGTTGAAGCAACACACTTGTTGTAGCAACACACCTGTTGAAGCAACACACTTGTTGAAGCAACACACCTGTTGAAGCAACACACTTGTTGTAGCAACACACCTGTTGAAGCAACACACTTGTTGTAGCAACACACTTGTTGTAGCAACACACTTGTTGTAGCAACACACTTGTTGTAGCAACACACTTGTTGAAGCAACACACTTGTTGTAGCAACACACTTGTTGAAGCAACACACTTGTTGTAGCAACACACTTGTTGTAGCAACACACTTGTTGTAGCAACACACTTGTTGTAGCAACACACTTGTTGTAGCAACACACTTGTTGTAGCAACACACTTGTAGCAACACACTTCTTGTAGCAACACACTTGTTGTAGCAACACACTTGTTGTAGCAACACACTTGTAGCAACACACTTGTTGTAGCAACACACTTGTTGTAGCAACACACTTGTTGTAGCAACACACTTGTAGCAACACACTTCATCAATTATATTTTAACGCCGATCACCAGAAGCATTCTTCTGTTACTGGATATAAATTTATGCCTGGAGAGGGTTTCAGGCGTCAACGCCCCCGCGGTCCAGTCTGTGACCAGGCCTCATGGTGCATCAGGGCCTGATTAACTAGTCTGTTACTGTTGGCCGCACGCAACCCTACGTACGAACCACAGCCCGGCTGGTCAGGTACTGACTTCATGTGCCTGTCCAGCGCCTTCTTGAAGACAGCCAGGGGTCTTGATGACAGCCAGGAGTCTTGAAGACAGCCAGGGGTCTTGAAGACAGCCAGGGTTCTTGAAGGCAGCCAGGGTTCTTGAAGACAGCCAGAGGTCTTGAAGACAGCCAGTAACCTTGAAGACAGCCAGCGGTCTGGAAGACAGCCAGGAGTCTTGAAGACAGCCAGGGTTCTTGAAGACATCCAGGGGTCTTGAAGACGGCCAGAAACCTTGAAGACAGCCAGGGGTCTTGAAGACAGCCAACGGTCTTGAAGACAGCCAGGAGTCTTGAAGACAGCCAGGGTTCTTGAAGGCAGCCAGGGGTCTTGAAGACGGCCAGGGACTTTGAAGACAACCAGGGGTCTTGAAGACAGCCAATGGTCTTAAAGACAGCCAGGAGTCTTGGAAACAGCCAGGGTTCTTGAATACAGCCAGGGGTCTTGAAGACAGCCAGGGGTCTTGAAGACAGCCAGGAGTCTTGAAGGCAGCCAGGGGTCTTGAAGGCAGCCAGGGGTCTTGAAGGCAGCCAGGAGTTTTGAAGGCAGCCAGGGGTCTTGAAGACATCCAGGGGTCTTGAAGACGGCCAGGGACCTTGAAGACAGCCAGGGGTCTTGAAGACAGCCAACGGTCTTGAAGACAGCCAGGAGTCTTGAAGGCAGCTAGGGGTCTTGAAGGCAGCCAGGGGTCTTGAAGGCAGTCAGGAGTCTTGAAGGCAGCCACGGGTCTTCAAGACAGTCAACGGTTTATAAGACAGCTAGGAGTCTTGAAGACAGCCAGGGGTCTTGAAGACAGCCAGGGGTCTTGAAGACAGCCAGGAGTCTTGAAGACAGCCAGGGTTCTTGAAGGCAGCCAGGGTTCTTGAAGACAGCCAGAGGTCTTGAAGACAGCCAGTAACCTTGAAGACAGCCAGCGGTCTGGAAGACAGCCAGGAGTCTTGAAGACAGCCAGGGTTCTTGAAGACATCCAGGGGTCTTGAAGACGGCCAGGGACCTTGAAG
>NC_069412.1:9462225-9522225 GCF_026875155.1 Cherax quadricarinatus | reverse complement strand
CAAAACAACCACTCTGAAAGAATAGAGAAATTCCAAGCGCTTTCGTGACTACTCACATTATCAAGGAACTATGAAAGTGAAGCATCCAAGGAAGCTATATAAGGGGTCCCGGCCAGCACCTCACTATCAGATCCCACAACGTTAAACACGTACGCGCGGCGAGCCAACTTGGATCTGTGGGATCTGATAGTGAGGTGCTGGCCGACCCCTTATATAGCTTCCTTGGGTGCTTCACTTTCATAGTTCCTTGATAATGTGATAGTCACGAAAGCGCTTGGAATTTCTCTATTCTTTCAGAGTGGTTGTTTTGCATATTTTGAAATCACCTGTTTACTGTGATCTTATTGCATATATATAATATATATATAATATATATATATATAATATATATATATATATATATATATATATTTTATATAATATATATATATATATATATATATATATATATATATAATATATATATATATATATATATATATATATACATATTAATTATAATTTGGTCCACCTCTAACGCAAATTGTGAGACCCATAGCCTTAGAGAAGTGGCTAAAATGGTTTCGAGGAAGAATATTTGGAATTCTTTCTGAAGCCATACCACCCCATCCTTTATATTTAGCTTACCAATAGGTATATTTTATTACATAATATGATAATATGGTACTCAAGATCTAAAAGATGCATTGCTGGTACAAAGGCGGCATATACAGAACATGACCTTTGAGGAATACATTTCAAGTGCATATTGCTAGATGTTTATTCCAATTTTTTTATATATATAGGGAGGTACCACCTCTATAACTGGACTGGGGACCCTCATCCTCAGAAAAGACAATAAATGTACCTCAGGGAAAACTCCTGGTTCTCCCCGGAGATGCTTGAATATTTTCTTCTCCTACCGCCCCCTGTATTCTACATTCTATGTGAACTTTATTAATAGACAGAATACATTTACAGGAAACACAAACATGAATACAATGGTACAATATGTTTAATATTTTGGATTTCCTCCAGCTCCTCCGAAGCCGGACACGAGCCAAGTATCCAGCAAGCATTTCCCCTCTGGATGGCCACGCTGAGGCGCTGGAACATGAAAGCGGCTGCCCTTGGGTCCCTGGTGGTGTCGATGAGTCTGGAACCCAATTCTTTAAGGAAACGTGTGGCATTTTTTCCCCCATGATCCCAAGGTCTCTGATCCCAATGGGAGAAATTGATACTGTTGACTTATGTCCCTGTACTTGCTGATCTTGTACTCCTCCCTGTCGCCTGACACTGTGACGGATATAGGTGTCAGCCGGTGTGGACACACAGGTATAGTCCCAAATATATATATATTTGGGACTATACCTGGTGTCCACACCGGCTTCGACTTCATATATATATATATATATATATATATATATATATATATATATATATATATATATATATATATATATATATATATAATATGAAGTCGAACTTGCCCCAGTAGGTCAACGTCCCTTAAAAATTGAACTTTTCCCAAAGTATTATTTGTAGATAGATATAATTTTTTATTCCTCTACCAACATTTACGAGTTCTCTTCAGAATCTCCAAGAAAAACTGTCATCAGCACTAGAGCGCTCACTCACGACTTTAAATTGCTAAAACATTCGGTTACAAAAAAAAAAAACATTTTTTAAGCCTAACATTGACTCGTACTTGATAAAAGTCTTTGTTGACAACATCCTGGATATTTTAGAAAGAAACTGGTAGACTACCAGAGTTATCCACTCCTCATGTTGCATGTGTTCTTTCAGTGTTACCATAACTGATGAATACTCATTGTCAGACAGTTGGACGTCCCAGGGACAGGTGGCTCCTGCCCGTCACCTTCAAAGTTTACTTGGATACTTTGAAAGTTATATATCAGCAATAATGTTGCCTCAGCACATGATGTATGGTTCAGACATGTTTACATTTTAATTACCTGGAAATAAGTATTGGGACCCTTAGATGTTTAGAAATTTTGAATGATCTGTTTACCAGCAAATAATTTCAAGGAGAGACTGAGAAATATTGCAGCTCACCCTCCTGCATCCTTCAGGTGGAGTGCCTTGATGTCAGTGAAGAGCTCTTGATGCAAGAAATTGTAGCAACCCCTCCCTTTCCTCGAATCTGATTGTCTCTCGTTTTCCTAGAGCTCTGTATGGCTTGTACGAGTTTAGCATGCCCGTCTCTCCCCTTCATTAAATACACGAATAATTCCTTATTGGATATAACTATAATCACCTGCAGTCCACTACCGAACCTACTATTTACCGTAAAGCAACTTATTCAGCCAGTCATTTGCACTTCCAGCCACCGTTCAGACCACATAAAGAGAAACATTGTCTCTATTTCTACGTTCACTCAGATTATGCAGTGCACAATGACAGAGTAAGAAAACAGAACTATCACTACACGGTTCAAAAGACTTGGCTATTTACAAGGGTTTATACAAATAGGTCAAATAATTGAAAGCTAGTAAGTAAAATATCAACTACAGTAACTACAGAGCGCGTAGCAATAACAACTGATACTATATTAAGTCTTTACTGATACAACGTATACAACAACCGGATGAATGTAATCCATACTCAAAACATACTTGGACCACATTGCTCTAGCAAAATTGACAACTGAACTTTACTGCTATAGCAGAATAAACAATTGCACTTCACTGCATAAAATCACTGGTTTCAAAAAGGGTAACCGTTAGTTACCTCCGTGTATATGTGAGTTCTTGCAGAGACTAACCAATCATACCAGTGACAAAGGAAAACAATCACTCGGTAAACATGAGGTCTGGTGGAGATGAACAAAATAGCTGAGAATGTTCAGCAAGCTATGAATATAACAAACATTTTCTGGGGGGCACTGCTTCCGTCATATACAGAATATATTATTTACATAAGTAGGAGATCGTCAAGGCGGATATAATTACATCAGGAATCAGTTTAAGTATCTCAGAGCCGATAGAAACCTAGTGCTATCAATGCCCTCCCCAAGAAGTCACTTTCCAGCCCCTGACTCAGGTCATATAATTTGACTAAGGTCATGCGGCATAAAGTGGACCATATAACTTAACTTAGGAGAGAAGACCTAACTTTTGTCACGTGACATGACTTTCGTCTATGTTACCGTCTTCATGAAGATGGTCTCAGTGTGAAGCAGAAATATACAATAATGATCCAAGTTTAATCATTGCTGCTGATGTAAGCTTTGTTTAGTCTCTGACGGGAAATGTATATCGGAGGTTTTAGACAGGTTATTATGTGTGTGTTTAAGATCACTTTCCCCATGGTCTCTCTCTCTCTCTCTCTGTCTCTCTCTCTCTCTCTCTCTCTCTCTCTCTCTCTCTCTCTCTCTCTCTCTCTCTCTCTCTCTCTCTCTCTCTCTCTCTCTCTCACGCACACACAGGGACACGTCCTACCTCTGAAAACACAACATACGGAAAATCCCCTGAGAAAAGAAAAGTCTTTAGGGAAAGAGCAGAGAAAGGGGTTAAGGGAAGGAACAGAGGAAGGGGTTAAGGGGTTAAGGGAAGGAACAGAGGAAGGGGTTAAGGGGTTAAGGGAAGGAACAGAGGAAGGGGTTAAGGGAAGGAACAGAGGAAGGGGTTGGGGAAAGAGGCAGAGGAAGAGGGTCAAGGAAGCATTTTTGTTTTCCGTTTAGAAAAAGCAACGACAACAACAACAGCGAAATTGTCCACTCAGTAATTATTGGCTGATGGAGCAATATAACTACTTTACACAGATGAACACAGATCACATTACACAGGTGAATACTGAACACATTACATAGGACCCAGGAGCTATGAATCGACCCCTGGAACCACAAATAAGTGAGTACAGGTGAGCACTGAACACACACACTAAGGCCTACAGGAACTGAACACACACATACGTTGATGAGCACACGAGGACAGGAGCTGCACTCAAATATGCGAGATATGAAAATGAGAGTGATCCGAACAACAGTACTGGAACAGTTCTCACATAAAATATCAGCGACAAAAACTTTTAACAAAATTACGACATATTTTAATGTTCTACACTGCCAATAACTACATTACATGGACGGGAGATGTACCCCTGGCAACGGGAGGGATGCGGTGCACATGTACTTAGAAACTGCACGCTGGTGTTCTGCGGTGAGAGGGTGGACTGTACACCAGTCAAGGTATGGGAAAGGCCGAAGTGTTCGCTGAACAGATAAGGAATATCGAAAAGTGTATTTAAGTCCAGAAAATCGTGCACCGAAAATGGTCTTATCGGGAGATTTCAATCTCTGTTTTAATTGGAAGTTGATAAACAATAGAAGAACTACTAGCAAGTGGCCTATTATTATTATTATTATTATTATTATTATTATTATTATTATTATTATTATTATTATTATTATTATTATTATTATTATTATTATTATCATTATTATTATTATTATTATTATTATATGAAGCGCCAAACCTTGGAAGGACTGAGGATAAGCATCGTAACAGAGAACTACAAATATTACAACAAGTTATCACTAAAGCAACAAATACAGGATCCTACTTCAACCGTAATACCATAGATGTGATCTTCACATACAACACACACGTCTCACACCTTCAAAGAAAGGAAGACGAACATCAGTTAATTTGCTTCCACTTAAAGATATATCCAATGAGAGTTGATTGACAGATTAACCATACCACGGCCGGGGATAGAACCCGCGATCAGAGAGTCTCAAAACTCCAGACTGTGATTGATAAATTAATTTCAACAATCGGGAAATTGACGAAAACAAAGAATGAGGGAGACTATCCAGTTTTTCCAGGGAATCATAAAACACGCATTCGGCAGTGTAAGTCGTCTGGTGTCAGGTGGAGAGGCGAGGACCTGAGTCATGTTCCTTGTGTTCCTGCATGGATGTTGTTTGTCAGGTGGAGAGGTGAGGACCTGGGTCATGTTCCTTGTGTTGCTTCATGGATGTTGTTTGTCAGGTGGAGAGGTGACGACCTGGGTCATGTTCCTTGTGTTGCTGCATGGATGTTGTTTGTCAGGAGGAGGGGAAGACATGGGTCATGCTCCTTGCGTTGTTGTGTGGATGATGTTTGTCAGTTGGAGAGGTGAGGACCTGGGTCATGTTCCTTGTGTTGCTGCATGGATGTTGTTTGTCAGGAGGAGGGGAAGACATGGGTCATGTTCCTTGCGTTGCTGCATGAATGTTGTTTGTCAGGTGGATAGGCGAGGACCGGGTCATGTTCCTTGTGTTGCTGTATATTTGTTGTTTGCAGGTGGAGAGGTGAGTACCTGGGTCATGTCCCGTGTGTTGCTGCATGGATGTTGATTGTCAGGTGGAGAGAAGAGGACCAGGGTCATGTTCCTTGTGTTGTTGCATGGATGTTGTTTGTCAGGAGGAGGGGGGACATGTATCATGTTCCTTGTGTTGTTGCATGGATGTTGTTTGTCAGGTGGAGAGATGAGGACCTGGGTCATGTTCCTTGTGTTGCTGCATGGATGATGTTTGTCAGGTGGAGAGGCGAGGACCTGGGTCATGTTCCTTGTGCTGCTGCATAGATGTTATCTGTCAGGTGGAGAGGTGAGAGCCTGGGTCATGTTCCTTGTGTTGCTGCATAGATGTTGTCTGTCAGGTGGAGAGGTGAGAGCCTGGGTCATGTTCCTTGTGTTGCTGCATAGATGTTGTCTGTCAGGTGGAGAGGTGAGAGCCTGGGTCATGTTCCTTGTGTTGCTGCATAGATGTTGTCTGTCAGGTGGAGAGGTGAGAGCCTGGGTCATGTTTTTTGTGTTGCTGCATAGATGTTGTTTGTCAGGTGGAGAGGTGAGGGCCTGGGTCATGTTCCTTGTGTTGCTGCATAGATGTTGTCTGTCAGGTGGAGAAGTGAGGGCCTGGGTCATGTTCCTTGTGTTGCTGCATAGATGTTGTTTGTCAGGAGGAGAGGGGACATGGATCATGTTCCTTGTGTTGCTGCATAGATGTTGTTTGTCAGGAGGAGTGGGGACATGGATCATGTTCCTTGTGTTTCTGCATGGATGTTGTTTGTCAGTTGGAGAGGTGATGACCTGGGTCATGTTCCTTGTGTTGCTGCATGGATGTTGTTTGTCAGGAGGAGAGGCGAGGACCTGGGTCAAATTCCTTGTGTTGCTGCAAGAATCTTGTTTCTCAGGTGGAGAGGCGAGGACCTGGGTCATGTCGCTTGTGTTGCTGCATAGATGTTGTTTGTCAGGTGGAGAGGTGAGGGCCTGGGTCATGTTCCTTGTGTTGCTGCATAGATGTTGTTTGTCAGGTGGAGAGGTGAGGGCCTGGGTCAAATTCCTTGTGTTGCTGCAAGAATCTTGTTTCTCAGGTGGAGAGGCGAGGACCTGGGTCATGTCGCTTGTGTTGCTGCATAGATGTTGTTTGTCAGGTGGAGAGGTGAGGGCCTGGGTCATGTTCCTTGTGTTGCTGCATAGATGTTGTTTGTCAGTTGGAGAGGTGAGGACCTGGGTCATGTTCCTTCTGTTGCTGTAATGATGTTGTTGTCAGGTGGAGAAGTGAGAACCTGCGTCACGTTCCTTGTGTTGCTGCATGGATATTGTTTGTCAGGTGCAGAGGTGAGGACCTGGGTCACGTTCCTTGTGTTGCTGCATGGTGTTTTTCAGGTGGAGCGGTGGGGACTGGTCATGTTCCTTGTGCTGCTGCATAAATGTTAATTGTCAGGTGGGGAGGTGAGGATCTGAGTCATGCTCCTTGTGTGGCTGCATAGATGTTGTTGTCAGGTGGAGAGGTGAGGGCCTGGGTCATGTTCCTTGTGTTGCTGCATGGATATTATTTGTCAGGTAGAGAGGTGATTACCTGGGTCATGTTCCTTGTGTTGCTGCATAGATGTTGTTTGTCAGGTGGAAAGGTGATTACCTGGGTCATGTTCCTTGTGTTGCTGCATGGATGTTGTTTGTCAGGTGGAGAGGTGATTACCTGGGTCATGTTCCTTGTGTTGCTGTATGGATGTTGTTTGTCAGGTGGAGAGGTGAGGGCCTGGGTCATGTTCCTTGTGTTGCTGCATAGATGTTGTTTGTCAGGTGGAAAGGTGATTACCTGGGTCATGTTCCTTGTGTTGCTGCATGGATGTTGTTTGTCAGGTGGAGAGGTGATTACCTGGGTCATGTTCCTTGTGTTGCTGTATGGAAGTTGTTTGTCAGGTGGAGAGGTGAGGGCCTGGGTCATGTTCCTTGTGTTGCTGCATAGATGTTGTTTGTCAGGTGGATAGGTGATTACCTGGGTCATGTTCCTTGTGTTGCTGCATAGATGTTGTCTGTCAGGTGGAGAGGTGAGAGCCTGGGTCATGTTTTTTGTGTTGCTGCATAGATGTTGTTTGTCAGGTGGAGAGGTCAGGGCCTGGGTCATGTTCCTTGTGTTGCTGCATAGATGTTGTCTGTCAGGTGGAGAGGTAAGGGCCTGAGTCATGTTCCTTGTGTTGCTGCATAGATGTTGTTTGTCAGAAGGAGGGGGGACATGGATCATGTTCCTTGTGTTGCTGCATGGATGTTGTTTGTCAGTTGGAGAGGTGATGACCTGGGTCATGTTCCTTGTGTTGCTGCATGGATGTTGTTTGTCAGTTGGAGAGGTGATGACCTGGGTCATGTTCCTTGTGTTGCTGCATAGATGTTGTTTGTCAGGTGGAGAGGTGAGGGCCTGGGTCAAATTCCTTGTGTTGCTGCATGAATCTTGTTTCTCAGGTGGAAATGCGAGGACCTGGGTCATGTCCCTTGTGTTCCTGCATAGATGTTGTTTGTCAGGTGGAGAGGTCAGGGCCTGGGTCATGTTCCTTGTGTTGCTGCATAGATGTTGTCTGTCAGGTGGAGAGGTAAGGGCCTGAGTCATGTTCCTTGTGTTGCTGCATAGATGTTGTTTGTCAGAAGGAGGGGGGACATGGATCATGTTCCTTGTGTTGCTGCATGGATGTTGTTTGTCAGTTGGAGAGGTGATGACCTGGGTCATGTTCCTTGTGTTGCTGCATGGATGTTGTTTGTCAGTTGGAGAGGTGATGACCTGGGTCATGTTCCTTGTGTTGCTGCATAGATGTTGTTTGTCAGGTGGAGAGGTGAGGACCTTGGTCATGTTCCTTGTATTGCTGCATGAATGTTGTTTCTCAGGTGGAGAGGCGAGAACCTGTGTCATGTCCCTTGTGTTGCTGCATAGATGTTATTTGTCAGGTGGAGAGGTGAGGACCTGGGTCATGTTCCTTGTATTGCTGCATGAATGTTGCTTGTCAAGTGGAGAGGTGAGGACCTGGGTCATGTTCCTTGTGTTGCTGCATGAATGTTGCTTGTCAGGTGGAGAGGCCAGGACCTTTGTTATGTCCCTTGTGTTGCTGCATAGATGTTGTTTGTCAGGTGTAGATGGGAGGGCCTGGGTCATGTTCCTTGTGTTGCTACATGAATGTTGTTTGTCAGTTGGAGACGTGGTGACCTGGGGTATGTCCCTTGTGTTGCTGCATAGATGTTGTTTGCAAGGTGGAGAGGTGAGGACCTGGATCATGTTCCTTGTATTGCTGCCTGGATGTTTTTGTCAGGTGGAGAGGTGAGGACTTGGGTCATGTTCCTTGTGTTGCTGCAAAGATGTTGTTGTCAGGTGGAGAGGTGAGGACCTGCGTCACGTTCCTTGTGTTGCTGCATGGTGTTTTTCAGGTGGAGCGGTGGGGACTGGTCATGTTCCTTGTGCTGCTGCATGAATGTTAATTGTCAGGTGGAGAGGTGAGGATCTGAGTCATGCTCCTTGTGTGGCTGCATGGATGTTGTTTGTCAGGTGGAGAGGTGATTACCTGGGTCATGTTCCTTGTGTTGCTGTATGAAAGTTGTTTGTCAGGTGAAGAGGTGAGGGCCTGGGTCATGTTCCTTGTGTTGCTGCATAGATGTTGTTTGTCAGGTGGAAAGGTGATTACCTGGGTCATGTTCCTTGTGTTGCTGCATGGATGTTGTTTGTCAGGTGGAGAGGTGATTACCTGGGTCATGTTCCTTGTGTTGCTGCATGGATGTTGTTTGTCAGGTGGAGAGGTGATTACCTGGGTCATGTTCCTTGTGTTGCTGCATAGATGTTGTTTGTCAGGTGGAAAGGTGATTACCTGGGTCATGTTCCTTGTGTTGCTGCATGGATGTTGTTTGTCAGGTGGAGAGGTGATTACCTGGGTCATGTTCCTTGTGTTGCTGCATGGATGTTGTTTGTCAGGTGGAGAGGTGATTACCTGGGTCATGTTCCTTGTGTTGCTGCATGGATGTTGTTTGTCAGGTGGAGAGGTGATTACCTGGGTCATGTTCCTTGTGTTGCTGCATGGATGTTGTTTGTCAGGTGGAGAGGTGATTACCTGGGTCATGTTCCTTGTGTTGCTGCATGGATGTTGTTTGTCAGGTGGAGAGACGAGGACCTGAATTATCATTGCCTTTACATTTGGTTATCACTGCCTCTACAGTGAGTCATCACTGCCTCTACATTGAGTCATCATTGCCTCTACATTGAGTCATCACTGCCTCTACATTGAGTCATCATTGCCTCTACATTGGGTCATCATTACCTCTACATTGAGTCATCATTGCCTCTACATTGAGTCATCATTGCCTCTACATTGAGTCATCACTGCCTCTACATTGAGTCATCACTGCCTCTACATTGAGTCATCACTGCCTCTACATTGAGTCATCACTGCCTCTACATTGAGTCATCACTGCCTCTACATTGAGTCATCATTGCCTCTACATTGAGTCATCACTGCCTCTACATTTGGTTATCACTGCCTCTATACTGAGTCATCACTGCCTCTACATTGAGTCATCACTGCCTCTACATTGAGTCATCACTGCCTCTACATCGAGTCATCACTGCCTCTACATTGAGTCATCACTGCCTCTTCACTGAGTCATCATTGCCTCTACATTGGGGTATCACTGCCTCTATATTGAGCCATCATTGCCTCTACATTGAGTCATCATTGCCTCTACATTGAGTCATCACTGCCTCTTTATTGAGTCATCACTGCCTCTTCACTGAGTCATCATTGCCTCTACATTGGGTCATCACTGCCTCTATATTGAGCCATCACTGCCTCTACATTGAGTCATCATTGCCTCTACATTGAGTTATCACTGCCTCTACATTGAGTCATCACTGCCTCTACATTGAGTCATCACTGCCTCTACATTGAGTCATCATTGCCTCTACATTGAGTCATCATTGCCTCTACATTGAGTCATCACTGCCTCTACATTGAGTCATCACTGCCTCTACATTGAGTCATCACTGCCTCTACATTGAGTCATCACTGCCTCTACATTGAGTCATCACTGCCTCTACATTGAGTCATCATTGCCTCTACATTGAGTCATCATTGCCTCTACATTGAGTCATCATTGCCTCTACATTGAGTCATCATTGCCTCTACATTGAGTCATCATTGCCTCTACATTGAGTCATCACTGCCTCTACATTGAGTCATCACTGCCTCTACATTGAGTCATCACTGCCTCTACATTGAGTCATCACTGCCTCTACATTGAGTCATCATTGCCTCTACATTGAGTCATCATTGCCTCTACATTGAGTCATCACTGCCTCTACATTGAGTTATCACTGCCTCTACATTAATGTATCACTGCCTCTACATTAAGGTATCACTGCCTTTACATCCTATAATAATGAAGGCTCTTCAGTGTTCCAATTTTGAAAAAATGCCTCTCAAGCAAGAGGGTCATCTGAGGGCTGGTAATCTGTCGATTGTTTAGTCTGTCAGTCACTTGTGGGGTAGGGGGGACCGATTATTGGGAAGTAGGGGAGTGGGAGAGGGAGGGGGAGGGGGAGGGGAAGGGGAAGGGGAAGGGGAAAGGAAGTAGTCTGGCCAGCCTAATTTGACCTACCTGAGAATGGTGATCACCTCCAGGAACCGCACGCAATTCTCACACCAGTGTCGACAAGGTACTAGAGTCAGTTTAAAATTGTTGAGACTTGTAGTGTGCGCCCCTGGTACTCAATCCCCATCACCACCCTCCGCCCCCACCAGAATACACACCAAATGACCCCCTATCCCTTCTTCCCCAGCCTGTACTCCGCCCTGTCCCTCTGCCGGTCTCCCCACCTCCACCACTCCCGTCTGCTCCTGGACTTTCATCACGGGAAAAGAAGGAAAATTAAAAAAATTAAATACGTGAAAAAACACAGTGACAAAAAGGTTTTTGAGTATGATGGTAAGACATATACTGGAGTTGTTGTTTGTGTGTGACGGTAAGACATGTACTGGAGTTGTTGTTTGTGTGTGATGGTAAGACATATACTGGAGTTGTTGTTTGTGTGTGATGGTAAGACATATACTGGAGTTGTTGTTTGTGTGTGACGGTAAAACATGTACTGGAGTTGTTTGTGTGTGATGGTAAGACATATACTGGAGTTGTATCGAGGCGGTGGTAGGATGAACAGGCGGGATGGGTTGGGTAGCTGGTGGGTCAGGAGTGTATTGGGCGGCTGTAGTTAGAGTATTTGATGGGATGGTGATGCCCCCTACGTTGGAGATTTCAAACATTTCTGCTAATTATGTAGTGTCAGGAAACGCGAGGTTGGGAAGGTTGTTGAGGTAAAAGAGTTCATTGATTGTGGTTTTAAAGGTTCCAGGACAAGCGGTGTTCTTCATGTGTAAGTGTTGGAATAAACTGGTAGTGGAAGTATACTGTTGGGTAACTTGGAAAATTCTCTGAGTGTCAATTTGAAATTTAGTGATTGCAGAGTAAGTCGGTGTCTTGGTGGACTTGTTTTTCTTTTGGTCCTCGACGTTTTTCGTAAATAAGATTTCCTTCCTGAGAGGACACTTGGCTGCAAGAATGTGATAATCACTCTTGTGGTTGAGACATTTTGGTTGAAATGTAGATGTGCAGTTCTTATAAGTGTGTCTTCAGTGCCACAGTTGAATCAGTATAACCTCTCCTTCAAAGAGCATTTCTCGGTGAGGCGGGTATATATATATATAGCAGTTTTAACATGGTGTGATGTGGTGAAATCGCTCTGGCTCTATGTTTCTGGCACTAAAACGTTAATACGAGATTCGTAGAAGTGGACCTTCACTACGAGTCTGAGATGCCATCATGGAGGTTTCAGGGAAGGTGACCTTGATCATAGAGCTATCAAATCGAATTTTTTTTTGATCGAGTAGACAATGGCAAAGTCATTTTGATTTTCAGCGAGTCGTATCAGTCATTTCAGTGAGTCGTATCAGTCGTTTCACTGAGTCGTATAAGATGGCTGGTGACGTCGCGGTCAAGTTTTCTTACGAACATCGATTTCTTACCCTTGAACACGGAGAAAGGAGACACTTCAAAGTCACGGCCCTTGAGAATGTTTATAGCTGAGGTGATGATGATCTGTCGACTTCGTCATCATTAAAGCAGACGACGATGAAAGAATAATTAGTACTCAGGTTGGACAGTTTCATCTATGGAGTGGTCGTCTTGAGTGTTGCCCGAGTATTTTTTCGTGTCAAAAATGGCCCCACGAAGTGGGCAAATATACATTCTGTGTACCAGCATCTTGAAGTGGTCACGACTCAGTGGCACGAAAAGAACCGGTAGAAGTCCATTAGTGTGCGCCTCTGTATGGACCAGAATGATGAAAACAGAGAACGAATGAAGAGATTCTCAGGTTAGGAGAGAGCGGAGAAGTATGGAAAGACGAAAAATAGCGCTGGAGAGGAGTGTCTTCAGTCTTCTGTCGTAGAAACTGTACCAGTGATTAACCCAAGCAGCAGAGCGTTGATGGCAAGAGACGAAGGCAGCAGCGAAGAGGATAGGCAGGCCTTGAGGCTCCGGAGAGGTTTAGAGTAGGTGTTGATCTGGAAGCTTATGTTGGATTGGTGAGAAAGACACATGTGCAACAGTTTGGTGCCTTTATTGTTGAAATGTTTCGCCTACACAATAGGCCTTTTCAATCGAATACAGAGAAGACAGCAGAAGCAGTGGAGATGTAAAGATGATGTAATCAATCCATCATCCTCGAAGACTTAGTTTTGAGATGGTCAGTTCCTCAGACTGAAGAAGAGTTCAGCTCCTTAGTCTGGAATACTATGAAGTTGAAGCATGAGAATGAAAACTTATATACTGACGAGGGTAAAAAGCAGACAATCCTGGAAACGACAAAGAAGAAGAGAAGTCCACAAGTAAAAGCAGGAATGTAAAAATTAAGAGGAAATGTAGCAAGTCTACTGGTTCATGTTAATTCCCTCTCAAATCTCTCCTGTACTGTAACTAGTGATTAGGCAATAAACAAAGTGTCGAAGATGTTCTCTTTGCCAAGATACCGTTGTGTTGCTATGACAGACAGGTAAGATAAGATCAAATTTGTTCGGATTTTTAATCCAGAGGGTTAGCTATCCAGGATAACACAAGAAAGTCAGTGCGTCATCCAGGACTGTCTGTTATATTTCCATTGGGGTCCTTCAATCTTGATACCCAGGATGTGACTCACACCAGTCGGCTAACAACCAGGTACCTACTTACTGCTAGGTGAACAGGGACAGCAGGTGTAAGGAAGCATGCTCAACATTTAATCCCGTGTCGGGGATCGAACCATGGTATAATCAAGTAAATGGTATATAATACCGAAAAACAAATGAGTAAGATGTTTGTGCAGCAGTTTGGTATCTATATTGTCGAAACGTTTCGCTTACACAATAATCTTCTTCAGTTGAAGACAGAGGAGACAACAGAAACAGAGATGTATGCTCTATAAGCATAAACTATCTATGTATATACTAACCAGACATACACTGCCCAGACATACACTGCCCAGACATACACTGTCCAGGCATACTGTCCAGGAATACACTGTCAAAGCATACACTGTGCTCCCCAGATAACTAACCTCCAGCATCACTCGTGTATGTTGTATACATATACATACATACATATGTATATATATATATATATTATATATATATATATATATATATAATATATAATATATATATATATAATATATATATATATATATATATATATATATATATATATAGGGAGGTACCACCTCTAGAACTGTTATAGGGACCCTCATTCTCAGAGAAAAGAATAAACTTGCTTCAGGGAAAACTCAAGGTTCTCCCTGAAGCTGTTTGAAAATTTTCTCCTACCACCCCCTATATTTTATATATATTTTATTTAAAGAAAAAATACATTGACAAAACATTCACAAAAATACGATAGAAAGTAAAACAACATAGGTAACTCAGAGCTACATCTCGAATACTTCGTCCAGCTCCCCGGTGGTGGGCCGCGTGCCCAGAATGCTGCAGGCATTTCCTCTCTGGATCGCAACACTGAGTCTCTGAAAGAGGAAGCTGGTCGCCCTGTTGTCCTTGGTTTCTATGATGAGCTTTTCACCCAGCTCTATTAGGAACTTTAGAGCACACTTGCCCCATGCTCCAAGGGTCTCCGACCCTATTGGGATGAAGTTATAGCAAGGGGGAAGGTCTTCATATTTGCGGATCTTCTGGGTCTCCCTGTGGCTGGCAGCTCCACCCCCTTCCACTACGGAGTATGGCAAGTAGGTGTCTGCCAATGTGGCGGCACATGTGTAGTCCCAGGCAATCTGCTTTCCATCCTTCCGAGGTAGCATAGTGGCTCCATCAGGACGCTTTCGATTTCCGTCAGACCTCTGCACTTGGGGTTCCCGTTGAGCTGGGCAATGGGCTGTGGCGAGGCTTCTCTTTATGATGTCATTGACCTCCTCATGCCTGGCATACTTCCCTTCTGCTGTGTGGCACACGAGTCTGAATTGATCAACTGTCGCCCTGCCGCAAATACACCTATGTTCGGTGAGGATGGGGGCGGCTAGGCTAAGAGCAACACCAATCAGAATGGCCTGTGGGTCTAGTCGAGTACCCAGGGAGGAATTGGGAACAGCTAACAGGAAATCTCCTGAGTGTGGTGCTTTCACTGCCAGGAGACGAGCTTTGTCCTTTCCTGAGGCGTTGGAGAGCATTGTGTTGGCGATTCTTTCCATGATCAGTTTGTGTTCTTTGGGAGGAGCTGGTCTACTGGAGGAATCTGTAAGGGTGTCCCACCGAATCGCTGCTTCAGTAAACCTGGTGTCTTGAGCTCCTACCACGTCTCTCAAAGGTTCGGGAACAATCTTCTTGACTAATGCACTGGAAGCCAAACACGAGGACAGAAAAGCAGGTAAAGCAACATGCGTTGCTTTGCGCACCCCTATATCTCCCAGTCGCACTGAGAGGGTTGCCTGATCCCATTGCTGATCCTCTAGTGACAGTTTCAGTGCCTTCTCAAGGGTTGACCTCAGGTGTGCGTCATATTCGTCGAGTGTTGGGTTGTCAAAAGAGGGTGCACACCTCAGGAAGTGAGTCTTGGAAAAGTAAGGCACCTTGTGAGGAGATACAGAGCATCATGGGCATCAAGATTGCTTATTCTCTCCTCCATTCTCATCAGGTCATTCAATTTGTCCTTGAGGACTGTGTCGATGGCCTGGTGACCCAGCGGTGCTCCCAGGAGGGTACTGTTGGACGGAGTGGTAGTAGAGACTTCTGGGAGGATTCTTCGCACAGCATTGATTATTTCCTGGTTCGCTGTGATGATTTCACACTTGGAGGGATTGAGGATGAGTCCCAAGTCATCTCCCTGTGTTTTCACCAGTTGTAGGTCCCCTACCAAGGACTCTTCAGTACCTGCCAGAGTGCCATCATGGAAGAATTCACTTACGTTAATTAATTAAAGGAACTAATATAAAAATAGTTAACTATGCAGATTTGTTAACTAAGATAATGATAATGGTTCACACACAGATGTACCACGTGAACACTAGCCACAAGACCCAGGAAGCATTATTTACACTAACTTCAGAACTTATATAAGAGTCTACAGCTGTATCTTGAATTACACTGGATGTGTTGATACATACAGTGGTTGTGTTGATACATACAGTGGTTGTGTTGATACATACAGTTGTTGTGTTGATACATACAGTGGTTGTGTTTATACATACAGTGGTTTTTGTTGAACATACAGTGGTTGTGTTGATACAAACAGTGGTTGTGTTGATACATGCAGTAGTTGTGTTGATACATACAGTGGTTGTGTTGATACATACAGTGGTTGTGTTGATACATACAGTGGTTGTGTTGATACATACAGTGGTTGTGTTGATACATACAGTGGTTGTGTTGATACATACAGTGGTTTTGTTGATACATACAGTGGTTGTGTTGAGAAAATAAAAATGGTTGTGTTTTATACATACAGTGGTTGTTTTTGATACATACAGTGGTTTGTTTTTGATACATACAGTGGTTGTGTTGATACATACATGGTTGTGTTGAACATACAGTGGTTTTTGTTGATACATATAGTGGTTGTGTTGATACATACAGTGGTTGTGTTGATACATACAGTGGTTGTGTTGATACATACAGTGGTTGTGTTGATACATACAATGGTTGTGTTGATACAAACAGTGGTTGTGTTGATACATACAGTTGTTGTGTTGATACATACAGTGGTTGTGTTGATACATACAGTGGTTGTGTTGATACATACAGTGGTTGTTTTAATACATGGAGTTGTTGTGTTAATACATGCAGTTGTTGTCTTGATACATACAGTGGTTGTGTTGATACATACAGTGGTTGTGTTGAACATAAAAGGGTTTGTGTTGATACATACAGTGGGTTTTGTTGATACATGCAGTTAGTTGTGTTGATACATACAAGGTTGTGTTGATACATACAGTGGTTGTGTTGACACATACAGTGGTTGTGTTGATACATACAGTGGTTGTGTTGATACATGCAGTTATTGTGTTGATACATACAGTGGTTGTGTTGATACATACAGGGGTTGTGTTGATACATACAGTGGTTGTGTTGATACATACAGTGGTTGTGTTGATACATACAGTGGTTGTGTTGATACATACAGTGGTTGTGTTGACACATACAGTGGTTGTGTTGATACATACAGTGGTTGTGTTGATACATGCAGTTATTGTGTTGATACATACAGTAGTTGTGTTGATACATCAGGGTTGTGTTGATACATACAGTGGTTGTGTTGATACAACAGTGATGTGTTGATACATACATGGTTGTGTTGATACATACATGGTTGTGTTGATACATACAGTGGTTGTGTTGATACATACAGTGGTTGTGTTGATACATACAGTGGTTGTGTTGATACATACAGTGGTTGTGTTGATACATACAGTGGTTGTGTTGATACATACAGTGGTTGTGTTGATACATACAGTGGTTGTGTTGATATATACAGTGGTTGTGTTGATACATACAGTGGTTGTGTTGATACATACAGTGGTTGTGTTGATATATACAGTGGTTGTGTTGATACATACAGGTTTTTGTTGAACATACAGTGTTTTTGTTGATACATACATGGGTTTTGTTTGATACATACAGGGTTGTTGATACATACATGGATTGTTGATATATACAGTGGTTGTGTTGATACATACAGTGGTTGTGTTTTATATATACAGTGGTTTTTGTTTTATACATACAGTGGTTGTTGATACAACAGTGGTTGTGTTGATACTAACGTGGTTGTGTTGATACATACAGTGGTTGTGTTGATACATACAGTGGTTGTGTTGATACAAACAGTGGTTGTGTTGATACATGCAGTAGTTGTGTTGATACATACAGTGGTTGTGTTGATACATACAGTGGGGTTTTGTTGACACATACAGTGGTTGTGTTGATACATACAGTTGGTTGGTGTTGATACATGCAGTTATTTTGTTGATACATACAGTGGTTGGTTGATACATACATGGTTTGTGGGTACATGCAGTGGTTGTGTTGATACATACAGTGGTTGTGTTGATACATACATGGTTGTGTTGATACATCAGTGGTGTGTTGATACATACAGTGGGTTGTGTTGATACATAACAGTGGTTGTGTTGATATATACAGTGGTTGTGTTGAACATACAGTGGTTGTGTTGATACATACAGTGGGTTGTGTTTGATACATACAGTGGTTTGTTTATACATACAGTGGTTGTGTTGATACCCTCAGTGGATATGTTGAATATACAGTGGTTGTGTTGATACATACAGTGGTTTTTGTTGATATATACAGTGGTTGTGTTGATACATACAGTGGTTTTTGGTGATACATACAGTGGTTGTGTTGATACATACAGTGGTTGTGTTGAACATACAGGTTTTTGATACATACAGTTTGTGTTGATACATACAGTGGTTGTTGATACATAAAAGTGGTTGTTATACAAACAGTGGTGTGTTATACATACAGTGGTGTGTTGATACATACAGTGTGTTTGATACATACAGTGGTTGTGTTGATACAAACAGTGGTTGTGTGAACATACAGTGGTTGGTTGATACATACCTGTTGTTGAATACATACCGGGTTGTGTTGATACAAACAGGATATTTGAAAAAACATGGTTTGTTGATACATACAGTGGTTGTGTTGAATATACAGTGGTTGTTGATACATACAGTGTTTGTTGATACATACAGTGGTTGGTTGATATCACTACACCTTACACTACTATAATCCACAACACCCACCACCACACCCCACACCCCACCACACAAACACATCACCCACACCCACACCCCACCACACAACACATCACCACACCCACACCCCACCCCCAACACATCACCACACCCACACCCCACCACACAAAACACATAACCACACCCAACACATCTCCACACAAACACATCACCACACCCACACCCCACCACACAAACACATCACCACCCCCAACCATCACCACACCAAACATCACCACACCCAATACATCACAACACCCACACATCACCACATCCACACCCCACCACAACCCCCACATCACCACACCCCCACATTTCCACAACCCCAAAAAATCACCACACCCACCATCACCACAACCCACACCCCCCACCAACACAAACCCCAAACACCAAAACCCAAAACATCACCACACCCAAACATCACCACACCCAACACATCACCACAACCCCACCACCCCACCACACAAGCACAAACACCACACCCAACACCTCACCACACCCAAACATCACCACACCCACACATCACAACACCCACACATCACCACATCCACAACCCCCACATCACCAACCCAACACATCACCACACCTACACATCCACCACAACCTCACACACCACCCCACCACACACCCCCACACCCACACCATCACCAACACCCACACATCACCACGCCCCACACTTCACCACATCACCCACACATCACCACACACCACACCTCACCACATCACACACCACCACACACCCACACATCACCACACCCACACACTCACCACACACCACACATTACCACACCCGCAAATCACCACACCACAAACTACCACACCACACATCACCACACACCACACATCACCACACCCACACATCATCACACACACACACATCACCACACCCACACATCACCACACCCTCACATCCCCACACACCACACATCACCACACCCGCACCCTCACAACACCCACACACACCACCACATCCACACACTCCACCACACCCACACATCACCACACCCACATATCACCACACCCACACATCACCACACACCACACATCACCCCCACACCACACACATCACCACACACCACACATCACCACACCCACACATTACCACACACCACACATCACCCACACACACATCACCACAACACCACCACACAGTAATACACCACCACATCATCATACATCACCAAACATCACCACACATCACCACTCATCACATCACCACACATCACCACTCAGCACATCACCACACATCATCACACATCACCACACACCACCACACATCACCACACACCACCACACATCACCACACCAGCACATCACCACACATCACCACACCAGCACATCACCACACATCACCACACACCACCACACATCACCACACCAGCACATCACCACACACCACCACACAACCACACATCACCACACCCGCACATCACCACACCCACACACCACCACACCCATACATCACCACACCCACACAATCACCACACCCCACACATCACCACACCCACACATCACCACACACACCACACACCACCACACCCACACATCACCACACCCACACATCACCACACCCACACATCACCACACCCACACATCACCACACCCACACATCACCACACCCACACATCTCCACACCCACACATCACCACACCAGCACACACCACACACCACCACACATCACCACATCAGCACATCATCACACAGCACATCACCATACATCACCACACATCACCACACACCACCACACCAGCACATCACCACACACCACCACACATCACTACACCAGCACATCACCACACGCCACCACACATCACCACACCAGCACATCACCACACATCACCACACCAGCACATCACCACACACCACCACACATCACTACACCATCAGCATCACCACACACCACCACACATCACTACACCAAGCACATCACACACACACACATCACCACACCGCACATCACCACACATCACCACACATCACCACACCGGGCAACATCACCACCCCAAGCACATCAACCACACCAGCACAGCACCACACATCACCCGCACCACGCACCACACATCACTACACCAATCACATCACCACACCAGCAACATCACTACACCGCACATCAACACACATCACCACCCGGCACATCACACACACCACCAACATGACCCACACCGGCACATCACCCAACACCACCACACATCACCCCACACCGGCTCATCACCACACATCACACATACAATATTCATAAACACAGTATGGCGTCTCACAGCTTTAAGAAACTTCTCATCTCATTATAAAACAACACAAACATTATCGCAGAAAATAATTGTTTGTGGAGGAGCACCAGTGATCCTTCACACGACTTCCCGGATGCAACAAACACTGCTGGAGGAGCCCAGGGATCCTTCCAAACGACTCCCGTGATGGCAACACCTGGAGGACACCAGTGATCCTTCACACGACTCCCGTTATGCACCACTTGCCACGAGCACCAGTGATCCTTCACACACTCCCTGATGGCAACACTGCCCCGGCACCAGTGATCCTTCACACGACTCACGGATGGCACCACTGGCCACGAGCACGCAGTGATCCTTCACACTCTCTTTATCCCGTTATGGCAACACTTGCCACGAGCACCAGTGATTCCTTCACACGACTCCCGTGATGGCAACACTGCCACGAGCACCAGTGATCCTTCACACGGCTTCCCGTGATGGCAACACTGCCACGAGCACAGTGACCTATTCACAACACCCTGATCCCGAGATGGCAACACTGTCCCCACGAGCACAAGGTGATCCTTCACACGACTCCCATGTGGCCAAACACTGCCACGACACCATGATCCTTCACACGAACTCCCGGGATGGCAACACTGCCACGACAACCAGTGACCTTCAAACGACTCCCATGAGGCAAACACGGCCACGAGCACAGTGATCCTTCACACGACTCCCATCTAGGGCAACACCTGCCACGAGCACCAGTGATCCTTCACACGGCTCCACGTGAGGCAACACTGGCCACAGACACCATGATCCTTTACACACTCCATGAGGGCAACACTGCCACGAGCACCAGTGATCCTTCACACGGCTCCCCGTGATGGCCAACACTGCCACGAGCACCAGCGGATCTTCACAAACGACGACCCAAGATGGCAACACCTGGCCACGAGCACCAGTGATCCTCACACGACTCCCGTATGGCAACACTGCCACGAGCACCAGTGATCCTTCACACGACTCCCATGATGGCAAACACTTGCCACGGAGCACCATGATCCTTCACACGACTCCATGATGGCATCACCTGCCACGAGCACCATGATCTTCACACGACTCCCCATGATGGCAAACACTGCCACGAGCAACCAGTGATCCTTCACCATGACGCCGTGATGGAAAACACTGCCACGAGGACACCAGTGATCCTTCACACGGGACTCCCATGAGGCAACACTGCCACGAGCACCAGTGATCCTTCACCATGACTGCCGTGATGCGGCACACTGGCCCACGGACTCCAGATGATCCTTACCACACTACGACTATCATGATGGCAAACACTGCCAACGAGCACCAGTGATCCTTCACATGACTGCGTGATGGCAACACTTTGGCCACGAGCACCATTGAAATCCTTCAGACACGACTCCCATGATGGCAAAACTGCCACGAGCACCAGTGATCCTTCACACGACTCCCATGATGGCAACACTGCCACGAGCCACCAAGTGATCCTATCACATGACTGCCCGTGATGGCAACCACTGCCACGAGGCACCAGTGAAAAATCCTTCACAACGACTCCCATGATGGCAACACTGCCACGAGCACCAGTGATCCTTCACAAGACTCACTCCCCATGATAGGCAACACTGCCACGAGCACCAGTGATCCTATCACACGAATCCCCGTGATGCAACACTGCACGAGCACCAGTGATGCTTCACTCGACTCCCATGATGGCAACACTGTCACGAGAACAACCAGTGAATCCTTCACATCGACTCCTGTGATGGCAACCCTGCGGCCACGAGCACCCATGATCCTTCACACGACTTTCCCATGATGGCAACACTGCCACAGCACTGTGATCCTTCACAAACGACTTACCCATGATGGCAACTCTGCCACGAGCACTCAGTGATCCTTCACACGACTCCCGTGATGGCAACACTGCCAACGAGCACCATGTGCTTCACTACGACTCCCATGATGGCAACACTGTCAACGAGCAACCATGAACCTTCACCACACTCCCGTGATGGCAACACTGCCACGAGCACCAGTGATCCTTCACACGACCCCATGATGGCCAACACTGCCACGAGCACCATGATCCGTCACCACGACTCCCCTTGATGGCAACACTGCCCACGAGGCAACCATGATGCTTCAACACGACTGCCCATCATGGACAACACTGTCACGAGCAACCAGTGACCTTCATCACGACGCCCATGATGGCAACAGCAACACTGCCACGAGCAACAGTGATCCCTTTTCACAACGACTCCCATGATGGAAACACTGCACGAGCAACCAGGATCCTTCACACGACTCTCCCATGATGGCAACACTGCCAACGAGCCCCATGTCCTTTCACACGACTTCCCGTGATGGCAACACTGCCACGAAGCTCAGTGGGTCCTTCAACAACGACCCCGGTGATGCAACACTGCCACGAGCACCAGTGATCCTCACACAACGACTCCCATTATGGCACACTGCCACGGCCACCATGAGCCTTCCCAACGACTCCCTGATGGCAACCGCACTGCCACGAGCACCCAGTGATCCTTTCAGCACGACTCCCGTGATGGCAACACTGCCCCGATTCAACCAGAGATCCTTCACACACTCCCATGATGGCAACACTGCCACGAGCCCACAGTTGTCCTTCACACGACTCCCATGATGGCAACACTGCCACAGACGACACCAGATCCTTCACACGACTCCCGTGATGGCAACACTGCCACGAGCAACCATGATCCTTCACACACCCCGTGATGCAACACTCTGCCACGAGCACCAGTGATCCTTCCACTCACGACATGTACCCGTGATGGCCAACACTGCCCAGCGAGCACCAGTGAAATCCCTACACGACTCCCTGTGGGATGGGGGGGGGGGGGGGGGGGGGGGGGGGGGGGGGGGGGGGGGGGTGAACTGGGGGGTCGACTGCTAGCCCACAATAGTGCCCATGATCTCTATCACAGACACTTTCCGTGATGGCAACATGACACGAGCACCTGTGATCCTTCACCACGTACTCCTTCTCCGGATGGCAACACCGGCCAACGACAACCAGTGATCCTTCACACACTCCCACATGATTGGCAGCCACTGCCACGAGCACCAGTGATATCCTTCACAACGACTCCCGTGATGGCAACACTGCCACGAGCACCAGAGATCCTTCACGACGACTCGCCGTGATGGCAAACACTGCCACAGCACCAGTCATCCTTCAACACGACTCCCGTGGATGGCAACACGCCACAGAGCACCAGTGAGCTTCACACGACTCCCGGGATGGCAACACTGTCACGAGCGACACGCATGATCCTTCACACGACTCCCAAGATGGCAACCCTACCACGAGGCACCAGTGATCCATTCACACGACTCCCTGATGGCAACACGGCCACGAGCAACCAGTGATCCTTCAGACGGCTCCCGTGATGGCATCACTGCCACAGCACCATGATCCTGCACAACGACTCCCGTGTAGGCAACACTGCCACGACACCAGTGATGCCTTCACACACTCCCATGATGGCAACAGCTGCCTACGAGCACCATGATGCGTCACACGACTCCCGTGATGGGCTCAACTACTGCCCTACGAACACCAGTGGATTCCTTCACGACGACTCCCATATGGGCAACACTCTGACCGAGCACCATGATCCTTCACTCTGACGCCCATGATGGACAACACTGCCCCACGAGCACCAGTGATCGCCTTCCCCACGACCAGTGTCCCGTGATGGCAACACTGCCACGTGGCACAGTCAGCCTTCACACGAATCCCGTGATGGCAACAACTTGCCACGAGCACCGAGTGATCCTTCACACGACTCCCGTGATGGCAAACCTTGTCCAAGTGCACCAGTGATGCATCTACACGACACGCCGGATGGCAACACGTCACGAGCACCAGTGATCTTCACACGATTCCCATATGGCAAACACTGCTCGACAACCATGATCCGTCACACGACTCCCATATGGGCAACACTGCCACGACACCAGTGATCCTGCAGACGGCTCCCGTGATGCAACACTGCCACGAGCACCCCAGTGACCTTACACGACTCCCTTGATGGCAACACGCCTCGAGCAACACCATGATCCTTCACAACGACACCCATGAGGGCAAACAATGCCACGAGCACCAGTGATCTGCTTGTCACACACCTCCCCGTGATGGCAACACTGCCCACGAACACCAGTGATCCTTCACAGCTTCCCATGATGGCAACACTGGCCACGAGCACCCAGTGATCCATGGCGCGCACGTAGAGGGGCTTGGCGGGGGGGGCTGGGCGAGGGGGAGGGGGTGAGGGATGTCGGAAACAAGCTGGCGGGGCGGGGGGGGTGGGGAGCTGGGGGGGGAGGTCCATGATCCTTCACGATACGTCTCCCATTGGCAACACTGCCACACACCAGTGATGCTTCACACGACGCCCGTGATGGGCAAACACTGCTCACGCGAGCACCAGTGATCCTTCACACAACACCTCCCTGATGCAACACTGCCACGAACACCTGTAATCCCTCACACTACCTCCCGTGATGGCAACTCTGCACGAGCACCAGTGATCCTTCACACGCTCCCGCGTGATGGCAACACTGCTGGGCGGAGCAACCAGGATCTTCACACGAATCCCCCCGTGATGGGCAACACTGCTTGGAGGAGCACCAGTGATCCTCACACGAACGCAGCCGTGTTGGGCAACACTGCGGAGGAGTCAGGCGGGCACGGATCCGCCACCACGACTTCCCGTGATGGCAACACTGCCACGGCACCATGTGATCCTTCACAACGATCTTCTATGTTAAGCCCGTGATGGCAAACAGCTGCTGGAGGAGCACCAGTGAGCCTTCACACGATCTTCCCGTGATGGCAACACTGCTGGAAGGAGCACCGAAGTGATTCCTTCGACGTACGACTACCTCTGAGTGATAGGTATAACTCTGGCTGTGAGGACAGCACCAGTGATCGTCAAACATATCGACTCTTACTCCCGTGAATGGGCAACACTGCCACGAGCACCAGTGATCCTTCACACGACTCCCGTGATGGCAACACTGCTGGAGGAGCACCAGTGATCCTTCACACGACTCCCGTGATGGCAACACTGCTGGAGGAGCACCAGTGATCCTTCACACGACTCCCGTGATGTACCACAAACATGCTGGAGGAGGCACCAGTGAATCCTTCACAACGACTCCCGTATGAGGCAACACTTGCCACGAGCACCAGTGATCCTTCACACGACTCCCCGGATGGCAAACACTGATGCCACGAGCACCATGATGCTTCACACGACTTCCCTGTGATGCAACACTGCCACGACACCAGTGATCCCCTCTCACACACTCCCTGATGGCCACACGGGCGACGAGAGCACCAGTGACCTTCACACAGACTCCCCCATATGGCCAACACTGCCACAGCACCAGTGATTCCTTCACACGACTTTCCCGTGATGGCACACTGCACAAGCACCAGTGATCCTTCACAAACGGCTCCCGTGATGGCAACAGACTTGCCACGAGACAACAGTGTTCTCTTCACACGACTCCCTGATGCAACACTGCCACGAGCACCAGTGATCCTTCACACGACTCCCGTGATGGCAAACACTGCCACGAGCACCAGTGATCCTATCACATGACTCTCCCTGATGGAAACACTGGCCAACACACCAGTATCCTTCTATCACGAAACGACTTCCCGTGATGCAACACCAGCCACGAGCACCAGTGTCCTTCACCAGGGCTCCTCGTGATGGCAACAACGGCTGGCTGAGCACCAGTGATCCGTCACAGGACTGCCCCGTGATGGCAACACTGATGGAGGAAGCAACCAGTGATCCTTCACACGACCCCGTGATGAACACTGCTGAGGAGCACCATGGATCCTTCAACACACGACTCCCTGGATGGCACCCAAAACGGCCACGAGCACTCAGTGAATCCTTGGCACACGACGCCCGTGATGGCAACACTGCCAGGGGGGGGGGGGGGGGCGAGCACCATTATGCTTTCACACGACTCCCGGAAGGCATCACTGGCCTACGGAGCACCAGTGTATCCTTCATCTCGACTCCCGTGATGGCAAAACACTGGCCACGAAGCACCAGTGGATCTCTTCACACGACTCCGTGATGGCAACACTGCCACGAGCACCATGATCCACACACTGACCTGTCCCGTGATGGCACACGAATGCTCACGAGCACCAGTGATCCTTCACAACGCACTCCCGTGATGGGCAACACTGAGCGACGAGAACCAGTGATCCTTCACAACGACACCACGATGGCACACGCCACGAGCACCAGTATCCTTCAACACGACTCCCGTGATGGCAACACTGCCACGAGCCACCAGTGATCCTTCACACGACTCCCATGATGGCAACACTGCCACGACACCAGTGAGTCCTTCACACGACTCCCGTGATGGCAAAACACTGCCACGAGCACCCAGGATCCTTCACACGACTCCCATGATGGCACACAGCCCACGAGCACCAGTGATCCTCAACACTTCCCGTGATGGGCAACACTGCCACAGCACCATTGATCCTATCACATACGACTTCCCGTGATGCAACACTGCCACGTTGAGCACCAGTGATCCTTGCACAAGTAGCGGGGTCCCATGATGGCAACACTCGGCCACGAGCACCAGTATCCCACACGACTCCCGGTGATGGACATACACTGGCCACGAGCAACACAGTGATCCTTCACACGAACTCTCCCGGGATGCAACACTGCCAAGAGCACCAGTGAATCCTTCACACGACTCCCCATCGATGCAAACACTGCCACGAGCACCAGTGATCCTTCACACGACTCCCGTGATGGCAACACTTAGCGCACACGGAGCACGACAGTGATCCTGCACACGAGCTCCCCATGATGGCAACAATTCCACGAGCACCAGTGATCCTTCACAACACGACCTCCCGTGATGGCAACACTTGCCACGAGCACACAGTGATCCTTCACACGACGCCGGCGAGGGGGGCGGACATTAGTTTTCTGTGTGTCGGAGTGCGTCTGGGACAGCTCTTGGGGTAACCGGGCGGGGGGGGGGTCTGCGCTGTGAGGGGCAGCGGGGCCGAGTAGAGAGGGCGAGGCCTATGGCGCCGAGGTGTACATACATCTGGCGAGGGATTGGGGGATCTCCGAATGATAGAAGGAGGGTCGTCTGGGGGGTCACGCGCAGGTGGGGGGGGCGTCTGAAGTGGGGGGGGGGAAGGGGGGGGGGGTTGGGGCGATCGTCTCCGAAAGGACACACTATTACAATTGTACTGGGTAGTAGCACGTGTTACGAGGTGCGTCTCTGGACGAGGGGGTCGTGGGCGTGGTATGGGGGTTGGGCGTAGTGGCAGGGTGCGGGCAGCTTGCCGGGAGCGGGGGGGGGGGGGGAGCGCTACCCAGGGGGGGGAGGGCGTGTGGAGGGGGGGCGCGTTCGGGATGGGCGGAGCGTGGCCTATGGGGGTGCGAGTCGGTAGAGCGTGTGAGTGCGAGGGGGGAGCGTTCGCAGGGTGCCACGTGGGGCATGATGGGGGGCGGGAGTGGGGAGCGCGGGGGGGCGTGGGGGGGTGTGGCGGGTGGGGGGTGTGTGGGGCGTGGGGGGTGTCGGGGGAGGGGGGGCGTGGGGGGGAGCGGACTGGGGGGGTGTCGGCGGCTCTGTGATGGCAAACACTGGGGCGGGCGAGCGGGGGGAGCACGGCAGGGTGGACAGTGCGCGAGGGTCGCGCACGACGCCCATGTGCGTGGGTGCAGGAGCACATGGCTCACGGAGCACGGTCAGTGGAGTGAGTCCGTACACGGGAGGGGGGACGCTGGTGCGTTGGGCGCCAGAGTGCGGGGTGGGTGTGGGGGGTATCTACACTCTATGGCCGAGGCGTTAGTCAGCGGCAGTGTGGATCCGTCTTCTCGGTTGAGTGGACGGTGGAGGCGTGTGGTGGGGGTGTTTGGGGATGGCATATCGGGGGCGCTATGGAGATGCAACATCTGACCACGAGCACCGTGATCCTTCACCTACGACTCCCATGATGGCATCACTGCCACGACACCAGTGATGACCCTATCAGTGGCGGAGTACGACTCCCGGTGAAGGCAACACTGTCCACAGCACCGTGAATCCTTCACACGACTCCCGTGATGGCAACACTGCCACGAGCACCAGTGATCCGTCACACGAACTCCCCATGATGGCAACCTGGCCACGAGCACCGTGTATCCTTCCCACGACTCCCGTGAATGGCAACACTGCACACGAGCACCAGTGATCCTTCACATGAAACACTCCCTTGATGGCAACTACTGCCACGAGCACCAGTGAGCCTTCACACACCGACTCCCAGATGGCAACACTGCCACGAGCACCAGTGATCCTCACACGAACTCTCCCATGATGGCATACTGCCACGAGCACCAGTGATCCTTCACACGACTTCCCAATGATGGCAACACTGCCACGAGCACCCATGACTCCTTCATCACACGACTCCCTGATGCAACACTGCCACGAGCACCAGTGATCCTCACTCGACTTTCCCCTGACGGCAACACTGGCCACGAGCCCAGGATCCTTCACACGACTCCCGTATGGCTAACATGCAACGAGCACTCAGTGATCCTTCACACGACTCCCTGTGAATGCAACAACTGCCACGAGGCACCATGATCCTTCACACGACTCCCGTGATGGCAATCACTGGGTCACGAGCACCATGATCCTTCCCACGACTCCCGTGATGGCAACACTGCCATCGATCATCATGATCCTTCACATGACTGCCGTGATGGCAACACTGCCACGAGCACCATGATCCTTCACACACGACTCCCCGTGATGGCAACACTGCCACGAGCACCAGTGATCCTTGCACACGACTCCCGTGATGGTAACACTGCCACGAGCAACAGGTGATCCTTCACACACTCCCGTGATGCAACACTGGCCCCAGCACTCAGTGTATGTTCCATCACACACTCCCGTGATGGCAACTAACTGCCACGAGCACCAGTGATGCTTCACACGCTGCCCTGATGGCACAACTGCCACGAGCACCAACAGTGACCTTCACACGACTCCCGTGATGGCAACACTGCTGGAGGAGCACCAGTGATCCTTCACTCAACAACGACTCCCGTGATGGCAACACTCCCACGAGCACCCGTGATGCTTCAACGACCCCTGATGGCAACAACTAGTTGCCACGAGACACCAGTGATGCTTCACACTACGCCCGTGATGGCAACTACTGCCGTTACTAGCACCAGTGATCCTTCACATTCGACTCCCTATGGCAACCTGCCACGAGCACCAGTGGATCCTTCACACGACTCCCGTGATGGCAACACATGGGCCACACACACAGTGATCCTTCACACGACTTCCCGTGATGGCAACACTGCCACGAGTACCATGATCCTTCACACGACTCCCGTGAGTGGCAAAACTGCCGCTAGCGCCAGTGATTCCTATCACAGCGACTTCCCGTGATGGCAACACTGACCACGAAGCACCAGTGATGCTTCAACACGACTCCCGTGATGGCAAACACTGCCACGAGCACCAGTGATCCTTCACATCGACTCCCGTGATGGCAACACTGCCACGAGCACCAGTGATCCTTCTCACGCCTCCCGGATGGCACACACTGGCCACAGCACCATGATCCCCACACGATCCCTGATGGCAAACTGCCACGAGCACCCAGATGATCCTTAACACATCCCGTGATGGCATCACTGCCACGAGCACTCAGTCGATCTCACAACGACTCTCTCCGTGATGGCAAACTCTGCCCCGAGCACCAGTGATGCTTCACACGACTCCCTGATGGCAACACTGCCACGAGCACCAGTGCTGCCTTCACGAGACTCCCGTGATGGCAAAAACACTGCTGGAGGAGCACCAGTGATCCTCACACGACTTCCCGTGATGGCAACACTGCCCACACACCAGTGTTGCTTCCACACACTCCCGTGAGGGCAGACACTGCCAGCCCACGAACACCATGATGCTTCACTCGACTCCCGTGATGGATCAAACTGCTACGAGCCCCATGATCCTTCACACTACGACTCCCGTGATGGCAACACGGCCACGAGCACCAGTGGATCCTTCACACGACTCCCCCCGTATGGCAACACTACTGCCACGCGCACCATGATCCTTCCCACGACTCCCGGGATGGCCAAACTGGCGCAACGAGTACCAGTGATCCTTCACATGACTTCCCGTGATGGCAGAAACTGCCGGCGAGCGCCATGATCCGTTCCCACACCGACTCCGTTGATGCAACACTGCAGAGCACCAGTGATGCTTCACACGACTTCCCGTGATGGCAACACTGCCCACAGCACCAGTGATCCTTTTCACACGACGTCCCGTGATGGCACACTGCCACGAGCACCAGTGATCCTTCACATACGACTCCGTGATGGCATAATCACTGCCACAGCAACCAAGTGATCCTTCACACGACTCTGCCCGTGATGGCTACACTGCCACGAGCACTGTGATCCTGCAACACGACCTCCCGTGATGGGCAACACTGCCACGGGCACCAGTGATCCCTTCACACGACTCCCGTGATGGCAAACACTGCCACGAGCACCAGTGATCCGTCACACGACTGACCCGTGATGGCAACACTGCCACGAGCACCAGTGATCATTCACACCGACTCCCGTGAAGGCAACACTGACTGACACGAGCACCAGTGATCCTTCTACACAACTCCCGTGAGGCAACACTGCCACGAGTACCAGTGATATCATCACATGTCTCCCCGTGATGGGCAAAACTGCCGCGAGCGCCAGTGATATCCTATCCACAAAACGACTGACTCCCGTGATGGCAAACACTGCCACGAGCACCAGTGATGCTTCACACGACTCCCGTGATGGCAACCTGCCCGAGCACCAGTGATCCTTCACCAACGAAATCCCGTGATGGCAACACTGCCACGAGCACCAGATGATCCTTCCAAACGACTCCCGCTGATGGCAACACTGCCACGAGCACCCAGATGACCCTTCATACGACTTCCCGTGAATGGCCAACACTGCCAACGAGCGACCAGTTGTCCTTCACATCGATCTCCCGTGATGGTGCAACACTGCCACGAGCACATGATCATTCACACACCCCGTGATGGCAACACTGCAGCGCAGCACCAGTGTCCTTCACACGACTCCCTGATTGGCAACACGCCACGAGCACCAGTGATCCTTCACACGACGACTCCCGTGATGGCAACTACTGCCACGAGCACCCAGTGATCCTTCACACACGACTCCCGGATGGCAAACACTTGCCACGAGTCACCAGTGATCCTTCACACGACTCCCTGATGGCAAACACTGTCACGAGCACCAGTGATCCTTCACACGGCTCCCGTGATTGGCAACACTAGCCACGAGCAACCAGTGATCCTTCACCATGACTGCCGTGATGGCAGACACTGCACGGCAACCAGTGAATCCTATTCACGAACACTCCCTGATGGCAACACATGCCACGACACAACCAGTGATCCTTCACATCGACTCCCGTGATGGAACACTGCCACGAGCACCATGATCCTTCACACGACTCCCTGAGGGCAACACTGCCAAGACGAGCACCAGTGATCCTTCACACACTTCCCGTGATGAATCACTGCCACGAGCACCAGTGATGCTTCACACGACCTCCCCGTAATGGCAACACTGCCACGAGCACCAGGTGATCCTTCACACGACTCCCGTGATGCAACACTGCTGGAGGGAGCACCAGTGAGCCGTCACACGACTCCCCCCGTGAAGGGCAACACTGCAACGAGCACCATGATGCTTCACACGACTCCCGTAATGGCCAAACACTGCCACGAACACGCAGTGATGCTTCACATGACTCCCGTATGGCAACACTGCCCACGCGAGCACCAGTGATCCTTACACGACTCCCGTGATGGCACACTGCCACAGCACCATTGATCCGTTCATCACACGACTCCCGTATGCAACACTTGCCACGAGCACCAGTGATCCTTCACACGAACTCTCCCTGGATTGGCAACACTGCCAGCCACGAGCACCATGATCCTGCACCACGACTCCCGTGATGGCAACACTGCCACAGCACCAGTGGATCTTCACACGACTCCCGTGATGGCAAACACTGCCACGAGCCACCAGTGATCCTTCACACGACTCCCTGAAGGCAACACACTGCCACGAGCACCAGAGATCGCTTCACACGACTTCCGTGATTGGCAACACTGCCCCGAGCACCAGTGATCCTTCATTCACAACGGACTCCCGTGATGCAACACTGCCAACGAGCACCAGTGATCCCTTCACACCACTCCCGTGATGGCAACACGCCACGAGCACCCAGTGATCCTTCACAAGACTCCGTGACTGGCACACTGCCACGAGCACAGGTGATCCTTCTCACACGATACTCCCGTGATGGCAACACTGCCACGAGCACCAGTGATCCTTCACACGACTCCCGGAATGGCAACACTGCCACGAGCACCAGTGGATCCTTCAACACGACTTTCCCGTGAATGGCAACACTGCCACGAAGCACCAGGGAGCCTTCACACGACTATGTCACCGTATGGCAACACTGCCACGAGCACCATGATCCTTCACGACGACTCCCGTGATGGCAACACTCCACGAGCACAAGTGATCCTTCACACGACTCCCATGATGGCAACACTGCCCACGAGCACCAGTGATCCATCACACGACTCCCGTGATGGCAAACACTGCCACGAGCACCATGATCCTTCACACGACTCCCGTGATGGCAACACTGCCACGAGCACCAGTGATCCGTCACACGACCTTATCCCGTGATGGCAACCTGCCACGGAGCACCAGGGATCCTTCCACACGACTCCCATGAATGGAACAACACTGCCACGAGCCCCAGTGATCCCTTCACACACACTCCTGATGGCAACACTGCCACGAGCACCAGTGATCATTCACACGACTCCCGTGATGGCAACACTGCCACGAAGCACCAGTGATCCTTCACACGACTCCCGTGAGGGCAACACTGCCACGAGCACCAGTGATCCGTTCACACGTCTCCCGTGATGGCAACACTGCCAACGAGCACCATGATCCTTCACACGCCCCGTGATGCAAGCACTGCCACGAGCCACCATGATCCATCACAACGACTCCCGTGATGGCAACATCTGCCCACGAGGCACCAGTGATCCTTCACACTACTACTCCCGTGATGGCAACCTGCCACAGCACCAGTGATCCTTCAACAACGACTTATTCCCGTGCTGGCAATCACGTCACGAGCACCATGATCCTTCACATCGACTCCCGTGATGTACACTGCCACGAGCACCAGTGATCCTTCACATCGACTCCCGTGATGGCAACACTGCCACGAACACCAGTGATCCTTCACACACTCCCGTGATGGCAACACAGCCACGAGCATCCAGTGATCCTTCACAAATACGACACTCCCGATGGCAAACACTGCAACGATCACCAGTGATCCTTCACACGACTCCCGTGATGGCAACACTGCCACGAGCAACCAGTGATCCTTCACACGACCTCTTGCCGTGATGGCAACAACTGGCCACGAGCACCAGTGATCCGTCACAAACGACACCCCTTGGTGGCAACACTGCACACGAAGCATCCAGTGATCCTTCACACGACTCCCAAGATGGGCAAAACTGCCACGACACCAGTGATCCTTCACACGAACTCCCATGAATGGCACACTGCCACGAGCACCATGACCTTTCACACGACTCCCGTATGGCAACACTGCCACGAGCACCATGGATCCGTCACACGACTCCCGGTGCAAGCGAACTGCCACGAGCACCAGTGATCCTTCACACGACTCCCGTGATGGCAACACTGCAACGAGCAACCAGTGATCTTCACACGACTCCCGTGATGGCAACACTGCACGGAAGCACACAGTGATCCTTGCACACACTCCCGTGATGCACACTGTCACACGAGGCACCAGGGTCCTTCACACGACTCCCGTGAGGCAAACAACTGCCACGAGGCAACCAGTGATTCCTCACATGACTGCCGTGATGGCAACACTGCCACGAAGCACCAGGGATCCTTCACCGAACTCCCCGTGATGGCCACCACGCACGAGCAACCCGTGCCTTCACACGACTCCCGTGATGGTAACACTGCCACAGCACCAGTGATCCTCTCACACGACTCCCGTGATGGCAACACTGCCACGAGCACCAGTGATCCTTCACACACTACCCCTGATGGCAACACTGCCACGAGCACCATGATGCTCACAACGACTCCCCGTGATGGCAACACTGCGGTAACGAGCACCAGTGGGGGATCCTTCACACGACGCCCGGATTGGCAACACTGCTGGAGGACACCAGTGATCCTTACACGTCGACTCCTCCCGTGATGGCAACACTGCCACGAGCACCAGTGATGCTTCACAACGACTCCCGTGAGGGCAACACCTGCACGAACACCAGTGATGCGTCACAGACGACTCCCTGATGGCAACACGGCCACGACACCATTGATCTTCACACGATCTTTCCCGTGATGGCAAACTGCCACGAAGCACTCAGTGATCCTTTCACACACTCCCGTGATGGCAACACTGCCACAGCACCAGTGATCCGTCACAACGACTCCCGTGATGTCAAACACTGCCACGAGTACCAGTGATCCTGCACTGACTCCCGTGATGCAAAAACTGCCGCGAGCGCCAGTGATCCTTCACACGGGGGACCTCCCGTGATGGCAACACTGCCACGAGCACCAGTGATGCCGTCACACGACTCCGTGATGGTCAACAACTGCCACGAGCACACCATTATCCCTTCACAACGATCTCTCCGTATGGCAACACTGCCACGAGCTACCATTGATCCTCTCATCACTACGACTCCCGTGATGGCAACACTGCCCCGCGCAACCATTGAATCCTTAACACCCAACGACTCCCGTGATGGCAACACTGCCACACAGCAACCAGTGATCCTTCCCACACTCCCCGTGATGGCAACACTTGGCCACGAGGCACCAGTGATCCCTTCACCACGACTCCCATGATGGCAACCACGCTGCACGAGCACCAGAGATCCCTATTCACTACGACTCCCGTGATGGCAACACGTGCCACGAGCACACAGTGATTCCGTATAAACACGACTCCCGTGAGGCAACACTGCCACGTACACCAGTGATCCTTCACAGACGACTCCCGTGATGGCACACACTGCACGACCACCAGTGTCCCTATCGCAACGACTCCAGTGATGGCCAACACTCGCCACGAGCACCATTGATCCTCACATGACTCCCGTGATGGCAACACAGCCGACGAGCACCAGTGATCCTTCACACACTCCCGTGATGTCAACACTCGCCACGATCACCAGTGATCCTTCCACACGACTACTCCCGTTGATGGCAACACTGCCACAGACCAGTGATCCTTCACAACGACTCCCTTATTGGGCAACAGCTGCCACGACCACCAGTGATCCTTCACAAACGACTCCCGTGATGGCAACACTGCCACGCCCATCACATCACCACACCCACACAGCACCACACCCACACCAAAACCACCACCACCCCACACTTCACCACATACGCGCCCAAACATCACCACACCACACACATTCAACCACACCCCACACCACCACAGCCCACACATCACCACACCCACACATCTCCCCACCCACACATCACCACAGCCAGCACATCACTAACAACACACCACCACACATCCCCCACAATCAGCACAGCATCACATCAACACTTCACCCATACATCACCACACATCACCTCACCACCACACCACACATCACCTCACACCACAACACATCACACATAACCAGCCACAATCACAACAAGATCGCCACCACACATCACCACACCAGCACAACACCACACATCACCACACCAGCACATCACCACACACCACCACACATCACTACACCATCAGCATCACCACACACCACCACACATCACTACACCAAGCACATCACACACACACACATCACCACACCGCACATCACCACACATCACCACACATCACCACACCGGGCAACATCACCACCCCAAGCACATCAACCACACCAGCACAGCACCACACATCACCCGCACCACGCACCACACATCACTACACCAATCACATCACCACACCAGCAACATCACTACACCGCACATCAACACACATCACCACCCGGCACATCACACACACCACCAACATGACCCACACCGGCACATCACCCAACACCACCACACATCACCCCACACCGGCTCATCACCACACATCACACATACAATATTCATAAACACAGTATGGCGTCTCACAGCTTTAAGAAACTTCTCATCTCATTATAAAACAACACAAACATTATCGCAGAAAATAATTGTTTGTGGAGGAGCACCAGTGATCCTTCACACGACTTCCCGGATGCAACAAACACTGCTGGAGGAGCCCAGGGATCCTTCCAAACGACTCCCGTGATGGCAACACCTGGAGGACACCAGTGATCCTTCACACGACTCCCGTTATGCACCACTTGCCACGAGCACCAGTGATCCTTCACACACTCCCTGATGGCAACACTGCCCCGGCACCAGTGATCCTTCACACGACTCACGGATGGCACCACTGGCCACGAGCACGCAGTGATCCTTCACACTCTCTTTATCCCGTTATGGCAACACTTGCCACGAGCACCAGTGATTCCTTCACACGACTCCCGTGATGGCAACACTGCCACGAGCACCAGTGATCCTTCACACGGCTTCCCGTGATGGCAACACTGCCACGAGCACAGTGACCTATTCACAACACCCTGATCCCGAGATGGCAACACTGTCCCCACGAGCACAAGGTGATCCTTCACACGACTCCCATGTGGCCAAACACTGCCACGACACCATGATCCTTCACACGAACTCCCGGGATGGCAACACTGCCACGACAACCAGTGACCTTCAAACGACTCCCATGAGGCAAACACGGCCACGAGCACAGTGATCCTTCACACGACTCCCATCTAGGGCAACACCTGCCACGAGCACCAGTGATCCTTCACACGGCTCCACGTGAGGCAACACTGGCCACAGACACCATGATCCTTTACACACTCCATGAGGGCAACACTGCCACGAGCACCAGTGATCCTTCACACGGCTCCCCGTGATGGCCAACACTGCCACGAGCACCAGCGGATCTTCACAAACGACGACCCAAGATGGCAACACCTGGCCACGAGCACCAGTGATCCTCACACGACTCCCGTATGGCAACACTGCCACGAGCACCAGTGATCCTTCACACGACTCCCATGATGGCAAACACTTGCCACGGAGCACCATGATCCTTCACACGACTCCATGATGGCATCACCTGCCACGAGCACCATGATCTTCACACGACTCCCCATGATGGCAAACACTGCCACGAGCAACCAGTGATCCTTCACCATGACGCCGTGATGGAAAACACTGCCACGAGGACACCAGTGATCCTTCACACGGGACTCCCATGAGGCAACACTGCCACGAGCACCAGTGATCCTTCACCATGACTGCCGTGATGCGGCACACTGGCCCACGGACTCCAGATGATCCTTACCACACTACGACTATCATGATGGCAAACACTGCCAACGAGCACCAGTGATCCTTCACATGACTGCGTGATGGCAACACTTTGGCCACGAGCACCATTGAAATCCTTCAGACACGACTCCCATGATGGCAAAACTGCCACGAGCACCAGTGATCCTTCACACGACTCCCATGATGGCAACACTGCCACGAGCCACCAAGTGATCCTATCACATGACTGCCCGTGATGGCAACCACTGCCACGAGGCACCAGTGAAAAATCCTTCACAACGACTCCCATGATGGCAACACTGCCACGAGCACCAGTGATCCTTCACAAGACTCACTCCCCATGATAGGCAACACTGCCACGAGCACCAGTGATCCTATCACACGAATCCCCGTGATGCAACACTGCACGAGCACCAGTGATGCTTCACTCGACTCCCATGATGGCAACACTGTCACGAGAACAACCAGTGAATCCTTCACATCGACTCCTGTGATGGCAACCCTGCGGCCACGAGCACCCATGATCCTTCACACGACTTTCCCATGATGGCAACACTGCCACAGCACTGTGATCCTTCACAAACGACTTACCCATGATGGCAACTCTGCCACGAGCACTCAGTGATCCTTCACACGACTCCCGTGATGGCAACACTGCCAACGAGCACCATGTGCTTCACTACGACTCCCATGATGGCAACACTGTCAACGAGCAACCATGAACCTTCACCACACTCCCGTGATGGCAACACTGCCACGAGCACCAGTGATCCTTCACACGACCCCATGATGGCCAACACTGCCACGAGCACCATGATCCGTCACCACGACTCCCCTTGATGGCAACACTGCCCACGAGGCAACCATGATGCTTCAACACGACTGCCCATCATGGACAACACTGTCACGAGCAACCAGTGACCTTCATCACGACGCCCATGATGGCAACAGCAACACTGCCACGAGCAACAGTGATCCCTTTTCACAACGACTCCCATGATGGAAACACTGCACGAGCAACCAGGATCCTTCACACGACTCTCCCATGATGGCAACACTGCCAACGAGCCCCATGTCCTTTCACACGACTTCCCGTGATGGCAACACTGCCACGAAGCTCAGTGGGTCCTTCAACAACGACCCCGGTGATGCAACACTGCCACGAGCACCAGTGATCCTCACACAACGACTCCCATTATGGCACACTGCCACGGCCACCATGAGCCTTCCCAACGACTCCCTGATGGCAACCGCACTGCCACGAGCCCCTTTGAAGACGCCGGGGTATATTGGTAACCCCCCTTATGTATGCTGGGGCGTTGAACGGCTTGGGGCCCCTGACACTTTTTTGTTGTTCTTAACGGTTATGACACCCCTGCTTTCATTGGGGGGATGTTGCTCGTCTGCCGAGTCTTTTGCTTCGTTGTGAGTGATTTTCGTGTGCAAGTTTGGTACTAGTCCTCTAGGATTTTTCCAGGTGTATATAATCATGTATCTCTCCCCTGCGTTCCAGTGAATACAGGTTCAGGAACTTCAAGCGCTCCCGTAACTGAGGTGTTTTTTCCCCTTTTAGCGCGCCGTGAAGGTTCTCTGTACATTTTCTAGGACAGCAATTTCACCTTCCTTGAAAGGTGCTGTTAGTGTGCAGCAATATTCCATCCTAGATGAAAAGTGTCATCATGAGCTTGGCATCCCTAGTTTTTGAAGGTTCTCATTATCCATCAGTGTTAATAATGCACAAAATGCATTGATAAAGGAATAACACGAAAAAGTGGAAGATGGATCTAAATACACAAATAACCCGCACATGTTATTTATGGATCTATAACTTCCTAACAAACAGAACACAAAGAGTAATATAAATAGAGTAAAGTTTGAGGCACCCTTACAGTGAAAAGCTTAGTTCCACAAGGCACAGTACTCGCTCACACCCTATTCCTCATCCTATATCTGACATAGACAGAGTGTAAGCCATAGCTCCTTGTCTTCCTTTGTGGATGACACCTAATTTTCCATGACAGTGACCTCCATAAAAGCCACCAAAAGGGACTCCAAGCGGACATCCAACCAAACCCTCAAATGGGCCACCCCAAAACAATATGAAGTTGAGTGAAGAAAATTTCAACTACTCAGATATGGAAAACTTGTGGAAATTAAAACTGTATCAGGTTTATACAAAAACAAATTCTAACCACAAAATAGAGCGAGAAAAGTAATGTGAAGGACCTGGGAGTTATAATGTCAGAGGATCTCACCTTAAAAAGACCATAAAAATTGCATCTACCGCATCTGCTGGAAAAATGATAGGATGGATAATGAGAACCTTCATAACTAGAGACACCAAGCCTATGACGATTCTCTTAAAATCGCTTGTTCTCTCTAGGCTGGAATACTGCTGTACACTAACTGCCCCTCTCAAGGCAGGCGAAATTGCTGCCCTGAAGAGTACACAAAGAATTTCACTGCACACATAAGTGCGATAAAACACCTAAATTACTGGGAACGGTTGAAATCCCTTGATTTGTATTCACTGGAATGCAGGCGAGAGATACAGGGATAAAATACATTTGGAAATCCTAGAGGGATTAGTACCAAATTTGAACACGATAATCACTCCTTATGAAAATCAAAAGACTAGGCGGGAAGATGCAACATTTCCCAATGAAAAGCAGGGGCGCCACGAGTACACTGAAAAGACAACACAATAAGTGTCCGGGGCCAAGACTGTCCAGCTGCCTCCCAGCATACATAAGGGGGATTACCAATAGGGCCCTGGCTGTCTTCAAGAAAGGCATTGGACAGGTACCTAAAGTCAGTACCCTAACCAACTGGGGTGTGGGTTTGTACGCATTTGCGTGCGGCTACCAAATACAGCCTGGTTGATCAGACCTGATGACCACGAGGCCTGGTCTCGGACAGGGCCGAGGGGGCGTTGACCCCCCGGGAAACCCTTTTCCGGTATACTCCAGGTGCATGGGAGCACATAGTGCTTCTGTTTGAGGGAGGTCGTGCAAAAAACAACGGTGCTTCCAGTGAAGACGGGAGTGAGACAGATTACAGAGGAAGGCTTGATATTTTGGGAAGCAAAATATTCTTGGCATCACTGAGGTAGAGAGAAGATGCAGTTATGGGATACGGGGACACCTTTCTAGGACCAAGAAGCGACTGTAGCATTATAACCATCTCACTGTTTACTGCTAGCTGTTGTCCCCTCACTGGGTCACCAAGGTATGGAGAACGGTAGTGTATGATTCATATTATTTCTATGTTAAAAATTACGGTACGAAATTTTATTTAAGATGCGGAAAACAGAAAATACTATATGGGACTGTTTTCATAACGTACCTCCCGCCTTGCCCAGAGAGGGAAGTTCCCCACCAGATTTCAGTAATTAGTGATACATTGGGTTTTGGGCGTAGGAAACCATTGAACAGTTTTATCACAACTTTATTGAAATTGTACCAAAGGGTTCTTGTGTACCCCCAGTCCTGTGCTTGTAATCAGCCACCCTTACTGTCTTAGTAGAGGGTTTGTCCTCGCCCTAGTGAGACGTTCAGTTCCTCCCGGCTACTGGTTTAAGCCAGGCTTAATACTGCAAGGAAAGGTCTTGTATAGTAAAGGTAAGTAAAGCAAACCCCAGGGTATTTTTCTCAATAACCCCTACTTAAGTTTTTCCAAGGTGTTTTCTGTACCAAGATGCCACGTGTTGCAGTGTCTGACAAGATGAACATCAAAATGGTATACAATACCGACAGGTTGTTAGGTAAGACACATATGCAACAGTTAGACAACTTTATTCCGAAACGTTTCGCCTACACAGTAGGCTTCTTCAGTCGAATACAGAAAGTAGGCAGGAACAGTAGAGATGTGAAGACGATGTAATCAGTCCATCACCCTTAAAGTCGTAGAATTTGAGGTTGTCAGTCCCTCGGCCTGGAGAAGTTCAGTTCCATAGTCAGGAACTATCTGAAGATCAAGCGACAGTGCGGAGACTTAAATACTGTCGGAAGGAGAGGTGCAGGGTAGTAGTAGTAGTAGTAGTAGTAGTAGTGAGAGGCAACTGAGAGGTCATGTCCCTCTCAGATCCAACCCTTCTCACTTGAAAAGTTTGTCCAAGGTGTTTTCTGTACCAAGATGCCACGTGTTGCAGTAATTAGTGATACATGTGTTTTGTGACGCTAGGCAACGCCTGGTGATACTTGTATTGTATCACTAAGCTAAACCTGATAATTGTACCCCAGGCTTCTGTACCTCAGTACCCTTGGTTCTTGTACCTCAGCACCCCAGGCTACTGTACTTCAGTAGCCCAGGTTCCTGTACCTCAGTACCCTACGTTCTTGTACATCAGTACCCGAGGCTACTGTACCTCAGTACCCCAGGCTTCCGTACCTCAGTACCCCAGGCTCTTGTACCTCAGTACCCCAGGCTACTGTACCCCAGCACCCCAGGCTACTGTACCTCAGTACCACAGGCTACTGTACCTCAGTGCCCCAGGCTCTGTACCTCAGTACCCCAGGTTACTGTACCTCAGTACCTCAGGCTACTGTACCTCAGTACCTCAGGCTTCTGTACCTCAGTACCTCAGGCTACTGTACCTCAGTACCTCAGGCTACTGTACTTCAGTACCTCAGGCTACTGTACCTCAGTACCTCAGGCTACTGTACCTCAGTACCTCAGGCTACTGTACCTCAGTACCTCAGGCTACTGTACCTCAGTACCTCAGGCTACTGTACCTCAGTACCTCAGGCTACTGTACCTAAGTACCTCAGGCTACTGTACCTCAATACCTCAGGCTACTGTACCTCAGTACCTCAGGCTACTGTACCTCAGTACCTCAGGCTACTGTACCTCAGTACCTCAGGCTACTGTACCTCAGTACCTCAGGCTACTGTACCTCAGTACCTCAGGCTACTGTACCTCAGTACCTCAGGCTACTGTACCTCAGTACATCAGGCTACTGTACCTCAATACCTCAGGCTACTGTACCTCAGTACCTCAGGCTACTGTACCTCAGTACCTCAGGCTACTGTACCTCAGTACCTCAGGCTACTGTACCTCAGTACCTCAGGCTACTGTACCTCAATACCTCAGGCTACTGTACCTCAGTACCTCAGGCTACTGTACCTCAGTACCTCAGGCTACTGTACCTCAGTACCTCAGGCTACTGTACCTCAGTACCTCAGGCTACTGTACCTCAGTACCTCAGGCTACTGTACCTCAGTACCTCAGGCTACTGTACCTCAGTACCTCAGGCTACTGTACCTCAGTACCTCAGGCTACTGTACCTCAGTACCTCAGGCTACTGTACCTCAATACCTCAGGCTACTGTACCTCAGTACCTCAGGCTACTGTACCTCAGTACCTCAGGCTACTGTACCTCAGTACCTCAGGCTACTGTACCTCAGTACCTCAGGCTACTGTACCTCAGTACCTCAGGCTACTGTACCTCAGTACCTCAGGCTACTGTACCTCAGTACCTCAGGCTACTGTACCTCAGTACCTCAGGCTACTGTACCTCAATACCTCAGGCTACTGTACCTCAGTACCTCAGGCTACTGTACCTCAGTACCTCAGGCTACTGTACCTCAGTACCTCAGGCTACTGTACCTCAGTACCTCAGGCTACTGTACCTCAGTACCTCAGGCTACTGTACCTCAGTACCTCAGGCTACTGTACCTCAGTACCCCAGGCTACTGTACCTCAGTACCTCAGGCTACTGTACCTCAGTACCCCAGGCTACTGTACCTCAGTACCTCAGGCTACTGTACCTCAGTACCTCAGGCTACTGTACCTCAGTACCTCAGGCTACTGTACCCTCAGTACCTCAGGCTACTGTACCTCAGTACCTCAGGCTACTGTACCTCAGTACCTCAGGCTACTGTACCTCAGTACCTCAGGCTACTGTACCTCAGTACCTCAGGCTACTGTACCTCAGTACCTCAGGCTACTGTACCTCAGTACCTCAGGCCCTTGTAAATCAATACATGCGAAAATATTATTGCAGAGCTGAGTATAAATATGTAATGCAGTTAAGTATTAGCGTTGAGATTTAAAGCAAATCAAAGTTATAATTCTGAAGTTATTACACGGACACTAACAGCACAATATCTTCCAAGAAGATATCAAATTTGGGCATACACAGACCTAAACTAATTCAGCCCAGCTACTGAAACAACACCAGTACATAAATAACCCGTACATAAGAGAAATAAGCTTAAGATAACGCATTGGTCCGACCTGGACCATTGACTAGTCACACTACTACAGGAAGAGGAGGGCGCCAGTGTATGTAGAAGTGGACAGGGACGGGACAAAGAAAGGAAGAAAGAAGAGGAGAAGTAGTGGGAGAGGTAATGTTGGTAGTGGCAGTAGTAGCAGAAGTAGTAGTGTTGGTGGTAGTAGGTAGAGGGAGTAGTGATAATGGTTGTGGTAGTAGGTAGAGGGAGTAGTGATAATGGTTGTGGTAGTAGGTAGAGGGAGTAGTGATAATGGTTGTGGTAGTAGGTAGAGGGAGTAGTGGAGTGGTTTGTGGTAGTAGGTAGAGGAAGTAGTGGCAGTGGTTGTGGTAGTAGGTAGAGGGAGTAGTGGTAGTGATTGTGGTAGTAGGTTAGAGGGAGTAATGGTAGTTGTTGTGTAGTAGGTAGAGGAAGTAGTGGTAGTGGTTGTGGTAGTAGGTAGAGGGAGTAGTGGTAGTGGTTGTGGTAGTAGGTAGAGGGAGTAGCGGTAGTGGTTGTGGTAGTAGGTAGAGGGAGTAATGGTAGTTGTTGTGTTAGTAGGTAGAGGAGTAGTGGTAGTGGTTGTGGTAGTAGGTAGAAGAAGTAGTGGTAGTGGCTGTGGCAGTAGGTAGATGAAGTAGTGGTAGTGGTTGTGGTAGTAGGTAGAGGAAGTAGTGGTAGTGGTTGTGGCAGTAGGTAGAGGAAGTAGTGGTAGTGGTTGTGGTAGTAGGTTGAGAAGTAGTGGTAGTGGTTATGGTAGTAGGTAGAGGAAGTAGTGGTAGTGGTTGTCGTAGTAGGTAGAAAGACTAGAGGTAGTGGCTGTGGTAGTAGGTAGAGGGAATAGTGGTAGTGGTTGTGGTAGTAGGTAGAGGGAGTAGTGGTAGTGGTTGTGGTAGTAGGTAGAGGAGTAGTGGTAGTGGTTGTGGTAGTAGATAGACGAAGTAGTGGTAGTGGTTGTGGTAGTAGATAGAGGGAGTAGTGGTAGTGGTTGTGGTAGTAGGTAAAGGAAGTAGTGGTAGTTGTTGTGGCAGTAGGTAGAGGGAATAGTGGTAGGGGTTGCGGTAGTAGGTAGAGGGAGTAGTGGTAGTGGTTGTGATAGTAGATAGAGGAAGTAGTGGTAGTGGTTGTGGTAGTAGATAGAGGGAGTAGTGGTAGTGGTTGTGGTATTAGGTAAAGGGAGTAGTGTGGGAGTGTTGTGGCAGTAGGTAGAGGAATTGTGGTAGGGTTGTGGTAGTAGGTAGAGGGAGTAGTGGTAGTGGTTGTGGTAGTAGAGTAGAAACTAGTGGTAGTGGTTGTGGTAAGCAGATAGAGGGAGTAGTGGTAGTGGTTGTGGTAGTAGTAGAGGGAGTAGTGGTAATGGTTGTGGTAGTAGGTAGAAGTAGTGGTAGTGGTTGTGGTAGTAGGTAGAGGGAGTAATGGTAGTGGTTGTGATAGTAAGTAGATTTAGAATGTAGTGGTCTGGTAGTAGGTAGAGGGAGTAGTGGTAGTAGGTAGAGGGAGTAATGGTAGTGGTGTGTGATAGTAAGTAGAGGGAGTAGTGGTAGTGGTTGTGGTAGTAGGCAGAGGGAGTAGTGATAGTGGTTGTGGTAGTAGGTAGAAGTAGTGGTAGTGGTTGTGGTAGTAGGTAGAGGGAGTAGTGGTAGTGGTAGTAGGTACAGGGAGTAATGGCAGTGGTTGTTGTAGCAGGTAGAAAGAGTAGTGGTAGTGGTTGTGAGTAGTGCTGAAGGCGGCTGAGCGGTTACTGCGGCTGAGCGGTCCCTGCAGCTGAGCGATCTCCTTTTCCTGAGTGGTCCCTGCGGCTGTATGGTCTCCTTTCCTGAGCGGTCCCTCCTGAGCGATCTCCTTCCGCGCCCGCGCGCCCGCCCGAGCGCCAGCCCGCCCGCGCCGACCCATGACATTCAATTCAATTCAATTCAAATTCAAAGTTTATTCTCTATAAGGATTACAATGCTGAGTTTACAGAATTTGGTTATTGTGTGGTTTACATGTAGTAAAATAATGATTACAGAGTGTACCACTAGAACACCTAGCATGGCTAGGCATTTCGGGCAGACTTAGTTTAATTCTTAATTTTAAAATATTACAAATTATGAGGTAAGTTGGTATTATGGCTAAGTGACTAAATACTAGTTTGTGAGTTTAGCAATGTGAATGCTTTTGTTTTGGCACAGTACATAGTTTCAGTATTGGAGTATCACAGGATTCATTATTTTAAGATTGAGATTAATATTTCTGTTTATGGTCAAATGAGTGAGTGAGTGTAAGTGTGAACCACCAGGCGGTATTCGTGTAGTTAGTTGACGGGGTGTATCAGGGAGATAAGATGTTTTCTAATGGTAGTTTTGAAGGTGATGAATGCGTCTGCAGTTCTAGAGTTCTCAGGTAGGGTGTTCCAGATTTTAGGGCCTTTGAAATACATTGAATTTTTGTAAAGGTTTAGTTGGACACAGGGGAATGTCGTAGAGATGTTTGTGTCTGGTGTTATGCCTGTGGGTTCTGTCACAACTATCAAGAAAGCGTTTTAGGTCAAGGTTCATATTGGAGTTTAAGGTCCTGTAGATGTAGATTGCACAGTAGTAAGTGTGGATGTACTGAACAGGGAGTAAGTTTAGATCTATGAAGAGTGGGGGGGGTGTGTTGCCAGGGATGGGATATGGTGGTTATTCTTACTGCAGGTTTTTGTTGGGTTATTAATGGCTTTAGGTGTGTTGCTGCAGTTGATCCCCAAGCACAAATAGCATAGGTGAGGTATGGATAAATAAGTGAGTGGTATAGTGCGAGAAGGGCATTTTGCGGCACGTAGTATCGTATCTTGGAGAGGATCCCAACCGTTTTGGATACTTTTTTGGTTATGTGTTGGATATGGGTGCTTAAATTCAGGTTGTTGTCAAGGTATAGGCCTAGGAATTTGCCCTCATTATGTCTGGTAAAGTGTTGTCGATCTTAATGTTAATTTGTGCATCTCCTGCTCTGCTACCAAACATAATATAGTAGGTTTTGTCAGTGTTAAGCGTAAGTTTATTGGCTGTCATCCAGTCGATATTTTGATCAGCTCCTCATTAAAATGGTGTTGAGGGTAGCAAGATTAGGGTGAGAGATGACATAAGTCGTGTCGTCAGCAAAGAGAATGGGTTTCAGGTGTTGGGATACGTTTGGAAGATCATTGATGTATATGAGGAAGAGCAGGGGACCAAGGACACTTCCCTGCAGAACTCCAGTATAAAGTGGCTGTGTTGTTGATGCTGTGTCTTTAATGGTGACATACTGATACCTATTAGTAAGGTAAGATTTGAAATAAGCAAGCGCATGGCCTCTTATACCGTAATGGTCAAGTTTGTGGAGTAGGATGTCGTGGTCTACTGTGTCAAAAGCTTTTCTTAGATCAATAAAAATTCCTAGCGGATATTCCTTATTTTCCAATGCTGTGTAAAGCAGATCTAGCATTTTTATGATTGCATCAATAGTGCTTTTATTTTTCCTGAATCCAAATTGGCTGGGGATGAGTATGTTTTGTGCCATTATAAATGAATATAGTCTCCTGTGCACGAGTTTCTCAAAGATTTTGGATAGCAATGGTAAGTTCGATATTGGCTTATAGTTGTTTAAGTCTGTAGGGTCACCACCTTTATGTATTGGTTTAACCCTTGCCATCTTGAGTAGTTTCGGGAAGGTGCTAGTTTCTAGTGACTTGTTAAAAAGTAATGAAATAGCATGCGAAAGGACATGGGCCGCTCGCTTGTACAGTAATGGTGGGACATGAGACAGATTCCCTGAGTTATTTTTAAGTGACTTTATAATCTCGGTGACTTCCGTGGGCTCAGTTTGTGCAAGATAGAAGGAATTTGGGAAATTCCCATCTAGGTAGTCCCCGGAATGGGCATTGGTATGTGGGATTTTATTGGCGAGATTAGATCCTATGGTTGAGAAGAAGTCGTTTATCTTGTTAGCTGTGTCAGTGGGATGTAGTGGTGTTTCATTAGGCTTAGTTAGAACAATATTCTTGGATTTTTTTCAGTTTTTGGGTCCCTAGAATCTGAGAGAGTGTTTTCCAGGTCTTTTTTATATCTCCTCTAGTGTCTGTGAATCTACTGGAGTAGTATAGTTGTTTGGCTTTCTTTACTACTTTGGTGAGAACTGATGAATAGTGTTTAAGAATATCTTTGTGTAATAAGCCCTGTCTATATTACTTTTCATATTGGTGTTTCTTGTCAATGGATTTCAGAATGGTGCTGGTTAGCCATGGGCAACCAAGCCGTTTGTTTGTGATCTGTTTCATTTTTATAGGAAAATGTTTGTTGTATAGTCTAAGTAATTTGTAAAGAAAAATGTCTGTCCAGTCATCAATACCATTGGCCTTGGAGAATTCTGTAGGCCAGTCAACAGTCTCTAAGTCAGCTGTGAACTTCCTTATTGAGGCCTCATCATGGAGTCTAAATGAGACTTTGTTGTATTCAAGTGGTGGTTTACTAATGTTTGTCAGGAGGAAGGTAGGGTAGTGGTCTGTAGTGCTATCTGTGATTATCCCTGATTTAAGGGGGCTAGTATATTGGTCCATATGTGGTCTATTATGGTTGCACTTGTCTCAGTGAGCCTGGTTGGTTTAGTTACTGTTGGTATGAGAAGTGTGTTGTTCATATTGTTGATGAAATCAGTTACAGGCTGATCATCTAGTATGCCAAGGTTGATGTTGAAGTCTCCAGCTAAGAGAAGGTGGTGCTTATTCATTTGTCTGTTTGTTATTAGTGACTTTAATTTCTCACTGAAATTTGGGATGTTTGTGTGAGGTATCCGGTAAATGGCACCGATTGTAATAGGTGTCTTAAAGTTTTTTTACAGTAAAATTAGCAAAAATGTATTCCCCATATTCATCACTAAAGCAAGTGGTGCTAATACAAGATAATTAGTTAGAGTAATAGATTGCAATACCACCCCCAACTTGAATAACTGTGTATCCTGTGTAGAGGGTAGGTATCTATTGTGTCCTGCTTAAGCCAGGTCTCAGCAAGAATAATGCAGGAGAAGGGTGTCTTTAGTGATTCAAGGAGTGCCAGGAGGTCATCATAGTGTTTGCTTAAGGACCTGATGTTGTAGTTAAGTACTGATAGACTTTTAGCATTGTTTAGGATAGTTCTGGCTTGTGATGCCGTATAATAAAGGCAATTACTTTCCAATAGGTTTTGATTGGGTGTCAGATTATGGAGGTTTAGATCAGGGTCAACGTGATCAATCATCTTCTAGGTTTAAATTATGGTTATTTATATCATGAGTTGTGTGTTGAGTTCTAGTACTGATATCTGTAGTGGTGGGAAGTTTGGACAAGTATATAGCTAGAGTATTTTGGTCATGTAGAGTATAGTCACTGCTACACATAATGAAGTTGATGTTGTCTATGTGTTGTGCTGGAATGAACTAAAGTACAACTAGGTATAAACTAGTAATATAAAAATACAAATTAAAAATAGAACAAGACTCTCACTTGAATTGCACTAAGGTCTAATATAATGACTTTTGTGGAGTCTGTTTTGAGCTAGAATGAGCTATAATACAACTAGGTTTAATCTAATAATATACAAATATGAATTAAAAATAGCACCAGTCTCTCACTAGTAATTGCACTATGGTTTAATGTAATGAATTTGGTACTGACTATGTATTGAGCTAGAATGAGCTATAGTACAACATTGACCTCACCCTCGACCACCTCACCCTCGACCACCTTGACCTCACCCTCGACCACCTCGACCTCACCCTCGACCACCTCACCCTCGACCACTTCGCCCTCAACCCCCTATCACGCCCTTCAACCCCCCCACCAACGCCCCCCGTGCGCCGCGCCCTCGCACCTGCCAGAGCCTTCTGCAGCGTCGTCCGGATCGCCCCCACCCCCCGAATTTTTTTCCTATTTTTTTTTTTTTTTTTTTAATTTCCTGTGCTCTCCAATTCCTAGGATCAAGTTTTTCTCGATATCAATAATACAAAGACTCCATCTCCTCTGATCAAGTTTTTGGATTCCCCCCCTGGGGGTAAGCATTCAAAATGGACTCCCACTTTCACCCCAAATATTCCTGCTCTACTTCCTTGGATCAAGTTTTTTCTCGATATCAATAATACCAAGACTCCATCTCCTTGATTCCCCCCTCTGGGGGTAAGCATTCAAAATGGACTCCCACTTGCATCCCAAATTCCCTGCTCCATCTCCTCGGATCAACACCCTTCCCCCACACCTCCCATCACCCACTTCTACCTCAAATATTCCTGCTCTACTTCCTTGGATCAAGTTTTTCTCGATATCAATAATACAAAGACTCCACTTCCTCGGATCAAGCTTTTTGGATTCCCCCTCTGGGGTTTCGAATTTCTTATGATCTACTCGGATCAAGTTTTTCTCGACATCAATAATACAAAGATTTCCCCCACCATCCACTTCTACCCCAAGTATTTCTCCTCCATCTCCTTGGATCAAGTTTTTCTCGATATCAAATAATACAAAGACTCCATCTCCTTGGATCAAGTTTTTTGGATTCCCCCTCTAGGGGTAATCATTCAAATGAACTCCCCCTATGGGCATGTATTTTCTTTTTACTACAGGCTAAACAAGTGTGACATACCCCACCTTGTTTACTGGGCAGCATGACTCACATGATAACCTCACACACCAGGCGAATCTTTCGAGAGACAATAACTTAAAATGCGGGATAAACTATTTTTAAAACAATGCATTTCATATACATCCAACAAAAAAAAATTCATTGAAAAAAAGGTAAAATTTTATTTACAAAAAATAAACATATTTTCTCTGAAGAAATTCTGTGCTTTTTTGTTCTGGATCTTTTTCTCGTAACCATCTCAGTATTAACATTTCATATACAACTTAGGGAAAAATTACACATTTTCACTTTAACCCGGGTAACCCAAACAATTTCACATTTTTTTCGTTAATACCCAAACACCCCACAATTTCTTAAAAAAGATTCACCTCCTCAAGTCTAGACTTTTTTCTCTTTTAAACTATTCATAAAAAAAAGTCTGGCAAATCTTTCTCCCGATCTAGATAACATCCAGGTCCCCCCCACAAAAAACCCTTCTCCCCCCCCAAACCCTCACTCTCCCCCCAACATTCAAGTTTCTCACTCATAACCCCACAATTTTTCTCGTTTTAACTAATTTTATCAAAAAAATCCCACGCACTTAAACTTATAACCACTTTTCGATAATTTCACTAATAAATTTTTTCATATTAGCGAAGTTAATACACACACACACACACACATACCCCACACACCACACACACACCCCAAAAAACACCACAAACCCCCCAAACCATTTTTTCAATATTCTTAAGAAATTTTTTCCAAACTTTTTTTACCAACAAACAACCCCCAATTTTAAACCCCAAAACCCTTTAATTCAAAAAACACCTTTTAACATTCCAAAAAAATGAAAAATTTCCAAAAAATTTTTTAAAAAAATATTAATTCTAATTTTTCCCCCAATTTTTTTAAATTCATTTTTCCCCCCAAATCTCCCCATTCCCAATTTTTTAAAAAACAAAAAAACCCAAAAACATAAAAATGGGGTTTAAAAAAAAAAAACACCCCCAAACCCCCAAATTTCTTTAAACACAAAAAACCCAAATTTCCAATGAATATCCCAAAAACTTCAAAAAGACACCCAAAAAAAAATTAAAAACCGTTTTTTAAAAAACTCCCCACATTTGAAAACCAAAAACCGAATTCAAAACCCAAAATTAACCCCCCAAATTTTTTCCTGTCTTAAAAACCACGGGGGGGGGAAAAAAAATTTTAAATAATTAACCAAGAAAAAAACCCTTTTTAAAAAATTTAAAAATTTTAACCCGGGTTTAACTTGAGTGACCCCCTAACAAAATAAAAGGGAAAAAAAAGAACCAAAATTAAAAAAAATTGTTTTTTTTGGGTTTGTTGAAAAAAGAAAAAAAAAACCCCCAAACCCCCCCAAACCAAACAAAAAAAATTAAACCACTTTTTTGGATAAATTTCAACAACAAATCCACACAAACCCCCAAAAACCCCCCCAACAAAAAACTTTCCTTTTTTTTACCAACCCAAACCCCCAACCCCCCCAACTTACCAACCCCCCCCCCAAAAACAAAAAAAAGCACCCCCCCCCCAAAAAAATAAAACCTCCCCCAAAACCCCCCCCCCATTTTTCCCCCACCCCCGGGATTTCCCCCCAAAAAAAAAAAAAAACCCATTTACTCCCAAAGCCCAAAACAACCCCCCAAAACCCCCAAAAAAACCCCTTTTGACAGGGAACCCCCCCCAAACCAACCCCCCCCCCCAACCCCCAAACACAACAACCCCCACAACTTATAACCACTTTTTCGGCATCAATGTTCGACAACAACACCCACAAATCACAACACCCCCAACCCCCCTCACCCACAACAACCCACCCACTTATAACATCTTTTTTGGTATCTCTAGTTCGACAACAAAAACCCAAAACCCCCTCATCACTTACCAATTTTTTTCCCCTTCTTTTTATTGAATCTAAAATGTAATGCACATTCCTCCCTACATTACTAAAATTCTAAAAAAATTCCTCCCCCATACCCATCTCCTTTTTTTTTATTATTATTATCACACTGGCCGATTCCCCCCAAAGGCGGGGGTGCCCGAAAAAGAAAATTTTACCATCATTCACTCCATCACTGTCTTGCCAGAAGGGTGCTTTACACTACAGTTTTTAAACTGCAACATTAACACCCCTCCTTCAGATGCAGGCACTGTACTTCCCATCTCCAGGACTCAAGTCCGGCCTGCCGGTTTCCCTGAAACCCCTTCATAAATGTTACTTTGCTCACACTCCAACAGCACGTCAAGTATTAAAAACCATTTGTCTCCTTTTCACTCCTATCAAACACCTCACGCATGCCTGCTGGAAGTCCAAGCCCCTCGCACACAAAACCCCTTTAAACCCCCTCCCCCCAAACCCCTTTTCCTAGGCCGACCCCTACCCCGCCTTCCTTCCACACAGATGATACACTCTTGAAGTTATTCTGTTTCGCTCCATTCTCCTCTACATGTCCGAACCACCTCAAAACCCTTTTCCTCAGCCCTCTGGACAACAGTTTTGGTAATCCCGCACCTCCTCCTAACTTCCAAACTACGAATTCTCTGCATTTATTCACACCACACAATTGCCCTCAGACATGACATCTCCACTGCCTCCAGCCTTCTCCTCGCTGCAACATTCATCACCCATGCCTTCACACCCATATAAGAGCGTTGGAAAACTATACTCTCATACATTCCCCTCTTTTGCTCCCAAAGGACAAAGTTCTCGGGCTCCACAGACTCCTAAGTGCACCACTCACTCTTTTTCCTCATCATTCTATGATTCACCTCATCTTTCATAGACCCATCCGCTGACCCCGTCCCCCTCCCAAAAATCTGAATACGTTCACCTCCTCCATACTCTCTCCCTCCAATCTGATATTCAATCTTTCATCACCTAATCTTTTTGTTATCCTCATAACCTTACTCTTTCCTGTATTCACCTTTAATTTTCTTCTTTTGCACACCCTACCAAATTCATCCACCAATCTCTGCAGCTTCTCTTCAGAATCTCCCAAAAGGGACAGTGTCATCAGCAAAGAGCAGCTGTGACAACTCCCACCCTGTGTGTGATTCTTTATCTTTTAACTCCACGCCTCTTGCCAAGACCCTCGCATTTACTTCTCTTACAACCCCATCTAAAATATTTTAAACAACACGGTGACATCACACATCCTTGTCTAAGGCCTACTTTACTGGAAAAAATTTCCCTCTTTTCTACATACTCTAACTTGGCCTCACTATCCCGTAAAAACTCTTCACTGCTTTCAGTAACCTACCTCCTACACCATACACTTGCAACATCTGCCACATGCCCCCCTATCCACCCTGTCTACGCCTTTTCCAAATCCATAAATGCCAAAAAGACCTCTTTAGCCTTATCTAAATACTGTTCACTTATATGTTTCACTGTAAACACCTGGGCCACACACCCCCTACCTTTCCTAAAGCCTCCTTGTTCATCTGCTATCCTATTCTCCGTCTTACCTTAATTCTTTCAATTATAACTCTACCATACACTTTACCAGGTACACTAAACAGACTTACCCCCTATAATTTTTGCACTCTCTTTTATCCCCTTTGCCTTTATACAAAGGAACTATGCATGCTCTCTGCCAAATCCCTAGGTACCTTACCCTCTTCCATACATTTATTAAATAATTGCCCCAAAACCACTCCAAAACTATATCCCCACCTGCTTTTAACATTTCTATCTTTATCCCATCAATCCCGGCTGCCTTACCCCCTTTCATTTATATGTATCCATATAAATTGATATTATACTCACAACAACTAATCATCTCACTACCCAACTACTGCGACATGTTTTTTACGCCCTCCATTCTTTTCCAATGTATCATAACTTTTCACTTCTATAATTTCTTTTATAATATTCACACTTTACCTTTATTTTCAGTAAAATCCCCCCATATTTCATTGAATTTCTAATGCAACCCTTCCCATACCTCTCTCCATCTCATCCACATTTCTTCACATCCACTCACCCATCTCCCAACACACCTCTTCAGAGCACACACAAAAATCACATTTCACATCCACAAATGCATTCATCCCCCATCTCAAATCCACTAAAATCACTGTAACCAAGATATTCACAAAATTCTATGCCCACACACACAACACACACACACACACCACACACACACACCCCACACACACACACACCACAAAACACACACACCACACCCCACACACACATACACACACACACACACACACACCTCACTTTACTTTGAACACCTTCAAAACACTCTCATACATCATCATTTGGGGACCACCTTTTCTAAATATCACTTAAGAAATATTCTCTCATCCACAACCTTTATCATCTCACAAACAGAACAACCCAAGATTATTTCGAACACTCTCATAAATCATTTGAATACTCACATAAACACCTTTGAACATTTCCAAACAACACTGAAGCACTTCCAAAATATCATTTTGAATACTCTCAAATAAGATTTATCATCTCTATTTTATCTACACTTACACATTCATTAACTGAAATTACAATCATCCACCATACTACTCCTCAGTCTCCAGACTTTACACATCATCACAAAAACTAACTCATACACTTATGACATGAGACATTTTACCAAACAAAACACAAACACACCCAACACACACACCACACTTTACTTTGTACAACACCAAAAAACCATCAATTGCCTTTGATTACTCCAAAAACATCATTTGAACACATTCAAAAACATCAACAAAACTCCTTTGAATAATCCCAAACAACACTGAATACTACCAAAACAGCACCAAATACTTCCCAAACAACACTAAAAATCACCAGAAACTAAGATAAACACCACAACTAACACCCATTTTATTGAAATCCCCTCAAATCACTATAACCAAGACGATCCCACTCACCTCAGATATTATATAACATGAGTGCAAAAAAAAAACACTCATAAATCATTTGAATGCTCACAAAAAACACCTTTGGCATTTCCAAACAACACCGAAAACACTTACAACAGGATCACCACCAACTGAAAACATAACATGTACACACACACACACACACACACACAGACACACACACAAAAATTAAAGGGACATCCATCAACTATCATCAATGAAAATTAATTTTTAAAACATTCACACAAAAAATCACATTCACCAACTCCATACAATATCAAATTTACACTCCTCTCACTACCACCAACACATTCCAGCACAGATAGGGATACCTCCCATGACATCACACTCCATCCTGTTTATTTGGGCGATCAGCGACGTCAACCCCCACTTTTACTTCTTTAAAACTTAAATGAGAGGAAGTTACTTGTTTCAACCTGTTATATCTCCAATTTTAAAGGGATCACCACAATCAAGGACGTTTGCCAAATTCTGTAACCCAACACAAAGACCCACACATTTTTGTACACATTCTCTTAAAACATCATCATAACGAAGATCACTAAAACTATCTATACTTTTACTAAGATCACATAACATTTTGTCTTCTCTAACTCATCCACCAATTTACATTCTCATTCACACTTACACATTTCATTAACCGAAATTACATCTCATCCCCCAAAAACTCCTCCCTCATTCTCCAAACTTTACAACATTAGCACAAAAAAAAAACTAACTCATACACATATGACATGAGACATTACCACAACTAACACACTGGGCTAACTTTGAACCAACTCTGAACATCACCAAAAAAACCACTGAACATCTTCAAAAAATACTCTGCACATCATTTGAACACCTTCAAAAACACCATCAAACACCTCCGAAAAACTCCCAAAACACTACTGATTACTACCAAATCAACAACTGAATATACCAAAAAACCGTCAAAATCACCCGGGAAAAATAAGTTTAGCATCACCAGCTAACACCCATTTATAGAAATCCCCTCAAATCACGATAACCAAGAACTCCCTCCCCATGGGCACAAAAAAAAAAAAGAAAAAATTGAACACAAACCTAAAACACAAACACTTAGTACATGATCCCCCATCAACTGAACACATATCTTGTACACACGTAAATCTAAGACAACCACCAACAACAATCCCCCATGTTCACTTACCTCAAAAATCACTAATATCACAGAAAACACTCATTTTTTATAAACATTCACACAAAAAACCATATTTGACAATATCTAAGCGCACTCACCTCACTACCACCAACACACGATGTCACACCTCACAGGACCGGCGAGGTCACCTCCAGTGAAGTCACACTCCCATCTGTGTTTACTTGGTGGTCAGTAACATCACACCCAACCCATCTTGTTTCATCCTGTTGTACCCACAATATCTAAGAACACTATAACCAAAACGATTACCAGATTTTATGACCCCACCACTAATATCACAGAAAACACTCATTTTTATAATGGAGTGGTGATGGTTGCTCTGGCTCCTACGTCGTGATGGGTCGTCGGGGTTAAAACATCTCTAGGAGATATACGGATGAATAAGAAAGGATGTTTTAGGGATGATGAGGGTGAGGAATGTGATGTGCAACATAGGTGAGAAATGATAAATGCTGTATGAATATTCAGTTTGAGAAAAAAATGTGTAAAACAGTTTTATGTTTCGATGATTATAACATAAATTTGGTTGGTAAATTGTATTAATATTATTTGTTGATGAATAGTTAACATGAACTTAGTAAAGTGATTGTGTATTAGTTGGAGGTGTGTGACTTAGTTCTGGTAATGTCTCATGACATGGTAAATTTTTTTGTGCTTATGTCTTATATTTATTGTCAATATGCCAAGTATAGGTTTTGGTGTATGTCTTAGTTATGATGTGTATGTCTAAGTTGGAGGTGAATGTCTTAGATTCGGTGTGTAAAGTCTCGTGTCTTAAATTTGTGATTGTAATGTATAAGTTGTGGGTGTCTGTGTATTATTTTTTTTTTTTTGGTGATGGTTATATGTTATAGTGCTCATGTTTTTGTTATGATGTTGGTGGAAGTGTCGTGGTATTTTTGTGTATGTCTATTTTGTGCGAATTTTTTAAAAAAAATAACTGTTTTCAGTGATCAAAAATATTTTGAGATGCATGATCTTAGATTTTTGGTGATTTGGTGATGAGTGTTGATTAGATGATGGTAAAAATGATTGGAATTGGTGATGGTGATTTTTGCGTGAATGATTAAAAAAAATGAGTGTTTCTGTGATAGTGGTGGGTCATAAAAACTGGTAATCGTTTTGGTTATAGTGTTCTTAGATATTGTGGGTACAACAGATGAAACAAGGTGGGTTGGGTGTGATGTTACTGACCACCAAGTAAACACAGATGGGAGTGGGACGTCACTGGAGGTGACCTCGCCGGTCCTGTGAGGTGTGACAAACGTGTGTTGGTGGTAGTGAGGTGAGTGCGCTTAGATATTGTCAAAAATGATTTTTTGTGTGAATGTTTATAAAAAAATGAGTGTTTTCTGTGATATTAGTGATTTTTTAGGTAAGTGAAAAATGGGTGATTGTTTTTGGTGGTTGTCTTAGATTTATGTGTGTACAAGATATGTTTCAGTTGATGGTGATCATGTACAGTGTTTGTGTATTAGGTTCGTGTTTAAGTTTTTCCTTTTTTTTTTGTGCCCATGGGGAGGGAGTTCTTGGTTATCTTGATTTGAGGGAATTTCTATAAATGGGTGTTAGCTGGTGATGCTAAACTTAGTTTTCTGGTGATTTTGACGGTCTTTTGGGAGTATTCAGTTGTGATTTGGTAGTAATCAGTAGTGTTTTGGGAGTATTCGGAGGTGTTTATGGTGTTTTTGAAGGTGTTCAAATGATGTGCAGAGTATTTTTTGAAGATGTTTTAGTGGTGTTTTGGTTTATGTTCAGAGTTGGTTCAAAGTTAGTCAGTGTGTTAGTTGCGTAATGTCTCATGTCTATGTGTATGAGTTAGTTTTTTTTGTTGGGGTAATGTTGTAAAGTCTGGAGAATGAGGGAGGAGTTAGGTGGATGAGATGTAATTTCGGTTAATGAAATGTGTAAGTGTGAATGAGAATGTAAATTGGTGGGTAAGTTAGAGAAGACAAATGTTATGTGATCTAGTAAAAGTATAGATTGTTTTAGTGATTTTTCGTTATGATGATGTTTTAAGAGAATGTTTTACAAAATGTGTGATCTTAATGGAGGGGTTATAGAATTTGGTAAACGTCTTGATTGTGGTGATCTTAGATATTGGAGATATAACAGATTGAAACAAGCAACTTTCCTCTCATTAAATTAAATGAAGTAAAAGTGGGGTGTGACGTTTGCTGATCGCCAAGTAAACACAGGATGGAGTGTGATGTCATGGGAGGTATCCCTATCTGTGCTGGTATGTGTTGGTGGTAGTGAGAGGAGTGTATTAGATATTGTATGGAGTTGGTGAATGTGATTTTTTGTGTGAATGTTTATAAAAATGAGTTGGTCATTGATGATAGTTGATGGATGTCTTATTTTTTTGTGTGTGTGTGTGGTACATGTTATGTTTTCAGTTGGTGGTGATCCTGTTGTAAGTGTTTTCGGTGTTGTTTGGAAATGTTCAAGGGGTTTTTTTTGTGAATATTCAAATGATTTATGAGTTTTTTTTTTTCCCCTCATGTTATATAATATCTGGGTGAGTGTGATCGTCTTGGGATTTTGGTTTGAGGGGATTTTTATAAAAGGGTGTTAGTTGGTGGGTTTTTTTAGAATTT
>NC_069412.1:9443420-9461725 GCF_026875155.1 Cherax quadricarinatus | reverse complement strand
AAATACCAGAAACTAAGACAACACCCCCAATAACACCCATTTTATAAAAATCCCTCAAATCACTATAACCAAAGACGATCCCACTCACCACGACTATTAATAACATGAGCGCAAAAAAAAAAAAACACTCAAAATCATTTGAATACTCACAAAAAAACCCCCTTTAACTTTTTCCAAACAACACCGAAAACACTTCAAAGGATCACCACCAATGAAAACATAACATGTACACACACCACACACACACACACACCCCCAACACAAAAAAAAAAAAAAAATTAAGACATCTTTCAACTTCATAAAATGAAAAACTCATTTTTTATAACATTCACAAAAAAAATCACATTCACCAACTCCATAAATATCAATACACCCTTAACTACCCCCAACACAACCGCAAGATGGGACCTCCCATAAACATCACACTCCACCCTGTTTTTTACTTGGCGATCAGCGACGTCACACCCCCTTTTACTTATTTAACTTAATGAGAGGAAAGTTACTTTTTTAAACCCTGTTATATCCCCAATTCTAAGATCCCCCAAAATCAAGAGTTTGCCAAATTCTTAACCCCAACACTAAGATCACACTTTTTTGTACACTTTTTCTTAAAACATCAATAACGAAGATCACAAAAACTATCTATACTTTTACTAAGATCACATAACATTTTGTTTTCCCTTAATCACCCCCCTTTTTACATTCTCTTCACACTTAACATTTCATTAACCGAAATTACATCTATCCCCCAAACCCTCCTCTTTCTCCAAATTTTACACATTAGCACAAAAAAAATAACTCATACACATATGAATGAGACATTACCCCAACAACACACTGACTAACTTTGAACCAACTCTGAACTCCAAAACACCCCTGAACATCTTCAAAAAACTCTGACATCATTTGAAACACTTCAAAAACACCATCAAAAAACCTCCGAATACTCCCAAAACACTACGATTTCTACCAAATCACAACTGAAAACTCCAAAACACCGTCAAAATCACCAGAAACTAGTTTTGCATCACAGCTAACTCCCCTTTAAGAAAACCCCTCAAATCACGATAACCCCAAAAACTCCCTCCCCATGGGCACAAAAAAAAAAAAAAAAAAAAACTTGAACAAAACAAATACACAAACACTTAGTACAGATCACCTCAACGGGGAAAACTATCTTGTACCACGAAAAATCTAAGACAACCCCCAAACAACAACACCCTGTTATTTTACCTCAAAATCACAAATACACAGAAAAAAACATCATTTTTTTAAAATTCACACAAAAAACCATATTTGACAATACAAGCGCACCACCTCACTCCCACCAACACAGAGTACCCCTCACAGGACGGCGAGGTACCCCAGTAAAGCACCTCCACTGTTTTTTACTTGGGGGTCAGTAAATCAAACAAAAACCCACCTTGTTTCACCCTGTTGTACCCCAAATTAAGAACACTTAACCAAAACGATTACCAATTTTATGACCCCCCCACTAATACCAGAAAACACATTTTTTTAAAGGGTTGGTGATGGTTGTTTGGCCCTGTCGTGAGGGGTCGTCGGGGTTTTAAAACATCTCTAGGAGATTACGGATGAATAAAAAGGAGTTTTAGGGATGATGAGGGTGAGGAATGGATGTCAACATAGGTGAGAAAGATAAGCTGTATGAAATCATTTTTGAGAAAAAAATGTGTAAAAAAGTTTTATGTTTCGATGATTATAAATAAATTGGTTTTGGTAAATTGTTTTTAATATTTTGTTGATGAATAGTTAACATGAAAAAGTAAAGTGATTTTGTATTAGTTGGAGGTGTGTAAACTTAGTTCTGGTAATGTCTCATGACATGGTAAATTTTTTTGTGCTTATGTCTTATATTTATTGTCAATATGCAAGTATAGGTTTTGGTGTATGTCTTAGTTATGATGTGTATGTCTAAGTTGGAGGTGAATGTCTTAGATTCGGTGTGTATGTCTCGTGTCTTAAATTTGTGATTGAAATGTATAAGTTGTGGGTGTCTGTGTATTATTTTTTTTTTTTTGGTGATGGTTATATATTATAGTGCTCATGTTATTTATAGATGTTGGTGGAAGTGTCGTGGTATTCTTGTGTATGTCTTATTTTTGTGCGAATGTTTAAAAAAAATAAGTGTTTTCAGTGATCAAAGTAGTTTTGAGATGCATGATCTTAGATTTTTGGTGATCTTGGTGATGAGTGTTTGATAGATGATGGAAAAACATGATTATGGAATTGGCGATCGTAAATTTTTGCGTGAATGATTATAAAAATGAGTGTTTTCTGTGATAGTGGTGGGGTCATAAAATCTGGTAATCGTTTTGGTTATAGTGTTCTTAGATATTGTGGGTACAACAGGATGAAACAAGGTGGGTTGGGTGTGATGTTACTGACCACCAAGTAAACACAGATGGGAGTGTAAACGTCACTGGAGGTGACCTCGCCGGTCCTGTGAGGTGTGACATCGTGTGTTTGGTGGTAGTGAGGGAGTGCGCTTAGATATTGTCAAATATGATTTTTTGGGGAATGTTTATAAAAAATGAGTGTTTTCTTGATATTAGTGATTTTTAAAGGGTAAGTGAACATGGGTGATTGTTGTTGTTGGTTTCTTAGATTTATGTGTGTACAAGATATATTTTCAGTTGATGGTGATCATGTACTAAGTGTTTGTGTATTAGGTTGTGTTTAAATTTTTCCTTTTTTTTTGCGCCCATGGGGAGGGAGTTCTTGGTTATCGTGATTTGAGGGGATTTCTGTAAATGGGTGTTAGCTGGTGATGCTAAACTTAGTTTCTGGTGATTTTGACGGTGGGTTTTGGTAGTATTCAGTTGGGGATTTGGTAGTAATCAGTAGTGTTTTGGGAGTATTCGGAGGTGTTTATGGTGTTTTTGAAGGTGTTCAAAAAGATGTGCAAGTATTTTTTGAAGATGTTCAGTGGTGTTTTGGTGATGTTCAAGTTGGTTCAAAGTTAGTCAGTGTGTTAGTTGCGGTAATGTCTCATGTCATATGTGTATGAGTTAGTTTTTTTTGTGCTAATGTTGTTTAAAATCTGGAGAATGAGGGAGGAGTTTGGTGGATGAGATGTAATTTCGGTTAATGAAATGTGTAAGTATGAATAGAATGAAATTGGTGGGTAAGTTAGAGAAGACAAAATGTTATGTGATCTTAGTAAAAGTATAGATAGTTTTAGTGATCTTCGTTATGATGAAGTTTTAAGAGAATGTGTACAAAAATGTGTGATCTTATAGAATTTGGTAAACGTCTTGATTGTGGTGATCTTAGATATTGGAGATATAACAGGTTGAAACAAGTAACTTCCTCTCATTAAGTTAAATGAAGTAAAAGTGGGGTGTGACGTCGCTGATCGCCAAGTAAACACAGGATGGAGTGTGATGTCATGGGAGGTATCGCTATCTGTGCTTGTATGTGTTGGTGGTAGTGAGGGGAGTGTATTAGATATTGTATGGAGTTGGTGACATGTGGATTTTTTGTGTGGAATGTTTATAAAAATGAGTGGTCATGAAGATAGTTGGATGGATTGTCTTATTTTTTTTTTGGTGTGTGCGGTACATGTTAAGTTTTCAGTTGGTGGTGATCCTGTTGTAAGTGTTTTCGGTTGTTGTTTGAAATGTCAAAAAGTGTTTTTTTTTTTGTGTGAGTATTCAAATGTTTTATGAGTGTTTTTTCTTTTTTTTTTTTTTGCGCTCATGTTATATAATAGTCTGAGGTGAGTGGGATCGTCTTGGTTATAGTGATTTGAGGGAGATTTCTATAAATGGGTGTGAGTTGTGGTGTTTAGATTTTGCCACCGAAGTGGCTAGTTTTATTGTGCTCCCTATATCCATCCTGTGGACGTAGCGCGAGAGCATATGGATACACAAAAAGGCCTAGGAACTAGGCCCCAAAGGGTTAACAGAATTACATATGGATTTTTATATCTACATATCTATAGTTCACTAATCTGTTACAAGCAAAATTTAGGAAATTTGTTAGTATATCTGGTATATTATTTTCATAATAAGATATCTTTACATGTCCACTTAGGTTTATTATACTATCTGTCTCTGTTTCCTCAATAAGTGGGACATTAAGACATAGTGTTTCAATGAGAGTGACCATATGCCTGATCACTAATTTACATTTAGTTTGATCCATCATCTGTGTGTCTCCCAAACTGCCAGAGAGTACTGTAATCCAGCTATGGCTGGCCACTACAACATCAGTCAGTCTGTTACATTGCAAAGTTGCTCCATAACATACTAACTGTTACGTTCGTGTTATCATAGTGGGTTATAGATCTACTCAGGCTTCTAACTGCATTACTATAAAATCATTTTCATTGTTTACTTCTCTCCTAATATTCCTAATGCTAGACACAGTTATACCAAAGTTATATTCTACGATTCTCCTTCTGGATACTCTTCTTGGTAACATATCAACTTTATCAGGAAGGGAGTATCCAATGTGTGATGGGATTCATTAGCAATTGTACATTAATTCCTTTGTCCCTAATTTTTGAGTATTATACCTTGGCTTCCCAATGTGCTTGTTGTTGGAGTCATTATATGAGCCAAGAGCTTCAATTGATGAATAGAATCAGTAATGATGATAGAGTCAAGTCAGTGGTCATTAGGTTAGCTTTAGAGCCATTAGGATTGCCAAAAATTCAGTTTGCCAGTGTAGACGCCCAGTTTGTTAATTCTTATGCTAATCAAACAAAATTTTATTATCGTTCTAATAGGGGATGGTGGCAACAAGAGCAGATGCTGCCTGCCAGAAGACTCCTGTAGATCCTTCAGTGTATATAACTTCGTGATAACGTATTACTACCCCAGCTAGGCGAAAAATTGTCTTGAGCTGTTGCTCTAACAAGAGATTAAGGAAGGGATTACTAGCAATGAGCTTCTTGGGAGGGTTGTAGGTATGTGATATTAAAATGAACACATCTTCCATGGAGGGGTGAAATGCTCTTGTTGCCTACAGTTATAACAGTTCATGCAGGTTTAATAAAACTTAATGCAATTGCACGTTTCCACAATCCATTCTCGATCTGTGTGTATTTACCTCTAGACACTTGGTAAGTTTCATGTGACAGTGTCTGTTCGTTTCTCAACATTCTAATACCGGGTACAGTGTTTTAATTTCAAACATCCCTATCACTGATACTAGAAATTCAACTCCTTCCTCAAGTTAAGAAACTTTTGTAGATTCTGGGACAGCCAAGAATAATCCTGAGAGCTCATTTTTTGTTTTTTTTTACATTTAATCAAGGGTCGGAGGGGACTTGCTCTAGTAATTTCAAAACATGGGGAAGCAGCATTAATCAATTATGGACCTAACATAGGCTTGTACATCATTCTCACGATTTTCACATTAGCACCATAGTTGGGATTGTAACCAGCAACAGCTTTGAGAGCATTTTGACTAGCTTTACATTTCTTGTTTTGTTGAAGGTATTAGTGGATTTGTTTTAAGGGTACATATACACCATGATATCTGTAAGTTATAACGTAGCTAAGATTTTCACCTGCAATTAGATGGGTGGGGGATTGTCGTTTGCTGCTAATATCTTGTTTGAGAGGAAGATTTTATGAGGCCTAGTCGATTACAAATTGCTTGAAACTTCAATAGGAATGTATTTCATCTTCTTTTGGCCTGTTGTATGATCTGATTCATCAGCATAGCTTATAGCTATATGTTTAGGTGAGGCAGTAGAGCATTTAGTGAGAGCATAATCAGAATATTAATAGCATGGGACTAAGAATTCTCCCTGCGGTGTACCTAAAGTCATTTCTTTTGAATCACTCTGAAGCCTTGGAAAGGGCCCAGAGGATACTCTTATTTTGACAGGTATCCTATTATCCAGCAGAGTAAGCTACCACCAATATTCATTTTGGCTAGTTCATGTAGTATAACGGTTCTGTTTGCAATTTCAAATGCAGATTTTTATCAAGAAAAAGTGGTTAAAACTAGTAGAGGTGTGGTGCAGGTGAGAAAGGTGGAATTACAGTTCTGTACACTTTTACTTTCATGAAACCATTAGAGGTTAGGGGAAAGTTGATGTCTGATTCTGTAGTACAGTCTGTTAAGCATCATTCTTTAAAAGTTTTACAAAGGACCAATAGTTAAGGGAGATCGGCCTAAATGTCAGGCATGTTGGGGCTTGGGTTTGGGATAGGGCACAATGGGACTATTGGTCCCAGGAAGTAGGAGAACGCCTCAATGTAACTGAGATTATACAGTGCCAACAAAGGGTTATCAGGCACGTGCCTGAGAGTTCTGAGAATGAAATATCATAGGGTTATATCATCCTCTCAGGAGCAGTTGATCGACCTTTGGTTAATGCATTATCTAATTCATACTCGGTAAAGAGGCAATCACTTCATCAATATTTGGCTCATAAAGATTAATCAGTTTCAACATTTCTTAGAAGTACTCTCTAATTTTTCTAATATGAGATGGAAGGCTTTCATTGCCTGGTGTTTTGGACCAGTCATTTATGAGGTCATTTGCTTTTTTCAAGAGGAAAGGGATATGAGCAACAATTGCCAGTCTTTTTCCTGGTTATTTTATTTATACATTTCAAGCAATACTCAAAGGGGGTGACCTATTTATCCACTAACAAACTGTTCCCATTCCTGTTGCTTAAGTTCTTCCTTTCTATTCCGTGCATTTGTTAGTGCAGCTGGGAACGTTCTAGAGCAGAGTCTGGGGTTCTACATTCACGGTATGCTTTACCAATCCTCCTAGCGGCATGTGTTTAGATTGCGCAGCTGTGGATATTATAGTATTTTTACTTTGGTTTTTATTGTTATTTATAGTGGAGGGTCTTTGTTTCCTATTCCTGCCCACTGATTGTGAGAACACTCTCATAGTGGTAATTAAATCATCATTAAATTTTTGTGTGCCAATGGGCTCGTAATTCTTATACATTGATCCAAGATGGTTAATAAAAGTTGTCTCTGTGTTCTGGTTTGGAGGGAATAAGTTTCCTCTTCTGTATTTAGCTCTTGATTGCTGGAGATCATATTTGGGGTTTGAAAAAAATCAAGATTGACAGTTGTTAGTCTTGGAAGTGATCAGATAGAAGATCATTCACTGTGACAGAGTCATGCATAGTATGATGGATGTATTAAATCCAAACCAGATCTAGTATGCCACATATATATGAGTAGGCTCCAGTAGTGCCCACAATTCCGAACATTATCATGCTCATTCAGCAATCCTCACTTGTTTAGTTCCATTGGTGTTTGTAATTGAACCACCAATTTTCTTATGTCTGCATTAATATCTCCAGAATGATGGTGGTTCACTATTGTGCGATCTGGTTAATGCATCAAGGTCGAAGCTGATCGCTGGGGCATTGAGATTAAAATTGTTTATGGAAAATCGCTTGCATATTACTTTGACACATGATAATGCATGTTAACTCGGACTCTGCAGGAAAGGATGTGAATGTGGCAAGTTCTTTCTGACAATACATCACCCAAACAGTTGGTTGACCTTAGGTTATAAGCTGCATATCAGGCAAGTTTGGTGGAGGTGCTCCAGCTTTCAATCTACAATTCCTGCAAAAACAGATGACATCAATTTTCTTGGTTGCACTAATATGATGTAAGTCAGGCAACCGCTTCCTGATGGAAGCCAAGTTCCATGAAAAGATTTGTAATGTATCCGTTTGTAGTGAAGTTAGTACAATCTCTTGCATATAAAGATTGTTAAAATATTATGCTGTCGACTGCAGTGTGCAGACACTCTTAAGAGCAAATAGCATGTTTGTACGTCTTTATCTTCTGAACCTTTATTTTTAAGCATTTTATTCGGCAATTTTGGCAGCCAGTTATAAGGCGAGTCTTGAAGGCCAAGAGTTATGGGCTTCTTTCTCACAATTAGTGCTGGAAGCTGAACGGTGATTGCTGCCACTTTTGGACATTCATCTCCTTCCTCCAAAAGCATCATCCTGATTACATATATTTATTAAACTTGTCGGATCTGTTCAAGATGCTCAATTTTTTTCTGGGAAAAAATTTGTTATATTATGAGGAAGGGTCAGGCGAATCCAATGCCTCTCCGGAGGATGGCCTTCTGGGTTAGTGCTTCCTTTAACAATATCACGTCATTAACAGGTAACCATGGTTACATTAGTGTTCTCTGTATCATCATTTCATTGCAGGTAGGTCTGTGCATCTGGACTCATCTCAATTTCAGGGTGGATACTGTGTGGTGTCCGTCTGACTGTTGTAGTTGTGTGTTTTGGGGAAGAAATGAAAAATTTCCCATTTTCAGGTGTAGCCCCCCCATAGGTATCTGTAGTGGTCAGAACCAGTAGTTCCAAATGTTGTAGCAGGGATGGCTAGCCTCTCCCACGCTGGTGTGTGTGATGGCATTTCTGGTATCACCAGAATTGTTTGCAGTGAGGTGGGGTTCTTGCCACACGTTGCAGGAGGTTCAGCTCTCAGATCTGGCTGTGGTAGACTGGATGGACCATCCTCAGTTACCATTAAGAGGCTGTTATCAGGTTTACCTCGAAGGTTGTTTGGGTTCTGACTGCAGTCCTTGTTGGGAACTGTAACCCCAACTTCTTTAACAGTTAATACACTTAAATGTTTGGCATGTCAGGGGCCTACTGTGCATTCTCTAGTGGAATGTTTCCCAGCACACTTACCACACCAAGAATGTAGTATTCACAGTCTACGGCCAAACATGGCATAGTGCTGGCATTTGTACACCTACGTTTAGGGGGTAGGTACACTTCGATGTTTAGGAAACGTAAACCATGCACCCGATATTCGGGGGAGGGGCACCGGACCACCCAACTGGCAATATTTGGGATTTTCTTTAGGTTTTTAAGCTTGTTGATATGCTCAACTGAGAGTCAGTGGGATGGGTCCATGCAGGGTGGGTATCCAAAGAGTATGATACTGACCCATTTTTTAAAAGTGGTGAGTTCTGATGGAGTCGGAGCAGCTTAATACCCCATAAGGTGTACTAAGTAGATCATTGATTCAGTTCTTTATTCTGTTCCACAAACACAAGTTGTTTGGTGGTGTTTTTCCTATATTGGATCCTTGAGTTAGGATGCTTGTTTACAGTGCCATTAGCCATGCAACTTAGCAGGCAGCGGTGGGTGTTGTTCAGGGAAGTTAAGCTTAACCACATTCTTCCTTTGAAAAAAGACCTTCTTGCTGCCTCTGTGCACCAATCACGTGTAGTATCACATTGTGTACGATTCAAAGTGAGTCTGGACTACCGTCGACGCTCTAGCCCTTTTCACTTTTTCTTCTTTTGTTTACTTTTAAAAGGTCTGGAAGCTATCATCATTTCATCACCTGCAGAAATAGGTTCCTCTGTGGACAGGGCCATGTTTTGCCAGTGGTGATATCTGGTGTAAGACTCTCAACACAAGAATCCTCGCTTATCTTTCCCTTATAAATTATGCAAAGAGCAATATTCACTACAAAGTCAGAAGTCCAAAATAGATCACAAGACACAAGTGCTCAAGTTCAATGAACACTCCAACCATAATCAACCAGACCACCACCACTTCAATACGGCCCAACACACACCCATTTAATATCACATCAGCTGTAGATAGATGATCAGTACCTAAACAATCTCACTTGCACACGCGTTACTATGTATGACAAGTGTTTACCAAGTCACCAAGTGTACACTTTATCACTTTAGGAATACACTTGTGTTGATGAAAATATAAGTGTGGTGGTACACGTGCGTTCGTAATAAAACACACTCAACTATCAAGCACACACTAGGCCCAGCTTCTGTAGAGGTACCAGCGTTGTAATGTGTATATTATGAGTCTGTGCGTTGTTTGCTGTCATTAAATTGTGTATCAGAAGTTAAACACTACAATCCAGTTGATCAAATAGTCTAAAACACTTTACACAAATGTATAACTAGAAGTTTATATTGATTGCAAATTGTTACTATTACAATTGTAAAATAGGCGCTGACCACGTATTGATGCGATGGCACAGGAAGGACATAGATGTTACGGCTGACTCTTGCTTAAACACGTTGAAAAGGTAAACCGAAATTACTCAAGAGAGAAAGTATTCATGAAACTGAACATTTTGCAGGATGTGAGATTGTTCACAGTAAAAAAATTACAATGCATAATTACACACTCACATCACAGATGAACACTGCAATTTGAATATTATGGGAATTTAGCAGTAAAGTTTCAGTCTGAACGAGAAAATGTATTAGAAATCCAAGCATTGACACTAGGACAAGGCATAACTTAATTATGTAACCGTATTTTATAGTTCAGTTACATGAGCAGGCATGTATTACCACTGATTTACAAAAAGGAAGGAGCGCTACACTGAAGTACCACTTGAGCCTCTTTTAAGTCTTAATTACAGGCTTACCAAAATGACAATTAATGTTGGGGAAAGCAAGCACTTAACACTTCTTGCACAAGTATGACAGATGAATGTTCACTGTGTACAAGCCAATCACACAAACTTACTATGTTTGTAAGTGAACATGGGCATGTCCCCACTCAAAATGTCAGCACTGCAATGCTCGTCAATGGTTTCTCAAGCCACTACAGGAAACACTGGTATGCAGCGGCACTATGCCTGAACATAAATACACAGACATGCTGGGCCCTAGCGACAGCTATAACGCAGGCTGCCTTAGCTTGTTCTGGCTTAGCTTTTTAGTGCTGCCCTCAAGCTTGCTTGACTTTGTTGCTCGCCAAGCATCGCGACAAACACCGGACACCTGCTTGCAGCAGGGCAGGCTGGCAGGGCTCACAGGAGGACACTCGCAAGATGAGTGGAGTGCGGCACAGAGGACACGGGCACTAAGCACCCATGTGGTCTGGCAATAACGCCTCTAGACACAAGCAAAATAGAGGCGAACGGCTGAAGTTCCAATTCGAGGAAGGAGAAGGACAAGGAAGGGGTTATTCACTCGCTAGACCAGGCAATGTGGTGTAGTGGCTGCAGGTCGCATTGCATTTTCAAGGTCATTCACTGGGCCCACAGTCGTCTCGAGAGTTACCAACACTGTACTACTTGTTAAATTACTCCAAACCGCAGCACTTAACACAATCTAGCACACGTTTGTCTTGGACTGAACAGACATATTTTCACTACATAAGAAACTAGTTCTCACAACACCGAAGGTACGGCCAGAAACACTAGAACGTTCACAAAGGCATTCTGGGATTCAGAAGAATGTAGTTGGCCTTCACTGGCTGGATTTGGAGCGCTGTTTGGCCTGGTATCAGCTAAACTCGCCCTTATCCCATATGTAGATAATGGCGACGATGTTAAGGGATTACGGTGAAAGGAAAGTCGAGGAGAGGTCTTCACCTCACTAGACACCACGCAGTCTGGGTGTAAGTGGCAATTGGTGGGTTTTATAGTGCCAATTTCAAGTTCACCCAACAGGCCAGAAATTTCCTCACTCATTTTTAAGCATACAGTTAAGTACTGATGGTAGACTATGTCCTAAGGTCAGCGAGTAATCATCATGCAAATAGGTTACAACAAATCTGCAGCACTTGCGGAATCACATATTCGAGTACCAGCGGGGGCTCAGCAAAAGACACTCTACAATGCACGTCGTTGATAGAGGCGAACGGCTGATCTGAGTTAAAGGTGGAGAGTTGGGGATACAGGAGAACAGCAGCGGTACTGAGCACGCACATTCGCCTTTCTTCACATAATCAATTATGGGCAAAGTCTCAGGCAGGTGATTGACAGTGCCTCACTCAAGGTCACAGGCTGAGGAGACTTCGCAAGAGTTAGCCAAACACTCAATATTCGAACAATTGTTACTCACTCCAGACTAGCTGATGCTAGCACACGTGTCTTGGATGAAAGACGAATTTCAGTGTGTGGACACCTGGGTTACCAACTCACATAGACTGCACATCGTCGTTATTCCTCAGGTGGTAAAGCGATGAGTTGTGAGCATTTTGAGAGGCACGAGTAGCAGTGGACTAGCAAAATTCGCCTCTACACTGTATGTTGATAGAGGCGAAAGGCTAAGGTCAAATGAAAGGCAGAGGGGAAGCAGAGGCCTGTGAGGGCCTTTGCAAAAAGGAAAACTATTTCCAGTGTTTCACTAGGTATATCCTTAGTCACAGCTCGCACATAAGAGTTCTCACAACACTGAAGCTGTCTTCCAACAGTAGGAGTTTTAATGATGACTTATCAGTCGGGAGAAATGGGTAGGCCTGCGAATTAGTAGGTCCAGATCCCCAGCACACGTCTACTCCCCTCAACCACTCAGCCGAGACGGCTCACTCAACAAAACTTAAAGAATACGAAAATATCAAATAGTTTTGCAGAAGCTTTGCCATCATGAGCACAAGTGTGTCTATTTGTGTTGATCTGCGTGATCTAAAGAATAATTTCAATGCTATTTGTAAGTTAGCCCCGCCTGATCAATATATTTTTCACATCTTTTATGTTTTTCAATGGGATACCAAATTTATCAAAAACTAGAGCCAATCAAGCAAAACCGATGACATTGGGAATCAGCACCACAAACTTACCCTAAAGTCACTGTAATATAATTGGCCAGAAAATGAGTGTTGACCACTTATTTATAATAATAATAATTAATAATTTAATAATAATTATATTAATAATAAATAATAATAATAATAATAATATAAAAATAATAACTGTACTACTACTACTACTACTACTAATAATAATAATAATAATAATAATAATAATAATAAATTGTAATTCGTAATATTAATTAACAATGAAGCGCCTTCGTAAACCCACGTGAATCATTCATTTCCTAGTAATGAGGTTCTGTTTCCGTCCTTGTATCAGAGTGGAGGTTCTATCCTCTCCGTACTTGGTATCAGAGTGGAGGTTCTATCACAACTACTGTTCACTGGTTATGCCATGCTACTGTCGTCACTGTATAATACTGTCACTGGCACTGTTATGTCACTGCTACTGTCACTGTCACTGCTACTGTCTCTGCTACTGTCACTGTCACTGCTACTGTCGCCATCACCACAACACAAGTACTTGTGTACTAGGACTGTTACACGTGGTTCTGCATGCACTAGGGACGTTAGTGTAGTCTTCCGTTATGATGGTGTGGGTTGATTACAGTTGACTGTTGTTGTTAAATGATACACGGGTGGGGTTTGAACCCGCGATCAGGAGAACCTCAAAACTCCAGTCCAGTAGACTGTTGCATTTGTAATGTTTGCATTTCACAGGTATTATTAATACAATGTTTTCAAGCACCGCCTGAGCCGGTCATTCATCGTGAGTACCGAGTTGTGGTATGGCTTTCTGTGTATATTTGCTGTATAGCCCTTGTGGCTTAGCGCTTCTTTTTGATTGTAATAAAAATAATTGTGTATATACAATGAAATTTTTCTTCAGTGATTTAAATTATTCTCGACTGGTGGTGAACTGATTACATTCTAGTAAACCTTGAGAAATAGTCTTGCATGTATGGAACTTTCATCTCGATAAGTTCCACTGCTGCGGTTGTGTTTTTGTAGTACAAGTATCGTATAAATATTAGAAAATGAAATTTAATTTTAATAAAAATCGTCACAATAATTCTCATTTCCGGGTTTATTTATGTTGAGGGATCGTTCATTCGGCGTGGACGCTCTCGCGGTTTAAGGACGTCGCGGCGGCTCCTGGTGAGGCTCTGCTTTGTGGCACTAAGCAAGCTTCACCACATGGAGCATGGCCCACCACACGTTGTAGGTGGTGAGGATGGAGAGCCTCATAGTACTAGATAAACCTGGTGTGGGTAGTACTCTACCTACACCAGGCAGGACGGCTTTCCGATGCATTCTGGTGGTGAGGACGTCAGGTACATTGCCATCCGGAGGGTGACCACATGCTGAGTACGTTCATGAGGATGACTGCTTCACTTATTGCTCAAATAATAGGTGTGCAGCTCCTCTAGACGAATCTAATCGTCAGAAGCAAGGAGGTTGCACACAATGCCGAAGAGCATACAAAGGTAACACTTGCATGTGGACCGCCAATGTTCCATGAGGCTGCTCTGCTCTACGGGTGAGAGGATAGAGCGCTTAAAAGCTCCGCGCTCTGGTCGACGCCAGGAGACAGTGAACTGGACCGCTCTCGTCTTAAGCATACAGAGCTTAAGCAAGAGCATCGACTTGCTCGGCAACTTTGAACAAGGAGCCAGATGGAAGTCATCTCGGGGTAGCAAGAGCTCGTGGGACGAGAATGCGAGGCATTACGAAGACCTTGTCATGCATCATGGAAACCAGTTGGAGAACTTACGCTTTACTCCTGCAAGATCGAAACAACGTGGAATAGGGGCAAGAAGAAATAAGAAGAGGTATTAAGAAAGACCGGACTTCGAAGAGGGAAAATTTAATAGAAGAACGTGTGAAAAAGAGCTACTCCAGAAGGATAAATCGGATGGGAAAATCGTTCTTTAGAACGGACGATTTAAAGAAAAAAACAAAGTGATTAATAGAGTTCCCTCCGCAATTTCATGTTAGTCTTAAGCATGATCATGATTGACAAGATCATAGCTGAAAGAGAACGGAGGCTTGGTCACTCAAGGTCTGGTTTTTTTGAAGAGGCTCTCAGGGCTATTATGACCGTAGTGAGCAACGGGTGATCGAGAAGGACAGGAAAAGCGCACGAGGAGTTTTGGTTAAGCACAAAACAGAAAGAAGGCGCCGCCCCCAAAGAATACTTGCAAGGACCAGATCGAGTCCCTGGATGTACGAGTTGAGTTTAAATACCGTCGAGTAGTGGAATATCGATGTATTAAGTGAGGATATTGTTATGAAGATACGAGAGATACCAAGATGAGCAGGTTAAAATGGAAGAAACTGAGTCGAAACGGAAGAACGCGACGCCCTTCGATCATTTTATGATGACAGCAACGAAGCAGTTTTTACCTCCAGCGCTCGCTTGCCAAGGAGAGAGAATTACGGATAATGGCACCGAGACGAGTAGCATCGCGAAGGGACATAAGGTTGATCTCTTTCTACGTGAAATTGAATCCCTCACCCAGCTGCTGTCGGATCAGAGGTTTTAGATACTTGTGTAAGATGATTCCAGGCCCTGTACATCGAATATAGACGTATTTCCTAACGAATACACTACCTCAATTCAAACACTAAAAAGTTAAAATTGAATGTGTAGTACTCTGTGGAGAGAGCTGCTCTCACCATGAAGAAAAGAAAGTGCTATTCCTGGAAGAGCACTCTTGTGTCACGGTTCGGGTTCGCGGGGCGTTGACCCTCGTATACCCACTTTAAGGTATCTCAAGGGGCCTGGTATTGGAGGACCTCAAGAGATTAAGTGCAAAGCTTTCAGGTAAGGTACTGCTGCCTAGTTTACAATTAAATATGTTGTCATTATTTTTTGCCTAGGTTAAAATATTACATGTCTCTTGTTGTTTATGCTGTTGAGGGTAAACAGCATCTCGAGAATGAGATATGACCAGATGTATCATCTGCAAACAGACTTGTTTAGGTTCCTGGTAGGAATTTGCTATGTCACTGATTTAGAAATGACCGGTAGTGACAAGAATGCTACCCTGAAAGGTATATTATGTGATAGTTTTGGGTTGATGAGGTGAGTGTCGTGGTTAGTCACATGCAGATGCTTGTCCATAATTCTTTAGTTCTCAGCAAAAAAGAGTTTATGGTTTACAGTGTCAATAAAGATGATCCATTGTATAATTATTGTTCTCTAATAGCTGGAGTGTACCAGTCTAGCTGCTAGCAGGATGTATTTTGGTTAGAAAAAAATCGACCATATTTGCACCAAAAAGGCCACTGACTGTAGAAAGGTTTTCGGGTAATGAAGATTTCCAAATGATTGGCCTGGGAGGACCTGAAGCTTTCGCTTCACACAGCAAGGTTCAGCGTTGCGATTCCCGGCCTGGGTAGATAGAAACATTGGGCGTGTTTTGCTACACCGGTTGTCTCTGTTCCTCGTCAACAAACTGGGTACTTGGGAGTTAGTTCGATGGTGTGTGGGTCGCATCCTGGGATAATTCTGACCTAAGTTGCCGAAATGCTCAGCATAATCCAAAGCGGTTTCTATATAGTGTATGTCATTGATGTCAGCTAAGGACTGATATACTTGTACATGTACTTGTAGAAAAAAGATATTATTATATTTTTACTTATTATTATTTTTGCATGCAGGTCCTCATCGAAAGTACCTAACCAGCGGGCTGTGCATCGTACGTCAGTTTGCGTGCAGCTAGTATCATCCTGGTTGATCAGAACCCTGATCCACCACTGAGGCCTGACCTCAGATCGGGCCACGGGGGCCGGTGACCCCCGAAAACCCAATCCAGGTATACTCAGGTATGGGTACCTACTCTCTAGGTGAACAGGGACAGCAGCTGTAAGGTTAATACCCAGGTCCTTACTTTCTGCTGGTGAAACAGGGACAGCAGGTGATATAGTAATCATACACAAGTACTACTTCTGATAGGTAAACAGGGAGGACAGCAGGTGTATAGTGACTCATACACATAGGTACCTACTTACTGATAGGTGTGTGGAGGACGACTCAGTACATGCCCATCCGAGGGGTGACACCATGCTGAGTACGTCCATGAGATGCTGCTTCACTTATGCTCAATAATAAGAGTTGCAGCTCCTCTAGACGATCTAAAACGTAAGAAGCAAGAGGTTGCACACAAAGCAGAAGAAGCATACAAGGGGAACACTTGCATGTGCCGGCCAATGTACATGATGCAGCTCTGCTCTACCAGGGTGACGAGGATGAGCGCTTAAAGCTCCGCGCTCTGGTCCGACGCCAGAGACAAGTGAACTGGACGCTCTCGTCTTAAGCATACAGGCTTAAGCAAGAAGTGCATCGACTTGCTCGGACAAAACCTTGAAAGGAAGCCAGATGGAGTCTCTCGGGAGGGGTAGCAAGAGCTCGTGACGTGAAAGGCGAAAGGCATTACGAAGACCTTGCAAGCATCATGGAAACCAGTTGGAGAACTACGCTTACTCCTGCAAGATCGAAACAACGTGAAAGGGGCAAGGAAAGAGAAATAAGAAGAGGTTTAAGAAAAGACCGAGCTTCGGAAGAGGAAATTTATAGAAGAACGTGAAAAAGAATACTCCAGAAGGAAAATTGGAATGGGGTAAATACGTTCTTTAGACGACGATTTAAGGGAAAAAACAAAAGTGGGGGGGATATAGAGTCCCCCGCAATTATCATGTTAGTCTTAAGCATGATCATGAATTTGCCAAGATCATAGCTGAAAGAGGAAAACAGGAGGCTTGGTCACTCAAGTCTGGTTATGAAGAGGCTCTCCAGGGCTATAATGACCTTAGTGAGCAACGGGAGAAGGACAGAAAAGCTCACGAGGAGCTTTTGGTTAAGCACAAAACAGAAGGCCGCCGCAAAGAATACTTGCAAGACCAGATCGAGTCCCTTGAGTACGAGTTTGAGGTTAAATACCGTCGAGTAGAGGAATATCGTGAATTAAGTGAGGATATTGATATGAAGATACGAGAGCTACAAGATGAGCAGATAAAATGGGAAGAACTGAGTCAGAAACGGAAAGAACAAGCCGACGCCTTCGATCATTTTATGATGACAGCAACGAAGCAGTTTTACCTCCAGCGCTCGCTTGCTAAGGAGAGAGAATACGAACTAATGGCACCGAGTCGAGTAGCATCGCAGAAGGACAAAAGGATTGAATCTCTTTCTCGTGAAATTGAATCCCTCACCCAGGCTGCCAGTCGGAACAGAGGTTTAATAAACTTGTGTAAAGATGATTCCCAGGCCCTGTACATCGAATATAGACGTATTACCTACGAAAACTACTACCTCAATTCAAACACTAAAAAGTTTAAAAATGAATGTGTAGTACTCTGTGGAGAGAGCTGCTCTCACCACTGAAGAAAAGAAGTGCTCTTCCAGGAGCACTTTGTGGTCACGGATCGGGTCGCGGGGGCGTTGACCCTCTAAACCCACTTCAGGTATCACAAGGGCCCTGGTATCTGGAGGACCTCAAGAGATTAAGTGACAAAGCTTTCAGTTAAGTTACTGCTGCCTGTTTACAATTTTAATATGTTGTCATTATTTTTTTCCTAGGTAAAATATTACAAGCTCGTTGTTGATTATGCTGTTGAGGGTAACAGCATCTCGATGAGATATGACAGATGTATCATCTGCAAACAGGACTTGTTTAGGTTCCTGGTAGGAATTTGCTATGTCACTGATTTAGATATGGAACGATAGTGGGACAAGAATGCTACCCTGAGGTACTCTTAGTTGAAAGGGGGGGAT
>NC_069412.1:9396584-9442920 GCF_026875155.1 Cherax quadricarinatus | reverse complement strand
CCATTGCTCCCGCATTTTAGTCGCCTCATACGACACGCATGGCTTACGGAGGAAAGATTCTTTTCCACTTCCCCATGGACAATAGAAGAAATAAAAAAGAACAAGAGCTATTTAGAAAAAGGAGAAAAACCTAGATGTATGTATATATATATATATGCATGTGCGTGTCTGTGAAGTGTGACCAAAGTGTAAGTAGGAGTAGCAAGATATCCCTGTTATCTTTTATTTATTTATTTATTTATTTATTTATTATAAATTTGAGCACACATACAGAGGTACAAAAACATACAGATAAGAGCAGCATGCCAAAGCCACTTATACTATGCATAGCATTACGGGCTGGCTTAAAATTAACTTAAGATTAACTAAGCAATGATGAAGTCAGTGATAAAACATTAATGTAAACAGATTACTATAAAGCACAAGTGAGTATTACAAAGACAGGTCATATGGTTGCATTCAGTCATATGAAGGATTCTGTTAGGTAGTGTATTTAAAAAATAATAAAGTTAGATTCGGTTTTAGGTTTAACATTTATGTGATATAATTGTGAGAAACATTTAAGATATACAATTTATAAGGTTCAGTTATTCAGTATTTATTTGGTTTTGGGTAAGTGATCTTTGAGTAGAGACTTGAATTTATAAACAGGTAGTGTTTCTTTTATATTTACAGGTAATGAATTCCAGATTTTAGGGCCTTTTATGTGCATTGAGTTTTTGCATAGTGTGAGATGAACACGAGGAACATCAAAGAGTGATCTGTGCCTTGTGTTATGGTCATGTGTTCTGTTGAGGTTGGCAAGGAGATGTTTGAGGGGAGGGTTAATATCAGAGTTAAGTGTTCTATGTATGTAATAGGTGCAGTAATAAGTATGGATGTTTTGTATGGTGAGTAGGTTTAGTGTATTGAATATTGGTGGAGTGTGCTGCCTGTAGTGAGAATTTGTTATCATTCTAACTGCAGCCTTTTGTTGGGTAATTAGTGGTCTGAGATGGTTAATTGTTGTTGAGCCCATGCACAAATTCCGTAGGTGAGATAGGGGTAAATAAGAGAGTGATATAGGGCCAGGAGGGCTGACTGTGGAACATAGTACCGTATCTTCGATAGTATGCCTACAGTCTTGGAAATTTTCTTAGAAATTTGTTGTATATGTGTATGAAATTTGAGTCTATTATCAAGGTGGATTCCTAAGAATTTTCCTCTGTTAGCTTTGTGATAGGTGATCCGTTTATCATTATGTTAAGAGGGACATCTGTAGCTCTGTTACCAAACTGAATGAAGTAGGTTTTGTCAATGTTTAGTGTAAGTTTGTTAGTCCTCATCCAGGTAGATATTTTCTGTAATTCGGTATTTACAGTATTGGCTAGTGTGACTGGGCTCGGGTGAGAGAAGACGTATGTAGTGTCATCTGCAAATAGTGTGGGTTTGAGTAATTGCGAAGCATTTGGAAGGTCATTTATGTATAGGAGAAAGAGAAGAGGGCCAAGGACACTTCCCTGTGGGACACCAACTGTAATTGGTTGCGCAGAAGAGTTTGCCCCATTTGCGTACACATATTGGCTTCTGTTGCTGAGGTATGAGACAGAAAAAGAAACCAGCAATCCTACCATCATGCAAAACAGTTACAGGTTTTTGTTTCACAGTCATCTGGCAGGACGGTAGTACTTCCCTGGGTGGTTGCTGTCTACCAACCTACTATGTCGTGCCGTATAGGCAGAACTTGCGATCTTGGCTTAAATAGCAACGCTCATCTTGCCATATAGGACAAGCGAAAATCTGTTTATGCAATAATTTCGCCAAAATCATTCTGAACCTAATGAAAAAAATATATTTCACTGTGTTTGTTTAGTACTAAATTAGTGTAAACAAATCTAAAATATATTTAGTTGGGTTAGGCTAAAATAAATTGTTCTTGTTATAATAAGGTTAGGTAAGTTTTCTAAGTTCCTTTTGGTGCAAAATTATAAATTTTTACATCAACATTAATGAAAAAAATATATCTTTAAACGTATAAGAGAAAATTTTAGAAAGGACTTAATTTTAAATGAGTTCTTGCTAATTGACCAGTTTTACATATTCGGCACGACATATATATATATATATATATATATATATATATATATATATATATATATATATATATATATATATATATATATATATATATATATATATGTCGTGCCGAATAGGTAAAACTTGCTATTTTGGCTTAAATAGCAACGCTTTTCTTGCCGAATAAGGCAAACGAAAATTTGTGTATGCAAAAATTTCGCATCAATCATTCTGAACCTAACGAAAAAATATATTTCACTGTGTTTGTTTAGTATTAAATTATTGAAAACTTATCTAAAATATATTTAGTTGAATTAGGCTAAATTAAATTGCGCTTGTTATAATAAGGTTAGGTAAGTTTTTAAGGTCCTTTTGTTACAAAATTATTAATTTTTACATTAACATAAATGCAAAAATATATCTTTAAATGTAAGAGAAAAATTTAGACAGGACTTCATTTCAAATGAGTTCTCGTTAACTGACCAATTTTACCTCTTCGGCACGACACGCACACACACACACACATATATATATATATATATATATATATATATATATATATATATATATATATATATATATATATATATATATATATATATGTGTGTGTGTATATATATATATGTCGTGCCGAATATGTAAAACTGGTCAATTAGCAAGAACTCATCTAAAATTAAGTCCTTTCTGAAAATTTCTCTTATACGTTTAAAGATATTTTTTTTCATTAATGTTAATGTAAAAAATTTTATTTTTGCTATAAAAGAATCTTAGAAAGCCTACCTAACCTTATTATAACAAGCGCAATTTATTTTAGCCTAATTCTACTAAATATATTTTAAATGCGTTTACAGTAATTTAATACTAAACATACACAATGAAATATATTTTTTTCATTAGGTTTACGATGATCTTTGCGAAATTATTGCATTCACAAATTTTCGCTTGTCCTATATGGCAAGATGAGCGTTGCTATTTAAGCCAAGATCGCAAGTTGTGCCTATTCGGCACGACATACATACATACATATATATATATATAATATATATATTTTATATATATATATATATTATATATATATATATATATATATATATATATATTATATCCAGGTGAGAAGGACTGCTGATATAGTGTAATGATACTTGTTCCTTGTCTTTGTTAAAGAACAGTTTTTTGTAATAATGTGGGCATGATGACCTTATCTGAATAACATACAAATATCACTGAACAATGTTGACTGAACAAGGAGACTGTCGTCAGGCATTTGCACGTGGTTGTGCCTCGGGCAGCATCGTGCTTCTCCAGTGCCTGCACGACCTGTGAAATCTGACGAGGGGACACTCTGACACAAGGAAAACTGAAGGCTGCTTATACAAACAGGGAACTGAGGGGAGACCCAGGCAAGGGGAAGATGAAGGGTTACCCACACAGAGGGGAACTTGGAGACCATTAAGGCAGAGTGAGACTGAGGGGTCCCAATAAATTATGGAAATAATAGCAACCTATGAAAAGAGGAATAGAGATGCATCGATACAAAGGAACAGAGATAGGCATCAATATAAAGAGAAAGAGAGAGAGGCATCAACAAAAAGAGAAATAGAGAGAGGCATTGATAAAAAGAGAAATAGAGGCATCGATACAAAGAGAAACAGAGGGAGACATCGATACAAAGGGAAATAGAGAGAGGCATCGATACAAAGGGAAATAGAGAGAGGCATCGATACAAAGGGAAATAGAGAGAGGCATCGAGAAAATGGGAAACAGAGAGAGGCATCGATACAAAGGGAAATAGAGAGAGGCATCGATACAAAGGGAAATAGAGAGAGGCATCGATACAAAGGGAAATAGAGAGAGGCATCGATACAAAGGGAAACATAAGAACATAAGAACTAAAAGGAGAACAGCGGAGCTGCGGCCATACTAGGCAGTCTTACAATTCTCCCTACAAGAGAGAGGCATCGAGAAAATGGGAAACAGAGAGAGGCATCGATACAAAGGGAAATACGGATAGGCATCGATACAAAGAGAAATAGAGAGTCACATTCTAACAAAAGAAAATAAGAGAGACTGGAGTATGGAAAGATAATTATTATTATAATGAACGGGGAGCGCTAAATCCGTAAGGGAAGATAAGAGCAAGGTCTCTGCTTATGTGTGTGTGTGAGAGAGAGAGAGAGAGAGAGAGAGAGAGAAGAGAGAGAGAGAGACAGAGAGAGAGAGAGAGAGAGAGAGAGAGAGAGAGAGAGGTCAGCTGCCCAAACATAGCAACAGAAGTTATAATATTTAGAATTAAAACTTCGACAAAATTTGGACATGTTATCACCACACAGAGTCAACCTACAACGACACTCAACGGTGGGATTAGTACTGTAGATTTCTGCCCTAAGTTACTGATTGTTGAGTGATGCAAGATTGTCTTACACTCTGCTGAGTGATGCAAGAGTGTCTTACACTCTGCTGAGTGATGCAAGATTGTCTTACACTCTGCTGAGTGATGCAAGAGTTGTCTTACACTCTGCTGAGTGATGCAAGAGTGTCTTACACTCTGCTGAGTGATGCAAGATTGTCTTACACTCTGCTGAGTGATGCAAGAGTGTTCTTACACTCTGCATGATGATGCAAGAGTGTCTTACACTCTGCTTGAGTGATGCAAGATTGTCTTACACTCTGCTGAGTGATGCAAGATTGTCTTACACTCTATTGACTGATGCAAGAGTGTCTTACACTCTGTTGACTGATGCAAGAGTGTCTTACACTCTATTGACTGATGCAAGAGTGTCTTACACTCTGTTGAGTGATGCAAGAGTGTCTTACACTCTGCTGAGTGATGCAAGAGTGTCTTACACTCTATTGACTGATGCAAGAGTGTCTTACACTCTGTTGAGTGATGCAAGAGTGTCTTACACTCTGTTGAGTGATGCAAGATTGTCTTACACTCTGCTGAGTGATGCAAGATTGTCTTACACTCTGTGAGTGATGCAAGATTGTCTTACACTCTTTGACTGATGCAAGAGTGTCTTACACCTGTTGATGATGCAAGAGTGTCTTACACTCTATTGATGATGCAAGAGTGTCTTACACTCTGTTGATGATGCAAGAGTGTCTTACACTCTATTGATGATGCAAGAGTGTCTTACACTCTGTTGAGTGATGCAAGAGTGTCTTACACTCTATTGACTGATGCAAGAGTGTCTTACACTCTGTTGAGTGATGCAAGAGTGTCTTACACTTATTGATGATGCAAGAGTGTCTTACACTCTGTTGAGTGATGCAAGAGTGTCTTACACTCTGTTGAGTGATGCAAGAGTGTCTTACACTCTTGACTGATGCAAGAGTGTCTTACACTCTGTTGACTGATGCAAGAGTGTCTTACACTCTGTTGACTGATGCAAGAGTGTCTTACACTCTATTGACTGATGCAAGAGTGTCTTACACTCTGTTGAGTGATGCAAGAGTGTCTTACACTCTGTTGAGTGATGCAAGAGTGTCTTACACTCTGTTGACTGATGCAAGAGTGTCTTACACTCTATTGACTGATGCAAGAGTGTCTTACACTCTGTTGAGTGATGCAAGAGTGTCTTACACTCTGTTGAGTGATGCAAGAGTGTCTTACACTCTATTGACTGATGCAAGAGTGTCTTACACTCTGTTGACTGATGCAAGAGTGTCTTACAATCTGTTGAGTGATGCAAGAGTGTCTTACACACTGTTGAGTGATGCAAGAGTGTCTTACACACTGTTGACTGATGCAAGAGTGTCTTACACTCTGTTGAGTGATGCAAGAGTGTCTTACACACTGTTGAGTGATGCAAGAGTGTCTTACACTCTGTTGACTGATGCAAGAGTGTCTTACACACTGTTGAGTGATGCAAGAGTGTCTTACACTCTGTTGAGTGATGCAAGAGTGTTTACACTACACTTGACTGATGCAAGGTGTCTTACACTCTGTGATGATGCAAGAGTGTCTTTCACTTGTGACTGATGCAGAGTGTTATAACTCTATTGACTGATGCAAGAGTGTCTACCACTGTTGATGATGCAAGATGTTACACTCTGTTGAGGATGCAAGATAGTCTTACCTCTGTTACTGATGCAAGTGTCTACACTCTATTGATGATCAAGAGTTTTCTTACACTCTGTGAGTGATGCAAGTGTCCCTTACACTCTGTTGAGTGATGCAAGAGTGTTTAACTCTATTATGATGCAAAAAGTGTTTACACTCTTTATGATGCAAGAGTGTCTTTCAATCTGTTGAGTGATGCAGAGTGTTTACACACTGTTGATGGCAAGAGTGTCTTACCTCTGTTGACTGATGCAAAAGTGTCTTACACTTGTTAGTGATGAAAAGGTCTTCCATGTGAGTGATTTCAAAATGTCTTACACTTGTTTTGATGCAAGAGTGTCTTACACACTGTTTAGTGATGCAAGGGTCTTACACTTGTTGGTGATGCAAGAGGCTTACACTCTGTTGAGTGATGCAAGGTGTCTTACCTCTGTGGGTGATGCAAGAGTGTCTTACCCCCCGTTGCCTGTTTGCAAGAGTGTCTTCCCCAAAACTGTTGATGTTGCAAAGTGTTTTCACCCCTGTTGGGGTGATCCCAAGGAGTGCCCTTAACCCTGTTGAGAGGTGGAAAGATTTGTTTACACTCTGTTGAGATATAAAGGTTTTTACACTCTGTTGGGTTGAGCAAAAGAGGGGTTCTTCACACTTTTTGAGTGTTTAAAGAGTTTTCCTTACACTCTGGTTGACTGATGAAAGAGTTTTCACCCCAGGGTTGGGAGTGATGAAAGAGTGTCTTAAAACTCTGTTGAGTGATGCAAGAAGCCCTTCCCACTTTTTGAGTGATGCAAAAAATGTCTTACCCTCGGGGTTGAGTGATGCAAGAATTTTCTTTACACCTTTTGAGTGTTGCAAGATTGTCTTCCCACTGTTGAGGGATCAAGAGATCTTAATCTCCCCTGAGTAAAGCAAAGTTTTTTTTTAAAAACCCACTTCAACACGGGGGGGGGAGGGGAGGGGCCGAGCTATGTCAAGGGGGCCCTTTGAGAGGTATATACAGAGAGCAGAGGCCACACAAAGTGAACTAGACAAAAAGTTACGTATAACTGGGGATACATTAGTTAAATCTCACAGTCCCAATACAAAGAGGAACAAAAAAGGGTGATCACGCAAAGAGGACCTAAGGGTTGACCTTTAAAAGGGGAAATTTAAAAAATTTTTGCCCCAACTAAGGGGTTTGTAAGGGTTTTGACCTGAAAAGAGGAGCTATAAGAATAAAACCATTACAAAAAAAAAAGCAAAGGGGGTTTGAAAAAAATTTTTATGAGAGGAGCAAAAAGGATTTGATTATACAAAAGAGGAAAAAAGGGGTTGGGCCCAAATACAAAAAAGGGCTAAGGGGTTAACCATAAAAAGAGAATTTTTAAGGGGGGTTTGACCATTTTAAAAAGACCCTTAAAAATAGGGGCTTTTTAAATGGGGGAAAAATTTTGTAATGCAACGTATATGAGAAAATCTAAAGTTGTATAGGGGAAAAAAATTAGGGAACTTTATTGATTTAATTACGCCCCTCTAACCCCGTCCCGGGGTTGTCACCACCTTACTGTCCCCTTTGGGTCCCCAATTTTTCTGTACCTGTTGTCCCCCAAATTTTGGAAACCTGTTGTCCCAAACCTATTTGTACCGTTGCACCACCAAACCTGTACCTTTTGGTCACCAACGCTTTTACATGTTTCCCCCCCTTTCCCTGTCCCCTGTTGTAAACCACAAAACGGTCCCCTGTTTCAAAACCTAACGGGTTAAAGTTTAAACCCCTACGCCCCTTTTCCCATCCCCCTCCCGCCCTTTTTTCCCCAAACCTACTGTACCTGTTTCCCCCAACCTATTTAAACCTGTTGTCCCCCACAAAACTGTCCCTTTTGTCCCCCCCCTATTTTTACTTTTTGTCACAACCTCAGTACCTTTTTTCCCCCATCCTACGAAACATGTTGTCCCCCATCTACGACCTGTTGAAAACCACCAAACTGTACCTTTTGTCATTTCCCCTTTAACTGACATGTTGTCCCCACCAAATGTATTGTTGTTCCCAACCTATGTACCTGTTGCCCACCACCTACGGAAACCCTGTTGTCCCCCACCAGTCTGTCCCTGTTTCAACTTACCTACTGTACCTTTTTGTCCCCCACCTACTGTACCTTTTGGGTAAACCCCCTATGTACCTGTTGTCCCCAAAAAAATTTCCCTGTTGTCCCACCTATTTACCTGTTGCAAAAAACCTACGTACCTTGTCCCCTAAAAACTGTACCTTTTGTCACCACCTATTTTTCCTTTTCCTTCAAAACCCTTTACAGCCGGTTAAAAACATATAACTGTACATGGGGTCACCCCCTTCTGTACCGGTTGTCACCAACAAAACTGCCGGGGGTTGTCACTACCTACTGTCCCTTTTTTTTGTCACCATTTTCTGAAACCTTTGTCACATCCCTAATGTACATGTTGTCCCCATCTACTTTACCGTTGAAAACCACCTATTTGACCTGTTGTCACTCCCTACTTTACCTGTTGTCCCCACCTTCTGTACCTGTTGTTCCACTACCCTACTGAAATTGTTTTTAACCATCAAATTTTACTTTTTCCCACCACCCTACTGTACCCTTGTCATTTCCCCTTTAAACTGTACATGGTTTTTCCACCACCTACGGGTATTTTTGTTACCACCTCTGAAACTTTTTGCCCACCACCTACTTTACCGTCCTTTTTTCCCACCACTCCCCTGTCCCTGTTTCACTACCCTACCGTAAGGGGGAATAAAACCTACTGTAGCTGTTGTCACCACCCCCTGAACCGTTGTTTTACCCTACGGGTTCCTTTTTGGTCACCCCCCCTACTGAAACCTTTTTGGTAAACCCCCTTTCTGAAAGCTGTTGTCACCACCCCATTGTCCCGGGTTGTCAAAAACCTCCCCTGTCCCTTTTGTCCCACCAAACGAAACCTGTTGGCATTCCTTTTTCCCCCGTACCTATTGCACCACCTATGTACCTTTCCCCCCTATGTCCCTGTTGTAAACCACCTACTGTAGCGTTGCCCACCCCCAACTGTACCGTTGTCCCCTACCTACTGTACCTGTTGTAACCCCTACTGAAACCCTGTTGTCCCCGCCTACGTACCTGTTGTCACCCCACTGAAATTTTGGGGTTTTCCCCAACCCCCTTTTACATTTTGGGTGTTGCCCACCACCAATTTTACATTTGTCACCCCCTTTCCCGAAACCTTTTGCACCACCTCCCTTTACCTGTTTTTCACCCCCTACTGTACATTTTGCACCCCCCCTACTGTACCTGTTGTTGTAACTACCTACTTTTCCTGTTTTAAACCTACCTACTTTTACCTGTTCTCCCCCAAACCAAATGTACACGTTCTGTCACACCAATTTGAAACCTGTTGGTAAACCCCCTTACTGTACATTTTGGGTAAACCTTTCTACTGTACCGGTTTTTCCCCTTCCCTATTTGTACCTTTTTGTAACAACCCCTACTGAAACCGGGGTAACCCCCAAATGTACCTTTCTCACCACCTACGGACCGTTGCACTCCCAAAGGTATCTGTTTGTCACCCCCCCTACTGAAACCTTTTTGTCCCCACCTATTTGTACATGTTGTCACCACCCCTGTACTTGTTGTCCCACCAAAACGGTACCTGTTTTTCCCCAAACCTACTGTTACCTGCTACGAAACGGGGTTGTCACCCCCTATTGGATCTGTTGAACCATCCTTTCCGTACCTTTTTGACCCAAAAACCACCTATTTGTACCTGTCCCCCAACCTACTTCCCCTTTTTTTCACCCCCCCAAAAACCCTGTACCTTTTTGTCACCACCTACGTGAAAACCTGTTTTCCCCCATTTTTAACTTTTAGGGTTTTTGTCACCACCTACTGTCTTTTCTCTGGTCAGGTTGTCACCAAAAATTTTTTTTAAATTTAACCTAAATTGTCACCCCCCTTTTGTATTTTTGTTTCACCACCAAACTTTTTAAACCTGTTTGTTCCCACCATTTTTACGGGAACCTTTGTCACCACCTATTTTAAAACCTGTTGTCCCCCAAACTAACCTTGTCAATTTTTGCTCCACCACACTGCCCAAATTTTCCCCCAACCAACTGAAACCATTTTTCCCACCACCCTATTTATACCTGTTTTTACCACCTTTAAGGGGGTACCTTTTTTAATAAACCCCCTCTATTTCCCTGTTGCCAACCCCCTACATTTTCCCCCCAATTTTGGGTCCACCTTCCCTTACTTACTTGTTGTTTTGCCTATTTTCCTTAAGGCCAAAAATTTTAAAAGGGCCCAAAACAAATTTGATATTTTAAAACCTGAAAGCTTTAAAAAGGCAAAACCCACCGTGACTGGAAAAAATTAAACCAAAAAACCCGCTTTGAATAAAACCAAAACCAAATTTTAAAATCTTGTTTTCCTTTCCTAAAAACTACTCCCAAACCTTTTTTACCTCCGCCCAAATACTGCAAAAAACCTCTTCTCCCTGTTATTTACTCCCAAATTTTTCCTCCCCACTACTACAGTTAAAAAACAAACCGCCCTCTCCCTTACTCCCGGGAAACCTGCCCCTCGTCAGTATTTTGGGTTTTCCTTTTCCCCTTTTCCCCGGGGGCCTTCTGTGTGTCTACTTCATGGTTAAAGTCGGACGAAAAAATCGCCCATACTTTTATTTTCCAAGGGGTTTTTGGTGATTTTTTCCCCGACGCGTTTTTAACCTATTTTTTAAAGGTCCTTAATTATTTTTCTTCGTACGACTTCCCTATTTAAACTCTGCTGTTTTACCTGGTTTTGTACCTCCAGAAAAGGGGTTTGGGGGGCTAAACGCCCCCCCCGGCTGGGTCTGAGACCAGGCCTGGGTGGGGGTTTCGGGGTCTGATCAACCGGGTTTTGTTACTGTTGGCTGCACGCAAACTAAAAGAAAATCACACCCGGCTGGTCGGGTTTTACTGACTTTGGGGTTTTTCCCCCTGTCCCGTGCCTTTTTGGAAGACACCCCCAAGAGGTCTTTTTGGAAATTTCCCCTCTTATGTTATCCCGGGAGGAGTGCAACAGTCTTAGGCCCCTGATACTTAATGTGTTTTTTTCTTTGGGGGGAAATTTTTGCTAATTTCCTGCCGGGGAGTTTTTTTCCCTTTTTAGGGGGGGGTTTTTGGGGTTTGTGCAATTTGGGGGGTACAAAACCCTCTGGGAATTTTCAAAGTTTTAAAATTTCTTGTTTTCTCTTGGGCCCCTGCGTTCCGGGGAATACAAATCAACGGACTTCAAACGTTCACAGAAAAATTTAGGTGCCCTTACCCTTCCTTATTTTTGCCATGAAAAGTTATTTTTTACACTCTTCAGGTCAGAAATTTCCCCCTCCCTTAAAAGGGGCAGTTAGTGTACCAGCAGAAACCCACCTAAAAGAGAACAAGGGGATTTGGGGAAAAATCATCAGGGGGTTGGGCCCACCCCTTTAGTTTTAAAAGGTTCTCATTTTTCCATCCTATCATTTTTCTACAGATTGTTTTGTTCTTTAAAAAGGTGGACCTCTGACATTATCATTTCCGCAGGTCCTTCCCCAAAAATTTTTTTGGCACAAACTTTTACCCAATCAATCAAGTTTACTCTTTTAAGGATTAAAATGGGGGGTTTTACAGTTTTTTGGAAATTATTGTGGGGTTTACATTTTTTTTAAAATACTAATTACAGGGGGGGGCCACTGGGACACCAAACTTTGGTTTGGCTTTTTGGGGCAGACTTAATTTAATTTTTAAACTTTAAATTATTTTTAACATATTATGGTATAAAAGGTTTAATGACTACAATAAGTTTGTGGGGTTTTGCAATGTAAATTGCTTTTTTTTTGGGCCCACAATAAAATTTTGTCAATTTTTGATTTATCATAGGAAAGTTTAAATATTAGTTAGAATTTGCGGGAAAAACCCGATCCCAGTTTTAATTCCCTAAAGTTTTCCCTTTTCCTGGGTAGTTAAAATTTTTCTCTTCAAAAAAACTTCATTCATATATTTTAAATTATGTTTTTAAAACCATTTTCCAGCTATGTTTTAACTCCGTCTTAGTTAAATTTTAACCGTCTTAATTATCCCTTTAAGCAAAAGGGCGGGTTTCTTAAAAATTACTTACCGGGTGATGCACCAGGAAAATGAACTTACGGGTGGATGGGTTCGGGGGTACAGGGTCACTTACAGGGGGGAATAGTCTGGGGAACATGTAAACTTACAGGGTAGGGATAGTCGGGGGTCCCGGGCATTTTAACGGGTAGAATTTTGGGGGTTTAACATTTTCATTTTCCCGGGCAGGAAAAGTCTGGGTAAAAATTCACTTACAAGGGTGGGGAATGTCGGGGGTACTGTCACTTGCAGGGTAGGATATTTTTGGGGGGTACATTCACTTGAAAGGGTCGGATATTCGGGGGTTAAAAATGTCATTTTGGGGGGTTTGGAAATATTTTTGGGGTAAAAGGTCATTTTGCAGGTTTAGGATGCTGGGATACATGCCCTTTGGGCGGGGAAAAGGTTAGTTGGGTCCCCAATGTCACTTGCATGGGAAAAGGAAATAGTCGGGGTAGATGTCACGGGGCGGGGGGGAAAGGGTCGGGGGGAAAACTTGTCACTTGCAGGGGTGGGAATTTCTGGGGTACATGTCACTTTGGCAGGGTAGGTTTAAGTCGGGGGTACAGGGCACTTGCCGGGGGGTTAATAGTCGGGGGTTTACATGCCCACTTTGGAAAGGGTAGGAAAATAGTTGGGGTACATGTAACTTCGGGGTTTGGTTTTCTGCGGGTAAAATTTTCCACTTGCAGGTAGGAAAAGTCTGGGGGAATGTCACTTGCAGGGTGGGAAAATAGTCTGGGGTACATGTCACTTGCGGGGTAGGATAGTTTTGGGGTTTACATTTTCACTTCCCGGGTGGGAAATAGCGGGGGTACATGTAAATTGCAGGGGGTGGATAGCGGGGGGTACAGCACTTCCCGGGGGAAAGGATAGGGGGAAAATGTCCCCTTGCAGGGTAGGAAAGTCGGGGGTTACAATTCACTTGAAAGGGTAGGTTCTTTTGGGGTACATGTCACTTACGGGGTTTTAAGATAGCCCTTGGGGTTTAAAATGCCCCATTTTGCAGGGTAAAATTGTCGGGGGTTACATGCACTTGCAGGGGGATTCTGGGGGTTAAAAGGGGTAAACTTCCAGGGTAGGATATTTTCTGGGGTCATGCACTTGCAGGGTAGGTTTAGTTGGGGTACATGTCATTTGCGGGGTGGGAAGCTGGGGTACATGCATTTTGGGGCGGGGGGGGGGAAGGGGTTCGGGGGGTACATGTCATTTGCAGGGGGGGATGGCCCTGGGAAATTTGTCACTTGCAGGGTAGGAAAAGTTTTTGGGGAAACAGGGGTCATTTGCGGGGTTTAGGGCTGGGAAAACATGTAAACTTGAATTTTTAGGTTAGTTGGGTTCCATGCCACTTGAAAGGGTTGGGGATAGTCTGGGATACATGTCATTTTTGGGGGAGGTTAGGTTTATTTGGGGACATGTCACTTGAAAGGGTAGGATAACCCTTGGGGTACTTTCACTTCCCAGGGTTAGTTTTGTCGGGGGAAATTTCAAAAGCAGGGTAGGATAGTTGGGGTACATTTTCCCCTTGCGGGGTTTAGGATAGTTTGGGGGGTACATGTCCCCTTAGCGGTAGTATATCTGGGGGTCCCTTTGTCCCCTTGCAGGGTAGGGATAGTCGGGGGGAAACATTCCTTCCCGGGTTAGGATAGTCTGGGGGAAAATTCACTTGTAGGGTAGGATGGGCTGGGATACTTTTTCCCTTTCGGGGTAGGATAGTCGGGGGTAAAAGTCACTGGCGGGGCCCTTTTTAAAAAGTCTTGGGTACATTGTCACTTACAGGGTCACTGTCGGGGTACTTTCACTTGCGGGGAAGGGAAATAGTCTGGGGGTTACGTTTTAAACTTGCAGGGTAGGAAAATCGGGGTTTAAAAAATGTTACTTGCAGATAGGAAGTTGGGATACTTTGTCCTTTTGCAGGGCCAATAGTCTTGGGTAAAATTCCTTGCAGGGAGGATAGTCTGGGGTACATGTCATTTGCGGGTTTGGGATAGCCCGGGGATACATTTTTACTTGCGGGGTTAAAATATTTTTTAAATACATGTCACTTGGGGGGTAGGTATTTCCTGGGGTTTGTGTTCTTGTAGGGTAGGATAAATTGGGGGATACATGTTATTTTCCCAGGGTGGTTAAGTCGGGGATACATTTTCACTTCAGGGCGGGAAAGTTTGGGGGGTACATGTCACTTTGCAGGGAAAGGATGTCTGGGGTAAAAATGTCACTTGCAGGGTTTTGGGTTGGGGTTAAAATGCCCCAGTTAAAAGGGTGGGGAAATAGTCGGGGGTAAAAGTCATTCGGGTGGGGTTGTCTGGGGAAACATTATTTTTACGGGGGTTGGTAGCCCGGGGGGGGAAACATTCACCTGAAAAGGTGGGTTAGCCCTGAAGAAAAATGTCACTTGCAGGGTGGGATATTTGGGGTCCCAAGGGTCACTTGAAAGGGTAGGTAGTCTGGGGCTTTATTTTCACTTGCAGGGTGGGATATTTTTGGGGAAAATTTCACTTGAAAGGGTAGGATAGTCGGGGGTTACTTGTCCTTTGCAGGGTAGGATATTTGGGGATACATTTTCATTTCCCGGGGGTTGGGGAAGTCGGGGGTACTTGTCACTTAAAGGGTAGGATGGGGCTGGGGGTACATGCCCAACTTGCAGGGTTGGGGAAAAGGTTTGGGGTACGTGTCACTTGCAGGGAGGAAGGGGCTGGGATTTCCATGCCCCTTTTGCAGGGTGGGATAGTCTGGGGAATATGTCATTTTGCAGGGTGGAAAAGTTTTGGGTACTTTTTTATTTTTCGGGGAAAGGGGATCGCCCGGGGAAATACATGTCACTTGCGGGGCGGGATTTTTTGGGGTACATGTAAACTTAAAGGGTGGGGGATAGTCTGGGTACTTGTCCTTCCCGGGGAAAAGGGAAAACCCGGGGGTAGGGTTTTAAAATTTTTCCCAGGGTAGGATAATTTTTGGGATACATTTCTTTTTTTCCAGAGTAGGATGGGCTGGGAAACATGTCCCCTTGCAGGGGAAAGGATTTTTTTGGGTAAAAATATCTTTCAGGGTGGGAAAAGCCCGGGGGTTAAATGCCCATTTGCAGGGTAGGATAGTCTGGGAACATTTTTATTTGCATTTTTGGATATTTTTTGGGATAAGTAACTTTGGGGGTGGGATAGTCGGGGGGTACGTGTTATTTTCCAGATTTGGAAAATAGTCTGGGGTAAAGTCACTTCCCAGGGCGGGGATAGTCTTGGGTTTAAAATGTCATTTTAAAGGGGTTTGGATATCGGGGGCCCCAGGGTAAACAGAAAGGGTTTAGGATAGCCCGGGGGTTACAGCCCAGTTAAAAGGGGAAAGGATAGTTTTGGGGTAAAATGCCCACTTGCAAGGTGGGATGTCTGGGGGGGCATGTTACTTGCAGGGTGGGATAGTCTGGGGTACATGTATTCGGGTAGAAGTTGGGGGACAAATCATTTTCGGGGTAGATAGTCGGGGGTCATGCCCCCTGCGGGTAGGATGTCTGAATTACAGCATTTGCAGGGTGGATAGCGGGGGTACATGTCATTGCAGTGTAGGATAGTCTGTGGTAATTCATTGCAGGGGGGGATAGTCGGGGTACATTCACTTGCGGGGGAGGATATTTGGGGTAATTTCACTTGCAGGATAGGATGTCTGGGTACAGTCACTTGCAGGTGGGATCGCTGGGGTAATTCCTTTGAAGGGTGGGATAGTCTGCAGTTTTAGAATTTTCAGTAGGGTGTTCCAGATTTTGGGGGCCTTTGACATACTTTGAATTTTGTAAAGGTTTAGTTGGCAGGGGGAATGTCATAAGATTTTTGTGCCCTGGTGTTTGTCCCTGTGGGTTCCCCCACAACTATAAAGAAAGAAATTTTAGGTCAAAGTTAATATTGGAAATTAAGGCCTGTAGAGTAGATTGCACAGTAAAAAATGGGGATGTCTGAACAGGGGAGTAATTTTTTAAATCAAAATAAGGGTGGGGGGGTGTTTTGCCAGGAGGGGATTTAGTGATTATTTTTTACGGGGTTTTTTTTTGTTGGGTTATTATTGGTTTTAAAAGGTTTTGCTGTAGTTGAACCCCAAGCACAGATAATAGGTGGGGTTTAGGATATAAAAGTGAATGGTATATGTGAAAGGGGCTTTTTTGCGGCCGTAGACGTATTTTGGGAGAGGATCCCCACCTTTTTTGGATATTTTTTTTGGTTATGTGTTGGATATGGGTGCTGAATTTCGGGTTTTGTCGAGGAAATGGCCTAGAATTTTTTGCCCTCATTATGCCGGGCAATTAGAGTGTTGTCGATTTAATGTTAAAATTTTGCCATCTCCTCCTTCCCCAAAAAATGTAGTGGGTTTTGTCAGCGTTAAGCAAAAGTTTATTGGCTGCACAAGTCGATATTTTAATCACCCTCATACAATGGTGTTGAGGTGGAAAGATTAGGTGAGAGATGAAAAATCTGTTGTCAGAAAAAAGAATGGGGTTTGGGGTTTAGATTTTTGGAATCATTTATGTATATGAGGAAAACAGGGGCCAAGGACACTTCCCTGCGGAACTCCAGTACAATGGGTGTGTTGTTGATACTGTTCTTTAATTGACATATTATACCCATTAGTAAGGTAAGATTTTTAAAAATGAAGCGCTTGGCCCCTTTTACCCTAAAGGGAAGTTTGTGGAGTAGATGCCGTGGTCTACTGTTCAAAAGCTTTTCTTAGGGTTTAATAAAAATTCCATGGGATATTTCCTTATTTTTAATGCTGGGTAAAGCGATCTACATTTTTTTTTTTATTTGCATGTTATGCTTTTTTTTTCCTGAATCCAGATGGAGGGGTTGGGGGTTTTGTGCCTTAAAAATGAAAAGCCCCTGTCAGGTTTTCAAAAATTTGGGGTAGCAAACGTAAGTTTTATATTGGCCTATAGTTTTTAAGTTGAGGGTACCACCTTTATGATTGGGGAACCCTTGCTGTTTTGGTAGTTTCGGGAAGGGTGTTTCTAGTGACTGTTAAAATGAATGGATAGTATCAAGGGCATGGGCCGCTCGCTTGTACAATAATGGGGTCGTGAGACGATTCCCTGAGTTATTTTTAAGTGACTTTAAATCTCGGTGACTTCCGTGGGCCATTTTTTAGCAAGATAAGGGAAATTTTAGTAATGTTATTGCGGGTAGGATTCTGGATACATTTACTTGCAGGGGGGATATCTGGGATACATGTTACCCGCAGGTAGGATAGTCTGGGAAATGTACCTTTCAGGCAGGGTAGCTGGGTACATGTCACTTGCAGGGAGGATAGTCTGGGTACTTGTCACTTGCAGGGTAGGATAGTCTGGGGTACGCTTTACTTGCAGGGTAGGATAGTCTGGGGTACATGTTACTTGCAGGGTAGAATTCTGGGGGTACTGTTTTCTTGCGGGGAGGATGCTGGGGTACATTTATTCAGGGTAGGAAGTCGGTACATGTTACTTTCAGGGTAGGATAGTTGGGGTCGTTCTTCGGGAGGATACTCTGGGGAATGTTATTGCGGAGGATAGTTTTTGGGTACATGTTACTTGAGGGGAGGGTAGTTTGGGAACATGTTACTTTTCAGGGAGGATAGTCGGGATGCATGTTACTTGCAGGGTAGGATAGTCTGGGATGCATGTTACTTGCAGGGTAGGATAGTCTGGGATGCATGTTACTTGCAGGGTAGGATAGTCTGGGATGCATGTTACTTGCAGGGTAGGATAGTCTGGGATGCATGTTACTTGCAGGGTAGGATAGTCTGGGATGCATGTTACTTGCAGGGTAGGATAGTCTGGGATGCATGTTACTTGCAGGGTAGGATAGTCTGGGATGCATGTTACTTGCAGGGTAAGATAGTCTGGGATGCATGTTACTTGCAGGGATGATAGTCTGGGATGCATGTTACTTGCAGGGTAGGATAGTCTGGGATGCATGTTACTTGCAGGGTAGGATAGTCTGGGATGCATGTTACTTGCAGGGTAGGATAGTCTGGATGCATGTTACTTGCAGGGTGGATAGTCTGGGATGCATGTTACTTGCAGGGTAGGATAGTCTGGGATGCATGTTACTTGCAGGGTAGGATAGTCTGGGATGCATGTTACTTGCAGGGTAGGATAGTCTGGGATGCATGTTACTTGCAGGGTAGGATAGTCTGGGATGCATGTTACTTGCAGGGTAGGATAGTCTGGGATACATGTTACTTGCAGGGTAGGATAGTCTGGGATACATGTCACTTGCAGGGCAGGATAGTCTTGGGTACATGTCACTTGCAGGGTAGGATAGTCTGGGATACATGTCACTTGCAGGGTAGGATAGTCTGGGATGCATGTTACTTGCAGGGTAGGATAGTCTGGGGTACATGTCACTTGCAGGGTAGGATAGTCTGGGGTACATGTCACTTGCAGGGTAGGATAGTCTGGGGTACATGTTACTTGCAGGGTAGGATAGTCTGGGATGCATGTTACTTGCAGGGTAGGATAATCTGAGTGTTGCCTCGTGAACTAGTACTGAGGAGCAGCAGTATTTTCAGCCTCGGTCTTGTCAAATGAAAGACCTAACTTGTGTACTGTACCTCGCATTTTAAGTCATCCTCCTTCATTCATTGGTACATCGATCAAATTCTCACCTGCATAACCTAAGGCTCACTAAGGTAACCAAATATCTCCAACCCGTTACTTACTCCGTCCTTTGTAACACCTTGGTACTGATATCACCACGATCATTACCGGATGTTTTTAAATTAAGACTGACAAAAAACAGTTGTTCATGAATGTCTATGCAAAATGACTGTACAGGAGAAATTTGATGGGAAGAAAAGGAATCATACCGAGAAAGTTAAAACTCTTTTATGTTATATAAGAGTGTGTTAAGGCGATTTTCCACCAGGAAGTTCCTGGCAGAGTCAGCCGTTTTCTCACAAGCGCAATGACCAGCTGAAATTTTCAGCAAGTCGTAGAACATTATGGTGAAGTTATGAATGAGTTGAGAATCGTTCTTGTAGGGTCTGGTGAAACTTGGATGACTTCTCCATAGAGTTTCAAATTCGTTGGAACTTCAAGACAAATTACATTGCCACTGACCATGGTAGACGCTGTTGTTTATTTAGTGCCTCAACGGTCACCTGCTTCACTCCTCATAAGTCTCTATCATACTGGAGCTGCCGCCTAGAAGGATGTGTCCGCCTGAGTTGGAAGACAATTTCTCCAGGCTCCACCATGCAATAAGTGACGTAACATAGAGACTGGTCGTGTATAATTTACCCCGGTAGGTCTATCAGTGACATAAAAAAAGTAAATGTGAGATGTTTAAACACCTTCGTAGGTAGAGGCAGGAAGGTGTCAATAGTAACATTCATACTTAAGACATTAGAAAATATGTCAGGGTGTAAGACTATTAAAATGAATTAAGAACTACCAAGTGTCACTAGTTAGAATACAGAGGTCCAAGGTCTAGTGGAATTACCTTTTTTACGGAGTGAGACGTTGTATAATACACATATCTCGTAGCCTCAAAATTGACCTACTCTGGTGATATTTTACTGGTAATTAACTTCTTAAAACAGTGTCCTTAACTTGCAAAAGAAGAGAAGGAGTAAAACCAAGAACCTCCAGATTAAATGGGATAACTTTTAAAGTAAACATTTTTTATAATATTCCATTAACCAACCCTTATTATAAAATGTATGTGACAACCCAGCAGCCTAGCCCCCCCCCAGGACGGTGAAGTTTACTGACACCTCAGTATTTGATAATGGTATTAATGTACTGTCTTACTTATAGCTGGTAGGCTACCTGATAGCACCATACTGTGTAAGACATCTTGCTTACAGGAGAATTTTGCTTAAAATAATTAACCGGTCCATATATATATATTATATATATATATATATATATATATATATATATATATATATATATATATATATATATATATATATATATATATGACGGTGTCCACCTCTGGTGTAAATTGTGGGACCCATAGCCTCGGAGAAGTGGATATATATATATATATTATATAATATATATATTATATTATATATATATATATATATATATATTATATATATTAATATATATTAATATATATATATATATATATATATATATATATATAAATATATATTATATATATATATATATATATATATATATATATACTATATATATATATATAAATATATATATAAATATATATTTATATATATATTATATATATATATATACTATTTATATATATTATATTATATATATATTATATATATATATGTCGTGCCGAATTAGGCAGAACTTGCGATCTTGGCTTAAATAGCAACGCTCATCTTGCCATATAGGACAAGTGAAAATTTGTGTATGCAATAATTTCTCCAAAATCATTCTGAACGTAACGAAAAAATATATTTCACTGTGTTTGTTTAGTATTAAATTATTGTAAATAATCTAAAATTATATTTAGATGGGTTAGGCTAAAATAAATTGTTCTTGTTATAATAGGGTTAGGTAAGTTTTCTAAGATTCTTTTGGTGCAAAATTATAAATTTTTACATTAACTTTAATGAAAAAAATATTTTTTAAAAACGTATAAAAGAAAATTTCAAAAAGGGATTAATTTTTTGAATGTTTTTCTTGCAAATTTACCATTTTTTACATATTGGGCCGACATATTTTATATATATATATATATATTATATAATATATATATTATATTATATTAATATATTATATTATACGAATAATGTTGGTATCCAGGTGGGGGAAATAGGGTGGGTAAGGGGTATTATGATGTGGTGGTGGCTGCGCTCCTAGATACATAAAGAAAAACCACAATTGGAAACAGGTCAAATTTTGGGTGAAAAAATTCGCATCAAACCTCAAGGAAATAAAAAAACTAAAATTCGTTTCGGTCTGTCCGGGCCTTATGAAGTAAAAAAACTGACGGAAGCGTTTCATTGTTTTTTCTTTGTGAGGGAAACAAACACAGCGAACGAAGTGAGGTAGGCGTAGAACACTACTCTGTAAACACCAGCTGTAAAAAAAACCAGCTGTAACACACCACTGAACCAAAACCAGCGTAACACACACCCGCTGTAAACACCACCACTGTAACACACCCAGTTGTAAAAACACACCAGCTGTAACACACCCGCTGTAACACACACCAGCCCGTAAAACCACCACTGTAACACACACCCCTTTTAACACCACCACTGTAACACACAGCTGTACACCACCAAAATGTAACCACACCAGCTGAACCCACCCGCTGTAAAAACACACCCCTGTAACACACACCAGTTTTTAACCCACCGCTGTAACACACAGCTGTAACACACACCAGCTGTAAAACACCCCTGTAAACCCAGCTTAACACCCAACCGCTGTAACACACACCCGCTGTAAAACACACCCCGTTGTAAACACCAGCTGTATAACCCCAACCCCTTTTAACAACACCATTGTAACCACACCCATTGTAACACCCAGCTTAAAAACACACCAGTGTCCACACCACTGTAACACACACCAGCTGTAACACACCAGCTGTAACACACACCAGTTTAACACACACCGCGTAACACACACCAGCTGTAACACACACCAGCTGTAACACACCAGCTGTAACACACACCAGCTGTAACACACACCAGCTGTAACACACCAGCTGTAACACACCAGCTGTAACACACACCAGCTGTAACACACACCAGCTGTAACACACCAGCTGTAACACACACCAGCTGTAACACACACCAGCTGTAACACACACCAGCTGTAACACACCAGCTGTAACACACACCAGCTAAAACACACCAGCTGTTAACACACAAGCTGAAAACACACACCAATGAAACACACACCAGCTGTGAAAACCCCAGCTTTTAACACACACCAGCTTGTGAAACACATTTGTAACCACCCCAACTGAAACACACACCAGCTGTGACACACCAGCTGTAACACACACCAGCTGTAACACACCAGCTGTAACACACCAGGTTACTGTCATACGGTCAAATAAAACTACTAAAAAATTAGGGTTACCGACCTAAAGAAATTTAAACAATCAGATCAACTGACAAATTAAAATATTAATGGTCAGATCAACTGACAAATTAAAATATTAATGGTCAGATCAGCTGACAAATTAAAATATTAATGGTCAGATCAGCTGACAAATTAAAATATTAATGGTCAGATCAGCTGACAAATTAAAATGTTAATGGTCAGATCAACTGACAAATTAAAATATTAATGGTCAGATCAACTGACAAATTAAAATGTTAATGTCAGACCCAATGACAAATTTAAAATGTTAATGGTCAGATCAACTGACAAATTAAAATATTAATGGTCAGATCAACTGACAAACGAACAAACACCAAAATCCCATTATTCATTCCCCATAATTCGCAAGCATAAAAACGCTCAAAGCGAGATTGTGTGTGTACAGAGTGGGAGGGACTGACCTGGGGTTAACAATCTGAGAGGGATGGAGTGGGAAGAAGTGTAAGGGGGAGGATGAGGGAGAGGAGTTGACCCTGGGGTCAGCACCATCTACCAGGGATGGGGTGGAGTGAGTTGAACAGGGAGGAAAGTGGAGGAATGTAGTGGGAGGAGGTGGTGGGAAGTTAATGGAGGTGGAGGGAGTGGGTAGGGGTGGAAGTGGGGTGGAAGGGTTGGTGGGGTTGGTTCGGTGGAGGGAGGTGAGGAGTAAAGGGGAGGGAGGTGAAGGATGGTGTAGGAGGACGGAGGGTGGGGGTGGAGAATGGAGGGAGGGGAGGGTTGAAGGGTGGAAATGGAGGGGTGAATAGTGGAGGGGGAGGATGGAGTTGAAGGGGGGGTGGAGGGGGGATGGAGGTTGAAGGGGGTGGTGGAGGGGAGGATGGAGGTTGGAGGTACAGGGTGGAGGTGAATGATGGAGGTTGGAGGGAGGGTAGAGGTGGAGCGAGGGTGGGGCAGAGGGAGGGTGGAGGTGGAGTGAGGGGGGAAGTGGAGGAAGGGAGGGTGGAGGTGGGAGTGAGAGTGGAGGCAGAGGGAGGTTGAAGTGAAGTGAGGATGGAGGAAGGGTGGAGATGGAGTGAGGGTGGGGGGTAGGTGGAGGTGGAGGGAGGGTGTAGGGAATGTGGAGGTGGAGGGAGGGTGTAGGAAGGTGGGGGGTGGAGTGAGGGTGGAGGGAAGGTGGAGGTGGAGTGGGGGGTGGAGGGAAGGTGGAGGTGGAGTGAGGGTAGAGGGAAGGTGGAGGTGGAGTGAGGGTGGAGGGAAGGTGGAGGTGGAGGGAGGGTGGGGGGAAGGTGGAGGTGGAGTGAGGGTGGAGGAAGGTGGAGGTGGAGGGAGGGTGGAGGGAAGGTGGAGGTGGGGAGGAGGGTGGAGGGAAGGTGGAGGTGGAGGGAGGGTGGAGGGAAGGTGGAGGTGGAGTGAGGGTGGAGGGAAGGAGAGGTGGAGGAGGGTGGAAAGGGAAGGTGGAGGTGGAGGGAGGTGGAGGGAAGGTGGAGGGTGGAGTGAGGGTGGAGGGAAGGTGGAGGTGGAGGGAGGGTGGAGGGAAGGTGGAGGTGGAGTGAGGGTGGAGGGAAGGTGGAGGTGGAGGAGGTGGAGGGAAGGTGGGGTGGAGGGAGGGTGGAGGGGAAAGGGGGAGGTGGAGTGGAGGGTGGAGGGAAGGGGAGGTGGAGGGAGGGTGGAGGGAAGGTGGAGGTGGAGGGAGGTGGAGGGAAGGTGGAGGTGGAGTGAGGGTGGAGGGAAGGTGGAGGTGGAGGGAGGGTGGAGGGAAGGTGGAGGGGGAGGGAGGTGGGGGGAAAGGGGGAGGTGGAGTAAGGGTGGAGGGGAAGGTGGAGGTGGGGGAGGGTGGAGAAGGTGGTGGTGGAGGGGGGGTGGAGGGAAGGGGGAGGTGAGTGAGGGGGAGGGAAGGTGAGGTGGAGGGAGGGTGGAGGAAGTGGAGGTTGGGGGGAGGGTTTGGAGGGAAGGGGAGGTGGAGGGAGGGTGGGGGAGGGGTGGAGTGAGTGAGGGTGGAGGGGGTGGAAATAGGGTTGGAGGGAAAGGGGGAGGTTGGAGTGAGGGTGGAGGGAAGGTGGAGGGGGAGTGAGGGGGAGGGAAGGAGGTGGAGGGAGGGTGAGGGAAGGGGGAGGGAGGAGGGTGGAGGGGTGGAGGTGGAGGAGGGTGGAGGGGGGAGGGGGAGGAAAGGGGGAGGGGAGGAGGGTGGAATGGAGGGAAGGTGGGTGTGGGAAGGTGGAGGTGGGGAGGTGGTGGAGGAAGGTGGAGGTGGAGGAAGGGAGGTGAGGAAGGTGGAGGTGGGAAGGTGGAGGTGGGGGAAGGTGGAGGTGGAGGGGAAGGTGGAGGTGGGGAGGTGGAGGTGGATGGAGGGACAGTTGGTGTTCCAATATGAGATTCTTTCTTTATGTTCAAATGTTTAATCTCCTAAACATAATTGATCAGTCTCGTGACTCATCCTTTAATTTATTATATTTCGACCCTATCCATCACTCTCTCCCTTTGTCCCCCTCTTCCTTTTCCTCCCTCCCTCTTCCCTCACTCTCTCCTTTAACCCCCTTCTTTTTCTCCCTCCCTCCCTCTTCTCCCTCTCACTAGAAACAGGATCATATATAATATCCGGAAAATAACATCATATTTACCAACAAATATCATGGATTTTGTAAAAAGATTTTACTTAACAAAAATCAAAAGTCCTCTCATATGTATATCGAGATTTCCACAAAGTCTTCGACAAATTGCGTAATCAAATATTTTTGGGATAATCTTAGAAGCATAAAGTAAGAGAAGAGAGAAGAGGCCTGGCTGAGGTCAGGACTCGCAGAGAGGAACCACAGAGTGATGTGAAGTGAGAAGTTTCTGATTGGCTGACTATGACAAATGAAGTTATTCCGTGATTGATCATTGGAAACTGTGTAAGGAACCTTTGTTTTACCGTCTAAACCCTGAGCAAAATTACCCTCCATTATTTAAATAAAATGCGAAAATAATCCTTTGAAATTGTGAGCTATGTCGTCACAGATACAGGATCTTGATCACTGCATTTCCATTGAGAGGAAACTTGGGACAAGATACGATAACTTCAGACAGTTTCATAAACCTTTTCCAAGTTCGAAAACCACTGCCACTACAAAGTGACGGTCAGTAAAGACATTGTTAATGCATGAATGAAGACGGACTAAGGTGTTTAGGATGGAGCGGCTTTTATCATATCCAAAATAATAATGAGGCAAAGAGCTGTACCACTGAAGTCTCCTGTTAGCTATTCGAGGCAGAAATTTGCAAGTTGGACTTGTAAGATCTGTTGTATGGGTCTGTAGTGAGAAGGATCACAACCTGACACTTCCAGTTTTCAGAAAGGAAGGTTCACGGCAGATTTCCACTACACAGACAACACTACAGAACACTAAATTCAATCGAAGAGGAATATTGAGAACTCTAGTGCCTTAGGGTGTAAGTTGAAGCGTGAGAAAATGCTCATCATCCGGGGCCACCTACTCGACATTGAAACTTACAATACCTACGTAAGTTCAAGGAAGATAAACGAAACATTCGTCAGTGTAAGAGTTGAAATTCAAGGAAGCTGATTTCTAAAAGGATTTAGAAGAAGAAATAGAGATAAGTTCTCATGGAAGACAGGGGAAAAATAATATCTAACTGCTGTCGTTACATCGACTTTATGTAGCCAGCAAGCAACCGCAAGTACAGGAGCTAATTCAGGGAGCACTTATCTGCTAAGTTTCGCATTTTTCTTCCACACTACACTCTTAAAATTGTTAGCAATCAGTGGAGAGAGACAAGCAGGCCACCAAGCAGGCCACAATGCAGGCCACCATGCAGATCACCATGCAGGCCACCATTCAGACTACCAAGCAGGCTACCAAGCAGGTCACCAAGCAGGCCACCAAGCAGGTCACCAAGCAGGCCACTATGCAGGCCACCAAGCAGGCCACCATGCAAGCCACCAAGTAGGCCACCAAGCAGGTCACCAAGCAGGCCACCATGCAGGCCACCAAGCAGGCCACCATGCAGGCCATCATGCAGGCCACCATGCAGGCCACCAAGCAAGCCACCATGCAGGTCACCAAGCAGGCCACCAAGCAGGCCACCAAGCAGGCCACCAAACAGGCCACCAAGCAAGCCACCATGCAGGCCACCAAGCAGGCTACCAATCAGGCCACCAAGCAAGCCACCAAGCAGGCCACCAAGCAAGCCACCATACAGGCCACCAAGCAGGCCACCAAGCAAGCCACCATGCAGGCCACCAAGCAGGCCACCAGCAAGCCACCAAGCAGGCCACCAAGCAAGCCACCATACAGGCCACCAAGCAGGCCACCAAGCAGGCCACCAAGCAAGCCACCAAGCAGGCCACCAGGCAAGCCACCAAGCAGGCCACCAAGCAGGCCACCAAGCAGGCCACCATGCAGGCCACCAAGCAAGCCACTTGCATGGTACCAACATCTTGACCTGTGAGAGCGCTCAGCGCTATTGGCAATATATTGTAAATACATAGTAAATACACACACATAAAAACATACAATATTAAAGTATGTAATAAAAATAAAAACCACTGGCATAAACAAAATAAACCAATAGCTACTAATCACCAAAGGCTTAAATAACCTGCATTAATTAAGGAAAAGAATTAAATTGTCAATTTCAAAAGCCTTAAAAATTTCCCCGAGATCCGTACATTTAATTATAAAATCCACCACCTAGGCAAAAAAGACATTATGGTCAAGCAGTTAAAAATGTGTCCCACAGTCAGCTGCATGACACAAGTGACACAGAAAGAAGCACCTGCAAGCAGATTGGTATAAGTGAAGTTTACAGTCTACAGAGAACTGTTTCAAAGTGACTAATCCTCTTGAGCGAAGGAGATGGGAGGGTGTCAAACACCTACGTCCTGTTGAATATTGTATTCGTCTGTGGGGTCCTCTGGACCGGCCACCACCCATTGGTATGTCTATGCATGTGACCCACGAGGCCAATGTGAGACAGAATTCTGCTACAGTGCAAGCTCAAAACAGCAGCCATTGACTCAACATTCGTCAATTCATATTCCGGGATCCCAACTTGTCCCTGACACGAACAAACTTCACATCCCTGTGTCAGATATGGTTATGGGCTGACCATTCCTGAACTTTCTGGACTACAGAATGGACAAAAGCATATTGGTCCAGGGCCAACTGAGCACACAGGGAGTCCGAACAGACAGTGAATTGTAACCCACCTAAGACGGTTATCAGAACGAGTGCATCAAGGATACCACTGATTTCTCCAATGAACACAGCGGTTTCACTTGGTAACATAGGACAATTCAATTCCGGAAATCCAACACAATCATCACCCCTTGACCCATTAGTACAGACTTGAATCCTCGGAACATAAATCAAATACTGCTCAAGGGAATTAGTATTCACAAGTGATGAACAATATTCAACAGGTGCAGCAGGAAGGAGCAGAGGCTCAGAAGTGGATCTGACAGCAATACTTCAGCCAGAGATACCAGAAGCTTGCATACATACGGAGCATGGCCTGTTGATCTGCTTACTATGGAGATCAAAAGAGAGAATGAGAGAGAGATACAGACAGAGAAAGTAGAAGGCCTCAGCGAAGGTGAGTGACCCGTCGTTTATGATGGTAAAATACAAGATCACCAAAGTATAAAAAAAAATACACCTCCTTTTGTCTGGCTCAGAGCATCACACACAGAATACTCTCCTCACCTAACTGCACTCGTCCAGACATGTTCCATCAGTTTCAATGATCTTTAGTCTCTAGGATCTCATCATATCTACTCTTCAAAGTGCATACAATGTTAGTCTTCATCGCATCATCTAGAGCGTTGAACTTACTCAACACCACAAGACTGAAAAAAACACTATTTTCTAACGTTCCTAGAACTCATCAGTGCCATTAGCTGTCATCTATGTTCCTTTTCTCCCCAGATGGTGGGCACTGAAGTGCCCAGAAGGAGAAATTGGGTAGGGTAGTTAAATTAGGTCAGCAGAAGTATATCAGGTCTAACACGGATTCCGAAGGGAAGTACAAGGAGCATACTGTCGGTGTTCCTTAAGCTCAGCGAGGAGGACACAGCTTGCGGGGAGGATACAGCTTACGGGGAGGATACAGCTTGCGGGGAGGACACAGCTTGCGGGGAGGATACAGCTTACGGGGAGGACACAGCTTGCGGGGAGGACACAGCTTGCGGGGAGGACACAGCTTGCGGGGAGGATACAGCTTACGGGAGGATACAGCTTGCGGGGAGACACAGCTTGCGGGGAGGATACAGCTTACGGGGAGGACACAGCTTGCGGGGAGGACACAGCTTGCGGGGAGGATACAGCTTGCGGGGAGGACACAGCTTGCGGGGAGGACACAGCTTGCGGGGAGGATACAGCTTGCGGGAGGATACAGCTTGGGGGGAGGACACAGCTTGCGGGGAGGATACAGCTTGCGGGGAGGACACAGCTTGCGGGGAGGATACAGCCTGCGGGGAGGACACAGCTTGCGGGAGGATACAGCTTGGGGGGAGGACACAGCTTGGGGGGAGGATACAGCTTACGGGAGGATACAGCTTTGCGGGGAGGACACAGCTTGCGGGGAGGATACAGCTTACGGGGAGGACACAGCTTGCGGGAGGACACAGCTTGCGGGGAGGATACAGCTTGCGGGGAGGACACAGCTTGCGGGGAGGACACAGCTTGCGGGGAGGATACAGCTTGCGGGGAGGATACAGCTTGCGGGGAGGACACAGCTTGCGGGGAGGATACAGCTTGCGGGGAGGACACAGCTTGCGGGGGATGATACAGCCTGCGGGAGGACACAGCTTGCGGGAGGATACAGCTTGCGGGAGGACACAGCTTGCGGGGAGGACACAGCTTGCGGGGAGGACACAGCTTGCGGGGAGGACACAGCTTACGGGGAGGACACAGCTTGCGGGGAGGACACAGCTTGCGGGGAGGATACAGCTTACGGGGAGGACACAGCTGCGGGGAGGACACAGCTTACGGGGAGGACAACAGCTTGCGGGGAGGCACAGCTTGCGGGGAGGATACAGCTTGCGGGGAGGATACAGCTTGCGGGGAGGATACAGCTTGCGGGGAGGACACAGCTTGCGGGGAGGATACAGCTTACGGGGAGGACACAGCTTGCGGGGAGGATACAGCTTACGAGGAGGACACAGCTTTCGGGAGGACACAGCTTGCGGGGGATACAGCTTGGGGGAGGATACAGCTTGCGGGGAGGACACAGCTTGCGGGGGACACAGCTTGCGGGAGGACACAGCTTGCGGGAGGACACAGCTTGCGGGGAGGACACAGCTTGCGGGGAGGACACAGCTTGCGGGGAGGACACAACTTGCGGGGAGGGCACAGCTTGCGGGGAGGATACAGCTTGCGGGGAGGACACAGTCTGCGGGGAGGACACAGCTTGCGGGGAGGACACAGCTTGCGGGGAGGATACAGCCTGCGGGAGGACACAGCTTGCGGGGAGACACAGCTTGCGGGGAGGACACAGCTTGCGGGGAGGATACAGCTTGCGGGGAGGACACAGCTTGCGGGGAGGACACAGCTTGCGGGGAGGATACAGCCTGCGGGGAGGACACAGCTTGCGGGGAGGACACAGTCTGCGGGGAGGACACAGCTTGCGGGGAGGACACAGCTTGCGGGAGGACACAGCTTGCGGGGAGGACACAGCTTGCGGGGAGGACACAGCTTGCGGGGAGGACAACAGCTTTCGGGGAGGACACAGCTTGCGGGAGGACACAGCTTGCGGGGAGGATACAGCTTACGAGGAGGACACAGCTTTCGGGGAGGACACAGCTTGCGGGGAGGATACAGCTTGCGGGGAGGATACAGCTTGCGGGGAGGACACAGCTTGCGGGGAGGACACAGCTTGCGGGGAGGACACAGCTTGCGGGGGGACACAGCTTGCGGGAGGACACAGCTTGCGGGAGGACACAGCTTGCGGGGAGGACACAACTTGCGGGGAGGGCACAGCTTGCGGGGAGGATACAGCTTGCGGGGAGGACACAGTCTGCGGGGAGGACACAGCTTGCGGGGAGGACACAGCTTGCGGGGAGGATACAGCCTGCGGGGAGGACACAGCTTGCGGGGAGGACACAGCTTGCGGGGAGGACACAGCTTGCGGGGAGGATACAGCTTGCGGGGAGGACACAGCTTGCGGGGAGGACACAGCTTGCGGGGAGGATACAGCCTGCGGGGAGGACACAGCTTGCGGGGAGGACACAGTCTGCGGGGAGGACACAGCTTGCGGGGAGGACACAGCTTGCGGGGAGGACACAGCTTGCGGGGAGGACACAGCTTGCGGGGAGGACACAGCTTGCGGGGAGGACACAGCTTTCGGGGAGGACACAGCTTGCGGGGAGGACACAGCTTGCGGGGAGGATACAGCTTACGAGGAGGACACAGCTTTCGGGGAGGACACAGCTTGCGGGGAGGATACAGCTTGCGGGAGGATAACAGCTTGCGGGGAGGACACAGCTTGCGGGAGGACACAGCTTGCGGGGAGGACACAGCTTGCGGGGAGGACACAGCTTGCGGGGAGGACACAGCTTGCGGGGAGGACACAGCTTGCGGGGAGGACACAACTTGCGGGGAGGGCACAGCTTGCGGGGAGGATACAGCTTGCGGGGAGGACACAGTCTGCGGGGAGGACACAGCTTGCGGGGAGGACACAGCTTGCGGGGAGGACACAGCCTGCGGGGAGGACACAGCTTGCGGGGAGGACACAGCTTGCGGGGAGGACACAGCTTGCGGGGAGGATACAGCTTGCGGGGAGGACACAGCTTGCGGGGAGGACACAGCTTGCGGGGAGGATACAGCCTGCGGGGAGGACACAGCTTGCGGGGAGGACACAGTCTGCGGGGAGGACACAGCTTGCGGGAAGGACACAGCTTGCGGGGAGGACACAGCTTGCGGGGAGGACACAGCTTGCGGGGAGGACACAGCTTGCGGGGAGGACACAGCTTGAGGGGAGGACGCAGCTTGCGGGGAGGACACAGCCTGCGGGGAGGACACAGCCTGCGGGGAGGATACAGCCTGCGGGGAGGACACAGCTTGCGGGGAGGACACAGCTTGCGGGGAGGACACAGCTTGCGGGGAGGATACAGCTTGCGGGGAGGACACAGCTTGCGGGGAGGATACAGCCTGCGGGGAGGACACAGCTTGCGGGGAGGATACAGCTTGCGGGGAGGACACAGCTTGCGGGGAGGACACAGCTTGCGGGGAGGACACAGCTTGCGGGGAGGACACAGCTTACGGGGAGGACACAGCTTGCGGGGAGGACACAGCTTGCGGGGAGGATACAGCTTACGGGGAGACACAGCTTGCGGGGAGACACAGCTTACGGGGAGGACACAGCTTGCGGGGAGGACACAGCTTGCGGGGAGGATACAGCTTGCGGGGAGGATACAGCTTGCGGGGAGGATACAGCTTGCGGGGAGGACACAGCTTGCGGGGAGGATACAGCTTACGGGGAGGACACAGCTTGCGGGGAGGATACAGCTTACGAGGAGGACACAGCTTTCGGGGAGGACACAGCTTGCGGGGAGGATACAGCTTGCGGGGAGGATACAGCTTGCGGGGAGGACACAGCTTGCGGGAGGACACAGCTTGCGGGAGGACACAGCTTGCGGGGAGGACACAGCTTGCGGGGAGGACACAGCTTGCGGGGAGGACACAGCTTGCGGGGAGGACACAACTTGCGGGGAGGGCACAGCTTGCGGGGAGGATACAGCTTGCGGGAGGACACAGTCTGCGGGGAGGACACAGCTTGCGGGGAGGACACAGCTTGCGGGGAGGATACAGCCTGCGGGGAGGACACAGCTTGCGGGGAGGACACAGCTTGCGGGGAGGACACAGCTTGCGGGGAGGATATCAGCTTGCGGGGAGGACACAGCTTGCGGGGGAGGACACAGCTTGCGGGAGGATACAGCCTGCGGGGAGGACACAGCTTGCGGGGAGGACACAGTCTGCGGGGAGGACACAGCTTGCGGGGAGGACACAGCTTGCGGGGAGGACACAGCTTGCGGGGAGGACACAGCTTGCGGGGAGGACACAGCTTGCGGGGAGGACACAGCTTTCGGGGAGACACAGCTTGCGGGGAGGACACAGCTTGCGGGAGGATACAGCTTACGAGGAGGACACAGCTTTCGGGGAGGACACAGCTTGCGGGGAGGATACAGCTTGCGGGGAGGATACAGCTTGCGGGGAGGACACAGCTTGCGGGGAGGACACAGCTTGCGGGGAGGACACAGCTTGCGGGGAGGACACAGCTTGCGGGGAGGACACAGCTTGCGGGGAGGACACAGCTTGCGGGGAGGACACAACTTGCGGGGAGGGCACAGCTTGCGGGGAGGATACAGCTTGCGGGGAGGACACAGTCTGCGGGAGGACACAGCTTGCGGGGAGGACACAGCTTGCGGGGAGGATACAGCCTGGGGGGAGGACACAGCTTGGGGGAGGACACAGCTTGCGGGGAGGACACAGCTTGCGGGGAGGATACAGCTTGCGGGGAGGACACAGCTTGCGGGGAGGACACAGCTTGCGGGGAGGATACAGCCTGCGGGGAGGACACAGCTTGCGGGGAGGACACAGTCTGCGGGGAGGACACAGCTTGCGGGGGAGGACACAGCTTGCGGGGAGGACACAGCTTGCGGGAGACACAGCTTGCGGGGAGGACACAGCTTGCGGGAGGACACAGCTTGCGGGGAGGATACAGCCTGCGGGGAGGACACAGCTTGCGGGGAGGACACAGTCTGCGGGGAGGACACAGCTTGCGGGAAGGACACAGCTTGCGGGGAGGACACAGCTTGCGGGGAGGACACAGCTTGCGGGGAGGACACAGCTTGCGGGGAGGACACAGCTTGAGGGGAGGACGCAGCTTGCGGGGAGGACACAGCCTGCGGGGAGGACACAGCCTGCGGGGAGGATACAGCCTGCGGGGAGGACACAGCTTGCGGGGAGGACACAGCTTGCGGGGAGGACACAGCTTGCGGGGAGGACACAATCCGCGGGGAGGACACAGCCTACGAGAACAAAATCGGCAAAAATTTTGGTATCGCGCCATCCCTACCTACAAACCTACCAGAAACAGGTCATAGTCCCGAAGGACAGGAATAACTTTCATAATGCGACGAAAGTTCCAGAACACAAATAACTCGCACACAGGAGAGAGAAACAAATGGCGACGTTTCAGTCCGACTTGAACCATTTACAAGTCACAGGCATCTGCAGGAGAGAACATACGTATTGTGCCGTATGAGGTCTATGTGACCAACACCATTGTAACGCCCGTGGTAGAGACGCCACCAGCGGAGTGACCCAGTTTCACCTCAGCTTGAACTTACAACTCACGAAATCGTAATAACACGTGGGTCTGAACCCACGGCGAGTGAATCGTAAAACTCCAGACCAGTGCGTAAGCTACTAGGCCAGCTGGCTACAGTAAGAGTCATCCAACTATGTATATTTCTCTACCTAGGACACTCGCCATGGGTTCCAACCTCACCCTTTACGTGGTTTGGGTTCACAAATGCGAGACTTCACATATACTCTGGTGTGCTGGTGTGGTGTCTCGCTTTGTAATGTAAGTTGTTGCAGCAACTGTTTTTGTAGTTGCTTCATGCATATTAATAACCAGTTTCAGTTTCAGACGATGAAGGTACAATGAGACTGTTGTGTGAATATGCTGTTTCACGAAATCATAGTAACACGATTGCAGACAAATCACGGAACGGGCAAGGTTTGAGCCTATTGGGCTCACTTCCCATGGGTTCCATTCCCACTCGTCTCGGTGACAAACCCAGTTAATAGTGTGTGCCATTGTCAACAACTTAAGGGACAAGTCCAGAGACATGTTGTGGTAACTTTGTGAACTACCGTACACAGAATTTTTTCTACTTGAAAACTGTGACAAAGGCACTAGCGGCGAGGTAATGCAATGATTTTTTGGACATCAATATAGAGTTTCGGGATTGCGTTGCACATATAAAGCCATCTTCCTTCACCAAAAAGGGCGTTCAAACACACGTCAAATAAAAGAGGATCGAGGGGATGAAATTTCAATTCGATCTTGACAAATTGTTCACCAAAAAAAATGTGAAAATGACTTCTGAAACATGAAGATTATTGCACCAGAAAACAGAAAATTAGAAGTTGCAAATACGTCACTGACAGAACTATGCAGTGTTCCGCCCACGGAATTTTAGTGTGATTTAAAAGCAGTTGTGTTTTCTATTGGGTAGCCAGCCAAGCATGATGGGAAGACTAGAAACTGACGTGGTTACAGCCAGAACTAAAACGATTCAAAATAAAATTTTTGATATGTGCAGCAAAAGGAATGACGAGTAATCCGGGCGAGTGCTAGCTACAGTGTGAGGAATGAGTACTCCGTCAGAGTACTAGTAACACTACGGTACGCACGAGATCTCCTTGCAGCAGATACAGTAGAGTTAATTCAAGAAGGGAAAATCAGATACTATAGCCATACAAAGATGAAGATGGAGGTGGTCCAGATAACAATACTTCACAACAAGCCAGGTGATGCTGCAAGATACCACACTCCTGACATCGGCAGATTTCCTTAGGAAAAATGATGCTGAACTAATCACAATTTTTTTCCATGTATAAAATATTTTTTTAGAATTCATGGAATGTAACATGTATATTTTATTGAAGATAAACAATTTCTAGGAAAATGTTATTTGAACACAGCCTTTCAAAAAACTAAATAGGCAGCCAGCAATACAAAGTCAAGCTACTATGTTTATCTTAGTACCTGTTCAGCGCCTTCTTGAAGACAGCCAGGGGTCTATTGGTAATCCCCCTTATGTATGCTGGGAGGCAATTGAACAGTCTTTGGCCCCGGACACTTATTGTGTTGAAATTAAGACACATGTGCAACATCTGGGTATCTTTATTGTAGACGTTTCGCCATCCAGTGGCTTTATCAATACAAATTCCAGGACATAACTTGAAGACAGTAGGACTATATACAGAAGATGAGGTAATCAGTCCCTGAACCTAGCAGTAGGTGCGAAGAGCACCGTAGTCGTGGAGATTCTCAGAATCCTACTGTCTTCAAGTTATGTCCTGGAATTTGTATTGATAAAGCCACTGGATGGCGAAACGTCTACAATAAAGATACCCAGATGTTGTACATGTGTCTTAATTTCATCTTGTCGGTATTATATACCATTCTTGCACAACTTAATGTGTTGTCTCTCAATATGCCCGTGGTACCCCTGCTTTTCATTAGGGAAATGTTGCCGAGTCTTTTGCTTTCATAGGGAGTGATTTTCGTGTTCAAGTTTGGTACTAAACCCTCTAGGATTTTCCAAGAGCATATTATCATGTATCTCTCTCGCCTGCGTTCCAGGGAATACAAATCAAGGGACTTCGACCGTTCCCAGTAATTTAGGTGCTTTATCGTACTTCTGTGTTCCGTGAAATTTTTTTGTACACTCTCCAGGTCAGCAATTTCGCCTGCCTTGAAGGGGGCAGTTAGTGTACAGCATTATTCCAGCCTAGTGAGATAAGGATGCCCCACCCCTTGGCGCTTACAGCGGGGTGAGATAAGGATGCCCCGCCTCTTGGCGCTTACAGCGGGGTGAAGTATGGACGCCCCGCCCCTTGGCGCTTACAGCGGGGTGAGATAAGGATGCCCCGCCCCCTGCCGCCCACATCGGTGTGTTCTTATGGTAGCGCTGGCCAGGCCAGGCCTCACACGCCACCTCGACACTTGCACGCTCACTACCCTCGCCTCCACCACCACCACACGCTCACCTACACCACCTCGCGACGCCAGCAACCCTCCTGCTCCACCACACCCAAGGTAGGTAGCCAGCAACAGGTACCTGTGGGGCAGCTGGCCCACAGGTAACCCGCACACCGCAACTTTGTTTCTGCCAGTCACACGAATTATGGCGCCGTCACAATGTATCTGATAATATGAAACCACTCAGGTCGTTGAGTCTGAGAGTTAAAGTCAGGCCACAAGAAGAAAGCTTTGATTTTTGATCAGAAATTCTGAGAAGAGAACGTGGCAGAGCTCGGCCCAGCTGCAGACATTTAATGCCGTCGATCTTCACTTGGGACTTCGCAGAAAAATTCTTATTAAGCTGCAATCAGTAAGCTTCGAAGTCTCTTTCTTGTGTAAAGGTTGAGCGCTTGCTGAGAGCTTTACACGAGTAGTGTCGAAGGAAGATAAAAACTAAGAATTCACAAATAATAACCCGCCACTTAGTGAAAACTTATGATGACGTTTCGGTCTATCCTGGACCACTAACAAGTCACAAACGACTTGTTAATGGTATAGGATGGAACTAAACGTCGTCATAAGAGGCAGGTTATTTGTGAAATGTGTAGTGTCAGTAGTGGAGGGCCCCATAACAACCTCTGTTACCACTGCTGGAGAGGAGTCGGGACGGGAAGGGTGTATACAGGTATTTTAGGCCCAGTACTCGTTACTGTTGTCCACCTTATGCAAATAAAAGAAGAAAGAATCTGTTCATGATTCCAGGAGTCATCACCCCTTACCCTGCCTCGTCAGGTCATAATAACTACACACAATATAAATAAGAACACCAGTTCTCACAGCACCGTCACTAACACGCTGGGTTCTGTAGTCTTCACAAAAGGCGCTGAAGCCCGCTTGTTATCTCAGCCCACTATACCGATTTAACCAGAAATACTTATAACTTCTGTTCATATCCATGCGTATACCTGGATCACAAACAATACATCATGTTTAATGCACATGTAAATAAGACACAGCTAGGGTTATGGCCTGTTATTATAAAGACGCTTGGTTCACAAGGGAGTTTATCAGTTCACACAGAGAACTACAGGACATAGCTATTTATAGGGGCTGGAGAGAGGTCCTGACTCCTGAGATATAAGAATGAAAACATGAAATCGTATATGAGTAGCCAGACCAGTAATTGACGTTAGGTGATCGCAGTGTTAGGTATTAGAAGAATAAACTTCGCTACGACTTCGGAGGTTGTGAAGAATCCCGACTTTTGATTAACTTTTTTTGGGTGTGGCTGTTACTGCGGATTCTAGACAATGCTACGACGGTCACTTTCTTTGATAAGTCTTACTTCTGGGATATTCAAAAGGTGGTTATCGGTATTTCTGTGAAGAGGTCATGCACGTTTAGAGTACTTGCTTCGGCATGTATTAATTTGTTCTTTGGTATCTAGATCTCTGGAGGTTCCACTTGCATAAATCTTGTTACAAGCATAATATGTATGGTATAGACTACGACAATGGTGTGCACTGGCTTAGCTTTCTTAACTAAACCCAAACACCGAGAACCAACTTATGAGCTTCCCAGAGGCAAGATTTATCATTAAAAGTGTCGTAGCACAGTGTATTTAAAAATCTGCACTAATAGCCGCAACAAATGGCATAAATACACAAATAACTCACACACAGGAGAAAGGAGCTTACGACGACATTTCGGTCCGAATTGGACCATTTACAAAGTCACACTGCGTGACTTTGTAAATGGTCCAGCTCGGACCGAAACGTAGTCATAAGCTCCTCTCTCCTATGTGCGGGTTATCTGTGTATTGCTCCAGTCACGTTATTGTGCCTTTTTGTTGTAAATGACAGTATCCTTCATAATCTCCGAAGTCTTAGCAAGGTTTATTCTTCCAGTAGCAGTTACTGCCATCACCTACCCTCACTGGGCTGGCTACTGACATGACCCCTTGACATCATTCTTTCATCTCAGGAACTCTTTCTAACCCCTATAAATGCCCCCCTCCCTTTTTTTAACACACCAAACGTTACGGTGATCCGATAAAGAAGAAAACACTTTCACCGTCATTCAGTCAATTACTGTCTTGTCAGAAGCGCTGACATCACAGTTCAGATAATCCTCTGAACTGCCACATCCCCACCCCTCTTTCTGAGTGCAGGCACCGTAATTTCGACCACCAGGACTCAAGTCCGGTTAATAGTCCTGATCCCCTTCATAGATGTTAACATGTTCATTCTCCAACAGCACGTCAAATCATAAAAACCAGTTGGCTCCACTTATTCCTGTCTGACACGCTCAGACAAGCCTTGTTCTTGTTATTATCTGAATGAACTGATAAAGTCGATAGTAGAGCGAGCGTCTTGACAATACAGCGCTGTAACTCACTTTGTATTACCCTGATGTTTCCCCGGAGTTATAATAGTAAAAATATTCTTAGAAGTCTGAGTGCTTGTTTAATTTGTTATTCATCGTCAATTTAATCTAAACCAAGACAAAAAAAAAAACAAGATGAAGGAGCAGCATACGTCTGGCAGAGGGGGAACACCTCGCTGTCGCTTTAATAGTTGGGAATCACACGCTTGAATTTTAATAGTATTGGCATTCAAGATCTCATCGAGGACTTTAATAGTGCTAAATCGTGAGTTTTAAAGCCCCTGGGGAATAGAAGGTAGTCAGGTTCGATTCAAAGAGAGAGTAAGGGTAGCTTAAATGCCTTGGACCAAGATCAAGAACACTTTTTCGTCATATGTATATATATGTCGTGCCAAATAAGTAAAACTGGTTAATTAGCAACAACTCATTTAAAATTTAGTCTTTTCCAAAATTTTCTCTTATACGTTTAAAGATACATTTTTTCATTTACGTTAATGTAAACATTAATAATGTTGTACCAAAAGAACCTTAGAAAATTTACCTAACCTTATTATAACAAGCGCAATTTAATTTAGCCTAATCCAACTAAATATATTTTAGATAATGCATAAATTGCCAATAATTTATTAATAAACAAACACATTGTAATATATTTTTTCGTTCGGTTCAAAATGATTTTCGCGAAATTATGGCATAAATAAAATTTTCGCTTGCCTTATTCGGCAAGAAGAGCGTTGTTATTTAAGTCAAATTCGCAAGTTTTACCTATTCGGCACGACATTATATATATATATATATATATATATATATAATATATATATATATATATATTATATATTATATATGTATATATATATATATATATATATATATATATATATATATATATATATATATATATATATATATATATATATAATATATATATTGTATGTGTGTGTGTGTGTGTGTGTGTGTGTACATGTAACAAACCTACAATACCGTGGATGTAACCAATTACAACCAACCCGTAGATTAGAAATGAAAACTGGGGGAGGTTCGGGTCGGTCCAGGATCATTGTCTAGTTGTGAGTCCAGCAGACATCATAATGTCGTCGTCCCGCTTCTGTATCTCATCACACTTTGAGCTACAATCAAAATAAACATTGTTGTTGTTACTGTCGTAGACGACTGTGTTAATGGGTCTTGCAATATTTCTCTCAATTTTTTGAGTAGTATTATGTTTGAAGCGTTAAGTCCGTACGGGTCATTCAGGGATGGTAGAGGCTCGATGCTTCGGTTGCCATGTGGCAGACAGGTTTACTGCTCTGGCAGTCACACTTGCTGCCACTCACCTCGTGTATCTTGTGTCTCATATTAGACTTGTTGCTCTGTGATGACCTCGTGTATAACAACTTGATCTTACTGTAACATTAATATTTCTTACATCACACAACATACCTGGACACAAATACATCTTGTTAAACAAACTTTTATTACAACAACGTTTCGTTCTTCGTAGACTTTTATCAAGTTTTATCAAAATATGATAAAACTGTACACAGAAAGGGCAAAAATTAAAAATATTAATAGAATTTGGTCATGTATAAGAGACACACTATGTTTAGACAAGATATACTTAGATATTATTGTGTAACTTTAGAGCACCAGACGGGAGGTCTATTACCAGTAGTAATAGTAATAGTAATAGTAATAGTAATAGTAGTTTTAATATTTACGGAGCACTGTGACAGTGTTGGTCACTCATCCTTCACAGTCATAAAGAAATATGGAACACGCACACATATATACATAAACACACACACACTACAAACAAGGATAAAATTGAGAGGAAAAAAAAAACAACGAAAATAATCAACACAAATAAATACTATCACAAGTTACATAACCAGAATAAATTAAAATCCCCATATAATTATTGTCAAAATTATACATCTGCGGTAGGTCTAATTCACAGCTGTGGCTGTGGCTTCTCTGCATCAAGGCAAATAATGTCATTCTCTATATATTCTGAAGGAGGTACCGACGGTGTTCTTCACAGCAATGACATTTTCAGCATTGTCGTTCACAACATCAGTTTTCTTGACGCAGTTACTAGCTATTTGGTAGTCGTGTCCTCAGCTCCAGTCCAATGGTTCAACTTTATAAAAACTGATGGTGTCCGGGGCCCAAAACTGTTCAACAGCCTCCCATCAAGCATTAGGGGAATTGCCAATAAACCCCTGGCTGCCTTCAGGAGAGAGCTGGACAGATACCTAAAGTTAGTGCCGGATCAGCCGGGCTGTGGCTCGTACGTTGGACTGCGTGCGGCCAGCAGTAACAGCCTAGTTGATCAGGCCCTGATTCATCGGGAGGCCTGGTCATGGACCGGGCCGCGGGGGCGTTGATCCCCGGAATAACCTCCAGGTAACCTCCAGAGAATATGGTGATGTGAAGACTGGAACAAGTAACAAAGCTGCTAAATAGATACCACTATATGTCACAACTTCTTACAAAAAGCGTCTTTAACAAGTGTTTCCAGAGTATGTTAGAAGCTCTACTAACTTATTGCTGTCTAACAGCTGGCCTGTTTCTGCTTTTGTGACCAACTTGTAATATAAGAATTCGGGATCACAAACCAAATTTATGATCTTTACTAGTAGTTATATATATATTATAGATATATATATATATATATATATATATATATATATATATATATATATATATATATATATATATATATATATATATGCAAAACAACCACTCTGAAAGAATAGAGAAATTCCAAGCGCTTTCGTGACTACTCACATTATCAAGGAACTATGAAAGTAAAGCATCCAAGGAAGCTATATAAGGGGTCTGGCCAGCACCTCACTATCAGAATAGTGAGGTGCTGGCCAGACCCCTTATATACCTTCCTTGGATGCTTTTACTTTCATAGTTCCTTGATAATGTGAGTAGTCACGAAAGCGCTTGGAATTTCTCTATTCTTTCAGAGTGGTTGTTTTGCATATATATATATATATATATATATATATATATATATATATATATATATATATATATATATATATATATATATATATATATATATATATAATATAAAGTTAAGAAAATCAAGCTCCTACAATTGTCTGGATATATATATTGGTATTTCTTCAATAACAAAGAATCTCAGGTACCGACTGGTAGATATCATAGATTAAAGAACATGAATAATGAAATAATATGAATATATACAGTTAAGTAGGAATATGGCTAAGCTCAAACTCAGTAATGTTCCTGAGATACTCTGCTTACTATTATACTGACAACAAGTCTTTACAAAAATGTTGTTACACAAAGTGTAACAACGCTCCATCACCCACGGAGACTTACGATACACAGACAGAAGGTGACAGATGGGACTGAGCTTGCGGTCTCCACGAACCCACAGCCAGAGAGTAATCCATGTGACTCCAAAGAGAGGCAACGAAGTAGAGTGAGGCAAATCCAGCAGCCCCAACATTGGGTTGGATCTCCTGACTAAATGCTACCTCAGCAACTGAACCAGACGAGCCACGAGGATAGGGGGGGGGACAAGTATTGGCAGCCAATTATAAATGATAAACTATTGTACCTAAATACATAAACTAGGTCATATAAAAATATATGGAAAGATATTTTCGTTATAGCTATTAGTGAAAACATTTCTAGTATAAAATTATATGAGAATTAAACATATAAGATTAAATACATACAGACTATATATATATATATATGTCGTGCCGAATAGGCAGAACTTGCGATCTTGGCTTAAATTTCAACGTTCATCTTGCCATATAGGACAAGCGAAAATTTGTGTATGCAATAATTTCGCCAAAATCATTCTGAACCTAACGAAAAAAATATATTTCACTGTGTTTGTTTAGTATTAAATTATTGTAAACAAATCTAAAATATATTTAGTTGGGTTAGGCTAAAATAAATTGTTCTAGTTATAATAAGGTTAGGTAAGTTTTCTAAGATTCTTTTGAAGCAAAATTAAAATTTTTTACATTAACATTAAACGTATAAGAGAAAATTTCAGAAAGGACTTAATTTTAAATGAGTTCTTGCTAATTGACCAGTTTTACATATTCGGACGACATATATATATATATATATATATATATATATATATATATATATATATATATATTATATATATATATATATATATATATATATATATATATATATATATATATATATATGGAGAGTTAAAGGTATTGGGAAGATGCAGGGAATATTTTGATAAATTGTTAAATGTTGATGAAGATAGGGAAGCTGTGATTTCGTGTATAGGACAAGGAGGAATAACATCTTGTAAGCGTGAGGAAGAGCCAGTTGTGAGTGTGGAGGAAGTTCGTGAGGCAGTGTGTAGAATGAAAGGGGGTAAGGCAGCTGGGATTGATGGGATAAAGATAGAAATGTTAAAAGCAGCTGGGGATATAGTTTTGGAGTGTTCGTGATATTATTTAATAAATGTATGGAAGAGGGTGAGGTATCTAGGGACTGTCAGAGAGCATGCAGAGTTTCTTTGTATAAAGGCAAAGGGGATAAGTCTGTTGAGTATACCTGGTAAAGTGTATGGTAGAGTTATTATTGAAAGAATTAAGAGTAAGACAGAGAGCAAGATAGCAGATGAACAAGGAGGCTTTAGGAAAGGTAGGGGGTGTGTAGACCAAGTGTTTACAGTGAAACATATAGGTGAACAGTATTTAGATAAGGGTAAAGAGGTTTTTGTGGCATTTATGGATTTGGAAAAGGCGTATGACAGGGTGGATAGGGGGGCAATGTAGCATATGTTGCAGGTGTATGGTATAGGAGGTAGATTACTGAAAACAGTGAAGAGTTTTTTACGAGGATAGTGAGGCTCAGGTTAGAGTATGTACGAGAGAGGGAGATTATTTCCCAGTAAAAGTAGGCCTTAGACAAGGATTTGTGATGTCACCGTGGTTGTTCAGTATATTTAAAGATTGGGTTGTAAGAGAAGCGAATGCGAGGTTCTTGGCAAGAGGTGTGGAATTAAAAGATAAAGAATCAAACACAAAGTGGGATTTGTCACAGTTGCTTTTTGCTGATGACACTGTGCTTTTGGGAGATTCTGAAGAGAAGTTGCAGAGGTTGGTGGATGAATTTGGTAGGGTGTGCAAAAGAAGAAAACTAAAAGTGAATATAGGAAAGAGTAAGGCTATGAGGATAACAAAAGATCAGGTGACGAAAGATTGGATATTAGATTGGAGGGAGAGAGTATGGAGGAGGTGAATGTATTCAGATATTTAGGAGTGGACGTGTCAGCAGATGGGTCCATGAAGGATGAGGTGAATCACAGAATTGAGGGGAAAAGGGTAAGCAGTGCACTTAGGAGTCTGTGGAGACAAAGAACTTTGTCCGTGGAAGCAAAGAGGGTAATGTATGAGAATATAGTTGCACCAACACTCTTGTATGGGTGTGAAGCATGGGTGATGAATGTTGCAGCGAGAAGGCTATATATATATATATATATATATATATATATATATATATATATATATATATATATATATATATATATATATATATATATGTGCAAGGATTCGTAAGAGCAGACGAAATATACACAAACACTGATCTCTGGCAGAAGGAGACTCGAACCTACGAACCTTGGAACAAGGTACGCAGTGCTATACAATTCTCACCACACTGGACCAATACCTTGGCGTCCAGCTTACGCGAGACTGGTTGGTCGATGCATGCAGGGGATGAGGTGAAAAGCTGTAAGCCTTCTCCCTGAAAACTGGCTGCCTTGGATCAACGCCTAGCGTAAGCTGGACGCCAACGAATTGGTCCAGTGTGGTGAGAATGGTAAAGCGCTGCGTACCTTGTTCCAAGATTCGTAGGTTCGAATCTCCTTCGGCCAGAGATCAGTGTTTGTGTATATTTCGCCTACTCTTGCGAATTCCTTGCATTGTTAAAATCTCTAGTTGGTCGATGCATGCAGGGGATGAGATGAAAAGCTGTAAACCTTCTCCCTGAAAGCTGGCTGCCTTGGATCAACGTCTAGCGTAAGCTGGACGCCAAGGTATTGGTCCAGTGTGGTGAGAATGGTAAAGCACTGCGTACCTTGTTCCAAGGTTCGTAGGTTCGAGTATCCTTCGGCCAGAGATCAGTGTTTGTATATATATATATAATATATATATATATATATATATATATATATATATATATATATATATATAATATTATATGCAAGACAAAGCCACGGGGGTGAAAATCTTTAGCTCAAGTACTTTCACACTTCTCAGTGCATCATCAGGAGCTATGCAATGTTGCAAGGAAACAATCAAAGCAGGGGAGTTTTCTCAGAGTAGCATAGTGTGGGTGTGTCACGGGCTGCCACTTCTCTCAGAATGTGGGCAGTGGTCAGTGCCAACCCCATACCACCACCATCCCCCTACTCCCCATATGGGGTAGGAGGGTTTATGAGATGTCAAGTATAAAATTAGAAGATATAATAGCCAGCTCCAAGCTATTTCTAGCCGCTTGTAACAGGTTATGTGATTTGAGAATATACTTTTCTCATTGGATACTATATATATGGATTGTTATTCTGTGTAACCTTTTTAATTAAAACCAAGGAATAGAATGTGCTCTTTGCCCGTTTAAATGTCCTCCTCTGGGGTACTCGAATGTTCCCAGGGGTACTTAGACGTCTCTCTTCCTAAATATTGTCTACTATCATTCTCAGTATCGGTTAATATGTCTTACTTGGGAATCTTGTGTACCTTTCCGATAATATTTCTATGATCCAAATTTCTACTAATACCCTTAACGCCTACCTATTTTATCCTGTAATCTTGTGTGCCAGTCACTGTATGGTACAATAACAGCTAAACGCGTTATATAAGCATTCACAACTGTCGTATTAAGAAGTATTTTTTTGCATAGAAACTGGTCGGGCGTCACTAATCCATCATGAAACCACCTGGCATAATGAGCAATCCTGTGATTTTGTGTAGCATTGTTGTTTAAGACTGTGTAAGTACACTCTAGTAAATAGCTATTGAGCATGTATAACCTATATATTTAAGTTACATACTGTATTCCTTTCATGTTTCAAGAGAGAAGATTCAGTTATGTTTCTTTCCATGACAGAACTGTTTGGCAGTGGTATCTCAAGGATTAATATTGTGCTGTCTCTGGAGGCGGCACAAGGTTCGTAGGGTCGAGTTCTGGCCTGCAGCAGTTTTAAACGATTCAAAATCACTTGTTTCGTGATTTCATTGCTATACAGACTGCTTGTTGAGGCGGGTATTGAAACAGGATGAGGCTGAAATTAATCCTTGAGATACCACTGCCACGAGTATCCCCGAACCAAGGCAAAACACATGGCTCCGTGCTGTGTGCTTGGTTCTTGTAGGATCGCTGGCTCCGTGGTAAGGTGATGCACACATTGTGATTATATATATATATATATATATATATATATATATATATATATATATATATATATATATTAGCTGTCCCTGTCCCTGTTCACCCATCAGTTTAAAATGGGTACCTGGGTGTTAGTCGACTGGTGTGGGTCGCATCCTGGAACAAAACAAACCTAATTTGCCTGAAATGCTCTGCATAACAAGGGGCTTTCTATATAGTAATATGTCATTGATGTCAGCTAGGACTGTATACCACGAATATGTACTTGTAGTAAATAAATATAGCCACAAAACTGAGATATCCTAGGGATTTTGTCGAGAAGGCACTAATGTCAGCAAGAAAGACTTTCTACAGGACTGAACCTAAGGAAGTGATAGCCAGGAAAATATGCTAGTTTTACCATACAATGAGAATCTGGTTTGCGTACGTGAGGCATTAAGAAAGATCAATATAAACCTTGCTTTCAAAAACACGGATTGTGAAACAAAGGCTGATTAAAAACGCACCCTCCAACAAAGTTGGTGGGGTTTACAAGGGCCCATGT
>NC_069412.1:9314792-9396084 GCF_026875155.1 Cherax quadricarinatus | reverse complement strand
ACTTGCCAGGGCCCCTTCCCAGACATTGCCGGTGCCCCTTTCCCAGCCACTTGCCAGGTGCACCTTCCAGAACTTGCCGGTGCACCTTCCCATACATTTGCCAGGGCACCTTCCCAGACACTTCCCGGTGCACCTTCCCAGCACACTTCCAGGTGCCCCTTCCCAGTCACTTCCAGGGGCCCCTTTCCCCATCACTTGCCAGGTGCATTTCCCCAGCAACTTTCCCGGTGCCCCTTTCCCCAGTACACTTGGCGTGACCTTCCCACCCAAATTTGTGGGTTTTTACCTTCCCGCCACTTCCCAGGTGCCCCTTTCCCCCACAATTCCCGGGGTGCCCCTTTCCCCAGACACTTGCCAGGTGCCCCTTTCCCAGTACATTGCCGGTTTGCACCTTCCAAGTCACTTGCCAGGGGTGCCCCTTTCCAAGTACACTTGCCAGGTGCACTTCTCAGCACACTTGCCGGGTGCCCCTTTCCCCAGCACACTTGCCGGGTGCCCCTTCCCAGTACACTTGCCGGTCCTTTCCGTCACTTGCCAGGTGCACCTTCCCAGCCCCTTGCCAGGTGCACCTTCCCGTACACTTGCCAGGTGCATTCCCAGACACTTCCATTGTACCTTCCCAGCACACTTGAGGTGCCCCTTTCCCCAGCACATTTGCCTGCACGTTCCCGCACATTTCCCAGGTGCGCCTTCCCATACACTTGCCGGTCACCTTCCCATACATTTCCCCAAGTGTCCCTTCCCCTTTAACACTTGCCAAGTGCCCCTTCCCCATTCTTTTCCCAATTCCCTTTCCCCTTTACAGTTACAAGTGCCCCTTTCCCCCATACACTTCCAGGGCACTTCCCCAGCACACTTGCCAGGTGCCTTCCCGCACATTTGCAGGTGCACCTTCCAGTACACTTCCCAATGCCCCTTTTCCCAGTACATTTTGCCAGGTGCCCCTTTCCCCAGCACACTTGCCAGGCCCCTTAAAGAAAAACCCCCCCCCCCCCCCCCCCCCCACCCTTCCAGCACATTTTTCCCCCCCCCTTTCAGGGCACCTTCCCCAGACACTTGCGGGTTTTACCTTCCAAGACACTTGCCAGGTCACCTTCCCACACATTCCCATGCCCCTTTCCGTACATTTCCCAGGTGCACCTTCCCCCAGACCTTGCCGGTACCTTCCCCCACCCTTGCCGGGGTGACCTTCCAAGACATTTTCCCGGTGCCCCTTCACACATTTGCCAGGTCCCCTTCCCAGCCCCCTTTTCCCGGTGCACCTTCCCAGTACACTTGCCAGGTCCCCTTCCCAACACTTGCCATTGCACCTTCCCAGACATTGCAGGTGCACCTTCCCAGCCCTTTGGGGGCCCCCAAAAGGGGTGCACATTCCCAATGCATTTGGCCAGGTGAAACATTCCCGCACAATTGCCAAGTGCCCCTTCCCCAGACACTTCCCAGGTGCACCTTCCCATTTCACTTGCCGGGTGCACCCTTCCCACACACTTGCCGGGTGCACCTTCCCTACACTTGCCAGGGCACCTTCCCAGTACACTTTGCCAGGTGCACCTTCCAGTCACTTGCCAGGTGCACCTTCCCAGCACACTTGCCAGGTGCACCTTCCCAGTACACTTGCCAGGTGCACCTTCCCAGTACACTTGCCAGGTGCACCTTCCCAGTACACTTGCCCAGTGCACCTTCCCAGTATACTTGCCAAGTGCACCTTCCCAGTACACTTGCCAGGTGCACCTTCCCAGTACACTTGCCAGGTGCACCTTCCAAGTACACTTGCCAGCTGCACCTTCCCAGTACACTTGCTAAGTGTACCTTCCCAGTACACTTGCCAAGTGCACCTTCCCATTACACTTGCCAAGTGCACCTTCCCATTACACTTGCCAAGTGCACCTTCCCATTACACTTGCCAAGTGCACCTTCCCAGTACACTTGCCAGGTGCACCTTCCCAGTGCACTTACCAGGTGCACCTTCCCAGTGCACTTGCCAGGTGCACCTTCCCAGCACACTTGGCAGGTGCACCTTCCAAGCACACTTGTCAGGTTTACCTTCCCAGCACACTTGCCAGGTGCACCTTCCCATCACACTTGCCAGGTGCACCTTTCCCAGTACATTTGCCAGGTGCACCTTCCAAGTACACTTGCCAGGTGCACCTTCCCAGTACACTTGCCAGGTGCACCTTCCAAGTACACTTGCCAGGTGCACCTTCCAAGTACACTTGCCAGGTGCACCTTCTCAGCACACTTGCCAGGTGCACCTTCCCAGTACACTTGCCAGGTGCACCTTCCCAGTACACTTGCCAGGTGCACCTTCCCAGCACACTTTCCAGGTGCACTTTCCCAGTACACTTGCCAGGTGCACCTTCCTAGTACACTTTCCAGGTACACCTTCCCAGCACACTTGCCAGGTGCACCTTCCCAGTACACTTGCCAGGTGCACCTTCCCAGTACACTTGCCAGGTGCACCTTCCCAGTACACTTGCCAGGGGCACCTTCCCAGTACACTTGCCAGGTGCACCTTCCCAGTACACTTGCCAGGTGCACCTTCCCAGCACACTTGCCAGGTGCACCTTCCCAGTACACTTGCCAGGTGCACCTTCCCAGTAGACTTGTCAGGTGCACCTTCCCAGTACACTTGACAGGTGCACCTTCCCAGTACACTTGCCAGGTGCACCTTCCCAGTACACTTGCCAGGTGCACCTTCCCAGTACACTTGCCAGGTGCACCTTCCCAGTACACTTGCCAGGTGCACCTTCCCATTACACTTGCCAGGTGCACCTTCCCAATACACTTGCCAGGTGCACTTTCCCAGTACAATTGCCAAGTGCACCTTCCCAGCATACATAAAGACTCCAGCACTGCGGCGTCTCAATAACTACATCTTAGAATACTTCTCAGGTTTCTGGCTGTTCTAGAACTCAAGTTGACATATACACCAAGAGGTGTACGTTTCTCAGTGCATATACGACTTCTATATACAAATGTATATACTATATTTTAAAGAAGTTAAGTAACCTGAACTAGTTGAGAACAGGGGACAGGGCTCAGAGCACTTAGTCAAGCAGTGAGGGTTTAGAATCTATACATTGAACTCTGGGATCTCTGATGAAATGTCTGGTTTATCGCACTTTCAGATATCTGATTCACTGATAAGCTTCACAAAATTATTTTGATATGAAATATGTTTTTATGTAGTGCAGACTCCCGTATATGATGATAAGTAAATGACTCACGAAATCGTAATAACACGATTGTAAACAAACCAGGGTACGGATGGGGTTTGAACCTATGGCGAGTGAGGATCACTGGTAGACTTCCACCAAGGTGAGGTGACCAACACACGAAGAAATATTTAGTGTCTGTCGTTAAATAAAATGTGTAGACAACAATTGAAATGACTCCCAGAACTGTAACATCACCACTCATCCTTCAGAGTGCAGGCACTGTACTTCCCACATCCAGAACTGTAACATCACCACTCATCCTTCAGAGTGCAGGCACTGTACTTCCCACATCCAGAACTGTAACATCACCACTCATCCTTCAGAGTGCAGGCACTGTACTTCCCACATCCAGAACTGTAACATCACCACTCATCCTTCAGAGTGCAGGCACTGTACTTCCCACATCCGGAACTGTAACATCACCACTCATCCTTCAGAGTGCAGGCACTGTACTTCCCACATCCAGAACTGTAACATCACCACCCATCCTTCAGAGAGCAGGCACTGTACTTCCCACCTCTATGACTGTAACAGCACCACCCCTCCTTCAGGATGCAGGCACTATAATTCCCACATCCAGAAATGTAACATTCCCTTCCTTCAGAGTGAAAGTACTGTACTTACCAGCTCCAGGACTGTAGCATCCTCACCCATCCTTCAGAGTGCAGGCACTGCAGTTCCCACCTCCAGGATTGTAACTGCACCACCCCTCCTTCAGAGTTTAGGCATTGTACTTTCCACCTCCAGGATTTAAGCTCATCTAGCGTTTTTTTCCTGAAACCATTCATAAATATTTTCTTGCTCTCACTCCAACAGAGTATCAAACCATTAAATCCACTTGTCTCCACTAACTCCGACATAACAAGTGCACAGGCGCCTGCCGGGTTCTGAAGAATCTCTCGCTTTAAATCTCCTTCACACCTTCCCTCCAACCCTTCCTTGGACACCCCTACCTATCCTTCCTTCCTTCCATCCAGGATTTATAAATCCTATTATGTCCCCTGCTATCACATACCCACAAGTCTTCATCAACCCTTCGTACGACTTCTGAATAATACCTTCCATAACCCCACACTAATTTTTGAGCTCTGAGTTCTTGGCATAAAATTCATACCCATAACATTTCCGCTGCCCCCGATCTCCTCGCTGCAATAGTTCAAAAAGCTTGCTCTGTATTAGGTTTTTTAAATCTTCTTTTACTAACCCTTCCAAACTCCTCCACCGACTTTTGCATCTTGTCATCAGAATCTTCCAAAAGAACTGACATCGCCAAAGACCAACGGTAAAACTCCCACTTTGCTTTATGTTCATTAACTTTGAATACCACTCCTCTCTCCAACACCCTAGTATTCACTTATTTTATAACTCCATCTATGAATATGTTAAACAACTATAGTGAAATCACAAATCCCTGTCAAATGGCAACTTTACTGGAAAATAATCTCCTGTCCTGCATTCCCTAACCTGAGCCTCACTATCCTTATAAAAACTCTTAAATGCTTTTTGTAACCTACCATCTATTCAATAGGTTTGTAACACTTGCCATTTTACCTTCCTATCTTCTTATCATTTGTCTTTTCTAAATTCATTAGTGAGAGAAGAAGTACCTTACCTTTATCTAATTGTTTAATTAGTTGGTTCACTGTAAACACTTGGTCAACACATACACATAAAACTTTATTCCTCTGCTTCCCTATTTTCTGTCTTACCCTAACTCTCTTAATAATAATCATATACTCAACATGCTTAGTTCCCTATAAGTCTTACACTCTCATTTGTTCTCATACAATGGAACTTTGCATGATCATTATGTACTTCACATTCATTCATGCATTTTTTTTTTTTATCACACCGGCCGATTCCCACCAAGGCAGGGTGGCCCGAAAAAGAAAAACTTTCACCATCATTCACTCCATCACTGTCTTGCCAGAAGGGTGCTTTACACTACAGTTTTTAAACTGCAACATTAACACCCCTCCTTCAGAGTGCAGGCACTGTACTTCCCATCTCCAGGACTCAAGTCCAGCTTGCCGGTTTCCCTGAATCCCTTCATAAATGTTACTTTGCTCACACTCCAAGCACGTCAAGTATTAAAACATTTGTCTCCATTCACTCCTATCAAACACGCTCCGCTGCCTGTGGAAGTCCAAGCCCCTGCACACAAAACCTCCTTTACCCCCTCCCCCCCCAAACCCCTTTCCCAGGGCCCACCCCCACCCCGCCTTCCCTTCCCCTCGACTGATACACTCTTGAAATCATTTGTTTGCTCCATTCTCTCTACATGTCCGAACCACCCAACAAAACCTTCCCCAGCCCCCTGGACAAAAAGTTTTTGGTAATCCCCCACTCCTCCTAACTTCCAAATAGAAATTTCTATTATATTACACCACACATTGCCCTCAGAATGACTCTCACTGCCCCAGCCCTTTCCCCGCTGCAACATCATTTACCCCCGCTTCCACCCATAAAGAGCGTTGGTAAAAATTTACTCTATACATTCCCCTCTTTTCCCCCAAAGGCAAAGTTTTTTTTCCACAGACTCTAAGGCACCATCATCTTTTTCCCCCATCAATTCTATGATTCACCTATCTTTTATTTGACCCATCCCCTGACAAGTCCCCTCCCAATATTGAAAACGTTTTACCCCCTCTTTCTCTCCCCTCCAATTGATATTCAATCTTTCATCCCTAAACTTTTTTGTTATCCTCATAACTTTTCTTTTCCCCCGTATTCACTTTTTTTTTCTTTTTTGCACACCCTACCCAAAACATCCACCAATTCTGAATTCTCTTCAGAACTCCCAGAGCACAGTGTCTCAGCAAAGAGCAGCTGTGACAACTCCCACTTTGTGTGTTTGATTCTTTATCTTTTAACTCCACGCCTCTTGCCAAGACCCTCGCATTTACTTCTCTTACAACCCATCTATAAATATATTAAACAACCACGGTGACATCACACATCCTTGTCTAAGGCCTACTTTACTGGGAAAAAAATTTCCCTCTTTCCTAACATACTCTAACTTGAGCCTCACTATCCTCGTAAAAAACTCTTCACTGCTTTCAGTAACCTACCTCACACCATACACTTGCAACATCTGCCACATTGCCCCCTATCCACCCTGTCATACGCCTTTTCCAAATCCATAAATGCCACAAAGACCTCTTTAGCCTTATCTAAATACTGTTCACTTATATGTTTCACTGTAAACACCTGGTCCACACACCCCCTACCTTTCCTAAAGCCTCCTTGTTCATCTGCTATCCTATTCTCCGTCTTACTCTTAATTCTTTCAATTATAACTCTACCATACACCTTACCAGGTACACTCAACAGACTTATCCCCCTATAATTTTTGCATATATTAAGCAAATATAATAGCTACACCCCACCTGTTTTTAACATCTTAGTCTTCCGTCTGTCACAGCTGCTTTACCCCTTTTCGTTCTAGCCTTTGTCTCACATGTCTTATGAGATGTTATTCCTCTCTGCCCAATGCACGATTTCACTGCCTCCCTTTCTTCATCAGTGTTCAACAACTCCTCAAAATATTTTCCCTATCTTTGTCTCCTCCTCATCTAAAATCTACCATTTGCTCTTCAGGCTTCTCAACTACTAATTTCACTCCCAATTGTTTTGTTTCTTATTCTCGACAAAATTTGCTGACAAAGACTCATGTGTAAGAACATAAATACAGTGACTGCAACAAAAGTTTTCTTTCATCGATCGTGGAAAAACAGAACAATCATTGATATTTTAGGTGTGTACAAAATTTTTTGTAAAGACTAACCAGTCATGCATCGGACATAATGGAGTATGTAACATGCACGAGACAGTTCAGGGGAGGCAGTTTCTCATATAGAAAATAATGTATTCTCAAAAAGAGGCTAAGATTCACAAATAAACCGCACATAGAAGAGAGGAGCTTACGACGACGTTTCGGTCCGACTTGGACCATTTACAAAGTCACAAAGTGTGACTTTGTAAATGGTCCAAGTCGGACCGAAACGTCGTCGTAAGCTCCTCTCTTCTAAGTGCGCGTTATTTGTGTATCGTTCCAGTCACGGTATTGTGCCATTTTTTGTTATATAGGCTAAGATTGTTTTATGGCTTAATAAAAAGTTTGCAAGTCTAGTGGAACCCTGATATAACAATTGCAAGTGGTCAGAAGTCCCTCGTCCATATACCAGACTTATGAAGGACGTCCGTTAGTTGACCTTGCCTCTCTCTGTGCATCAACATCCTTCACTGTACACTTTATAAAGTATCATACATCCATTGACCGACTGCCTCCTTCACCACAACCATGGACTGACTACCTGCTACTACACTACATCCATTGACTGACTACCTTCTACACCACAACCATTGACTACCTGCTATATCACAACACTTTCACTATCATTCACTCCATAGATGTCCTGACAGTGGCGCACCGACAATGCAGTTGAGATGCTCCTCCAAATTGGAAGCATCCCCACCCGTCCCTCAGAGTGCAGGCACTATACTTCCCACCTCCAGGACTAAAGTCTGGCTAACTGGATTCTCTGAATCCCTTCATAAATGTTACCTTTCTCACACCCAAACAGCACAAAGTCATAAAATCCACTTACTTTCACACACACACCTATCTAATACACTTACAAACCCCTGCTAGATTTCCAGGTCTCCTGCCAACAAAACCTTTACCTCCTCCCTCCAATCTTTCCTAGGAGGACCTCTGCCCCACCTTCCCTCCATTACAGATTTATACACCCTCCAAGTTATCCTGGTCTGCTCCTTTACCTCTAAATGTCCAAACCTCAACAACCTCTCCTCAGCCCTCTGGATAATGCTTTTAGTAATTCCGCACCTCCTAATCTCTAAACTACGAATTCTCTGCATATTTACTTTGCTCTCAAACATGACATTTCCACTGTCTCCAGCCTTCTCCTCGCTGCAACTTTTAAAACCCATGCTTCATACCCATTTAAGAGTGTTGGTATCACTATATTATTATTATTATAATAAAAAAGAAGCGCTAAGCCACAAGGACTATACAGCTGGTATCACTATAGACTCATACATTTCTTTTTTTGCGTCCATGGCTAACGTTCTTTGTCTCCCAATATGCCTCAATGCACCACCTACCTTTTCCTCTCGTAAATTTTATGGTTTGCCTCGTCTTTCATAGACCTTCAGTTTTTCTATACTCTCTCTTTCCAGTTTGACATCCAGTCTTTCATTATCAATTTTTTTGTTAATCTCATCACATTGCTCTTTAATATGCTCACTTTTAATTTCATTATTTTACATAGTACTCTCCTAAATTCGTCCATTAATCACCTTAGGATCTCCCTAAAGCACCGCATCATCAGCAAAAAGCAATTGTGACAACACCCACTTTGTATTAGATTCTTTATCTTTCAACCTCACACTTTTCCCACCACTGTAGCACTGACTTCTTTTACAGCTACAGCCCCATCTATATGTTAAACAACCGTGGTGACGTCATTTATCCCTTTCTAAGGCCTACTTTTACTGGAAAATAATCTCCCTTTCTTCTACATACCCTAACCTGAGCCTCACTATGCTCATGTAAACTCTTCACTGCTTTAAGTAACCTACTACCTATTCCATATACTTGCAACGTCTGCCATATTGCTCCTCTATCCACCCTCTCATATGCCATTTCAAAATCCATAAATGCAACGAAAACTTCCTTACCTTTACTTAAATAATGTTCACGTATATGCTTCATATGTATCTGGTTCTTGGATGATAGTACCCTGGCTGGCACTACAGAATCTCTTCTAGAGGACATCAGAAAAATGTAAGACAGTGGAGAGAGCCTAGGCCTATCTTTAAACCCCACCAAATGCGAAATAGTTTCTTCTAATTGACAGATAATTGTGGATATTAGTGTTGTTTTGCGAGGAGCATGAGCCATCGATCCAGCCAATAGCACTCTCCTTGGCGATCCTCTTGGGACCAATGTTATTGTACACAAATAACCCGCACATAGGAGAGAGGAGCTCAGGACGATGGAAGGCAGGATGAAAGACAATGACACACATGATGCCTTCTACCTACTCACCAGGTGCCTGTCCCTCCCAAAACTTGCCTACTTCTTGAGATGCTCCCCAGCCTTCAGCAGTCCGAAACTCAAGGAATATGACTCCCTCCTAAAGACCATGCTAGAGAGTGTACTGAATCTTTCCTTTGAAGATGGACAGTGGTTGCAAGCCTCACTTCCAGTCAGGCTTGGGGGGCTGGAAGTACGCATATCCTTCCAGCTTTATCCTCCTCCATAGCATCAAACGAGTTAATAAAACAAATTCTTCCGAACAACCTTGGTGACTGAGCAGGAATACAGGATCCTAGTCGTACCAGTGCCATTACCGAATGGAAGACTCTCGCTGCTCCAGCACCAAAACTTAGTGTAGCACTGGCCTACATACAGTCGAGTTGGGATGGCTCGATCGCTGAAAAGGTGCTTGCCAACATGCTTAGGGCTATAACATCAACCAGGGAGATTGTCTCCAAGCTGTGAGTGCACATCACTCTGTGGACTTAGTCCAGTTCCCATTTCAACAATAGGAACACGTCTCAACCCATAGACCCTAAATATTGCAGTAGTTCTCCGTCTTGCTGCCCAAGTTCACATGGAGTGTATTTGGACGATGTGCAAGATGACCAATAATAATAAGTTTATTTCAGTATAATACAATGTTTATACAAGGTGAATGACATTTGGGTGAACATGCAGAAAGCCCCTATATATGCAGAGCATTTCGGGCAAAATATATGGTCTACATGGCCTAAACTGCTCCAAAACCAAGGGCTGTCATGCAAGACACAATGAAGTCAACAACATAATAAAGAGGAGCCTTGCTACAGCTGGATGTCCAGCTGAGAGAGAGCCCTGAATCCTAGCATCCAACAATGCTCACAGTCCCGCAAACTGCCCCGACAGGATCACTATCTATCCTTGTTTTCTCCTACCACCTCCTATATTCTATGTAGACTTTATTTAATGACAGAACACACTGCCAAAAATACAGTAGGGAGTAGAATAACATAGATAACATCTCAGAGCTACATCTCGAATACTTCGTCCAGCTCCCCGGATGCCCAGAATGCATTATTTATATATAAATAAAATATATTATATATATATATATATATATATATATATATATATATATATATATATATATATATATATATATATATATATATATATATATGCAAAACAACCACTGTGAAAGAGTAGCGAAATTCCAAGCGCTTTCGTGACTACTCACATTGTCAAGGAACTATGAAAGTAATACATCAAAGGAAGGCAATTAAAGGGCTTAGACCACACCTCACAGTCAACCCCCACAACAAAGAAACACCTGACGCGCAACAATACCGGACTCGTAAGAAAAGAGGAACACTGCAGTAGGTCCGCTGGTCCAACTAGACAGGTCCTCACGACATCCCACTAACAAAATATTCTACCCATGAAATAAGGTTTATTATTTGTCCAATGTATTATTAAACTCTAACCAAATTTTATTAATTATAAATGAGTCTAATTTATATAAACCTAAGGAAATATTCATATTATTTTCAAAACTGCTTTTTATGAAACAAGATTCAATTATATTCCTGTCAACCATGGACTTGCTTGATACAACTTTCTCAACTTTTTGAAAATCAATTGGATGGTTAAAATTTCTTACATGAATAAATAGAGCATTGGAATCTTGTCCAGTTCTAATGCTATATTTATGTTGTTTTAATCTAAGTTCGAGACTTTTACCAGTTTGACCGTAATAAACTTTATCGCAAATTTTACAAGGAATCTTATAGACACATCCGTCAGCATTTTGGGGGGAATTCTTTATCAAAAGTTTTTTTACTGTATCAAGATTTTTAAATACAACTTTAATATTAAAAGTCTTAGGAAGAGAAGGCATATCAACCAAGTTTTCGTGGTAAGGGAGAACCAACATATTTTTAGTTGAATAAGGTTGGTTGTCCCTTTTTTGGGTTGTAAAAAGTATTTCTAGCAATTTTAAATGATTTATCAATTACATTTCTCGGGTATTTCAGATCAATGGCTATTTCATAAATTTTGGATATTTCTTCATCTATGAACTCTGGACTACAAATACGTAAAGCTCTCAAAAACATTGATGAGATAACAGACAGTTTAACTCTAACTTAATGGGAAGAATAAGAGTGAACATAGGAACAGTTATTTGTAGGTTTTCTGTAAATTTTAAATTTGAATTCATTATTACTCTTAATAATTAAAACATCTAGAAAAGGCAATGAGTTATTTTCCTCAAACTCAACAGCAAAGTACTAGAGAATGGAAAAGGTACAGAAGACAAAGAACTCAGGAAAATAAAGAGATTAGCCGAAGAGCCAGAAATGAATATGCACAGATCAGAAGGGAGGCTCAGCGACAATATGAAAATGACATAGCATCGAAAGTCAAGTCTGACCCGAAGCTGTTGTACAGCCACATCAGGAGGAAAACAACAGTCAAGGACCAGGTAATCAGACTGAGGAAGGATGATGGGGAGTTTACAAGAAACGACCGAGAGGTATGTGAGGAGCTCAACATGAGATTTAAAGAAGTATTTACAGTGGAAACCGGTAGGACTCCAGGAAATCAGAACAGGGAGGTACACCAACAAGTGCTGGATGAGGTACACATAACCAAGGAGGAAGTGAAGAAGCTGCTATGTGAACTTGACACCTCAAAGGCGGTTGGACCAGGCATCTCTCTGTGGGTCCTTAGAGAGGGAGCAGAGATACTGTGTGTGTGCCACTAACAAAGATCTTCAACACATCCACTGAAACTGGGCAACTCCCTGAGCTATGGAAGATGGCAAATGTAGTCCCAATTTTTAAAAAAGGAGACAGACATGAGGCATTAAACTACAGACCTGTGTCACTAACGTGTATAGTATGCAAAGTCATGGAGAAGATCATCAGGAGGAGAGTGGTGGAGCACCTGGAAAGAAACAAGTGTATCGACAACCAGCACGGTTTCAGGGAAGGAAAATCCTGTGTCACAAACCTACTGAAGTTTTATGAGAAGGTGACAGAAGTAAGACAAGAGAGAGGGGTGGATAGGCTGCATTTTCTTGGACTTCAAGGCCTTCGACACAGTTCCTCACAAGAGGTTACTGCAAAATATAGAGGATCAGGCACACATAACAGGAAAGGCACTACAATGGATCAGAGAATACCTGACAGGGAGGCAACAACGAGTCATGATACGTGACGAGGTGTCAGAATGGGCGCCTGTGACAAGCGGGGTTCCACAGGGATCAGTCCTAGGACCTGTGCTGTTTTTGGTATATGTGAATAACATAACGGAAGGGATAGACTCAGAAGTGTCCTTGTTTGCAGATGATGTGAAGTTAATAAGGAGAATCAAATCGGTCGAGGATCAGGCAGGACTACAAAGAGACCTGGACAGGCTACAAGACTGGTCCAGCAACTGGCTCCTTGAATTTAACCCTGCCAAACGCAGTCATGAAGATTGGGGAAAGGCAAAGAAGACCGCAGACACAGTATAGTCTAGGTGGCCAAAGACTGCAAACCTCAGTCAAGGAAAAAGATCTTGGGGTGAGTGTAACACCGAGCACATCTCCTGAGGCGCACATTAATCAGATAACTGCTGCAGCGTATGGGCGTCTGGCAAACCTAAGGATAGCGTTCCGATATCTCAGTAAGGAATCGTTCAAGACTCTGTACCCCATTTACGTCAGGCCCATACTGGAGTATGCAGCACCAGTTTGGAATCCACACCTGGTCAAGCACGTCAAGAAATTAGAGAAAGTGCAAAGGTTTGCAACAAGACTAGTCCCAGAGCTAAGAGGATTGTCCTACGAAAAAAGGCTAAGGGAAATCGGCCTGACGACACTGGAGGACAGGAGGGTTAGGGGAGACATGATAACGACATATAAAATACTGCGCGGAATAGACAAGGTGGACAAAGACGCGATGTTCCAGAGATAGGACACAGAAACAAGAGGTCACAATTGGAAGCTGAAGACTCAGATGAATCAAAGGGATGTTAGGAAGTATTTCTTCAGTCATAGAGTTGCCAGGCAGTGGAACAGCCTAGAAAGGACGTAGTGGAGGCGGGAACCATACATAGACGAGGTATGATAAAGCTCATGGAGCAGGGAGAGAGAGGACCTAGTAGCAAACAGTGAAGAGGCGGGGTCAGGAGCTATGAATCGACCCCTGCAACCACAAATAGGTGAGTACAAATAGGTGAGTACACACACACACACACACACACACATATCACATATATCCTTACCTGCACTACGTAGACAAAAGGCTTAACAGGCCGGGCTTGGCTCTCACCACTTGTCTGGGAAGTGTTCGCTCAGCAGCACAACACTTGTGAGCCCAAGTTGTTTCCCGTTCACAGGTGGTGAGTGTGTGAGACGAAGGAGTTGGTCTCTGAAGGTGTGTTGCTGCCGGTATATTGTTGACAAGCTGAAACTGCCACTCTCCCTCTCTACCTACCTCCGTCACCCACTTCCTCCACACCAACACCCACCCGCCCTCCGCTTTGATCGGCACACTTCCCTAACTTCCAGCAGTCCACATTAATCTTTGACAGAGAAGAATTAATGTAATTTTAACGAACACAATTATTATTAATATGCAGAAAGTTCACAAAGGGAATATTACGTATGAGTTGATTTACAACTTGGGTGGTTGTTGGTGTGTTATGTTGAATGCCTATTGATTACTCGAGGGTCATTATGGCTGCAGTTCACATGTACACAATTCGATACATACATCAGGGAACACAGGAGCGTGTGTCCTGTACAAAGCGGCAACAATTCCTGCGTGAACCACCGCCATAACTGTCAGTAGTGTTACTGTGTACTTCTGTAATATACTTAGATAATACCAGCTACTTATAGTAAGGGTCCTTTCTAGCCGTAACGTCACGAGACCCTCACATGTAAGCCGTGGCCACAGTGTTTATCCTCAGTTTCCCGCTAGGTATAGCAGACGCGATAGGCAGGCCTGGGCTACCCCTCAAGACTCTCTTATATGCCTCCAAGACATCCAACACGTGTTTTTCTTACTCCAATGTCTCCTGACGAACCCCCACAACAAATGGTAGCTGGGATTATCTAAGTATACTACAGAAGTACACAGTAGCACTATTGACATAACCACATCCACGTGAACTGCTCCAGAACTAACTCGTTATTCCAGAAAAGACAGAGACAGAAGGAAATGCTTAGAATCAGCTTATATTTAAAGCAGGGACACCATCACACAGAGTGAGGGAGAATTCCAACTGGTCGGAGCTCTGGCCCAACACTCGCTCAGCAAACTTCACCATCTGACTAAAAATTGTAATATGTAGATAAATGGTTCAGAAAACCAACTAGTTGGTAAATTAGACACATGTGCAACACCTGGATATCTTTATTGGGAAAACGTTTTGCCACACAGTGGCTTCATCAGTATTGTGAAAATCAGAAGCAGTTTGAGGTAATCGGTCCCTCAGCCTGATTACATCGACTCAAGACTGAGGGACTGATTACCTCAGACTCCTGGTTTTCTCCATTCTTCTGCGCATGAGACTGATGAAGCCAATGTTTGGCGAAACGTTTCCGCAATAAAGATACCCAAGTGTTGCACATGTGTCTGATTTACAAACTGTAACATAAAATATAAACTCACACGCACCTCTGTTACAATATTAACTCCTGGTACATAATTCTGCGTTGGCTCTGTACTCTCTGTAGACATAACAAAGCTTGGTATCGAAGTGCAACGTTGGTAAAGTGTTCGAACTGCTTTTGTGATTTGTCAAACGATAGTTTAATCTCTAAAACAGATAACAAGGTACATTTCAGCGTATATACACACAGTGTGTGAGCCTAAAATTACTTTGTATCTTTAATTACCTAGTTGTAATTACCAATTTGAAGGACACAACGAGCTAAATTCGTAGTGACCTTTCTTCTATAATTACGCGTAAGTGCTGTATTAGAGCAGTATTCCCACAGACAACTTGCCCGGGTGTCCCGTCACCTACACATCTTCGTGTCAAGAAATACTTTTTTAATGTTCACTCCACTGGATATATCACATTTATGCAGTGATCAATTAACAAAGTTGCTGTTAAGCGAAATGTGGTGTTGATAAAGCTCTTGGTGAGCGAAAATTATCTTGTTATATAAAGAACACAAATTTAACTAATGTGGCTTTTTATTGTTGCAACGTTTCGCTCTCCAGGAGCTTTATCAAGCCGAAAGTTATCTTAAGAAAACTTTCCAAGTGTTGCATATGTATGTAAAGTTATACATTACACGACAGTTTTGTGAATGTAAATAACATCCTGAAGCTTACTACAAAGGAACGGTGTAGCGAGCACACAGAATAATTCTTGTCCTCCTTATAATGATGAACAGATTTAAATTAATACATTAGGCTGATATCTCGAGAAAATCAAGAAGAGAGAGAGAGAGACAACATAGAGTTTAGTAATAGTTATACATATGTAGTTATACATATGTTATGTGGCGGAGAGCGAAGACAGTGTGACACTGACACAGCTGAGGACTCATACAAGGTGACATCCTTCATGCTGGACGCTAAGTGTCGCTGTTGCTTCAGCTTTTATTGATGAATAAGACACGTATGAAATACTTGAATATCTTCATTATGAAGACGTTTCGTCAACCACTAACTTTAACAATTCAATACAGAGACTGTTGGAAGATACTGAAACTAAAGACAGAAGATGACGAAGTAATCAGTCCCTCAGCCTTGATGGTGTTTACTACCGTTGTCTTGATGAATCTGAAGCATAGGCAGGTGATTGTCTTATACAGGAGTCAGATGAGGTGTAGCAGTTGAAGGCATCGCCACTGTGGAAGGGACAAACTAGTGGCAGTAGGTTATACTTAAGAGTTGGGACAGAGGTTAAGAAACAGGTTGATAAAGGTACACCGGCACAGAGGAGGCCTTCTTCAGCCTCTTTGTTAGCCTCTGGTCAAACTCTTGGGCATGTCCGACTTCCACTAGTGGGTCCCACCCACGGTGACGGTGTCTTCAACTGCTGCACTTCATCTGACACCTATATAAGTCCCCAGCTTCCTGCCTGTGCTTCAGATTCATCAAGACTACAGTTGTGAACACCTTCATCAAGGTTCAGGGACTGATTACCTCATCTTCTATTTCCTCTAGTTTCAACACCTTCACATAATCTATGTAGTGAATTGATAGTCACTGGTTGGCTAGGGTGTTGGACTGATTACATCAAACAACCTCTTTACTTCTTCTATTTAGCCTACCACCAGCGTTGATATCACCAGGAGTGTGAATCATGTCTGTATATAACTAATGAAGCCTGTAGAGCAGCAGAAGCGTTTCATCAATAAAAATACCTAGTGTTGCACAGGTCTTATCAGATTCGTTATACAGTGGATTAGGCTAGTATGGGTCATAGAATATTATTATTATTAGTAGTAGTAGCATTAGTAGTAGTAGTAGTAATAATAATAGTGGTAGTAATAGCAGCAGTAGTAGTAATAGTAGTAGTACCAGCAGCAGTAGTAATAGTAGCAGTAACGCTATGCCCTATTGGGTAAAAGTCCTGCTTTGGAAGATGGTTTATGCGCTAGTGTTAGACCAGCTGAGGGTAAGTGCGAGTGGTAAATGAGAGTCACAGATGGTGCAACAGGGTAGTTCCAGTCAAAGGATCATGAATCCAAGACACCAGTCAAAGGATCATGGATCTAAGACATCAGTCAAAGGATCATGGATCCAAGACACCAGTCAAAGGATCATGGATCCAAGACACCAGTCAAAGGATCATGGATCCAAAACACCAGTCAAAGGATCATGGATCCAAGACACCAGTCAAAGGATCATGGATCCAAGACACCAGTCAAAGGATCATGGATCCAAGACACCAGTCATCGAGCACGTCAGGGCAGCGAAAATGTCAGACAGGGCGTCTGAACCCCGACCTCCCGTTTGACTTCCCGTTGGACCTCCGTCTCATTTGACGTCGAAGAGACCCCGGGGATCTCTTCAACAGTGTTCATGTGCCCAGTTCATAATCGTGAGAACATGGCTTCTCATACACGACACCGATGGAGAGAAGATGGCCAGAAACACAACTGCGGCTTGATGGCAAACATCCTACTGGTCACTCAGACAACGCTGCTGCCATTGGTCTCACAGTCGTTGACTGAGTACTGGAAAATAGTCTGAAAACGGGAGATGAGAGCTGAGTAGGTCGTGAATAGTAACTTGAGTCTGAGTCTGCGTGTTCCCTGCCCTGAACACCAGAGTGTCGAGGGATGTAGCATAAGACGACTTCTTTGCGCCTGCTGGAAATACTGCACAACAATTGTTATACAGTATTTCCAGCAAGCAAAGTTTCTAAATGGTTTGTAAAGCATTTTGTGAGTCATGTAGAGTAATGAACGAGGAGAAGAAGAGGGGAGTACATGGGGAAGACAGATAGGAGAGAACTTTCAGTCGACACCTAGTTCGTCTGCTGAGAAACACTATTTACTTCTACATAGATTAAGAACTGTCATCTGTTATCTAGATGTTTGAGAAAAGTAAAGTAGCACCATAAGCACATCATCTATCAAAGAACTCACTATGAAACGTAGCCTCACACCTCTAACTTTTACAACAGGCGTCTACGCCATCCCTTGTGGATATTGTCTCAAGAATTATGTAGGTGAAACAGGCAAAGATCTCTCGGTCCGACTGAACGAGCATCGAAACGCCAGCAAGAGAGACAACTTAAGGTACGGGACATTTGATGAATTGGAATGAAGGACAGTTCGTCTTCACCGAACAAGGTCTTAGACGCCGACGATATCTGGAAGCCTCGCTAATCATCGTCACCGACATCATACAACATAATACTGGAAATTGTAAACTTTCGAAAACATTAGAATACATGTTACTCAAGCAGGCAAAGCACCACCTACCTAACAACACAGGAATCACATGACCCCATTTTCTACCTATCCTCATCCAAATATGGCATTCTTCAGGTCACCATGCATCACTCACACCTCACTCTCCCCCTTTATATACTATATTTTTAACATTTGTATGCTAGAAGTGATCAAGGTCCCAGGACCGAAACGTTTTCTAATAAATATGTCCTGGTGTTTGCTGGCATGTCTTTCTAATCCATATGATATCGTATTACTCCCACTATACTTCATTGTCCACTATCTAACTGTATATGCAAATGAAGGCCTGAAAATCAGAGAAAGCTGACCTTCTCTTAAATATTCACCATAAAATGAATACAACAATTGTTCCCCATAACCATCGGAAACAATCCCATCCAACAGTCCGACATGACGGAAGGAATAGACTCCGAAGTGTCCCTGTTTGCAGATGACGTGAAGTTGATGAGAAGAATTCATTCGATCGAAGACCAGGCAGAACTACAAAGGAATCTGGACAGGCTGCAGACCTGGTCCAGCAATTGGCTCCTGGAGTTCAACCCCACCAAGTGCAAAGTCATGAAGATTGGGGAAGGGCAAAGAAGACCGCAGACGGAATACAGTCTAGGGGGCCAGAGACTACAAACCTCACTCAAGGAAAAAGATCTTGGGGTGAGTATAACACCAGGCACATCTCCTGAAGCGTACATCAACCAAATAACTGCTGCAGCATATGGGCGCCTAGCAAACCTCAGAACAGCATTCCGACATCTTAATAAGAAATCGTTCAGGACCCTGTACACCGTGTACGTTAGGCCCATATTGGAATATGCGGCACCAGTTTGGAATCCACACCTAGCGAAGCACGTAAAGAAACTAGAGAAAGTGCAAAGGTTTGCAACAAGACTAGTCCCAGAGCTGATATGTCCTACGAGGAGAGGTTAAGAGAAATCAACCTGACGACACTGGAGGAAAGGAGAGATAGAGAGGACATGATAACGACATACAAAATACTGAGAGGAATTGACAAGGTGGACAAAGACAGGATGTTCCAGAGATGGGACACAGCAACAAGGGGACACAGTTGGAAGTTGAAGACACAGATGAATCACAGGGATGTTAGAAAGTACTTCTTCAGCCACAGAGTAGTCAGGAAGTGGAATAGTTTGGGAAGCGATGTAGTGGAGGCAGGATCCATACATAGCTTTAAGCAGAGGTATGATAAAGCTCACGGTTCAGGGAGAGTGACCTAGTAGCGACCAGTGAAGAGGCGGGGCCAGGAGCTTGGAATCGACCCCTGCAACCTCAACTAGGTGAGTACTCACAAATACTAAAATTACATCTTGGCTCGCCCCTTCTCTCTGGAAAGACAACATCACACACCTCCAATATATCAACCCAATCGAGACTTACCATACTCTAAGTCCTAGCTGGTACATCCTGGTCAGCACACCGCAAAATTCTTCTTTAATTTTAAATTACATATATTCTTAGCCAAACTGTACTGCTGCCAAGCGTAGGCATCAGCAGCACCGTCGAACCTCCAAGATCAGGATGCACTCTAAAACATTGTCACGCAAATCATCTGCGGGACCTTACGTTTACCACCTTAATAGGCCTTTAAGGAGAAACAACGCTCGTAAGGCTTGCCACTGGGAGAGTTATAAATTAGTGTGCGAACTGCCTCTCTCTCTGCATCTTTGCACATAAAACGCATCCATACCGCTGCAAGGTAAAGCCTGTCATCAACACTATAAATGAAGCCAATAAATCTACCTCTAACACACAAGCCTTCGTAAAAAGAGTTTACATAATCTCTGCTCCACCTAAACATCTTTCTAAACTGCGAATATCAACCAGCAGTTCCGGCTATTTTCAAATGGAACTATGTTATCCTGACTGCAATAACTCTCCCTAACATTAATATTAAAAAAGCACCAGATGAAGCAAATTTCTGCTTTTACATTAGAAATGAACATTCATCACCCGATACAACAGAAATATATTTACAGATGGATCCCGAATCCTCAATAACAACACACTCTCTGTCACATCCGTACTGAGGCTTCCTCGCTTCTATCTCAAAATGGGATGGAAACTCCCCAAAGACCTATCCATGTCTGCATAACTGTACTATGTGGGAATTATCACGTCTTTATATAATCGCTGGTTGGCGATTATATAAAGACATGATAACCATGTCCTTACATATTACCCCAGAACCTGTAAAAAATTTGTGTATCTCTGCCTCACCATCCAGTAGGAAACAAAAGAATGTGTCATACCAGTTGAGTAGGTACCCGCATTCTGAACAATAATGCACTGTAGTTAATGAGCTAGCCAAGGCAATTCTCTACACCACTACCAACTCCTCTTATAGCACGTAAATGTATTCTGGAAATAGTCATCACAAAACTTAATTGAAGAATGAAAAAAAAAATCATGCTTATCAAGGTACCATGGCACTAGAAACAGAAGTTGGGAAGCTGGAAAGATATAAGACATAACACTGAAGCATCAGGCGCATCACTTCTGGGCTACACTAAGCTAGCAACCCGCAGCTACACTTACACAAACAATATGAACGACAATTGCTCTCATTGCAATGTTCTGGAAACAATATAGCATCTTCTATTATTCTGCTTTCTAATCCTCTGCTTTTTATTCCTCTGCGTCTAATCCTCTGTTATTTATTCCTCTTTCTGTTCCTCTGTTTTCTATTCCACTGTTTTCTTTTCTACTGCTTTCTGTTTCTCTGCTTTCTATTCTTCTGTTTTCTATTTCTCTGCTCTCTATTTCTCTGCTTTCTATTCCTCTGCTTTCTATTCCTCTGCTTTCTATTTCTCTGCTTTCTATTCCTCTGTTTTCTCTTCCCCAATTTTAGATATCACAGTGGAAGAACCATCTTCAAAAGTGGCCTTGTCACTATCAAAATCCCATTCACAAGTGAAAACATTAACACAACTATTTCCACAAGCAACTGCAGTCACAACAGTGAACCAAACACTATTAGCAACTGCAGTCACAACAGTGAACCAAACACTATTAGCAACTGCAGTCACAACAGCGAACCAGACACTATTAGCAACTGCAGTCACAACAGTGAACCAGACACTATTAACAACTGCAGTCACAACAGTGAACCAGACACTATTAGCAACTGCAGTCACAACAGTGAACCAGACACTATTAACAACTGCAGTCACAACAGTGAACCAGACACTATTAGCAACTGCAGTCACAACAGTGAACCAAACACTATTAGTAACTGCAGTCACAACAATGAACCAGACACTATTAACAACTGCAGTCACAACAGTGAACCAGACACTATTAACAACTGCAGTCACAACAGTGAACCAGACACTATTAACAACTGCAGTCACAACAGTGAACCAGACACTATTAGCAATTTGATAAATGAGACACTTGTGCAACATTTGGGAATCTTTATTCTGGAAACGTTTCGCCACACAGTGGCTTCTTCAGTCCAATGCAGAGAAAGGTGGAAGATGAGGAGTTTGAGGTAATCAGTCCCTCAGCACGCATTTCTCCAAACTTGTCTAACCTATATAAACACGATCTGCTTCCACTGGCGACTCCGCCTACCACTGCTCCACCTAGCAACTGTAGTGATAACAGACATTCCTGAACCAGCACACCTAGCAACTGCAGTGACAGCAGACATCCGTAAACCAGCACACCTGGCAACTGCAGTGACAGCAGACATCCGTGAACCAACACACCTAGCATATGCAGTGACAGCAGACGTCCGTGAACCAACACACCTAGCACCTAGCATATGCAGTGACAGCAGACATCCGTGAACCAGCACACCTAGCATATGCAGTGACAGCAGACATCCGTGAACCAACACACCTAGCACATGCAGTGACAGCAGACATCCGTGAACCAACACACCTAGCAGATGCAGTGACAGCAGACATCAGTGAACCAACAACCAGAGTCAATCCTCGCCACAACACGTACAATCAGTGGCAGAAGAACGAGTCTGGTAACAAACTTCACGCATCCTGAAGGAGCCATTTTTGTAAAGAATAGAGTGAACGTTCAGAAAATGACTCGGCGTAATACGCAAAATAAACGAACATGGTAACTGGAGGATGAGTGAAGACGGCAGCTGCATCAGTTACAGCTGAACACAGCTTTTATTGTTATAACTTGTTTAATGACAGCAAAAGGCGGCGCCTACCTCTGAAATAATGATGTGTGGAAAGAGTGAGGGTGGGGAGGGGGTGTAACTCTCACTAGATCTGGCAACACCCCTTACACTTACTAGACTATTCTCTCTCTCTCTCTCTCTCTCTCTCTCTCTCTCTCTCTCTCTCTCTCTCTCTCTCTCTCTCTCTCTCTCAAGGCGTTAATGATAGATGTTACAACGTCAGAGAACTAATAGCAATCAAATCAATCAATTTATCCTCTCTTTGCCTGTGTCTGTATATGTCTGTGTGGACCTCTATGTGTGTCTGTATGTGTCTATGTGGGCCTCTGTGTGTGTCTGTATATGATAGTGTGGGCCTCTATGTGTGTCTGTATAGGTCTGTGTGGGACTGTTTGTGTATCTGTATAGGTCTGTGTGGGACTGTTTGTGTATCTGTTTGGTGGTTGGCTACGTTCATGTTCATAAGTTTCTTTCTCTTAGTGTGTTTACCCTAAGTATATGTTTGTCAGTGTTATGTCTGTCTGTCTGTCTTTCAATTTGGTTGTCTGTCTCTCTTTGTGTTCGTCTGTATTTTCCTGCCTGTGTGTGTGTGTGTGTGTGTGTCTGAATATGTGTGTCTGTGTATCTGTGTATTAGTATATATTTATGAGTGTCAGTGTCGAGTGTGGGTGGATGTTTGTGTATAGATGGATGTCTTTGTGTGGGTGGATGTCTGTGTGTGTGTGGTTGTCTGTGTACTCACCTAATTGTGGTTACAGGGGTCGAGACTCAGCTCCTGGTCCCGCCTCTTCACCGACCGCTACTAGGTCCTCTCTCCCCCTGCTCCATGAGCTTTATCATACCTCGTCTTAAAACTATGTATAGTTCCTGCCTCCACTACATCGCTTGCCAGACTATTCCACTTCCTAACTACTCTATGACTGAAGAAATACTTCCTAACATCCCTTTCACTCATCTGACTCTTCAGCTTCCAATTGTGACCCATTGTTTCTGTGTCCCATCTCTGGAACATCCTGTTTCTATCCACCTTGTCTATTCCACGCAATATTTTGTATGTCGTTATCACGTCTCCCCTGACCCTCCTGTTCTCCAGTGTTGTCAGACCGATTTCCCTTAATCTTTCTTCATAGGACATTTCCCTTAGCTCTGGAACTAGCCTTGTTGCAAACCTTTGCACTTTCTCCAATTTCTTGACGTGTTTGACCAGGTGTGGGTTCAAAACTGGTGCTGCGTACTCCAGTATGGGCCTGACGTACACAGTGTATAATGTCTTGAACGATTCCTTACTGAGGTACCGGAACGCTATTCTCAGGTTTGCCAAGCGCCCATATGCCGCAGCAGTTATCTGGTTAATGTGTGCTTCTGACGATGTACTCAGTATTATACTCACTCCTAGGTCTTTCTCCTTGAGTGTGGGAGGATGTCTGTGTGTGGGTGGATGTCTGTGTGTGGGTGGATGTCTGTGTGTGGGTGGATGTCTGTGTGTGGGTGGATGTCTGTGTGTGGGTGGATGTCTGTGTGTGGGTGGATATCTGTGTGTGGGTGGATGTCTGTGTGTGTGGGTGGATGTCTGTGTGTGGGTGGATGTCTGTGTGTGGGTGGATGTCTGTGTGTGGGTGGATATCTGTGTGTGGGTGGATGTCTGTGTGTGTGGGTGGATGTCTGTGTGTGGTGAATGTCTGTGTGTATAGGTGGATGTCTGTGTGTGTGGGTGGATGTCTGTGTGTGGGTGGATGTCTGTTGTGTGTGGGTGGATGTATGTGTGTGGGTGGATGTCTGTGTGTGGGTGGATGTCTGTGTGTGGGTGGATGTCTGTGTGTGGGTGGATGTCTGTGTGTGTAGGTGGATGTCTGTGTGTGGGTGGATGTCTGTGTGTGTGGGTGGATGGTCTGTGCGTGGTTGGATGTCTGTGTGTGTGGGTGGATGTCTGTGTGTGAGTGGATGTCTGCGTATGGGTGGATGTCTGTGTGTGGGTGGATGTCTGTGTGTGGGTGGATGTCTGTGTGTGGGTGGATGTCTGTGTGTGTGTGGGTGGATGTCTGTGTGTGGGTGGATGTCTGTTTGGGGGTTTGATGTCTGTGTGTGGGTGGATTCTGTGTGTGAGTGGATGTCTGGGGTGTGGTGGGTGGATGTCTGTGTGTGGGTGGATGTCTTTTGTGTGTGGTGGATGTCTGTGTGTGGGTGGATGTCGTGTGATGGGGTGGATGTCTATGTGTGTGGGTGGATGTCTGTGTGTGTGGGGGATGTCTGTGTGTGGGTGGATGTCTGTGTGTGTGTGTGTGTGGGTGGATGTCTGTGTGTTTTGTGTGTGTTAGTGGATGTCTGTGTGTGGGTGGATGTCTGTGTGTGTGGGTGGATGTCTGTGTGTGTGGGTGGATGTCTGTATGTGTGGGTGGATGTCTGTGTGTGGGTGGATGTCTGTGTGTGGGTGGATGTCTGTGTGTGGGTGGATGTCTGTGTGTGTGGGTGGATGTCTGTGTGTGGGTGGATGTCTGTTTGGGGGTCGATGTCTGTGTGTGGGTGGATGTCTGGTGTGAGTGGATGTCTGTGTGTGTGGGTGGATGTCTGTGTGTGGGTGGATGTCTGTGTGTGTGGGTGGATGTCTGTGTGTGGGTGGATGTCTGTGTGTATGGGTGGATGTCTATGTGTGTGGGTGGATGTCTGTGTGTGTGGGGTGGATGTCTGTGTGTGGGTGGATGTCTGTGTGTGTGTGTGTGGTGGATGTCTGTGTGTGGGTGGAATGTCTGTGTGTGTGGGTGGATGTTTGTGTGTGTGGTGGATGTCTGTGTGTGTGGGTGGATGTCTGTGTGTGCGTGGATCTCTGTGTGTGGGTGGATGTCTGTGTGTGGGTGGATGCCTGGTGTGGGTGGATGTCTGTGTGTGGGTGGATGTCTGTATGTGTGGGTGGATGTCTGTGTGTGGGTGGATGTCTTGTGTGGGTGATGTCTGTGTGTTGGTGGATGTCTGTGTGTGGGTGGATTCTGTGTGTGGGTGGATGTCTGTGTGTGTGGTGGATGTCTGTGTGTGGGTGGACTGTTGTGTGTGGGTGGATGTCGTGTGTGGGGGGAGTCTGGTGGGGTGGATGTCTGTGTGTGGGTGGATGTCTGTGTGTGGTGTAAGTCTGTGTGTGTGGGTGGATTCTTGTGTGTGGGTGGATGTCTGTGTGTGGGTGGATGTCTGTGTGTGGGTGGATATCTGTGTGTGTGGGTGGATGTCTGTGTGTGGGTGGATGTCTGTGTGTGGGTGGATGTCTGTGTGTGTGGGTGGATGTCTGTGTGTGGGTGGATGTCTGTGTGTGGGTGGATGTCTGTGTGTGGGTGGATGTCTGTGTGGGTGGATGTCTGTGTGTGGGTGGATGTCTGTGTGTGTGGTGATGTCTGTGTGTGGGTGGATGTCTGTGTGTGGGGGGATGTCTGTGTGTGGGTGGATGTCTATGTGTGGGGGGTTTTGGTGTGTGGGTGGATGTCTGGTGGGGGGATGTCTTGGGGGGTGGGTCTGTGTGGTGGGTGGTGTCTGTTGTTGGGTGGATTCTGTGTTGTGGGTGGATGTCTGTGTTTGGGGGGGGATGTTGTGTGTGGGTGGATTCGTGTGTGTGGGGGATGTCTGTGTGGGGGTGGATGTCTGTGTGGGGGTGGATGTCTGTGTGTGGGTGGATGTCTGTGTGTGGGGGGAGTCTTGTGTGAGTGGATGTCGTGTGTGGGGGATGTCTGTTGTGTTTATTTATTCTTTGTTTTTTAAATTTTAAAACATATAATTTACTTAATAGAAAGTTATTAAATTTTCTTTTTCCTGTTTCCTTACAATTTGTATATTCATTTCTAGTTTCCCTAGAATCTTTGATAAGTTAAGATCAAAAATACACGATATCAAGACTGGAAACAATACACAAATAATTATAATCAACGTAGGGGAGAGGTCTCACGACGAGTTCGGCCCGGCTTGCCCATTTAAAAAATAGCCAAGTCGGACCAACACGTCGTCGAAAACCTTCTCTCCCCTGTGTGCGGATTATTTGTTAATATAAATTTCTTGAGTACCTACTTCCCTATATGAAAACAATACTTCTCTCCTCGTTCTCCATCACTCTCCATCTTCACATTCCCTTCATATTCCTGTCTGGGATAAACTGTTCGTTCCCCTTCGTGTAACTACCAACCTTTGAAAGGATATTATAGTTCCTTTGTAATAAGTACTTGTTCCTTTAATGTCAGTAAAATATAATTATAAAGGGCTGTAATTCCCTGTCTTATTTTGTAATCTTTCCCGTTTTGAGTTTCTTCTTTCACCCCTAAATCCATTTCATTGCATATTTGCAAGAATCATAAGACCGTGATTGCAGATATGAAGAAATACCTTGGTTTTATTTTCCCATTTTCTCTGTGGTTGCTGCCCTCTTATGGTTTTTACTGTTCATTGATGGTTTTTTTTAAGCCTCCATGATGGTTTGTTGAAACCTTCTCATTGATGGTTTCTTTCTGCTTCTCTTGATTGTGTGTTGCTGCCCCCATTGATGGTGTTTGCTGCCTCTATTGGGGTTGGGCCCCTCATTGATGGTTTTTTACTCCTTCATTTAGGTTTCTTGCTGCTTCTCATTGATTGTGTGTTTCGCCCCCTTTACTGATGGTTTTTTGCTGCCCTCATTGATTTTGTGTTGCTGCCTTTCATTGATGGTTTTTTGCTGCCCTTTACTGATGGTTTGTTGCGCCTTAATTTTGGGGTGTTGTGCCTCTCATTGATTGTGTGTTGCGCCTCCATGATGGTGTGTTGCTGCCTCTCATTTATGGTTTTTGCTGCCTCTCCTGATGGTTTGTTTCTGCCTCTATTTTGTTTTTGTTGCTGCCTTTTATTTATGGTTTTTTTGCTGCCTCTATTGATGGTTGTTGCTGTTAATTGATGATTTGTTAAGCCCTTTTATTGATGGTTTGTTGCTGCCTTCATTGATGGGTGTTGCTGCCCCTCACTGATTGGTGTTTGCTGCCCTCACTGTGATGTCTTCCTGCCTCTCATTGATGGTGTGTTGCTGCCTCTCTTGATGGTTGTTCCCCCTCACTGACGGTGTGTTGCTGCCTCTCACTGATGGGGTGTTGCTGCCTTACTGCGGTGTGTTCTGCCTCTCTCCGTGGTGGGGTTGCTGCCTCTCCTGAAAGGTTTTTGCTGCCCCCACTGACGGTGTGTTGCTGCTACTCACTGATAGGTTTGCTGCCTCCACTGACGGTGTGTTGCTGCCTTCCTGAGGTCGTTTCTGCCTCTCATGATGGGTGTTGCGCTACTCATGATATGTGTTTCTGCCTCTTCTGCGGTGGGGTTTTTCTGCCCCTCACTGAGGGGTGTTGCTGCCTCCGCTGATGGTGTGTTGCTGCCGATCATTGATGGTTGTTGCTGCCTTCACGTGCTGTGGGTTTTGCGATATTAAAGGGTTTTTTGCTGCCCCCTCACTGATGGTGTGTTGCTTCCCTCACTGACGATGTGTTGCTGCCCTCACTGCGGTGCGTTGCGCCTCTCACTGACGTGTGTTTTGCCTGTCACTGATGGTGTGTTGCTGCCTCCTCCCATGGGGTTTGCTGCCTCTCACTGATGAGTGTTGCTGACTTCACGATGGGTGTTTCTGCCTCTCACTTTTGTGTTGCTGCCACCATGAAGTGTGTTGGCCCCTTTTTTCTGACGGTGTGTTGCGTTCACTGTTGTGTGTTGCTGCCTCTCCTGGTGTGTTTTGCTTTCACTGACGGTGTGTTGCTGCCTCTCACGATGGTGGTGCTACCCTTTATTGACGGTGTGTTGCTGCCCTTCATCATGCTGTGTTTCTCCAATCATTGTGGGTGTTGCTGCCTCTCATTGATTGTGTGTTGCTTCCTCTCACTGACGGTGTGTTGCTGCCTCTCCTGACGGTGTGTTGCTGCCTTTCACTGATGGGTGTTCCTGCCTCTCACGACGTGTGTTTCGCCCTCATGATGGTGGTTTCTCTTCTCATTGAGGTGTGTTTCTTCCTCTCACGGTGTGTGTTGTGCCTCCACTGGGGTGTTGCCCTCTTTCCTGACGGTGTGTTGTGCCTCTCACGAGGTGTTTTCTGCCTCTCACTGATGGTGTGTTGCTGCCCCTCTTGATGGGTGTTGCGCCCTCACGATGCTGTGTTGCTGCCCATCATTTATGGGTGTTGCTGCCTCTCATGATGGTGTGTTTTGCCCTCACTGACGGTGTGTTGCTGCCCTCATGACGTGTGTTGTGCTTCTCTTGATGGTTTTGTTTTGCCTCTCACTGATGTGTGTTGCTGCCGACCCTTGATGGTGTGTTGTGCTTCTCATTGTTGTGTGTTGCTGCCTCTCACTGAGGTGTGTTGCTGCCTTTCACTGAAATGTGTTGCGCCTTCACGATGGGGTGTTGCTGCCTCTCATGTGGTGTTTTCTGCCTCTCTTGAGGTGTGTTTGGCCTCTCGTTGGTTTTTTGCTGCCCATCATTCATGGTGTGTTTTCTGCTTACTGATGATATGTTGCTGCTCTCACTGATGGTGTGTTGTGGGGCCCCTCACTGATAAAGTGTTTCTGCCTCCATTATGGTGTGATACCCCTCTCACTGATGGGGTTTCGCCCCTCACTGAATGTGTTTCTGCCTCCACTGACGGTTGTTTTCGTTTTCACTGATGGTGGTTGCTGCCTCTCATGTGGGGTGTTTTACCTCCACTGACGGTGTGTTGCTGCCTCTTCCCCATGGTGTGTTTTTTGCCCCCACTGATGGGTGTTTCTGCCCCCACTGATGGGGTGTTTCTCCTCACTGATGATTTTGCTGCCTCTCTCCCTGGTGCGTTGCTGCCCCTCACTGTGTGCTGTGCCCCTCTCTGATGGGGTGTTTCGCCCTCATGATGGGGGGTTGCGCCTCAATGTGGTGTGTTGTGCCTCTCACTGATGGGGTGTTGCTGCTCTCACTGACGGGGTTTTGCTGCCCTCTTGATGTGTCTTTCTGCCCCTCAATGATGGGGTGTTGCGCCTCTCACTGACGGTGGTTGCTGCCCCTCTTGTGGTGTGTTGCTGTCTCAATGATGGGGTGTTGCTGCCTCTCAAAGATGGGGTGTTTCTGCCTTCACTGCGGGTGTTTCTGCCCTCACTATGGTGTGTTCTGCCTCTCCTGATGGGGGGTTGCTGCTCTCAATGAGGTGTGTTGTGTTCCTGAGGTGTGTTGCTCCTCCTCCGACGGGTGTTTCTCCCCTCACAGGTGGTGTGTTGCGCCTCTCACTAGGTGTGTTGTGCCTCTCCTGATAGTGGGGTTTCTGCCTCTCACTGACGGGTGTTTCTGCCCGTCATGGGGTGTTTCTGCCTTTTAACTGACGGTGTGTTTTGCTGCCCTCACGATGGTGGTTGCTGCCCTTCACTGATGGTGTGTTGCTGCCTTTCACTGACGGTTGTTTATGCCCAAACGTTGATTTGTGTTGGTGCCCCTCCGCGGTGTGTTCTGCCAATCGTTTTGTGGTGTGCCTCACATGATAGTGTGTTTTCTGCCAATCGTTTATGTTGTTTGGTGCCTCTCACTGACGGGGTGTTGGTGCTCTCACTGACGGTTTTGCTGCCTCTAGACGGGTGTTGCTCCTTTACTGCGGTGTGTTTTTGCCTCTCACTGACGGGGTGTTTTCTGCCTCTCATGACGGTGTGTTGCTGCCTCCACGAGGTGTGTTGCTGCCCCCACGACGGTTGTTGCTGCCCCTCACGACGGGGTGTGTGCCCTCTCACTACGGGGGTGTTGCTGCCCTCACTGACGGGTGTTGCTGCCTCTCACTGACGGTGTGTTGCGCCTCTCATGACGGTGTGTTTCTGCCTCTCATTGATAGTGTGTTGCGCCTCTCATACGGTTGTTGTGCCTCTCGATAGTGTGTTGCTGCCCCTCATGCGGTGTGTTTTTCCTCTCATTGATTTGTTTGCTGCCCCTCACGACGGGGTTTGCTGCCTCCATTGAAGTGTGTTGCTGCCTCTCACTGCGGTGTGTTTTCTGCCTCTCATTAAAATGGTTCTGCCCCTTATACTGTTTTGGGCCTTCACTGACGGTGTGTTGTGTCGCTTCAGTTTACCAAACCTAATTATGAAAAAGTCTGGCATTATGTAATAAATCTCTCCATTTATTTGACTTTCACCTCAAGGCCCTCATTGAGTTTTTTTAAAACCCCGAAATAAATTTCCGGTATTTTCATTAAAGTTCTAAAATTTTAATCTCTCTTCTTTCCCCCTTTCCCCATATTGATATTGACTTTGTAAAAAATTTTTTTAAAATTTTTTCTCCATTTTAAATTTCTTTAAAAAAATTTTAATTTTTTTGATTTTTTATTTCAATTGCCCAAATTTTAAACTTATCAATATTTTAATTTTTTTCCTATTGTTTTCCCCCACGGGTTTTTTTCCCGAATAAAATTTTTAAAATTTGTTTTCCGTTTTGTTTATTTGAAAAACTCTTTGTTTTTGCTTTTAACTTGTTAAAAATTTGAATTACCCATTTTTATTTTTAAAAAAAAAATCCTAAAGGTTTTTTTATTTTACCATATTTTCCCTTTGTTTTTTTCTTTTCACTTCCTCTGGTTTATTTTAAAAAAAATTTTATGGTTTTTGGCCCTTTTATTTAAAAAAGGGTCTCTTTTTCCCCCCTTGGGACCTCTTCGTGTTTTTCTTTTATTTTTTCCAAAAATGTTTTTTTAAAAACTTTTTTTTTAAACCTTAAATTCTCTGATTCCTTGATGGTTTTAACGTTACTCAACATTCCTTTCTTGGCTTAATCAGTGTAAATATTATTATCAGTGACCTGTTTGTCTTTCTCATATTTTTTGATTTTATTTACGTGTTTTTTTTCTCTTGTACTTTCCATTCGTGAGTTTATTATAAGCCTCTCCTCACTTAACGACGGAGTTACATTCCTAAGACCACATCGGTAAACGAATTCGTCACTAAGTGAGGAGCATACTGTACTAATGGTAGTGGGTTCGTGTCAACCATCTTTGATGTTGTTTTAATGTCACCTTTGCACCATTTCTGGTATATTTTTAAATGTTTATACAGTAGTTTACTGTAAATTGTAATAAACAGAATAGAGGAAATCAGCTGTAATATACATTAATTAGGCATGCATGCTTGCCAGAGAATCCGTCGTAAGTCAGAGTCGTCAGTAAACAAGTATGTCGCTAAGTGAGGAGAGGCTGTATTGATCTCTATCAAAACGCTGTTGACATAGATAAAATAACTGTTTTATCTGTCAACAGTGGCTTCTCTCTAATTTCTATATTTATATTGGCACTAGAAGCGAATTCTTCACCTAATACCACTTCTTGTTCAACCTCTGTCTCTTCTCTAGTAAATTTTGCAAACCTATCTTCAGTCTTAAATTTATATTCTTGCAGACCTTTCCTCGCCTTCTCTAAGCTTTTTTTTTTTTATTATTCGCCGGTATTGTCCCGGCCCGGGTCTTTTCCAATAGTGGTGACCTGGCCTTGGCTCCCTGTCTGGGGAGTATCTCGAGACCTAAGTCTCCCATGGGAGGAGATACAAGTACCCCCTCATCTTTGGGACCAAATGTCCCCAGGCCTAGCCACAGTCCCCGCCCTCACGGGGCCCGCAGGGAGAAGCTAGACCTCTGGTCTGCCATCTGCCCCACCCCAAAGGGGCTCGTGGGGATGGCAGTCTTGTGAGCTGCAGGTGGTAGCAAGCTCAGGCTCCCTGTGTAAGCTTTTGTTGACATTTATAGGTATTCTGTGACAGCTGCACTTTCTGTTTTAATTCTGTCGTCTGCTCAGTTATTGCTGCACGCACAACTAAATGTTACCCAACTCTGTACAAACATTATATCATTCTGAAATTAAATTATTATTATTATTATTATTATTATTATTATTATTATTATTATTATTATTATTATTATTATTATTATTATTATTATTATTATTATTAATTTCATTAACCCTATGATCCTTATTTTTAGCCAGTTCCTGATCTGTCACCTCTCTCACTCACTCTCCTTCATTACCTCAGGTTTCTCACTTAATGTCTTAGGCAGTTATCGTAAGGAGGCTTTAAAAACATTTATCCATTAATCTAAGCAGCATTTTCCTTATTCAATTTCTCTATGAACCCTTCATGGTTCACCTGAAGTTATTCACTTCAATCACGTTATTGATCCACACACTCACTGGTTTAGTTATCTGAGGGTATATATGACAGCTGTGCTTACACTGTGTATCCCTGCACCACTGTACCCTGCACCACTGTACCCTGCACCACTGTACCCTGCACCATTGTACCCTGCATCATTGTACCTTGCACCGCTGTACCCTGCACCAATGTACCTTGCACCATTGTACCCTGCATCATTGTACCCTGCACCACTGTACCCTTCACTACTGTACCCTGCACCACTGTACCCTGCACCATTGTACCCTGCTCCATTGTACCCTGCACCACTGTACCCTGCTCCATTGTACCCTGCACCATTGTACCCTGCACCACTGTACCCTGCACCATTGTACCCTACACCACTGTGACCTGCACTACTGTACCCTGCACTACTGCACCCTGCTCCACTGTACCTTGCACCACTGTACCCTTCACTATAGTACTCTGCATAACTGCACCCTGCACCACTGTACTCAGCACTACTGTGCCCTGCACCACTGTACCCTGCACCACTGTACCCTGCACCACTGTACCCTGCACCACTGTACCCTGCACCACTGTACCCTGCACCATTGTACCTTGCACCACTGTACCCTGCACTACTGTACCCTGCACTACTGCACCCTGCTCCACTGTACCCTGCACCGCTGTACCCTGCACCACTGTACCTTGCACGACTTCAACCAGCACTACTGTACCCTGCACCACTGCACCCAGCACTACTCTACCCTGCACTACCGTACCATGCACTACTGTACCATGCACCACTGTATCATGCACCACTGTACCCTGCACCACTGTACTCTGCACCACTGTACCCTGCACCACTTCGCCCAGCACTACTGTACCCTGCACTGCTGTGCCCTGCACTACTGTAAAATGCACTACTGTACCATGCACTACTATACTCTGCACACTGTACCCAGCGCTACTGTACCTTGCACTACTGTACCCTGCCCTACTGTACCATGTATTACTGTACCATGTACTACTGTACCGTGTACTACTATACCCTCCACTACTGTGCCATGCACTACTGTACCATGTACTACTATACCCTGCACTACTGTTCCATGTACTACTGTACCCTACACTACTGTACCATGCACTTCCATACCCTGCACTACTCTACCCAGCACCATTGTACCCTGCACTACTGTACCCTACACTACTGTACCATGCACTTCTGTACCCTGCACTACTGTACCCAGCACCACTGTACCCTGCACTACTGTACCCAGCACCACTGTACCCTGCACTACTGTACCCAGCACCACTGTACCCTGCACTACTGTACCCTGAACACTGTACTCTGCACTACTGTACCCAGCACCACTGTACTCTGCACTACTGTACCCTGAACACTGTACCCTGCACTACTGTACCCTGAACACTGTACTCTTACAAATACAAAGTACGAATACAAATTCTTCATTTCTTTCCTGCAGTATACCGATAATGTAGTTAACATGTGCTAAAATATTGTAGGACACGTAACGCCACTAACACGGGGTGCGTCTCAGCCACACTGATCCTAATGCTTATAGACTGCTTAACAACTAGAAATGGATTATTAAATATTCTTAAATATACTGTATTAAATACGTTATTCTTACCTTCAAAAATGTTCCATATTAATAATTTTAATATATTTTTTGGGGGTATGACACAGATATAAAACACTACTACCTACACTACGATGGAGGCACAGTGCTCTCTTGCCAGGATGAGGTGTTTGAATCTCCGGTACCACTGGAAAGCATGAGGGACGTGTTTCCATAAGATACCTCTTGTCCCTGTTCACCCATTTATTTATTTATTTATTTATTTATTTATTTATTTATTATAAATTTGAGCACACATACAGAGGTACAAAAAAATACAGATAAGAGCAGCATGCCAAAGCCACTTATACTATGCATAGCATTACGGGCTGGCTTAAAATTAACTTAAGATTAACTGAGCAATGATGAAGTCAGTGATAAAACATTAATGTAAACAGATTACTATAAAGCACAAGTGAGTATTACAAAGACAGGTCATATGGTTGCATTCAGTCATATGAAGGATTCTGTTAGGTAGTGTATTTAAAAAATAATAAAGTTAGATTCGGTTTTAGGTTTAACATTTATGTGATATAATTGTGAGAAACATTTAAGATATACAATTTATAAGGTTCAGTTATTCAGTATTTATTTGGTTTTGGGTGAGTAAGTGATCTTTGAGTAGAGACTTGAATTTATAAACAGGTAGTGTTTCTTTATATTTACAGGTAATGAATTCCAGATTTTAGGGCCTTTTATGTGCATTGAGTTTTTGCATAGTGTGAGATGAACACGAGGAACATCAAAGAGTGATCTGTGCCTTGTGTTATGGTCATGTGTTCTGTTGAGGTTGGCAAGGAGATGTTTGAGGGGAGGGTTAATATCAGAGTTAAGTGTTCTATGTATGTAATAGGTGCAGTAATAAGTATGGATGTTTTGTATGGTGAGTAGGTTTAGTGTATTGAATATTGGTGGAGTGTGCTGCCTGTAGTGAGAATTTGTTATCATTCTAACTGCAGTCTTTTGTTGGGTAATTAGTGGTCTGAGATGGTTAATTGTTGTTGAGCCCCATGCACAAATTCCATAGGTGAGATAGCGGTAAATAAGAGAGTGATATAGGGCCAGGAGGGCTGACTGTGGAACATAGTACCGTATCTTCGATAGTATGCCTACAGTCTTGGAAATTTTCTTAGAAATTTGTTGTATATGCGTATGAAATTTGAGTCTATTATCAAGGTGGATTCCTAAGAATTTTCCCTCTGTTAGCTTTGTGATAGGTGATCCGTTTATCATTATGTTAAGAGGGACATCTGTAGCTCTGTTACCAAACTGAATGAAGTAGGTTTTTGCCAATGTTTAGTGTAAGTTTGTTAGTCCTCATCCAGGTAGATATTTTCTGTAATTCGGTATTTACAGTATTGGCTAGTGTGACTGGGCTCGGGTGAGAGAAGACGTATGTAGTGTCATCTGCAAATAGTGTGGGTTTGAGTAATTGCGAAGCATTTGGAAGGTCATTTATGTATAGGAGAAAGAGAAGAGGGCCAAGGACACTTCCCTGTGGGACACCAACTGTAATTGGTTGCGCAGAAGAGTTTGCCCCATTTGCGTACACATATTGGCTTCTGTTGCTGAGGTATGACTTGAGGTAGTTGAGGGAGTGCCCTCTTATACCATAGTGTGACAATTTTACGTGGAGCAAGTCATGGTCAACTGTATCAAAAGCTTTACGTAAGTCAATGAAGATCCCCAGTGGGACTTCTTTTTTCTCTATTGCAGTGTATATATGTTCTAGCATGTGTATAATAGCATCATTAGTATTTTTATTAGGCCTGAATCCAAATTGGCAGGGGTTGAGTATGTTTTGGGAGATAAGGTAGGAGTAGATTCGTTTATGAATTAATTTTTCGAAGATTTTTGAGAGAGGGTGTAAGTTGGATATTGGCCTATAGTTATTCAACTCTGTTTGGTCTCCTCCTTTGTGGATCGGGGTGACCCTTGCTATTTTGAGTACTGTAGGGAAGGTGGAGGATTCAATGGATTTGTTAAAGAGTGTTGCAATGATTGGAGATAGCACTTGTGACACTTTTTTGTATATAAAGGGTGGTAAGGTACTTAAATCTCCTGCCTTGTTTTTTAGTGCATTGATAATAAGGGAGACTTCGTATGGGTTAGTCGGAGCTAGGAACAGTGTGTTCGGGTAGTTGCCGGTGAGGTAGTCATTTGGTGGGGTATCTGAGCTTGGGATTTTATTGGCAAGGTTTTGTCCTATAGTGGAGAAGAAATCATTGAGTCTGTTTGCTGTTTCTGTTGGTGGGAGTTGGGGTTCATCTGATTTTGCTAATTTTATTTCGCTATTTCGTGATATCTTTTTTGTTCCCAGAATTTCTGATAGGGTTTTCCAGGTCTTTTTTATATCACCTCGTAAGTTGGATAATCTGTTCTCATAATACAATTTTTTTGCCCTTCTTATCAGGCTGGTTAGGATTGACGAGTAACGTTTTGTTTAGTCTCTGGTTATGTGACCCATTCTGTACTGTTTTTCATATTGGTGTTTTGTATTTATGGATTTGAGAATGCTGGGTGTTAGCCAGGGACTGTTCAGTCTCTTTGCTGTCATCTGTTTAGTTTTTTTAGGGCAGTGCTTGTTATAGAGGTATTGGGTCTTTTTTAGAAATTATTAATACATTCGTCAATATCTGTATAGATTTCTAGCTCAGTGTGCCAATCAATGTTTGCTAATGCTGTTGTGAAGTTATTAATGGCTGCCTCATTGTGAAGTCTGAAGGTGACTTTAGTAGTGTCTTGGGGTAGTTTACCAAGAGTTGTTATGAGGAAAGTAGGGTAGTGGTCTGTGGTATTATCTGTAATTATGCCTGATTTTAAAGGGGATATGGTGTTGGTCCAGATGTGGTCAAGTAGGGAAACACTAGTCTCTGTAACTCTTGTAGGTTTTGTTACTGTTGGTAGTAACATACAGTTACTCATTGTGTTTGTGAATTCAGTAACGTGTGGGTCCTGGTCTTGCAGGAGATTTATATTGAAGTCACCTGAGAGTAGTAAGTGATCTTTGTTCATGCGTGCATCAGTTATCATACTTCCTAGATTTTGACTAAATTGGCTAATGTTTGACTGTGGAACTCTGTAGATGTTTATCAATGTGAGAGGTTTTTGTAGGTATTTGGATTTGAATTTAGCTATTATATATTCCCCATGTTCATCCCTTGTGCAAGTATTAGTGATACATTCTAGTTGGTCTGAGTAGTATATGGCTGTGCCACCCCCTTGTTGGTCTGGCCTACAGTTGTGTATGGCTGTGTAACCAGGAATGGCATAGACATCTGTACTATCAGGCTTTAGCCAGGTTTCAGTTAGTGTAATGATGGACATATTGGCATGTAAGGAATTTAGTAATGCTATGAGGTCATCAGTATAATATGGCTACCTGGGTGTTAGTCGACTGGTGTGGGTCGCATCCTGGGATAAAATTGACCTAATTTACTCGAAATGCTCTGCATAACAAGGGGCTTTCTATATAGTAGTATGTTATTGATGTCAGCTAGGACTGTATATCTTGTACATGTTCTTGTAGAAATAAAGATATATTATTATTATTATTATTATTATTATTATTATTATTATTATTATTATTATTATTATTATTATTAATAGTATTATTATTATATAAACTGTTCTCGGAGGAGTGTTGAGGGGAATAGAGGATGGACGGGTGGGTAGACGAATGTGTGGAGAGGTAGGGGAAGGGTAGTGGAGGGGTAGGTAGTAGAAGGGACCGCAGGGGAGGGTTGTTGAGGGGAGAGCAGCGGAGGGGAAGGGAGGGTGGTGGAGGGGAAAGAATGGTAAAGTAGTGGAGGGGAAGGGAAGGGATGGAGAGGATGATGGTGGGGGGGAAGATGGGAGAGTTGTGGACGGGAAGGGAAGAGAGGGGAGGGGAGGATGGTGGAGGGGAAACGATGGGAGAGTAGTGGAGAGAAAGGGAGGGGAGGACAGCTGAAGGGAAAAGACAGGAGATTAGGGGAGGGAAGGGAGGGAAGGGAGGGGAAGGAAAGGGAGGGAGGGGAGGGGATGGAGGGGAGGGAGGGGAGAGGCACGAACCACAACACTCCGGACACCAATTGTATATGGAAATGTTGCTGCTTTTGTGTACAACTTAGTTGATGAAGATCCGCACTTCAGTCCCCTGGTGGTGGCAGCAGTCCCCTGGTGGTGGCAGCAGTCCCCTGGTGGTGGCAGCAGTCCCTTGGTGGTGGCAGCAGTTCCCTGGTGGTGGCAGCAGTCCCCTGGTGGTGCCAGCAGTCCCCTGGTAGTGGCAGCAGTTTCTTGGTGGTGGTTGCAGTCCCCTGGCGGTAACAGCAGTCCCCTGGTGGTGGCAGCAGTCCCCTAGTGGTAGCAGCAGTCCCCTGGCGGTGGCAGCAGTCCGCTGGTGGTGGCAGCAGTCCCCTAGTGGTGACAACAGTCTCCTGGTCATGGTAGTGGACCCTGATGGTGTCAGTGGTCTCCTGGTGGTGGCTTGGGTCCTCTGGTTGTGGTAGTGGTCCCTTTCTGGTGGCAGTGGTTTTCTGGTGGTGGCAGTGGTCCCCTGATGGTGGTAGTGATCCCCTGATGGTGGCAGTGTCCCCTGATTGTGGCAGTGGTCCTCTGGTGGTGACAGTGATCCTCTTGTGGTGGTAGTCACCCTCATTGGACCAGACACAAGGCACAGTGGTCCAACACAGTCACCCTCACTGGACCAGACACAAGGCACAGTGGTCCAACACAGTCACCCTCACTGGACCAGACACAAGGCACAGTGGTCCAACACAGTCACCCTCACTGGACCAGACACAAGGCACAGTGGTCCAACACAGTCACCCTCACTGGACCAGACACAAGGCACAGTGGTCCAACACAGTCACCCTCACTTGACCAGACACAAGGCACAGTGGTCCAACACAGTCACCCTCACTGGACCAGACACAAGGCACAGTGGTCCAACACAGTCACCCTCACTGGACCAGACACAAGGCACAGTGGTCCAACACAGTCACCCTCACTTGACCAGACACAAGGCACAGTGGTCCAACACAGTCACCCTCACTGGACCAGACACAAGGCACAGTGGTCCAACACAGTCACCCTCACTTGACCAGACACAAGGCACAGTGGTCCAACACAGTCACCTCACTGGACCAGACACAAGGCACAGTGGTCCAACACAGTCACCCTCACTGGACCAGACACAAGGCACAGTGGTCCAACACAGTCACCCTCACTGGACCAGACACAAGGCACAGTGGTCCAACACAGTCACCCTCACTTGACCAGACACAAGGCACAGTGGTCCAACACAGTCACCCTCACTTGACCAGACACAAGACACAGTGGCCCACTAGACCAGAAAGTTTTAGTACACACGTAGATGAAATCTCAATATAAATATCTAATTAGTGAAATTATTAAAAATTTCGATTTCTGGTTGACTAAACTGGTATATTGGAGAGACTGGTGAGGAAAGAAGAGGCCCGGGGGGAGCGGGAGGGAGACCGGGGGTTAAGAACTGACGTCAGTAGTGGGAGGGAAAGAGACCAAGAGAAGACCCACAAGAAGACAGGAAGACACTGGCGGATGAAAATGTGAATGAGAAGATGGCGGCTGAGGAGGAAGGGGGTGTGGGTGAGGGAGGGGGTTAATGAGAGAGAAGGTGAGGGAGGGAGGGAGGGGTTGGGGATGGAAGGTGAGTGTTTTTATAGGGAGAGGGGTGGGGGAGGGAAAGTAAGTGTTGTGAGGAAAGAGAGAGAGAAAGAGAGAGAGAGAGAGAGAGAGAGAGAAGAGAGAGAGAGAGAGAGAGAGAGAGAGAGAGAGAGAGAGAGAGAGAGAGAGAAAGCTCTGTTCTCGGAACAAACCAGCAGGATCTCTGAATTGGTGAACACACTCACACGTCACCTACCCAGCTACGCCTGTCTTGCTCAAGCAGGTGGGTCTGTGTCTTATACAAGACCACACATCCCAGCGGCTGCCCCTGTCTCAAGGGCAGACACCTTACACACTCGTAACTCAAGCTGAACACAATCATGAGTAGTAGTTTATCAGCATCCTGTCGGCCAACATTAGAGGATCATTACCAGTTTTGGAGAGCTCACGAACAGTTTCATGAACACTCGACGTCCCCACATGATACTTGTTGAAACATTTTAAGACTACGGGACTCCGGAAAATTTTGCTAGAATTGCTGGCTGCACCTCATGGATGAGAAGAGATGGGCAAGGACAAGGAGGAGGTTTTGCTGTGCTTCTCTAAAATGTACATGCCTAGCCCATTGATGCTGCCATCCCTACTCACCTAGAAATGATGGTCTTCAAGCTATATATAAATACGAGTACCTCTGTACTAGCAGGTGCAATGTACAGACCTCAGTGGCAACATGCAGACTCCATCAACTTGCTGATGGAAAACATGGATTCCCTTCTGCTTCAACACAAATGTCACCGTATTATAATTATTTGTGACTTCAACCAACATCTTATACAGAGGGACTTTGATGACCTTGTTACAGTGTTTAACATGAGAAACTTTCTTGATTTCCCTACTCACATCTCTGGCTTCTCCTTCTACCTAGTAGTGAGTGGATCATCTGACCACCAGGCTGTCTTTACGATGCTGAAGATTCCAACAGAACGAGGTGAAGAATCTGCACGCACAACCTGGCTATGGGACAGAGGAAACTGGCCAGCACTTTGCTTTGAGCTCGCCACCACCGATTGGAATGCTCTTCTCCAAGGTGATGTTGACAACCACATCCTTACTCTACAACAAGATCACATCCCTCACTGTTACGACTTTGATGTCGTAACTTAAATAAAATGTTCCTGGCTCCTAAAGGCTGCTTACACTGCTGTCTAGGGGTTATAAAATTATTTTGAAAAAAGACAGCAAATCTTAGGCCAGCATGTACTCGTATTAAATAATGAAGCATGAATGCAAATAATTAATATAGTATATGGAAGGACAAACAAACTTACCTATACAAAAATATATTTAATATTAATAATAACTTATACACAACTTATAACTACTACAAAAAAACACACTTCATTTCACATTAGCACACTGCTACTAATGAGTTAAACAAAATAAATGAACATTTATGAACAAGGAGGCTCCATGACACCCCCCCTCCCTTTCTGCTGACTACTTAGCCTACAGTGGAAACGTTAATTACTTTCCAAAACACAGGCCCCTGCATACTAGGGCTTTACAAATAAACATGAGAGCACTTAAACACAAATACCTATGATATACACTAAAAAGCTTACCAAAATTAGCTACTCAAACTACCGCCCAAACATGATTACTTCACCCCTTGACCATCAGTCTAGTACTGAACTAAACACACATCTCATCTGTTCCTGTCCTGGCCACTGCCTGATTGACAGGAATAAAACGCGTTCGCTTTCCGTATACTACACGGAAAATGAAATTATATATGGTGCGTTATTTTATATAAATATTTTTTTTTACAGTACTCTGTAACGCTCACCAACAGTGTGTGATGAAACCTACAGATCAGCCATGGTTCGGCTTTCGTTGTCGAGAGGCTGCTATTGCTAAGTACAAGGCTTGGAAAAGGTATAAAAGGCATCCAAAAGTAGATCATCTCTAAATGGGAGGCTGACACAAAAAGAACGCTGGAGTCGGATAGTGTAGGCTCCAACACCTGGTGGTCCTTTGTTAAGGACCGACAAGGTTATTCGCCTGTTAAAATTATTAAACCTCTAAATCAACAGGATGTGACCATCTCTACTAGCAGTCAGGAGAATGCTGACCTCATTGCCAACACTTTGATGCCAAGATGCAAGTTCCTGATCCAGCAAGGGACTCTTCTTGGCTAGCCGCATGAGCTGTGTCAAAGTTGTCAGTGGTGACAGTAAGGCAGGACGAGGTATATTTTCTCCTTAAATCACTGGACCAAGAAAAGTCTGTGTGCCCAGATAAGCTGAGCCCAAGATTGCTGAGTAGATGCGCAGGTCAGCTAGCAGCACATCTAACTCTCTTCTATCAGCACCGCCTAGCACAGTGTAAATGGCCTTCTCTGTGGAAAGAGGCAGATGTAGTCTCTGTTCACAAAAAAGAAGATCAACTACAGATCAGAGTCATTTCTGTCAATCACTGGCAAGATTTTGAGACACGCTTACAACAAATGACAGTTTTTCGACTACCACTCACATATTTGTGACCGTCGATATGGCTTCAGAAAAGGTCACTCTGCTGCTGATCTGTTGTTAAATCTTTCCACTAAGTGACACCAGTCACTGGATGAATCCAAAGTCATCTGTGTAGTGGTACTGAATATTGCTGTTGCTTTTGACCGAGCATAATACCAGGGACTCTTGGGAAAACTGCAAGCACTGGTAACTGCAGGCTCTACACTATGTCTCCTCAGTGATTACCTTCAAGGCAAATCTCTAACGGTAGTTCTCAACGGGACAGTCAGCAAGACATCTTGGTGAAAATGTTCCACAGGGAAGTGTGCTGGGGCCATTGTCATGGAATGTTTATTTCAATGACCTCATTTATCTCATCCCAGAATCCCATACATATGCAGACGACTGTACTCTGATATTTACTTATCCAGGAGAGGAAATGCCAGCTGCTCTAAGTTACATCAATCACCATCTTCCAGCTATCAGCCTGGTCACATTTGCTCCTGAGAAAACAAGCATGATGATGGTCTCTAGGCACCATGATGATAATTCTGGGGCAGTGGTAAGAATGAATGGGAGAGTGTTGGTACCCAGGGACGAAGTTGATATCCTTGGGGTGAAATTTGACTCCAAACTGACCATGAAGAACCACGCTGTAAATCTTGCAAGCAAGACAGTCAGAAAGCTTACAGCACTTCGACATATCTAGCATCTGCTCCATAGTAGCGGTTATAAGATTCTGTACAAGACACAAGTACGCTCACACCTTAAGTATGCTCCACTTTCTTGGACTGCCTGCCTTCCAACTCATCTACGATTTCTTGAAAGAATATAGAACAGACTGAAACGACTCATCTCTCGCCTTGACCCAGCCTGGATAAATCTGTTATTTCAGTAGAGTCTTCAACATCAGAGGGACGTGGGTGGCCTTAATGTTATGTACAAGGCCAATAATGTCAGAGTACCACACTTGGCTTCATTCCGAGACAGCGAGAAGTGAGCTTCTACACAACAAGACGGGCAGCCAGCAGCAACTTCACTCTGGCTGTACTCTTCTCCAGAACATCACTTCATCTGAGATTATTTATTTCTATAATGACTAGAGTCTGGAACATGTTCGCACAGCATAATGATATCAACGAAACAAAGCCAGTTGAACAAAGGAAATCGATGGCTCACAGATGGTTCCAATTTCATCCTATTCCATATCTGTGTTTCATAACAATAAAAAGGCTTTCAAATGAGCTGATGTAGGTAACAGCTCTCATCTTGTAAATAAAGTTAGGAATCCTTACCCTAACCCTGTGTAAAAAAAAATAGCGAGAGAGCGAGAGAGAGAGAGAGAGAGAGAGAGAGAGAGGAGAGAGAGAGAGAGAGAGAGAGAGAGAGAGAGAGACTTTGATGACCTTCTTGCAGTGTTTGACATGAGAAACTTTGTTGATTTCCCTACTCACATCTCTGACTCCTCCCTTGACCCAGTAGTGAGTGATCTGGCAGAAGGTATAGTCACTTGTCAACCCCTTGGCTATGTTGGATCGTCTGACCACAAGGCTGTTTTTACGACACTTAAGATCCCTACAGAACGAGGTGAGGAGTCCACACGCACAACCTGGCTATGGGAAAGAGGTAATTGGCCAGCCCTTTGCTCTGAGCTCGCCACCACCGATTGGAATGCTCTTCTCCAAGGGGATGTAGACGACCAAGTGAAAGCCTTCACTGGACACATCCTTGATCTACAACAAGAACACATCCCTCACCGGCAATATGTGACGAAGCCTACAGATCAGCCTTGGTTTGGCTTTCGTTGTAGAGAGGCTGCTACTGCTAAGTACAAAGCATGGCGAAGGTATAAGAGACATCCTACCACCTATAACAGGAACTTGCACAGGCAAGCCTGTAGGCATATGGGTGAAGTTCAAAAGTGGGCCATTGCTAAATGGGAGGTGGACCCTGGTGGTCCCTGGTCAAGGACAGACAAGGTTATCGGCCTGATGAACTCATTCCACCTCTAAATCGACAGGATGGGACCACCTCTACTAGTAGTCAAGAGAAGGCGGACCTCTTTGCTGAACACTTTGCTACCAAAATGCAAGTTCCTGATCCAGCAAGGGACCCTCCTTGGCTAGCTGCAAGAACTGTGTCAAAACTGTCAGTGGTGACAATAAGGCAGGAGGAGGTGCATTTCCTTCTTAAAACGGTTGACCAAGAAAAGGCTGTGAGCCCAGACAAGTTGAGCCCAAGATTGCTGAGAAGATGTGCAGGCCAGCTCGCAGCACCTCTAACTCGCATCTTTCAGCACTGCCTAGTACAGTGTAAATGGCCCTCTCTATGGAAAGAGGCAAATGTAATCCCTGTTCACAAAAAGAGCAGAGCAGAAATTAGCAACTACAGACCAGTGTCACTTCTGTCAATCACTGGTAAGATCCTTGAGACAATAATCTCAAGACAAATGACAGAGTTTTTTGACTACCACTCACTACTTTGTGATCGTCAATATGGCTTCAGGAAAGGTTACTCTGCTGCTGATCTGTTGTTAAACCTCTCCACTAAGTGGCACCAGTCACTGGATGAATCCAAAGTCAGCTGTGTGGTAGCACTGGACATTGCTGGCGCTTCGACCGGTGTGGTACCAGGGCCTCTTAGCAAAACTTCAAGCACTGGGAATTGCAGGCTCTACGCTATGTCTCCTCAGTGATTACCTACATGGTAGATTTCTAAGTGTAGTTCTCAATGGAACGGAATCAGCAAGACATCCTATTGGGGCAAGTGTTCCACAAGGAAGCGTGCTGGGACCATTGTTATGGAATGTCTACTTCAACGACCTTCTTCATTTCATCCCAGAATCACATGCATATGCAGACGACTGTACACTGACATTCACTTATCCAAGAGAAGAAATGCCAGCTGCTCTAAGCTACATCAATCACCAGCTGAGATCTATATCAGCTTGGGGAAATAGATGGCAAGTAACATTTGCACCTGAGAAAACGCAAATGATCGTCTCTAGGCACCATGATGGTAATGCTGGTGCAGTGGTAAGGATGAATGGGAGGGTGTTGACACCTGGAGAAGAAGTTGATATCCTTGGGGTGAAATTTGACTCCAAACTAACCATGAAGAACCATGTTGTAAATCTTGCAAACAAGTCAGCCAGGAAGCTTACAGCACTTCGCCGTATCTCGCATCTGCTTGACAGTAGGGGATGCAAGATTCTGTACGAGGCACAAGTACGCTCACACATTGAGTATGCTCCACTTTCTTGGTTTGCCTGCCCCCCTCTCTCATCTGCGACTGCTTGACAGAGTAGAGAACAGAGCAAGACGTCTCATCTCTCGCCTGGACCCATCCTGGATAGATCTGTCATTTCAGCAGAGCCTTCAACATAGGAGGGATGTGGGTGGTCTTACTGTTATGTACAAGGCCAATATTGTCAAAGTACCACACTTGAATCCACTTCGAGGACAGCGTGAAACAAGCTTTTATGCCACAAGACGGGCAGAAAGCAGCAACTTCACTCTGGCTGTACCCTTCTCCAGAACATCACTCCATCTGAGATCATATATACCCACGATGACTCGAATATGGAACACATTCGTACAGCATAATGATGTCAACGAGATAAAGTCAGTTGATCAAATGAAAATGCTGGCCCACAGATGGCTCCAACTTCATCCTGTTCCCTACTTGTATGTCTCATAACAATAAAAATGCTTTCAAATGAGCTGATGTAGGTAACAGCTCTTAGCTTGCCAATAAAGTTAGGAATCCTTAACCTGTAAATAGTTTGTCAATAAAGCTAGGGATCCTTAACCTTGTGAAACCCTGTGTAAAAAAAAAAAAAAAAAAAAAAAAAAAAAAAAAAAAAAAAAAAAGAGAGAGAGAGAGAGAGAGAGAGAGAGAGAGAGAGAGAGAGAGAGAGAGAGAGGAGGAAAGGAAGGAAGGAGGAGCTAGGAGATTTGTAGTAAAGGAGAGAGTAACGAAGATAAGCAGTGAGGGGAGACAGGATAGCAGGTAGGCAGTGAGGGGAGACAGCAGAGCAGGTAGGCAGTGAGGGGAGACAGGATAGCAGGTAGGCAGTAAGGGGAGACAGCAGAGCAGCAAAGCAGGCAGTACGGTAAGGTACGGCAATTTTTTTCTCAGGTTATCGTACTGTACCATCATGCTATTATCGTAAAGTCTAGCAGACACTCTTTCTCGTATTTAGGTTAGGATGTGTTAGGGACTACATGGGTCGTAAACTCTTTTTTTTATCCCCTTGTATAAAACTTATATATATATATATATATATATATATATATATATATATATATATATAATATATATATATATATATATATATATATATATATATATATATATAATTAGTGAGAGGACATTTGGTGCCGTCCGCAGGTGTCTTGAACCAACGCTAACTCTGCTGTCAGCTGTCTCTCTCTAGGGTAGAGTTTGACTGAAAGTCTTTTGAAAGTTGAACGCTATCTAGTGAGCTGGATGGTTGAGAGTAAAGGCGGTTCCATTATTGTTCAGTGCCATGGCTTGCACAAGCTAACACTAGAGTCGCCATCGCTTCCAGCACTTCAATAAAAGATCTAACCAGGACAAAATCCAAGTACCATGAACCAGTCACCTCAGGGGTTTACACATATATACCCTGTGGAGGCTGTGACGGGATTTATGTAGGTGAAACAGCAAGAAACCTCTACACCTGCCTCAATGAACACATCTATGCATGTAGGACCGATAACCTGAACAACGCCTGTGTACAACACCGAAATTCCACCAATCATCTCATGAAATTTAAGGACGCCCGATTAGTGATCAAAGAAACTAATTTCTGCAGACGCAAGTGCCTTGAATCAACACTAATAGTTGTTTCTAATACAATTAAACAAAACAAAGGCAGCTTCACCATCTCTGAAGTTTTAGCAAGAATCCTGCTGAAAACAGTAAACTACTGCTAATACTACACAAGCACATTACAGATGATGAACACTGAAACAGGCTGCCTCTAATCTAACCTCCAATAGAAATATTTGTCTAACCTATTTTTATGTTACCCAAGTAATACCTTTTATATCCTTTTACTCATGTGCAAATTAATTGTTCTACCATATTGTATTACTACTACTACAACTACAACTTATATCACTACTACTACTGAACATTAAAATGGTATAAAATACCGACAGGTTGTTAGGTAAGACACATATGCAACAGTTAGGTATCTTTATTTCGAAACGTTTCGCCTACACAGTAGGCTTCTTCAGTCGAGTACAGAAAAGCTGATAGAAGCAGAAGAGACTTGAAGACGATGTAATCAGTCCATCACCCTTAAAGTTTTGAGGTGGTCAGTCCCTCAGTCTGGAGAAGAGTATTGTTCCGTAGTCTGAAACAATATGGAGTTGACCACCTCAAAACTTTAAGGGTGATGGACTGATTACATCGTCTTCAAGTCTCTTCTGCTTCTATCAGCTTTTCTGTACTCGACTGAAGAAGCCTACTGTGTAGGCGAAACGTTTCGAAATAAAGATACCTAACTGTTGCATATGTGTCTTACCTAACAATACTACTACTACCACTAGTATTACACCTCACTCTAAGCCTATATATATATATACCCTTTGTGTCCATGTATTGTTTGTAATGGCTTGACAAAGCTCCTGAAGAGCGAAACGTTGTCACAATAAAATGTCACGTTAGTTGCACTTGTATCTTTTTACTTTACAACTGGAGAATGACTCGTCAGGTCGGTTTCAAATTTTCTCCACTGGTGTGGTTTCCTGTTGTTATTATTACTATTTATTCAATAAAATTTTCCAATTTTATTGAACAGACAGAAATATTCATTTATTTTCATTAACTAAAATAACTTGGAATTATTGAAATCTGATCAATTACTTTAGAATGACTTTTCTGATCGGCTTCAAACTTTTGCCGTTGATGGGCTTTATTAAAACTAAAGTTTGGCGTTTACCTGGAGTTTACCTGGAGAGAGTTCCGGGGGTCAACGCCCCCGCGGCCCGGTCTGAGACCAGGCCTCCTGGTGGATCAGAGCCTGATCAACCAGGCTGTTGCTGCTGGCTGCACGCAAACCAACATACGAGCCACAGCCCGGCTGATCCGGAACTGACTTTAGGTGCTTGTCCAGTGCCAGCTTGAAGACTGCCAGGGGTCTGTTGGTAATCCCCCTTATGTGTGCTGGGAGGCAGTTGAACAGTCTCGGGCCCCTGACACTTATTGTATGGTCTCTTAACGTGCTAGTGACACCCCTGCTTTTCATTGGGGGGATGGTGCATCGTCTGCCAAGTCTTTTGCTTTCGTAGTGGGTGATTTTCGTGTGCAAGTTCGGTACTAGTCCCTCTAGGATTTTCCAGGTGTATATAATCATGTATCTCTCCCTCCTGCGTTCCAGGGAATACAGGTTTAGGAACCTCAAGCGCTCCCAATAATTGAGGTGTTTTTATCTCCGTTATGCGCGCCGTGAAAGTTCTCTGTACATTTTCTAGGTCGGCAATTTCACCTGCCTTGAAAGGTGCTGTTAGTGTGCAGCAATATTCCAGCCTAGATAGAACAAGTGACCTGAAGAGTGTCATCATGGGCTTGGCCTCCCTAGTTTTGAAGGTTCTCATTATCCATCCTGTCATTTTTCTAGCAGATGCGATTGATACAATGTTATGGTCCTTGAAGGTGAGATCCTCCGACATGATCACTCCCAGGTCTTTGACGTTGGTGTTTCGCTCTATTTTGTGGCCAGAATTTGTTTTGTACTCTGATGAAGATTTAATTTCCTCATGTTTACCATATCTGAGTAATTGAAATTTCTCATCGTTGAACTTCATATTGTTTTCTGCAGCCCACTGAAAGATTTGGTTGATGTCTGCCTGGAGCTTTGCAGTGTCTGCAATGGAAGACACTGTCATGCAGATTCGGGTGTCATCTGCAAAGGAAGACACGGTGCTGTGGCTGACATCCTTGTCTATGTCGGATATAAGAATGAGGAACAAGATGGGAGCGAGTACTGTGCCTTGTGGAACAGAGCTTTTCACCGTAGCTGCGCACCTGCGCACCTTAAGTAGTGTAAATTTCAATTTGCCAATTTAATGAAAGTAAATTGTTTCCCAAGCAATAACAAGATATTTTGGCTGCGTAGATGCCAGTTTGCCACTTTTTAAAAGGTAAAAATCTAATATTTTTCTTGAAGATTATAGAGAATTTGAAACAGAATATAAATGAAACACGAAAACTGAAAAATAAAAACAAAGATTTACACTTTCATGGCATTTTTTTATTTATTTAACGAGGATAGACTCATTTTTCGGAACATTTCTCAGCAATGTTTTCCGTTTCTTTCTCCAGATATTCAGTTTATAACACTTGAACGACTTATTCGATCGGGTTCACATTTTCAACGTTGGTGTGCTGTATCTAGAGCAAGATTAATGGGCTGCTCGCCTGGGTGTCCTAGAGACTATGTTACACTGGTCATTCCCAAGACAAGACAAAGAAAATTTATATAAGACCCCATGTGGGGTGAGCTGGGAGGACGGAACAGGCGAAGAATAGCGCTGGAGCAGTGTCCACAGTCGTAAAGAAAGTTCTAGGGCTTAATTAAACCCAGCAGCTAGGCACTCGTGGCACAGACTGCAGAATCAGGAAGAGTTGGCACAGTTGCAATGGTCTTGTGGAGGCTGGAGGTCTTCAGTCTTGACAAGCTGGCAGCAGGTTAGGTAGCAAGACAGGGCAGGCAGGTAAGAACATCAGAGGGCAGCTCACTGGTGGTATTATTGACGTGATTAAGGTGGTAGGTTTGTAGAGGAGCCATTCTCAGATTTCTTGGAGCTGCTACTAGAGAGGTAGTAAAGTTTTGTCTTGTTTCCAGAAGTGAGTAGTAGAGGCTTGAGGAATTCCGGAACTTGGGTGAGTGTAAAGTGATGAGGTTGTTCGCAGGCAAACTTGCTAGTTCCTGCACCGAGGCCTTTGTAGAGTTCATTGCATATAAACCATACCCCCGGCCGGGATTGAACCCGCGGTCATAGAGTCTCAAAACTCCAGCCCGTCTATGACCGCGGGTTCAATCCCGGCCGGGGGTATGGTTTATTTGCAATCGTGTCATTACGATTTCTTGATTCATTGCATATCATGGTGTCAGCGTTTGATGGACCAGAGTAGAAGGAAAGGCTTTCCCATGTTGGTGTTGTAGAGTCGTCAATATCTTCTTCTGATGTGGATTCAGTAGACGAGTCGAGTCTACAGGAGCAGTAGAGAGGTTTATTAGTGGTGTGTCAGCAGGTTGGGAGACGTGGGAGGCTGTGGTTGATGCGGGATGAGCAGCGTTGACGACTGTGGAGGTGGTTGTGGAAGTTTCAAGAACAGTTGCTTGGGCAGAAAAAGACAAGGCAGCAACGTTAGGAAGAATCTTGAGAATGTCAACTGAAGGTGTGGAGTTAGCGAAAACGAAGCCAGGCATGTTGTTGAGACGGAATAGTTCATTTATGGTGGTGTTGAATGTACCTGGATTGGCTGCGTTCACAAGGTGCGCATCATACAACAGGCAATGCAGCACCTTGGTGGGAGCCGCGTCCGGAAGTGGAAAGAGGAGGTGCTGGATAGAGATGGCTGTTGTGTAGCTTGAAGAATTTTCTTCGTATTAGACTGTAGTTTTGTTATGGAGGCATATGTTGGCGATATGGGGCTGCTCTTCCTAGCTTCTTTGATTTTCTTAAGCAGCATTTCCTTCCTTAGCGGGCATTTGACTGCAAGGGTATGATGAGTACCCTTGCAGTTGAGGCAAGGTGGAACAGGCTGGGAAATCGTGACCTTCACCGCAGTTGGAACAGAATTAATTGTCTTTAATGGTACAGTCGGTCGTTGAGTGATGGTAAGAATAACAGTTCCAGCAGGGTGAGACATGAGCAAAACGTTCTGGTTGTATGTGTTGTGGATGAATATGGTAGTAGGAGATGGCTAGGCCATCGGTACCCATATCGATGTTGGAAAAGGAGTGTTTGACCATTGAAGAAACGTTTGGAATTTTGGTGATGTTGTCAGTCGAGGTGCATGTGTTTTGTTCCTCGATAGAGGTCTTCAGGTCATCAGTTGATAGGGATGTGAGGATCTTGTCCAACCGTTTGACAAAAACAGAACGTTTCGCCAGTATACCGCCTAGACGAGTCAGACGTCTGGTGTCTGAATACATTTTATTAAACTTGTCTAAATTTTCCCTACAGCGTTGTTGGCAAATTGCTCGTTCCATTGGCATTGATTACGAACGCACTCTCACAGCTGCGTAGCTTCGTACTCTTAAAAGTATCAAACTTCGAGAAGAGGAGATGGCACATCAGACTACTCCCTCTACGGGAGCCAGGAATAAAACCCCGATGTTCTCGCAGGAGGAAAATAATACATCAATGGAGCAAAATCGTCAGTCTCGTGCAACAGGGTTGTCTGAAGGCGAATCAGCTGCGTTGGCTCTTGAGTTGGCGAAATTCAATCTTGAGCAGACAAGGGAACAGAGGGCAAATGCCAAGGAAGAGTTTGATAGGGTAAAAGAAAGAAGGCAGTCTTCTCAAGTTGTAAATGACTTTAGTTTACAGAAAGCAGTACAGCTTGTTCCCCTCTTCAATGAGGCAGAACCAGAAATTTTTTTCGAAACTTTCGAAAATCAGGCTCGAGCCTTGAAGTGGCCGGAACAGCACTGGGCGTCAATGGTTCACACAGCATTGTTTGGAAAGGCACACGAATTTACGTCGGTGTTAAATGACACTGAATTTCCCAATATATAAATTATACCAATTATAAAGCGGTGAAGACCACAGTTCTGGGAGCATATCAATGCATCCCAGCTAAGTATAGGAAGTCATTCCCATTCTAGAGCTGGTTGAAGCACGGTATTACAACCCAGGATCCAAATGGCCTGTTACCCCGGGTGTAATGGGAGCAAATAAACACAGTAGAAAAAGTTTAGACTTATATTATCCTTCACCAATTTATAACAGCAATATGTACACTATGTACAGTGATAAGTATAGTGCACTCCACGGTAAGCAAAGCAGAAATAGAAGCCACAAGATAGCAGACCGTGCTTCAACCAGCTCTAGAATGGGAATGACAAGGGCAGACAGGAGAGCGGTACCCACATAACCTCTGCGATTGCCAAAACCATCTTCTTATTGGCTAGAACCTGGTCACTAGTTGAACGACGGGGCCCCATCATCAACTCTTAGCAACCTGGTTCGCTGGCTGGGGGAGATAGCCTGTAAATGAGGGTGTGTACGTGCGCCGAATAAAGGTTACGTACTCTTTGCATGCCACACACGGTCTGCTCTCTAGTGGCTTCTGTTCTGCCTTGCTTACCATGGAGTGCACTAATACCTATTGTTGTACATAGTGTATATAGTGTACATACTTCTGTTCTTACTTGGTGAAGGATAATATAAGTCAAAGGTTCTTCTGCTGTGTTTATTTTGCTCCCTTTACACCCAGGATAACAGGCCTTTGAATTCTTGGGTTGTAATAGCCAACAGGAAAGGTGAAGGAGATACACTGAATTGTCGGTCACTGAGTGACTTCATTGAGGAGTCGTCCATGAATTTTGACGCTTCATTGTCGTCAGTACAGACGACAATAAAGAAGTCCTTCAGAGAGTGGATTGCTGTGAATGTGACCTGCAAGCAGGTCCTTACAGCGGCAGCAAGGGCTAGCTTGGTGGAGTCATTTATAACTTCACTGACTGGTCTTTACACGATACGAAAGCATCGTGAGAGAGTAAAGGCGACGGTGTGTAGGTTACAAATTCCCCTCCCCGACGGGGATCGAAGGGATACTTTTTGAGGTAGAGAGACTGTGACTTACCAGTAACAAGGTCAACAGTGGAATGGTTACTCCCAGAGTTTGTTCCCGTGTGATAGGTGGAGACAGTCTCCCCTGATAGACTTCAACAATACAACATTGGTGTATCCTACCTGGAAGAAGCTTGGTATTGATAATGGAGTGTGTTGATGCCATTTTCTCAATTTTAATTACATTATTTTGCCTTTATGCTGGTGAGAGGCTCTAGATCCAAAGAATTGGACTTATCCTCACCAGGCCCAGTGGCCTGGCTGGCAAAGTTCTCGCTTCACACGCAGAGTGTCCAGATTCGATTCCAGGCAGGGGTGGAAACACTGGACGGGTTTCCTTACACCTGTCGTCCTTTTCACCTAACAAGGAGGTACCTGGGTGTTAGTCTACTGGTGTTGGTCGCATCCTGGGGGACAAGACTGAAGGACCACACTGGTAATAAAACAGAGTCCTGGATGACACACTTACTTTCTTGGGTTACCCTGAGTGGCTAACTCTCCTGGGTTAAAAACCCGAACAAAATCTTATCTTACTAGAACCAGTCTAAATGTAATAAATTTCACATGCGCTGTATAACCCCTACCGGCTTAGAGCTCCTCTCCCCATGAATATACCGCAGCAATTGTCAACACTATCAAACTTTAATAGCTGTGAAAAAAAAATTGTTGGCTTTAAGACACGTGATGGTGCATTTTTTGGGGATTGTGCAGTAACTAGAGAATGTCTCTTCTGGTCGGCTTTGAACTTTTACTGCTGATATGTTGTCGGAAGCATCGCCTTGATACTAGATGATTATGTCTTAATATGCCAATTCTGTTAAATTAGTTTACGTGAAATAACCGGAGAATGTTACTTCAGATCAGAAATAAATCTCAGTGTTCGACCTTGTTGATTTATCTTCGGTTAATTCTACGTAAAGTTCATTTATATCTACATAACATCTGCGAGTCCTCAAGAATATTGTAAAAAAAAAAATGTACGTTACGTATCCAAAATTTTCAAATATTACTTCCATGTACACTTACTTAATTACTTAGATTTATACGCTGGTAAATCTCCCATAGACAAAAGTTTGGGATTTATTTTTGCCTGTGGTGACCCCAGTCTGCTTTTTTGTTATGAAGTAAACTGGGAAAAACTGAAATACAGATTTCCATGTAATAATTTCTGAGTGTTTTATCCAGTTGTTTCACCCAGAATGTTGATAACTTGATAATATAAATTCTGAGCGACTTCATACTTGATGTGCTGGTGTATTTTAGGATCCTGGTTCCTCGGTGATAATATGAAAATTCATTATCAGTTTAGGTTCATAACTACTTTTGTCTCACTTTACTCCCCTTGCTGTGTCTTCGTCCACTACCACTACTCCATCTACTTACTAATACAACCACTACCACTACTCCCTCTACCTACTACCACAACCACTACCACTACACGCTCTACTACTACCACAACCACTAACCACTACTCCCTCTACCTACTACATACCACCCACTACCACTATCCCTCTACCTACTAATACAACCACCACTACACTACTCCCTCTACCTATACCACAACCACTACCACTACTCCCTTACCTACTACTACACCCACTACCACTACTCCCTCTACCTACTAATACAACCACTACCCACTACTCCCTACAACCATAATACCACAACCACTCACCACTACTCCCTCTACCTACTAATACAACCACTACCACTACTCCCTCTAACCTACTACTACAAAACCCACTACCACTACTCCCTCTACCTGAATACCACAACCCACTACCATCTACCCTCTACCTACTACCACAACCACTACCACTACTCCCTCTACCTACTACCACAACCACTACCACTATTCCCTCTATCTACTACCACAACAACTACCACTACTCCCTCTACCTACTACCACAACCACTACCACTACTCCCTCTACCTACCACAAACCACTACCACTACCCCTCACTCCTCTACCTACTACCTCAACCACTACCACTACTCCCTCTACCCACTGCCCAACCACTACCACTACTCCCTCTCCCTACTACCAGAGCCAGTACAACTACTCCCTCTACCTAATACCACAACCACTACCACTACTCCCTCTATCTACTATCACAACCACTTACCAATACTCCCACTACCTACTACCACAACCACTACCACTACTCCCTCACCTCTACCAGAAGCCACTACCACTACTCCCTCTACCTAATACTCAAATCCACTACCACTACTATCCATCATCTGCTTACCTACAACCACTACCACTATCCTTCCCACCTACTACCACAACCACTACCACTACTCTTTCTACCTACTACCACAACCACTACCACTACTCCCTCTACTACATACCACAACCACATACCACTAGTCTTTCTACCCTACTACCACAACCCCTGCCACTACTTCCTCTACCTATACCACAACCACTACCACTGCTCACTCTACTATACCACAACCACTACCACTACTTTCTCTATCTACTACTACAACCACTACTATCCTCTATCTATTCTACTACAACCACAACCACTACTCTCTCTACCTACTACCACAACCACTATCACTACTCCTTCTACCTACTACCACAACCACTACCACTACTCCCTCTACCTACACCACAACCACTACACTACTCCCTCTACCTAATACCACAACCACTACCACTACTTCCTCTACCTACTACCACAACCCTTACCGCTACTTTACCTTACCTACACCACAACCACTACCACTACTCCCTCCACCTACTACCACAACCACTACCACTACTCTTTCTACCTGCTACTACAACCACTACTACTACTCCCTCTACCTACTACCACAACAACTACCACCAGTCTTTCTACCTACTACCAAGCCACTACCACTACTTCCTCTACCTACTACCATAACTACTACCACTACTCACTCTACCTAATACCACGACCCGCTACCACTACTTCCTCTATCTACTACCAAACCACATACCACATATTCTCTCTCTACCTACTACCACAACCACTATCACTACTCCCTCTACCTACTACCACAACCACTACCACTACTCCCTCTACCTACTACCACAACACTACCACTGCTTCCTTTACCTACTACACAACCACTACCACTACTCTCTCCACCTACTACCACAACCACTACCACTACTCTTTCTACCTACTACTACAACCACTACCACTACTCCCTCTACCTACTACCACAACCACTCCACTAGTCTTTCTACTATACTACACAACCACTACCACTACTCCCTCTACTACTACCACAAACCACAAACTACTCTTTCTACCTACTATTACAACCACTGCCACTACTCGCTCTACCTACTACCACAACCACTACCACTAGTCTTTCTACCTACTACCACAACCACTACCACTACTCCCTCTACCTACTACCACAACCACTACAACTACTCTTTCTACCTACTATTACAACACTGCCAACTACTCGCTCTACCTACTACCACAACCACTTCACACTAGTCTATACTACATACTACCACAACCACTACCACTATCCTTACCTACTACCACAACCACTACAACTACTCTTACTACTACTTACAACACTGCCACTCACTCATCTCTACCTACTACACAACCACTACAACTACTCTTCTACCTACTATTACAACCACTGCCACTACTCGCTCTACCTACTACCACAACCACTACCACTAGTCTTTCTACCTACTACCACAACCACTACCACTACTCCCCCTACCTACTACCACAACCACTACCACTACCTTTCTACCTACTACACAACCACTACACTACTCCTCTACCTACTACCACAACCACTACCACTACTACTTTCTACTACTACCACAACCACTACCACTACTCCCTCTACCTACTACCACAACCACTACCACTACTCTTCTACCTACTACCACAACACTACCACTGCTCCCTCTACCTACTACCACAACCACTCCACTACTCTTTCTACTACTACCACAACCACTCCACTATCTCTACCTACTACCACAACCACTACCACTACTTCCTCTACCTACTACCACAACCACTACCACTACTCTTTCTACCTACTACCACAACCACTACCACTACTCCTCTACTACTACCACAACCACTACCACTACTCTTTCTACCTACTCCACAACCCTACCACTACTCCCTCTACTACTACCACAACCACTACCACTACTCTTTCTACCTACTACCACAACCACTACCACTACTTTTCTACCTACTACCACAACACTACACTACTCTTTCTCTACCTACTACACCACTACCACTACTCCTACCCTCTACCACTACCACAACCACTTCGACAGTCTTTCTACCTACTACCACCACTACCACTGCATTCCTTTACCTCTCACCACAACCACTACCGCTACTTCCTCTACCTACTACCACAACCACTACCACTACTTCCTCTATCTACTACTACAACCACTTCCACTACTTCGTCTATCTACTACCACACCCTACCACTACTCCCTTTACCTACTACCACAACCCCGACCTCTATTCTCTACCTACTGTCACAACAACTACCATACTTCCTTTACCTACTACCACAACCTACCACTGCTTCCTTTACCTACTACACAACCACTACCGCTACTTCCTCTAATCTACCCAACACTACCATACTTCCTCTATCTACTACTACAACCACTTCCACTACTTCGTCTATCTACTACCACAACCACTACCACTACTCCCTTTACCTACTACCACAACCCCTACCACTATTCCCTCTACCTACTGCCACAACAACTATCATACTCCCTTTACCTACTACCACAACCACTATCACTACTCCCTGTTCCTACTACCACAACAACTTCCACTAGTCTTTCTACCTACTACCACAACCACTACCACTACTTCCTCTACCTACTACCACAACCACTACCACTACTTCCTCTACCTACTACCACAACCACTACCACTACTTCCTCTATCTACTACTACAACCACTACCACTACTTCGTCTATCTACTTCCACAACCGCTACCACTACTTCGTCTATCTACTACCACAACCACTACCACTACCCCTTCTATCTACTACTACAACCACTACCACTACTTCTTCTACCTACTACCACAACCACTATCACTACTCCCTCCACCTACTACCACAACAGCGGTCTCCTTTTCCTGAGCGGTCCCTGCGGCTGTACGGTCTCCTTTCCTGAGCGGTCCCTCCTGAGCGGTCTCCTTCCGCGCCCGCCCGAGCGCCAGCCCGCCCGCGCCGACCCGCGACATTGACCTCACCCTCGGCCACCTCACCCTCGACCACTTTACCTCACCCTCGACCACTCGCTCGACCACCTCGCCTCAACCCCCTACCAAGCCCTTCAACCCCCCACCAACGCCCCCTGTGCGCCGCGCCCTTGGACCCGCCCGCGCCTTCTGCAGCATCGTCCGGATCGCCCCCACCCCCCGAATTTTTTTTCGATTTTTTTCATTTTTTTTTTAATTTCTTGTGCTCTCCAATTCCTCGGATCAACTTTTTCTCGATATCAATAATACAAAGACTCCATCTCCTCGGATCAAGTTTTTGGATTCCCCCCCTGGGGGTAAGCATTCAAAATGGACTCCCACTTTCACCCCAGATATTCCTGCTCTACTTCCTTGGATCAAGTTTTTTCTCGATATCAATAATACCAAGACTCCATCTCCTTGGATTCCCCCCTCTGGGGGTAAGCATTCAAAATGGACTCCCACTTGCATCCCAAATTCCCTGCTCCATCTCCTCGGATCAACACCCTCCCCCCACACCTCCCACCACCCACTACTACCTCAAATATTCCTGCTCAACTTCCTTGGTTCAAGTTTTTCTCGATATCAATAATACAAAGACTCCACTTCCTCGGATCAAGTTTTTTGGATTCATCCCTTTGGGGTTTCGAATTTCTTATGATCTACTCGGATCAAGTTTTTCTCGACATCAATAATACTAAGATTTCCCCCACCATCCACTTCTACCCCAAGTATTTCTCCTCCATCTCCTTGGATCAAGTTTTTCTCGATATCAAATAATACAAAGACTCCATCTCCTTGGATCAAGTTTTTTGCATTCCCCCTCTAGGGGTAATCATTCAAATGAACTCCCCCTATGGGGCATGTTACTTTCTCTTACTACAGGTCTAAACAAGTGTGACATCACCCCACCTGTGTTTACTCGGCAGTCAGTGACGTCACGTGATAACCTCACACACACAGGCTGAATCTTGTCGAGCAGACAATAACTTAAAATGCAGGATAACACTATTATACAACCAATGCATTTCATATACATCCAACAAAAAAAATCATTGAAAAAAGGTACAATTCTTTGACTAAAATCAACATATTTTTCTCTTGAAGAAATTCTGTGCATTTTGTTCTGGATCTTCTTCATCGTCACCATCTCAGTATTACACATTTCATATACAACATAGGGATAACATTACACATTTTCACTCTTAACCCAGGATAACCCAAACAATTTCACATTTTTTTCGTTAATACCCACAACATTCCACAATTTCTTTACAAAAGATTCACTCTCCTCAAGTCTAGACATTTTTCTCGTTTTAACTATTTCATCAGAAAAAGTCTGGCGAATCTTATCTGACCGATCTCAGATAACATCTCAGGTCACTCCCCACGAAATAACCTTCTCCCCCTCCCAAACCTCACTCTCCCACCAACATCTCACAATTTTTCACTCATAACCCACAATTTTTCTCGTTTTAACTAATTTTACCAGAAAAAGTCACCACTGCACTTACAACTTATAACCACTTTTCGATAATTTCACTAGTCACAATTTTACATATTAGCGAAGTTAATACCACACACACCAACACACACACACACACACATACCACACACGCACACACACAACACACCACACACACACACACACACACACACACAAAACACACACACACACCACACACACACACACAACACACACACACACAACACACACACTTTCTCAATATCTCTTAAGAAACATCTCTCATCCACAACCTTTATCATCTCACTACAGAACAACCCCAAAATGTTCAAATGTTCAAAAGAATTTACATTTCCAAACACACTGAAACATTTCCAAGACAACATTTTGAATACTCCAATAAGATTTGACATCTCTAATTTATCTGCACTTCACATTCATTAATTATATCTCATCCCCCAAACTCCTCCCTCATTCTCCAGATTTTTTACAAGTTATCACAAAAACTAACCCAAACACTTTAACATGAGACATTTTACCAAAAACTAACACAAACACATCCCGCACACACCACACTTTCTTTGACTCACCAAAAAACACCATCAATTACCATGAATACTCCAAAAACACCATTCAAACACCGGCAAATCACCACTGAATACTCCCAGAACTCCTTCATAAATACTCTTGCACATCATTTGAACACCTTTAAAAACACCTTTGAATAGTCTCAAACACCACTTGAGTACTCCCAAATATACCACTGAATACTACTAAAATACCACTGAATACAGTCAAAACACCACCAAAATCACCATAAACTATGATCAAGATTATTAATAACAATGGTTATAAATGACCATAATTTTTAAAGGGGTGGACCGGTAAGCCGGCGGAAGGCCTCGGTCAGATGACCAAAAGCTCCAAAGGCGGGTCATCATCTGACTAAGACCCGCGTCAGGAAACATTTGTCCTGTTTCCTGACGAACCTTACCTAACTATGATCAACATCACAGACTAACACCCATTTTCACACAAATCCCCTCAAATCACTATAACCAAGACGATTACCAATTTCTATGAGTACACTCACCTCCAACTAAGATATAACATGAGCGCAAGAAACATGAACACAATCCAAACACACACGAACACTTAAACAGAATCACCTATTTTTCGGGATCTCTAGTTCGACAACAACGCCCACAACCAACAACACCCACAACCCACCCACAACCCACATCACCCACAACCCACAACAACAACAACCCACAACTTATAACCACTTTTTCGGCATCACTAGTTCGACAACAACACCCACAACCCACAACACCCCACAACCCACATCACCCACAACAACAACCCACTTATAACATCTTTTTTGGTATCTCTAGTTCGACAACAATACCCACAACCCTCATCACTTACCAATTTTTTCCCCTTCTTTTTATTGAATCTTAAAATGTAATGCACATTCCTCCCTACATTACTAAAATTCTAATAAATTCCTCTCCATACCCATCTCCTTGTATCCATATAAATTGATATTATACTCACAACAACTAATCATCTCACTACCCAACTACTGCGACATGTTTCTACGCCCTCCATTCTTTTCCAATGTATCATAACTTTTCACTTCTATAATCTCTTTTATAATATTCACACTTTACTTTATTTTCAGTAAAATCCCAACCCCCCCAATATTTCATTAAATTTCTAATACAACCCTCCCCATACCCCTCTCCATCTCACCCACATTTCTTCACATCCACTCACCCATCTCGCAACACACCTCTTCAGAAACAACACAAAAATCACATTTCGCATCCACAAATGCATCTCATCACCCATCTCAATCACTAAAATCACTGTAACCAAGATATTCACAAAATTCTATGACCACCTAACACACACACACACACACACACACCTATCAAATAGGTGAGTACACACACACACACACACACCACACACACACACACACACACACACACCACACACACACACACACACACACACATACACACACACACACACACACCTCACTTTACTTTGAACACCTTCAAAACACTCTCATACATCATCATTTGAGACCACCTTTTCTCAATATCACTTAAAAAATATTCTCTCATCCACAACCTTTATCATCTCACTACAGAACAACCCAAGATTACTTCGAACACTCTCATAAATCATTTGAATACTCACATAAACACCTTTGAACATTTCCAAACAACACTGAAGCACTTCCAAAATATCATTTTGAATACTCCCAAATAAGATTTATCATCTCTAATTTATCTACACTTACACATTCATTAGCTGAAATTACAACTCATCCACCATAATACTCCCTCAGTCTGCAGTCCTATAAACACTCAATAATAAATAACTCATACTCTTATTGGACATGAGACATTTTTACCAAAACTAACACAAACACACCTCACACTCACACACTTTATTTGTTTACAACACCAAAAAACTAAATCAGAATTACCTATGATTATCCAAAAAAATCATTTGAAAAACACCATTCAAAAACATCAACATACTCCTTGAATTAATCCAAAAACACATATGAATACTTACCCAAACACCACTGATTACTACGAATACAACACGGAATACTACAAAACACCATCTGAATACTACAAAAACAGCCATGGACTGTACTACCAACAATCACCAATGATACTACGCCAAAACAGCACCGAATACTTCCCAAACAACCGCTTAAAAAAATCACCAGAAACTATATGATCAACACCTCCAACTAACTACCCCTGGGTAATAGGTCACCTTACATCTGACCTGTTCTGCTCAACATACCTAGCAGTAAGCAGAGTACTTGGAGTATTAATTCACCTTACATGTCTCCTGTCCCTGTTCAGCCTAGCGGTGTAAGTTGAGTTCCTGGGTATTAGTCACCTTAACTGCTGTCTGTTCCACCTAGCAGGTAAGTATGTAGGTACCTAGGTATTTGTCACCTTAACCTGCTGTTTTCTCTTCCCTAGCAGTAAGTTGGTACCTGGGTTTTAGTCACCATACATCTGCGTCTCTGTTCATCCTAGCCAGTAAGTAGGTACCTGGGTATTAGTCACCTTACATCTGCTGTCTCCTGTTTTACCTTGCAGTAAGTAGGTACCTGGGTATTGACTTAATCTGCTGTCCATGTATTACCTAGCTAGTAAGTAGGCACATGGGATTTGTCACCTTGACATTCTGCTGTCCCTCTTCACCTAGCAGTAATTAGGTACTTGTGTATGAGTACTTTTACACTGCTGGTCCCTGTTTACTAACAGTAAGTAGGTACTTGTGTACTGGTTTTACTATACACCTTGCTGTCCCTGTTCACCTAGCAGAAAGTAGGTACTGGGTATTAAACCTTACAGCTGCTGTCCCTGGTCACTAGGAGTAGGTACCCATACATGGAGTATACCTGGAGTGGGATTCGGGGCGTCAACGCCCCGTGGCCCGATCTGTGGTCAGGCCTCATGGTGGATCAGGGTTGATCAACCGGATGTTACTGCTGGCTGCACGCAACTGGACGTACGTAGCCACAGCCCGGTGGTTCGGTACCTTTCGATGGTGGACACTGTCATGGCAATAATAATAATAATTAATAATTAATTTAATAATAAAATAATAATAATAATAATATCTTTGTGTTTCTACAAGTACATGTACAATAGGTATCAGACCATAGCTGACATCCGAGTGACATACTACTAATAGAAATGCCCTTGTTATGTGAGGCATTTCGGCAAATGAGGTCAGATTTATCCCAGGATGCGACCCCACCAGTCCGACTACTCCCAGAAGACCCATTTCGGTTGACGGGTACAGAGACAACGGTGATAAAGAAAACACGCCCATGTTTCTACCCTAGCCGGGAATCGACGTGAACCTTGCTGTGTGAACTGAAGCGAAAGCTTTAGCCCCCCAGGCCAAATTTGAAAATCTTCATTACCGAAACCTTTCTCCAGTCAGTCGGCTTTTGCACAATTTGTACGGTATTTTCTAAACCATTTTTATACTTCTATAGCAGTCTAGACTGTCCACTCAGCTTTAGAGAACAATTATTTACAATGGATATCTTTATTGACACTGTAACCATAACATCTTGTTGCTGAGACTAAGAATTATGGACAGCATCAGCTGTGCTACCACGAACCCTTTCAACCCTCAAAACTATCACTTAAGAGTACTCAGGGTAGCATTCTTGTCCCACTATCGGTTCATTTTCTAAATCTGTGACATAGCAAATTTCCTACAGGAACTAAACAAGTCCTGTTCGCAGATGATACATTGTCATATCTCATCGAGATGCTGTTACCCTCAACAGCATAATCAACTAAGAGGCTTGTAATATTTTAATAGTGAAAAAAGTAAATGACAACATATTAAAATTGTAAACAGGCAGCAGTAAACTTAACTGAAAGTTTGTCACTTAATCTCTTGGAGGGTCCTCCAGATACAGGGCCTTGTGATACCTGAAGTCGGGGTTTTAGAGGGTCAAACGCCCCCGGCGACCCGATCCGTGACCACAAAGTGCTCCTGGGAAAGAGCACTTCTTTTTTCAGTGGTGGAGAGCAGCTATCTCCACAGAGTACTAACATTATTTTTAAACTTTTTAGTGTTGATTTTGGGACGGTAGTAGTTTTCGTAGTAATAGTCTACTATTCGATGTACAGGGCCCTGGGAATTCATCTTACCATGGTTTTATTAAACCTCTGTTCCGAATGGCAGCTGGGGTGAGGGATTCAATTTTCACGAGAATGAGATTCAATCCTTTTTGTCCTTCTTGCGATGCTTACTCGACTCGGTGCATTAGTTCGTATTCTCTTTCCATAGCAAGCGAGCGCTGGAGGTTAAAACTGCTTCTTTGCTGTCATCATAAAATGATCGAAGGCGTCGGCTTGTTCTTTCCGTTTCTGCTCAGTTCTTCCCATTTTATCTGCTCATCTTGTAGCTTGTTCTTATATCTTTACCCCTCCTTAATTTACGATTCCTCTACTCGCGGTATTTAACCTCAAACTCTATAAAGGGACTCGATCGGTTTGCAAGTTTCTTTCGGCGGCCTTCTGTTTTGTGCTTTTTCCAAAAAATCCTCGTGAGCTTTTCTGTCCTTTCCCGTTGCTCACAAGTCATTTTGCCCTGGAAGCCTCTTTATAACCCCCTAGTGACCCAAACCCCCTGTTTTCCCCTTTAGTATGATCTTGGAAATTCAATCATCTTAAGACTAAAGATAATTCGGGGGGATCAATCACTTTTTTTTTTTTAAATCGGTCTAAAGAACGTATTTTACCCACTTTTTCCTTCTGGAGTGTTCTTTTTTGTTTTCTATTAAATTTCCCCTTCAAGCCGGGCTTTCTTAAAACCCCTTTTTTTTTTTTTTTGCCCCTTTCACGTTTTTTCGATCTTGAGGAGATTCGTAGTTCTCCAACTGGTTTCCTGATCTTGACAAGGTCTTGTAATGCCTCGCCTTCCGTCACGAGCTCTTGCTACCCCAGAGACTCCATCTGGCTCCCTTTTCAGTTTGTCCGAGCAAGTCGATGCTTTCTTAAGCTCCTGTATGCTTAGACGGAGTGCGTCCAGTCACTGTTCTGGCGTCGACCGCAGAGCGCGAGCTTTAAGAGTAATCTCTCACCTGGTAGAGCAGAGCTGCCTCATGAACCATTGGCGGCACATGCAAGTGCTCTACTCTTATGCTCTTCGGCATTGTGTGCAACCTCTTGCTTATGACTTTAGATTGTCCTAGGAGGAGCATGCAACTCTTTTATTATGTTGCAATAGTGAAGGTTCCTCATCGACGTACTCAGCATGGATGGTCACCCTCTCGGGATGGGCTTGTACCAGAGCGCGTCCTCACCACCAGAATGCATCGGAAGGAATGCCGATCTGCTGCGTGTAGGTTAGGAGTACTAACCACACAGGTTTGTCTAGTTACTAATGAGGCTCTCATCCTCACACCTAAACGTGTGGTGGCCATGACTTCATATATTGGTGAAGCTTTGCTTAGTGCCAACAAAGACATGGGATGGAGCCTCACCAGGAGTCCCCGCGACCGTCCTCTTACGCGAGAGCGTCCACGACTGGAAGATGATACGAACCTATACTGTAAATAAAACCGGAAATGAGACATTATTGTGACGATTTTTTTTATAGAGATTAAAATTTCATCTTTTATAATAATTATACGTATTACTTGTAATACAAAAAACGCAACCGCGACAGTGGAACTTGTATCGGAGATGAAGTTCCTTACATGGCTCAATGGAATGATTTTCTCAAGTTATGAATGTTAATCAGTTCAACCACCAAGTCGAGAATACTTTATTCATGAGAAACTTTTCATTGTATAATACACAGATTATTAATATTACAATCAAATAGAAGCGCTTAAGCCACAAGGGCTTATCCAGCATATATCACAGAAGCCATCACAACAGGAACTGACCGGGAAGTCATGTGAAGAAAACTCAACAAGAGATTAAAGAAGTGTTCACAGTGGAGACAGAAGGATCAGAAAGTCGGAGAGGGGGGGCACAACCACCAAGTGCTGCGACACAGTGCACACAAACGAGGAAGAAGTGAAGTGGATTCTGAGTGAGTTGGTACCTCAAAAGGCAATGGGGCCACGATAACATCCTCCCATGGGGATTGAGAGAGGGAGCAGAGGCGCTATTGTGTATCTCCCTAAGCAGCAAATATTAAATAAATCTATCGAAACAGGAGAGATTGCCTGAGCATGGAGACAGCCAAATGTAGTCCCATTCTTTAAAAAAGGAGACAGATCATTGGAGCATTAAACGACAGACCGTGTCATGACATGTATAAGTTATGCAAAATCATGGAGAAGATTATCAGGAGAAGGAGTGGTGGAACACCTATGAAAGGAATGATCTCATCAACAAGCAGCCAGCCATGTTTCAGGACGGAAATCGGTGTCACAACCTACTGGAGTTCTACAGACATGGTGACAGACAGTAAGACAACTGTGAGAGAGAGGGGTGGGTGGATTGCATTTTCTTGGACTTGCAAGAAGGGTTTGACACAGTTCCACACAAGAGATTGGTGCAAAAAACTGGAGGACCTAAAGCAGGTTAACAGTGAAGGCACTACAATGGATAAGGGAATACTTGTCAAGGAAGACAGCAAGCGAGTCATGGTAGTGCGAGGTGTCTGTGTGGGCACTGTGACCAGGGTGGATTCCGCAGGGCGTCAGTCCCTATGTCCAGTGCTGTTTCTGGTATTTGTGAACGAAATGCCGGATGGAATTGACTCTGAGGTCTTTGTCCATGTTTGCGAGGAACGTGAAGGTGTATGAGAGAATACATCTCGATGAAGACCAGGCGAACTACAAATGGATCTGGACAGGCTGCAGAACTGGTCCAGCAATGGCTTCCTGGGTTCAATTCACCCAAGTGCAAAGTCATGAAGATTGGGGGAGGCAAGGATAGGCCGCAGACGGAGTACAGTCTAGGGGGTCAGAGGGACTCAAACCTCACTAAAGGAAAAAGATCTTGGGCGTGAGATATAACACCAGGCACATCTGAAGCGCACATCAACCAAATAACTGCTGCAGCCTATGGGCGCCTAGCAAACCTCAGAACAGCATTCCGACATCTTAATAAGGAATCGTTCAGGACATGACACAGTATCGTTAGGCCCATATCGGAGTATGCCCGGCCACGTTTGGAACAAACCTAGCCAAAACGTAAAAGGAAACTAGAGAAAGTGCAAAGGTTTGCAACAAGATAGTCCCAGAGCCTAGAGGTATGTCCTACGAGGCGAAGGTTTAAGGGAAATCAACTGAGACATGGAGTGGACTGGAGAGATAGGGGGGACGATGATTACAACATACAAAATTACTGAGAGGAATTGAAAGGTGGACAAAGGACAGGATGTTCACGAGATTGGACCAGGTAACAAGGGGACACAGTTGGAAGCTAAAGACACAGATGAATCACAGGGATGTTAGGAAGTATTTCTTCAGCCACAGAGTAGTCAGTAAGTGGAATAGTTTGGGAAGCGATGTAGTGGAGGCAGGATCCATACATAGCTTTAAGCAGAGGTATGATAAAGCTCACGGCTCAGGGAGAGTGACCTAGTAGCGATCAGTGAAGAGGCGGGGCCAGGAGCTCGGACTCGACCCCCGCAACCTCAACTAGGTGAGTACAACTAGGTGAGTACATCTCGGTACTCACGATGAATGACCGGGCTCAGCGGTGCTTGAAAACATTGTATTAATGAATTCCTGTGAAATGCAACATTATCAAATGCACAATCTACTGACTGGAGTTTTGAGGTTCTCTGATCGCGGGTTCAAACCCCACCCGTGGTATCATTTACACAGTCAACTGTAATCACCCACACCCATCATAACGGAAGACTACACTAACGTCCTAGTGCATGCAGAACCACGTTAAAATTCCAGGTACTACAAGTACTGTGTGGTGGTGATTGGCGGACAGTATAGCAGTGACAGTGACAGTAGCAGTGCATGACAGTAGCAGTTAACAGTGACAGTGACAGTAGTATAGTACAGTGAGGACAGAGATAGCAGTGCAGTAACAGTGACAGTAGTTGTGATAGAACCTCCACTCTCTACAAGGACGGAGATGGAAGGATAAGACACCTCCACTCTGATACAAGGGAGGAGAACAGAACCTCATTTACTAGGGAACATGAATGATCACGTGGGTTTAGCGCTCATTGTTAATTAATATACGCGTATTACAATTTATTATTATTACTTATTAATATTATTATTATTATTATTATTTTTAGTAGTAGTAGTAGTGTACCTGTTATTATTTTATTATTATTAATATTATTATTAATATATTATTTTTATTATTATTATTATTATATTATATTATAATTCTTAAGTTTTATTATTATAAATAAGTGGTCAACACTCATTTTCTGGCCAATTATATTACAGTGACTTTAGGGTAAGTTTGTGGTGCTGATTCCCAATGCCATCGGTTTTGCTTGAATGTCGGCTTAGTTTTTGATAAAATTTGGTATCCTTTGAAAAACATAAAAGATGATGAAAAATATATGATCAGGCGGGGCTAACTTACAAATAGCATTGAAATTATTCTTTAGATCACGCAGATCAACACAAATAGACACATTAGACACATGCGCAACTCTTGGGTATCTTTATTGAGGAAACGTTTCGCCACACAGTGGCTTCATCAGTCCATACATAGGAGAAACTTGAAGAAACAGGAGCGAGAATGAGGTATTCAGTTCCCTCAACCTTGAGTCGATGTGTTCAGTCCATCAAATCTTGGGGGAGTAGAATACGGTCATAGATGTGCGGAGAAGCGCATATAACCCGTTATGGCAGGTGGGTTGTAGCAGTCATAGGTTAGTGTCATACATTTGTTATGTGGAAGTAGGATGTGCCCAAGAATTAGGAAGACGAAGAATTCCTAAGGTTGAGGGACTGATTACTCATTTCTCCTCTGTTCTTCAAGTTTCTCCCTATGTATGGACTGATGAAGCACTGCTGGTGGCGAAACGTTTCCTCAATAAAGATACCCAAGTGTTGCGCATGTGTCTAATTTTATCAACATGTCGGTTCTCTGAACCATTCATCTACAAACCTGTCAGACACTGCAACTTCTTGGGATTCTTAATACTTAGGAATTCTTCGCACTTGCCTAATTCTTGGGCACAACCTACTTCCACATTGAACAAAAATGTGACACTACCTATGAATGACTACACCTCTCTGCCTTCGGTTTATAAGCTGCTTCTCGTCATCTGCCGTATTCTTACTCAAGATTGATGGACTGAACACATCGATCATAGGTTTGAAGGAATTTTAACCTCATTTCTATCCTGTTCTTACAAGTTTATACTATGTATGGACTGATGAAGCCACTGTGTGGCGAAAGGTTCCCTCATTATATAGATACCCAAAGAGTTGGCATGAGGATGTATAATTTATCAACATGTCGGTTCTCTGAAAACCATTATCTACAAACAAATAGGGGACACACTTGTGCTTGATGGGCAAGTTCTGCAAAATATTTTGATATTTTCGTATCCTTTAAGTTTTGTTGAGTGAGCCGTCTCGGCTGAGTGTTGAGGGGGTAGACGTGTGCTGGGATCTGGACCTACTAATCGCAGGCCCTACCCCATTTCTCCCGACTGATAGTTCATCATTAAAACTCCTACTGTTGAGAAGACAGCTTCAGTGTCGTGCAGAACTCTTTATGTGCCGAGCTGTGACTAAGGAATACTAGTGAAAACTGGAAATAGTTTGCCTTTTTGCAATGGCCCTCATCAGGCCTTGTTCCCCTCTGTCTTTCAATTTGACCTTAGCTTTCGCCTCTATCAACATTACAGTGTATGAGGCGATTTTTGCTATAGTCACTGCTACTCGTGCCTATCAAAAAATGCTCACAATCATCGCTATACCAACCATTGAGGAATAACGACGAGTGTTAGCGTCCTACGTGGTTGGTACCCCAGGTGTTCAACCACTGAAAATTTCGTCTTTCACTCCAAGACACGTGTGCTAGAAGTTCTGCAAGTTGGACATTGAGTAACAATTTGTTACGAATATTGGCAGTGTCGGTAACTCTTGAGAAGTCTGCCTCTGCCTGTGACCTTGGCGAGGCACCTGCATCACCTGCCGCGACTTTCGACCATATTGACTATGTGTAAGAAGGCGGAATGTGCGCTGTTCAATTACCCTGCGGTTCTCCCTGTATACCCAACTCTCCGCCTTTTTAAACCAGCCGTTAGCCTCTATCAATCGACATGCAGTGTAGAGGTGTATTTGCTGCCGCTGGTACTCGAATATGTTGAGTTCCCGCAAGTTGCTGCAGATTTGTTGTAACTATTTGCATGAGTGGATTACGCTGACTTAGGACATTGTGCTACCATCAGTACCTACGTAGGCTTAAAATGAGTGAGGAATGTCTGGCCTGCTGGGTGACCTTGAAAATGGCACTTACACCCATGCCACTTACACCCATACTGCGTGTGTCTAGTGAGGTGAATGTCCCTTCCTCGACTTTCCTATTCACCGGTATCCCTTAACTCGTCGCCATTATCTACATATGGGATAAGGGCGAGTTTAGCTGATCCAGGCCAAACAGCGCTCCAAGCCAGCCAGTGAAGGCCAAGGCTACATCTGTTCTGAATCCCAGAATGCCTTTGAGAACGTTCTACAGTGTTCCGGCCGTACCTTCGGTGTTGTGAGAACCATTCTTATGTAGTAAAAAATTGTCTGTCATTCAAGACACTGTGCCTAGATGTGTTAAGTGCTGCAGTTGGGAGTAATTAACAAGTATACAGGGTTGTAACTCTCTACCGACAGTGGGCCAAGAATTGACCTTGAAAATTCACTGCGACCTGCAGGCCACTACACCCATATTGCCTTGTTCTAGCGATGTTAATATCCTTCCTTGTCCCTTCTCCTTCTCGATTTGAATTCACCATTCGCCTCTATTTGCTGTTGTCTAGAGGCGGTTTTTTTTGCCAACCACATGTGCTTATGCCCGTCCTCTTGCGCACTCCGCTCATCTTGCGAGATGTCTGCCTGTGTGCCTGCCTCCACCTGCCCCCGTGCTGCACGCCAGATCCGGTGGTTGGGCGCGGGCTTTGGCTACACAGTCAAGCAAGCTTGAGGGCAGCACAAACAGCTAGCCCAGAACAAGCTAAGGCAGCCTGCAGTTATAGCTGTCCTAGGGCCCCAGCATGTCTGGTGTATACGTTTCGCAGTGCGCTCGCATACCAGTGTTTCCTGTAGTGGCTTGAGAACAATTTTGACGAGCATTGCAGTGCTGACATTTGAGTGGACATGCCAGAGGTTCACTTTTCAACATAGTAAGTTTGTGTGATTGGCTTAGTACACAGTGACATTCATCTTCAACTTGTGGCGAAAGTGTTAAGTGCTGCTTTCCCCCAACATTTACATTCATTGTAAGCCTAAAAAACTTTAAAAGGCTCAGAGTGTACTTCATTAGTGGACCCTTACATTTGATAAATCAGTGTAATACATGCCTCTGGCTCAGTGTAACTGAACTATTAAATACGGTAACATATTTAATTGCTTGCCCAGATCATTGCTGTGTTTCTAATACATTTACATCGTTCAGACTGAAACCCTTACTGCTAAATTTCTAGTAATACTCAAAATGCAGTGTCATCTGTGTTGAGTGTGTAACTTATGCCTTTGTATTTTTACCGTGAACAAGCTTACTCCTGCATAATGTTCAGCTTCATGAATACCTTCTTACATGAGTAATACGGTTACCTTAAACTGAGTTACAAGAGTCAGCCTGTTAACATCTATGTTCCTTGCCATCTCATCTAGTGGGTCCAGCGCCTAGTTAAAAAATGTAATAGAAACAGTTATGAGTGCAATCATATACTTCTAGTTATACATTGTGTAAAATTTTTAGACTAATTGATCAACTGGATTTAGTGTTTAAACTTCTGATACACCAATATACTGACTCAGACACGCACTGAGACACATAATAAACACATTAAATGCTGGACCTCTATAGAAGCTGGGCCAAGTGTGTGACTTTGAAGAAGTTGAGTGTGTTTTATAAACGACCAGCGGTGTACCACTCTCACTCATATTTACATCTACACAAGTATAATCTATGATAAAGTATACACTTGTGTACTTGGTAACACTTGTCATACATAGTAACGTGTTGTGTAAGTGAGTTGTTTAGGTACTGCTTCATCTATCTACAGCTGCACACTTATGCCTTGCATAACATGTATAACAATTAGTAATGTGTGAGTTTACCCAGGATGGATCAAGAATCCGACCATAGTGATTTATCTCATGTCATTGTCCCATTACCTTATTTTTTTTTTTTTGTTTTTTTTTTTTTTTTTTTTTTTCTTTTTTTTTTTAGAATACTGTTTACAATCTATGGATTGGGGTAAGAGGATGTCTTCACATCATTGGATGTCGCTATATATAATTTCAGTGAGATACATTAGGTGTCAGAAGCCTGAACTAACTCAAGTGGAAGTTAAACAGAATTTAGAACCTCATGTTTTAATGTTATGTATGTCAGAATTCTAATTTTATGCTCAATATTACCTACTTTGTCTCTCTCTCTCTCTCTCCTTTCATCTTTGTAATTTGTGATAAGGTGTAAGATCTCGCCTGTACCATCCATTATATCACTTGTGCTTTATAGTAATCTGTTTACATTAATGTTTTATCACTGATTTCATCATTGCTTAGTTAATCTTAAGTTAATTTTAAGCCAGCCCGTAATGCTATGCATAGTATAAGTGGCTTTGGCATGCTGCTCTTATCTGTATTCTTTTTGTACCTCTGTATGTGTGCTCAAATTGGAAATAAATAAATAAATAAAAATAAATAAAATCATTATACGTACCATATTATTAACACGCATACAAGAGGTCTCTGAGTGTGTTTTTGGTGGGGTGTGTGTCGTATTGAATGGTGGTGGTCTGGGTTGTGTATGGTTGGAGGTGTTCATTGAACTTGAGCACTTGTGTCTTGTGATCTGTTTTGGACTTCTGACTTTGTAGTGAATATTTGCTCTTGCATAAGCTATAAGGGAAAGATAAGCGAGGAATTCTTGTGTTGTGAGTCTTACACCAGATATCATCACTGGCAAACATGGCAAACATAGAGGAACCTAGTTCTGCAGGTGATGGAAATATGATAGCTTTCCAGACCATTAAAAGTAAACAAAAGAGAAAAAGGAGAAAGGGTCTAGCGCGTCGACGTAAGTCAAGACTCACAGAACTCGTAACACAATGTGATACAAAACGTCCTTGTTTGCACAAGGCAGCAAGAAGTCATTCTTCAAAGAGAATGTGTTTAAGCTGAACTTCCCTACAACACCCCACTGCCTGCTAAGTGTCATGGCTATGGAAGCTTGTAAACACATCCTAACTCAATGATCCAATTTAGGAAAAACACACACACCCTTTGCGTTTGTGGAACAGAATAAGACTGATCAATGATCTACTTAGTACACCTATGGGGAATATTCAGCTGTTCTCCGACCTCCATCAGACCACTCACCACTTTAAAAAATGGGTCAGTATCATAATCATTGATACCCACCTCTGCATGGACCCATCCCATCTGCTCTACGGTGACATATCAATCAAGCCTAAAAGACTTAAAGGAAAATCCCCAAATTATTGGCAAGTTGGGTGGGTCCTGTTCCCTCCCCCGTAATAACTGTGTGCATGGTTTACGTTTCCTAATCATCTAAGTGTACCAACCCCCTAATCGTAGTTTACAAAATGCCAGCACTAAGGCCATGTTGCAGAGACTTGTGAATACTACATTCTGGTGGGTAAGGTGCTGGGAACAATCCACTAGAGAATCACATTAGGCCCTGACAGCCGAAAATTTAGGTATTAACTGTAAAGAAATTGGTTTCATTTTTTCCCACAAGGACTGCCAGTCAAACCCAAACAATACCTCGATGTAAACCTATACATCCTTTATGGTAAACTGTGGATGTCCACCAGTCTACCACAGCCAGATATGAGACTGAACCTCTGCAAAGTGTGCAAGAACCCCACCTCACTGCAAATCAATTCTGTTGATCCAGAATCCATCACACACACCAGCTAGGAGGAGCTAGCCATCCCTGCTAGCACATATGGATCTACTGGTCTGCCACTACAGATACCTAAGGCTACACCTGAATATGGGGATGATTTGTCATTTCCTCCAATCCACACAACTACAACATCAGACCGACCCACACAGGTAACCTCCTGAAATTGGAGAGAGTCAAGATGCACAGGACCTACCTCAATGACTGATGAAACTAATTGTAACCATGGTACCTCTGTTAAAGGTGATAGGTTTAAAGAAAGCACTAACCCAGAATGCCATCCTCTGGAGAGGCATTGGATCGTCTGACCTTCCCATATTATACCAAATTTCCAGAAAAAAAATTGTTCATCTTGACCAATCCTGACAAGTTTACTAAATATATGTATCAGGATGGATGCTCTTGACATGGTGATATGTCAAAAGTGCAGCAATCTCCGTATCAGCATCCAGCAATTTGTGAGAAAGAGCCCATGACTCTTGCCTTCAAGACGTTGCCATTTTAACTGCTGACAAGATTGCCGAAAAATGCTTAAACATAAAGGTCCTAAGATAAAGACGTACAAACTATGCTATTTTCTCTTAAGTATCTGCACACTGTAGTCAAAGCATAATAGTTTTACCATCTTATGAGCAAGAGATTGGAATAACTCACTACAATGGAACATTACAAATCTTTTCATGGAACATTGCTTCCATCAGGAAGCGGTTGCCTGACTTACATCATATTTGCTATTTGTGCTATTTGTAATTTGTATTTTTATATTATTAGACTAAACCTAGTTGTACTATAGCTCTTTCTAGCTCAATACATAGTCATACCAATTTCCACCTATATTACACCATAGTGCAATTACTAGTGAGAGACTGGTGCTATTTTTAATCTGTATTTTTATATTATTAGATTAAATTCAGTTGTACCATAGCTCATTCTAACTCAATTTGTATTTTTTATTAATTTTTTTTTTTTAATAAAATTAACCTATTGTAATAGCTCATACCTAGCTCAAAACATAGACTCCACAAAAGTCATTATTAGACCTTAGTGCAATTACAAGTGAGAGTCTTGCTCCTATTTTTAATTTTTTATTTTTATATACTAAGTTTATACCTAGTTGTAACATTAGTACATCCAGCACAACCCATAGACAACATCAACTTCATTATGTGTAGAGTGACCATACCCAACATGACCAAAATACTCTAGCTAATACTTTCCAAACTTCCTACCACTACAGATATCAGTAACTAGAACTAACACACAACTCAGGATATTAATAACCATAATTTAAACCTTGAAGATGAATGATCAAGCGTTGACCCTGATCTAAACCTCCATAGTCTGACACCCAATCAAAACCTATGAAAGTAACTGCCTTTATTACACAGCATCACAAGCCCCCACTTCCTAAGCAATGCTAAAATTCTGTCAGTAACTTAACTACAACATCGGGTCCTTAAGCAAACACTATGATGCCCTCCAGCCTCCTTAAATCACTAAAGACACCCTTTTCTCGCTTTTCTTACTGAGACCTGGCTTAAGCAGGACATAATAGATATCTACCCTCTCCAGGATACACGCAATTCACAACTGCGCCAAAACCAATTTGGGGGGTGGAAATTCAATCTATTACTCTAACCCCAATTTCTTGTATTAGCCCCACTTGCTTTAGTGTGAAATGGGGAATATTTTTTTGCAATTTACTGTAAAATACCTTAAGCGCCATAACTCGGTGCCATTTACCGGATCCTCACACAAACTCCCAAAATTTCGTGAAAATTAAAGTCACTATAACAAAAAAAAAGAATAGCACCACCTTTCTTAGCTGGAGCTTCAACTCCCCCTTGGCTTACAGATGACGCCTGAAAGTTTCTTTAAACAATTAACAACACCTTTCCCATACCAAAAATAACAAAACCAAACCAGGCCACTGAAAAAGGCACCAAAAAAGCCCACAATGGACCAATATACCCCCCCCCTTAAATCAGGGATAATCACGTTTGCCTACAGCCCACTCCCTCCCTTTCCCCCTGACAAACATTAGTAAACCCCCACTAAATACAACAAATTTCCATTTAGACCCCATGACGACCCTCAGTAAGGAAGTTCCCAGCTGACCTAAGACTTTTGAGGCCTACAGAATTCTCCAAGGCCAATGGTATTGATACGGGACAACATTTTTCTTAAACAAATTATTAGCCCTATAAAAACAAACATTTCCTAAAAAAAAAAACAATCACAAAAAAACGGTTTGGGTTTTCCCAATGGCAAGCACCCTTCGAAACCCATTACAAAAACCCCAAAATAAAAAAAGCAATATGACGGGCTTAATACCAAAGATTTCTTAAACATTTTCATCAGCTCTCACCAAAGTAATAAAGAAACCAAAAAATAACTACTCCGCAGATTAAAGACACTAGAGGGAATAAAAAAACCGGGAAAACACTCTCTCGATTTGGGGACCCACAAACTGAGAAAAACCAGAATTTTGTCCCAAACAAAACCTAATGAAACACCACTACACCCACTGACCAGCAACAAGTAAAGACTTCTTCTAAACCATGGATCAATCTCGCCAGTAAAATCCCACTACCAATGCCCCCCGGGGGACTACCTAAGGTTTTTTCCCAAATTCCTTCTATCTTGCCCCAACGAGCCCAGAAGCCCTGAGATTTAAAGTCACTTAAAAAAACTCGGGGAGCGTCTCATGCCCACCACTACGTACAACGAGCGGCCCAGTCCTTTCGCATGCTTTTTCATTATTTTTTTAACAAGTCACTATGACTACCCCTTTCCCAAAACTACTCAAGAGGAAAGGGGTTCCCAAATACAAAAAGGTGGTGACCCTACAGATTTAAAAACTAAGGCCAATACTAACTTACCATTGCATCCAAAACTTTGGAAACTCGTGCACAGGGATGTATTCTTTATAACCCCAAAAACATTTTAAACCCCTCCCAATTTGGATTCAAAAAAAATAAAACATAATATGAATCATAAAATGCAGATCTGCTTTAACAGCTTTGGAAAATAAGGAATTTTAAATAGGAATTTTTATTGACCTAAAAAAAGCTTTTGACACAAAAAACGAAAAAACCTACTCCAAAAAACTTTATCTAACGGTATAAGAGGCCACCTTGCTTATTTCAAATCTAATTTTAATAGTTCAGTACGTCACCCTTAAAGCCAGCATCAGCAACAGGCCACTTTATACGGGGTTCCCCAGGGGAAGGGCCTTGGGCCCCCCCTCTTCCTATATACACAATGACCTTCCAAACTATCCCAACACCTGAAACCCATTTTCTTTGCGAGACACGACTTATTCATCTCTCCCCTAATCTTTCCAACCCCAACACATTTTGAATGAGGAGGATTAAAATATGACTTGGATGACACCATTAAAAATTACGCTTAACACTGACAAACCTACTATTTTTTTGGTAGCAAGAGGAGATGCACAAAAAACATTAAATTACAACACTCTAATTACCCGAAATAATGGGGGGAAATTTCCCAGGCTTTTACCTTGACAACAACCTGAATTTCAGCACCCCTACAAGCATAAACCAAAAAAGTATCCAAACGGTTGGGCCCCTCCAAATACGATACACGTGGCCCCAAAATGCCCCTTTTCACACTAACCACTCACTTATTTTTCCCTACCTCACCTATGCTATTTGTGTTGGGGATCAAAGCAGCAACCACCAAAGCCCAAAAATAACCCAACAAAAACTGCAGTAAGAACAATCACAAAAAACCCTCCCCCGGGGAAACACCCCCCCCCTCTTCATAGCCTAAACTTACCCCAGTTTTTTTACATCCACATTACTACTGTGCAATCTACATTACAGGGGCCTTTAAATCTAAAAATTAACCTTGACCCTAAAAGTTTCTTGATAGTTGTGACAAACCCCAGGCATAACACCAGACACAAAATCTCTAGACATCCCCCCTGCCGACTAAACCTTTACAAAAATTCAATGTATGTCAAGGCCCTAAAATCTGGAATACCCCCTGAGAATTAGAACTGAGACACATTCATCCCTTCAAAACTACCCTTAAAAACAATTTATCTCCCTGATAAACCCTGTCAACTAACTACACGAAAACCACCCCGGTGGGTTTACACTTAACTCACTCACTCATTTGACCTAAACAAAATATTTAAACCTCAATCTTTAAAAATAAGAAACCTGTGATACCCCAAAACTGAAACAGTATGTGGGCCCAAAAAAAAGCACCGTTGCTAAACTCACAAAATAGTATTTTGTCATTACCATAATACCAACTTTCCTCAAATTTGTAAATTTTTTCAAATTTAAAAATAAAACTAAGTCTGCCCCAAATGCCTACCATGCTAAGGTTCAGGGGAACTTTAAACACAATTTACTACATGTAAACCACACAATAACCAAATTTCTTAAACTCAGCATTGTAATCCTTATAAAAATAAACTTTTTAAATTTAATTGAATTGAATTGAATTTGTGCAACCAAGTAATGAGTCCCCTCGTTTGCAGGAATGTCGATGAAAGATGGAGACCCCCACCAAACTTACCGGGTTCAGCTTATAACCTAAGGAACCCAACTGTTTTTTGTGATGTATTTCAGAAAGAACTTCCAAATTTACTCCTTTCTTGCAGAGTCGAGTTAAAATGCAGTAAACATGGTCAAAAAATACAGGGGTTTTTCCATAAAAATTTTTTTCTCTAGCCCCTCGAACCAGCTTCGACCTGATGCTTTACCAATCGCATCAATAGTGAACCTACCATCATTTTTGGAGTTTTTAAAATGCCAGACATAAGAAATTTGGTGGGTTTATATCAAACCCCAAATGGAACTGAACTAGTGAGATTGCTAAATGAGCATGATAATGTTCGAATTGTGGGCACTACTGAGCCTACTCACATATATGGTGGCATACTAGATCTGTGTCTTGGATTTAATACATCATATACGATGCATGACTCTGTCATAGTTGATGATCTTCTATCTGATCACTTCCCAAGACTAACAACTGTCAATCTTGATCACATCTCCAGCAATCAAGGAGCTAAATACAGAAGGAGGAAACCTATTCTCAAACCAGAACACAGAGACAACTTTATTAACCACTTGGATCAATTCAAATTCAAATTCAGATTCAAAGTTTATTCTCTATAAGGATCAATGGTATAAGAATTACGAGCCCATTGGCACACAAAAATTTAATGATGATTTAATTACCACTATTAAGAGTGTTCTCACAGATCAGTACACTTGGTGTACTTGGTAACACTTGTCATACATAGTAACGCGTGTGTAAGTGAGATTGTTTAGGTACTGGTTCATCTATCTACAGCTGCACACTTATGCTTGCATACATGTATAACATAGTAATGTGTGAGTTACCCAGGATGGATCAAGGAAGTCAACCAGAGTGATTTATCTCATTGTCATTGTAACATTACCTAGTTTTTTTTTTTTTTTTTTTTTTTTTTTTTTTTTTTTTTTTTTTAGTAATTCTGTTTACAATCTATGGTTGGGGTAAGAGGTTGTCTTCAGCGTTCATTGTGATGTCTGCTATATTATTATTTCAGTGAGGTACATTAGGTGGCAGTAGCCTGAACTATCTCAAGTGAAGTTATAAATTTGAACCTCATGTTTAATGTGATGTATGTCAGAATTCTAATTTTATGCTCAATATTACCTACTTTCTCTCTCTCTCTCTCTCTGTTCATCCTTGTAATTTGTGATATGGTGTAAGACCTCGCCTGTACCATCCATTATATCATTATATGTACCATATTATTAACACACATACAAGAGGTCTCTGAGTGTGTTTTTGGTGGGGTGTGTGTCGTATTGAGTGGTGGTGGTCTGGGTTGAGTATGGTTGGAGTGTTCATTGAACTGAGCACTGGTCTTGTGATCTATTTTGGACTTCTGACTTTGTAGTGAATATTTGCTCTTGCATAAGCTATAAGGGAAAGATAAGCGAGGAATTCTTGTGTAGTGAGTCTTACACCAGATATCATCACTGGCAAACATGGCAACTGTCATAGAGGAACCTAGTTCTGCAGGTGATGGAAATGATGATAGCTTCCAGACCTTTAAAAGTAAACAAAAGAGAAAAAGTGAGAAAGGGCTAGAGCGTCGACGTAGTCAGACTCACTTGACTCGTACACAATGTGATACTAAACGTCCTTGGTGCACAGAGGCTGCAAGAAGTCTTTCTTCAAAGGAAGAATGCGTTAAGCTGAACTTCCCTGACAACACCCCGCTGCCTGCTAAGTGTGCGGGGCTAATGGAAGCTGTAAACAAGCATCCTAACTCAAGGATCCAATTTAGGAAAAACACACACAACTTTGTGTTTGTGGAACAGAATAAAGAGCTGATCAATGATCTACTTAGTACACCTTATGGGGATATTAAGCTGCTCCGACCTCAATCAGACTCTCACCACTTTAAAAAATGGGTCAGTATCATAATCTTTGGATACCCTCTCTGCATGGACCCATCCCATCTGACTCTAAGTGAGCATATCATCAAGCCTAAAAGACTTAAAGGAAAATCCCAAATTATTGCCAGTTGGGTGGGTCCTGTGCCCCTCCCCCGGAATATCTGGGTGCATGGTTTACGTTTCCTAAACATCGAAGTGTACCTACCCCCTAAACGTAGGTGTTACAAATGCCAGCACTATGGCCATGTTGCAGTAGACTGTGGAATACTACATTCTTGGTGTGGTAAGTGTGCTGGGAAACATTCCACTAGAGAATGCACAGTAGGCCCTGACAGCCAAAAATTTAAGTGTATTTAAATGTAAAGAAGTTTGGGGTTACAGTTTTCCCACAGGACTGCAGTCAGAACCCCCAAAAAACCCTTTGAGAAAACCTGATAA